>CM053770.1:568885239-568949677 GCA_028658325.1 Potorous gilbertii
ACAAATGGGGAGAAAATTTTGGAACCCAAAATCTTGTGAAAATGAATGTAAAAAGTTATTTAAATTTATTTAAAAAAAAAATAAAAGAAATAAAAAATCCTTTGTTTGCCATAAATATTTTCTTCTACAGCAAACCTTCCCTAACCACTTTTATTTCCAGTGCTTTCCCTCCTTTAATTACTTATTTGTGCTTTGTATATTTTGCTTTGTTCTTATTTATTTTCATGTTGTATTCCTCACTAGACTATAAGCTTTATAACCCTAGTTTGGCACAGCGCTTGTCACATATTAGGTACTTAATACATGTGGATTAATTGATTGACTCATAACCTTGCCTCCACCTACTTTTACCGTAGCCTTATATCTTATTCACTTATGTATACTCTGATCTAGTGATATTAACCTCCTTGCACTGCTTGCACAAGATACTGTATTTCTTTGTACCCTTGCCATTACTGGCTGTTTCCTACACCAGAAATGTTCTCCCATCTACATTTCTTACTCCTGGTTTCCCTGTTTTCCTTCAAGTCCCAGATAAAATCCGATCTTCTACCAGAACCAGTTTCTAATCCTCCTTCATGCTAGTACCTTCTCTGTGTTGATTATCTCCACCTGTTACTGCATATCTTTTTTGTACGCAGTTGTTTTCATGTTATGTCTCTCTCAGACTGTGAGCTTTTTTAGAGCAGAGATTTTCTTTTGCCTTTCTTTGTATCTCCGGGATTTGGTACAGTGCCTAGAACACATATATTGCATACTTAACAAATACTTACTGACTGGCTTATTGATTCTAGTCTCTGTCCAACTTATCAGACATTCTCCATAAACATTATTACTACAAATTTCTGATCCTAGTACTCTGAATATGATCTCAATTTGAATAGTGTTCTTTTATATTGCTTACTTTTGACATGATCCTTTATCAAGTCATACCTCTTTCATCTGGGCAGTCATTTATGTCAGTGATGTCAAACTCAAATAGAAATGGATTCCTGAGGGCCACATATTGACTTAGAAAACCACAAATTAACATTGTCTTTGTTGTATTGCATTTTTATTTAGTTTGTTAAACATTTTCAAGTTACATTTTGGTCTGGTTCAGAAGGAGGGAGTTTTGCTGGCCACTTGAAGTCAGTGCAAGGAGATTGACATTTCTGACTTCTGTGTAATAGATTTTTGAAATTTTCCTGGCCAATCATTCCTGTTGTAACCATATTCAGATATGAGCACCCCAGCCCTGGTGTCCTTTCAATTATTTTATAGTCAAATAAGTGCTCTTTTCTCTAAGGATTGTATCCTAGTTGTCTAGAGCCTAACACAGGGTCCCTTGTTGCTGAGCTATTTCAGTAGTGTCCAATTTTTTCATGACCCTGTTTGGGATTTTCATGGCAAAGATACTGTAGTAGTTTACCATTTCCTTCTCCAGCTCATTTTAGAGATGAATAAACTGAGGCAAACAGTTAAGTGACTTGCCCAGGGTCACGCAACTAATAAGTATTTATGTATCTCCTAACTTGTATTATTCAATGAATGGACATAGTTAAATCACCCTAGATTCCTAGGGAAAATTCCCAGCCACCACCATCCCATTCCACGGGAGGCTGCTTTCTGAGTAGTCTAATTTCCTAGAGTTCTTAAATTCTCCTACATATGAGAATCCATCAATAGATATTTATTCAGTGCCAGACATTGTACTAAGTACAGGGGATACAAAGAAGAGCAAAACATGCACTTTCCCCCCTCCCCCCCAACAACTCTGAGGAATTTACATCTTAACAGAGGAAAACATGCTGAAGGGGCTCAAAGTTCAAGATTCCTCTCAGCTGACTTTGCTTACATATTTGTGACTTTTTTTTTTAATTGCCACAGCATAAATAGGAAGTTTTTAATGTTGTATGGCAATGAGGCTTGGGAAATCTGTGGGAAAAGACTCAATTGAAAATCCATCCAATTTCAAAGCTTAAATAGTTTGCACTTGAGCTACTTGTTGAAATGCCTCTCACCACTATGTAAACGCGTTTAGTCATTTTAGGGGAAATCTCTTCCCCATCTAGTCTATCCTGCTCTGTAAGCATTTGTCTTAAATCTACCAGTCAGTCTTTAAGGGATAAGTCCCCTCAACCCCTACCTTCATTCTGGGATCATTCTATTTGGAAAGCAATCCCTTATTTGCCCACCCCTTTTGTGAACTCTTAGACTTCTTCAACCACATTTCCTAACTTTCATCCCTCTAGGTCAGAAGTATTTTTTCCTTCTACATTCACAGAGAAAGCCTATTTTGTCCTTTCCTTGTATTGTTTGCAGTGTCTTTCTCTACAAGTGTTCTTAAGATACAGCAATGCAAACCACACACAGTATTCTATGTGGTGTCTGATTTTGAATAAGAAAGTGCATAGCCAATTTTTTTCTTGATCTGGATTTGATTCAGAAATGACTTCGACATTACCCATATGCAATCTTGTAATTCTTCCTTAGAGCCACAATGACAAGGAATGCCAGGGTCTATTCATTTTGGCCTTTTTTGTCTAACTTTTCCCTGGCCACAGATTGTAAGCACTTGTATTGACCATATATGGGTCTCTCCCTATAGGAGCCTGTAAAACCCCATAACAGAAAAACTCATGCATCTAACTTTATAGGAAAACACATATGACTTCAGGATGGGGCTTTCTCTTAGAGCCCTTCCACTTTTCATTCTCATTTTTCTGAGAAGGGTAGTGTGGAATATATCTTTTCAAAACTCTCAGCGGCAAAAGAAATAGTAGTAAATTACCAGTTTTATCATTTAAGAAGATGTCTTTTATTAACTAATTATGGAGTCAGTAAGAGAAATAGAAATAAACTTATTAGAAAACTAATTGGAAAAACAGAAATTAACTAACTACTTGTGTCACCTTAGACAGGTCATTTCACTTTTCAGTGCCTTAATAAAAGGAAGGCATTAGACTAGTGATTTCTGAAGTCCCTTCCAGCTCTAACCTTTTTAAGATTTCAGATCATACTGCTTTTGTCCTATGTGCCAGATGATTCACTTGGACCGAGTCCCATTGAATCCTATAGTGGTCTCAGTATTTCTGTTATCTCGTTGGTTCCCTTACATGCTTTCTAGTTTGCCATCTGTTAGGTTGCTGACTTGGCAATACTTCTGATCTCTATTTATCAGCCTTGCAAAATCTCAGCAAGACTTTCAGATCATATCATACTATTTGTAGCCTTAGGTATAAATAGAGTAAGTGGGACAGAGGTTAGTCCTTTGAATATGTTTATTATTCAAATAAAAAAAAACTAACAATTCAGAGTTGTGTCCCCCTTACCCTTCATTGTGGATAAAGGTTTGATTTGTGAAAACCTATCAAGATTATAATTGTGTGTCTTAATTTAGTAGTGTTTCATTTGTATGGATCATATGAAGTTAATGGAGATAGACCAAGTAATAAAAACAGCATAAAGTTACTCCTTAACCTTAAGCTCATAGTTATGAATATTGCATTTTTAAAAAATGAATCTGGGGATTATGATGAGAAGAATAGTTTGGGGACTTGAAAATAGAAAAATAATCATTTAAACTCCTGCCTTTCTGTCTTGCTACACAGAGTCTCAACACAGATAGACTCACTATAAATATGCCCTCCCTGTACATCTTTGCTTTGTCTGTTCCTCTTCTCGATTTCTTCCTCTTTTCTAGTTAAGCCTATCCTGATGAATTTTTCTCTCATCTCCTTTCTTCTGTCGACTCCAAATCTATTTTCTCTTTCCTCTCCCCATTTCTATCTGCCTTTTCACTCTTCAATGTTCATGATTTATAGCTTCTCTGGCTCCCTATAACATGTTACGACCCATGACACATCCCTCTGAAGTCAACTTCTCCATAGCATTCACTACAGTGAGTGATGGATGGATTGCTGTTTCTTTTATGAAAAAATCAGTGAAAGCGGCTGCAGTCAACAGGTTGTATTTTCATTTTAAAATTGATATTGGTGTTCATTTTTATAGAAATATTTCCTACTGAGGGATAAGGGTTCTTTTTATCCAGAGGGGTGAAAATAATTTCCAGGAAAATTATATAAAAATCAAATACATTGTGTGCTCTTCAGTGATGTAAATTATAATTAATATCAATTTCATGAAAGCAAGCAAAACTAATGCTACATAGCTGATTTAGTTGATGAAGGAAAAACATGACTTAAAGGGCACATCAGTTCTACTCTTATCCATCTCATATATTTTCAATCCAGTGGACAAAAACTGAGCTTTTCCTATAGATCATTCAGCTTCCAAAATTTGTATATAACTTTTTTGTTCAAATATATACTACTTTAACTTTAAAGTTGAGAAAAATAATAATAGAGTTCAAAGCCTGGGCACTAAATATTATATATATTTTTCTTCAAAAGTCCCAAGTAGGGAAAATTTTCATTCATTCCAAATCCAAAGAAGTAGAAGACTAATAGCTAGAAGTGTTTTCTTAGCTTTTCCTTTATGAGAAACAAACAATAAACTTCATCTCATGTCAAAGTTTTAGTTAAAAAAAAAAAGAGTCAATTTTAGGTTCTGCCATTTGATATTTTTAGTCCAATTTCCTGCACCTTCTATTTTCATGTCAACCTAAATATTCTGAATTTTATTCTTAGTCATTAAAGAAAAATGAAATTATGCAGTGTAATGTGGATATTATTATATATCAGTTCTTTGAGAACTGGTATCCCGCTTATAACATGTTAGCAGCACTATTAAGTAGAATGTCCTGCTGGTGAATTTAATAGACAATGATTAACAGCTACTATGATATGGTAGTAAGAATTTTGCTACATATTATTAAGCTTACAGTTATTAGCAAGAAATGGTCTCTGCTCCATTAAAAGCTCATGATCCAGGTGATGAGGGGTGATGTATACAGAAATACATTTAGTAAGGTAGAATATGGTACAGGGGAGAGGTGCAGTTCAAGTATTATGAGAGGAAAAGGTGAGTGAGTGGGAGCTCTGAACAAGCTTCACTGAAGAGTGAGTAATGTTACAGAGCCATATTCCAGCAAATGCAAGTAGTTTAGCTCAGCTGAAGTGGAGGATAAGAAGAGGTAAAAAAGTTTTATTTGGGTCAAATCATGTAAGATCATAATGAGATAAAGCAGGCTTGGATTTTAGAATATGGTGAGGAGGGGAAGAGGGGGAGACTTGATCAGTCATTTTTTTAAGGAAGATCATATGACAAAATTGTAAATTTTGGAGATGGTCTTGTGGCAAGATTAGTTAGAAGACATTTATAATAGCATAGACAAAAGATAAACGGCCTGAATTCATATGATGGAAATAGAGAAGGGATAAACCAATGAGAGAATTGTACAAGTCAAAATTGATAGGACTTGACAACTACTGTAAGATATGTAGAACAGAGCAGAGGAACTGTCAGAAATTATTTGGGGCTTTTAGTCTGTCTGACTTGGAAGATGAGGATTCTGTTAACAGAAACAGAGACAATAGGCAGATCTGAGTCTGGAAGAAAACTGATTTCTGTTCAGACATTGTATGGATCAGGACACTCCATCCTCCCAACATTCTGAAGGTATAAGAAATTTATTTCACTGACAATTTATGAATCATCCATTCAAACATGTCCAATAACGACTGGGGACTCCTAATATTAAACTCCTTTTCTTGAGTTTTGCACAAGGGAAAGCATTGGATGATTGATACCTTGACTGGAGTCATAAAATGTGTTAATTATGTGGTTGCAAGTAAGGGATATTCTGATCTCTTGCTCCACACAGTATTCACTTAGTCACATTATCTGAAGAGCATAGAACATGTCATTAAGTTCTGGGCTTATACACATGAATTCAATATAATTGGTATCATAATGAGCTTCCAAGTACAAAGTAAGGAAAACCCATTCTATTTGGAGGAAACAATATATACATTTTAAAAAGATGTAACTTGTTTAAGATCCACTTGATTTCCATTAATAATCAGCAAAACAAAAGGATTTTTAAAATACTAGTCAAATTCCATAAAATATCATAAAATATTCTGAGCTTCTGGGAAACAACCAAACCAGAAAAATTCTCCAGCTTAACAAGATCAAAAGCAATTTTGTTTAAAAGAAGAGATGAACAATTTCCCTAATATCATTAAAGTATCCATGAGCAAGCAGAATGGAGAAGTATAAGTAAGAATGGATATTTCTACATCTTTAGCTGCTACAGGAAAGCTACTGGGAGCTTTTTAAATTAGTTTCCTTTTTTTCTGGGTAAAGCTGGATTGATTTCCTTGCCTTTCTGAGACTTGCTTCATCTGAGAAGATTGAAAATCAGACATATGCTCCAATCCAGTATTTGAGCGGATGAATAAAGATTATTCTGATCTTTAAATTGTACAGAAGTAGAAAGTTATCTAATATTTTATAATATGTTGATCATTTATTGCAATTAAAATCATTTTTGATGTTTAGTCATTCAGTCATATTCAACTCTTTATGATCTCCTGGATCATAGCTCTCTAGGCTCTTCTATCCTCCACTACGTCCAGAAGTCTATCCGAGCTTATTTTCCTTATTTCCATGACACTATCTCTACATCTCATCCTCTACTGTCCTCTTCTCCTTTTGTCTTTAATCTTCCTAATATCAGAGTTTTTTCAATGAGTCTCACTATGTGGTCAAAGGATTTAAGCTTCAGCTTTAGTATTTGACTTTCCAGTGAATAGTCTGAGTTAATTTAAATATTGACTGATTTGACTTCTGTGCTGTCCAAGGAAATCTCAAAAGTCTTCTCTGGCACCTTAATTCAAAAGCATTGATTTTGCACTGCTCAGCTTTCCTTTTAGTCTAGCTCTCATAGTCAAACATTCCTACTGGGAAAACCATAGTTTTGACTATATGGTCCTTTGCAGGAGAAGTAATGTGTCTGCTTTTTAGTATGCAGTCCAGATTTGCCATAGCTTTCCTTCCAAGGAGCAAATTTTGTTTTTTTATATTGCATGATTGTAACCATAGTCTGCTTGGATCTGAGAGTTCAAGAATATGTAAGATGACACTACTTCCATTTCTTCTATGTCTATTTGCCAGTAAGTGATGGGACCAGTTGCTGAGATCTTAGGTTTTTGTTTTGTTTTGTTTTGTTCTTTTAAGTTAAGTTTCAAGCCAGGTCCTGTATTCTTTTCTTTCACCCTCATCAAGAGGCTGATTAATTCTTTACTTTTTTGCCACCACAGGATATATCTGAGATTGTTGATATCTCTCTTGGCAGCTTTAATTCTGGCCTTTGATTCATCAAACTTGGCATTTCATATGATGTACTCTGCGTATAAGTTAAAAATAAATAGCTAATAGGTATTCTTGTCACAATTCCATTTCCAATCTTAAATCAGTCATCTGTTCCCTATTCAATTCAATTTGTGCTTCTTGGCCTGCATATAGGTTTCTCAGGAGACAAGTGAGATGATCTAGTGTTCCAATCTCTTTGAGGACTTGCCACATTTTGTGATCCACACAGTTGATGGATTTAGTGTAGTCAATGAAGTAAGAGTAAATGTTTTCTGGAATGCCATTCCTTTTTCCCTATTCCAGCAAATGTTGACAATTTGGTCTCTAGTTTCTTAGCTTCTTCAAAACCCACCCTGCTGTTCTGGTAATTCTCAGTTAACATCTTGCTGAAGTCTAGCTTGAAGAATATTAAGCATAATCTTGCTGGTGTGTGAAATAAGTACAATTGTTCGATAATTTGAATATTCTTTTGAATTGTCCTTCATTAGGATTGAGATATAAATTGATCTTTTCCAATATCGTATCCCCTGTTGATTTTTCCAAATTTCCTGGCATATTGAGTACAACACTGTAATAGCATCATCTTTAGGATTTTAAATACCTTGGCTAGGATCCCATCACCTTCACTAGCTTTATTGGTAGCAATGTTTCTTAAGACCCACTTGACTTCATTCTCCAAGATGTCTGGCTCTTAGATCAGTAACTACAATATCATGTTTAATGGTGATGTTAAAATCTTTCTTATAGTTATTTTGTATATTCTTGCCAACTTTTCTTGGGGGTTATCTCCAGGTGTCCTGATTTATATCTTGCTACTGGCAAGATATAGATGGCTCTGAAGGAGAGATTGAAGCTGGTGACTTTGCATAGCAATCTCTCACTTCAATCCAATTCATTTCCAGATCATGGCATCATCTTCCTGATGTCGTGTCCCTCTTCAAGAATGAAGAACAAACAGCAATTATGAGCAGTAGTAGCTGTCAGATTAGGGACCCAGCTAGCCAGTTCCAGTTGAGCAGTATGGATTTCTTCTTCATTCATTCATTCCTCCCTCCTTTCCTTCCTTCCTCTCCTCCCTCCTGACCCTCTGTACACATAGGAAATCATATCCTCACCTGTGGGTTGTTCCGCCCAAAGGAATATAAATTTTTATCCCTGAAACTTTGCAAGATATCTTGGGGTTTATGGGCTAGATTTCTTTTAAGGACCATGCCTTAAACCCAAATCACTCTGGCTCTCATTGACTGGCCAACACTATGTCCCAGCCCAAGCCGTACCTGGTCATTGTTTCAGCCCTAATGTCTCAGAATAAGTGTAAATAGCAATTGTTTCTTTTTGGACAGAAACCATGAGCATTCCTCTCCCCAGAGTGATTTTTTTTTTGACTAGGTGAAAGAAGTCATCTTTTGCTTCATTTCTTACCTAGCCTTAATCATTGAGTGGGCATTGCCTCAGTCACACTGAGACCTGGGAAAGACCTTAATTTAAAAAGGCCAAGGCCTCCTACTAAATCCAGGACTATCTCCAGTCATCCTAATCTATATCTTGCCACTGGACACAGATGGCTCCAGAGGAGAGAGTAAGGCTGATGACTTTGCATAACCCTGCCTGCCTCACTTAAGTCTAATACACTTGCAAGGCCTGGCATCACCTTCCTGATGACATGGTCCTCTTAGATAATAAAGGACAAACAACAACCACAACAGCCAGATTTTTTTAGTCTCTTCTAAGACGGTTAAATCCTTACTATTTTTGTCTTTTATCAAGCCCATTTTGGCATGAAACATTCCCTTGATATCTCTAATTTTATTGAAAAGATCACTTGTATTTCCCATTTTCTTATATTTCTTTGAATTGCTCATTTAGGAAAACCTTATTATCTATCCTTGATATTCTCTAGAATTCTACATTCAGTTGGATATATCTTTCCCTTTCTCCTTTTTTCTTTAGCTTTCCTTCTTTCCTCAGCTATTTGCAAAGCCTCATCAGACAGCCATTTCACTTTCTTGCACTTCTTTTTCTTTGCCATGTTTTTTGTTTCTGCCTTCTGTACAATATTGTGGATCTTTGTTCATAGTTCTTCAGGGACTCTATCTACCAGAACTAATCCCTGAAATCTTTTCATGTCCATAAGGCATATCATTTAGATCTTACTTATAACGTTTCATGCTTCTCTCTACTTTCTTCCATTTGTCTAAATTTTACAATAAACTTGTGATCTGAGCCATTGTTAATTCCAGGTCATGTTTTAACTGACTGTATAGAACTTCTCCACCTTTGACTACAGAGTATATAATCAATCTGATTATGATATTGCTCATCTGGTGATGTCCATGTGTAAAGGTACCTTTTGGTTGTTGGAAAGTATATCCTATGACCTGAGAGTTATCTTGACAAACTTTCACTAGTCTCTTTCCTGTTCCATTTTTTGCTCCAGGGCTAAACTTCCCTATTATTCCAATTATCTTTTGATTTCCTACATTAGTGTTGCTATCCTCTATGTTGAATGTGACACATTTTTTCTTTTTGGTGTTATTTCTGGAAAATGTTATAGGTTTTCATAAAATTGGCTTCTTCAAAATTAAAGCTATCTTTAGTTACATGAAAAAAATCCTTCAAATCACTGTTGATTAGAGAAATACAAAATTATTGATCTTTATAGTATCAAGAGTACCATTTTGTTACCAGAAACATACACAGCTGAATTTCCTTTTGTCATTGACCCGTTTCATTTTTTGGAGCTACTTATAATTGTCCTCTTCTCTTCACCAGTAGTGTGTTGGACATTTTCAAACATGGTAGATTCATCTTTTGTTGACATGTCTTTTATCATTTTAGTACAGTCCATAGGGTTTTCTTAGCAAAGCTACTGGACTGGTCTGTCATTTTCTTCTCCAAAGGATCACCTTTTCTCAGACTACTTCACCATGACCTTTCCATTTTGAGTGACTCTGTGTGGCATAGCTCATCGTCTCATTGAGCTATGCAAACCCCTCAGCTGCAACAAGACAGCGATTCAGGGGAGGAAATAATCTTGGAAAGTAAATAGCAGAGCTGGAAAGGATTTCAGAGGTCATTTAGTCCAAGCCCATCATTTTACAGGTAAAGGAAATGAGCCCCAGGGAAGTTAAGTGATATACACAAAAGGTCACATTCAATGAAGAACTAAGATTTAACTCCAAATTTGGGACTCAATTGTATCACAGGATTCCTGACAGTGCAATATATTCAGAGGTAATATTCTGTTAATGAGAAGAATATTATATGAATAGCTAGAAGACCTGACTTCTAGTTCCAACTCTGCCATTAGGAGCTACTTAAGCTTGAACAAACTATTTACCTCCATTGGGGCCTTGATTTTTCATCTATAAAATGAGAAGTTTGAACTATATGATCTTTAAAGACCATTCTCATTACAATATTCTCTGATTCAAAGTAGCTCTTTCTGAATTAATATCTAGTAACTTTGAGTATTTAAGATGTCAAATCATTTCTGATTCAAAGATGGCAGATGACTTTGCATTCATATAACTCCATTTTTCCCACATTTATTGTACCTTGTAAGATCTTGGGGGTACTGTCTGAAAATCCCATATTTTTACTAAATTTATAGAATTATATATATATAATTTATATCTTATCACGACTATTATCCAAAACCTACATGTAGTCATAGATCATTAAGCTATTTAATAAATACGTTGGAGATTGAGTGCAATGTTTCCAGCACTGTATTTCTTATGGCACTGTACTCTGGCCAATAGAGTTTATTGAAAATCAGGGTTGACAGTGAGAATGTATTTTTTTTTCCTTATGTTCTTTCGGAATTTGATATGAGGAGTTATTTACATTTTTCAGCTTCCTGGAGGTGAGAACCTCAAAAAGAATGTGTACTTATAATTCCAAGGTTTTCTTTTTACTTCCTTTAAAATTGTATGAACCTTCATCCTATAATACTACAAATACCATTTCAACCACTTGTTTCCCATAATATGACACATCAATTAGAGTGTCTCTGGATTAAGCAATCATTTTGTTAACTCGTATGGTCCAGTTTTTCTCAGCGATGTCTAAGGTGACTGTATTTCATTTCTTGTTGTTCTTAATCAATAGAGGATAACGGTGAAGACCTCCTCTCTTATGTCACCATTAACTTTCCTTTCTATTCATGGTAATTCTCTTTCAGTTGTGATTATGAATGAGTTCTTCAGATTTACTATAGTCTCAAAAGCTGGGAAGGAAGGTGAATAATATTCACTCCTTTAAATGAAATTTAATTTTCCCTTATAGTGATATAAATATGATTATTTTTTTCATATTTGGAAATAATTTTAAAGCCACGGAAATGCTTTTTTCACCTAGGCAGCTGCCAGTACATTAAATTTGGCTAAATTCATCTTAGTCTAACCTGAACAGAAGCAAACTATTATCTCCCATGTAACAAAGCATGAGGGATGATTATACTGATGCATTTCAGTTGACTTCATTTTGTAACATTTAAACTTTAGAATGGATTAGGGATGAGATTTGGAGGATCTTCTTTTGGTATATCTAGCTATATAGAATAAAGTCTTCAATGGAAGAAACATAAAGTGTTACTAACCCCACAGAATATATATATATATATATATATATATATATATATATATATGTTATTCTAACAGATTTATTAGTAATACTGCTATTAATTCTGATTAATTAGCTATACAGAATCCTAGATATAACACATACTTTAATATTCATTCAGCATAGATGCATTAAGCATCATTAGGAAGTGCACAGAATTTAGAAGAAGAACCATTTTTATATATATGGCGTTTACAATGACTATTGTCATTGTCACAGAGGGAACATCAAGTTAAGGAAACTTACTCTACCAATGAAAGGTGTAAGTGCCTTCTCTACAACTTATATTGAAAGATAACTATCAATTTTCATTTTAAAGTTCATGAGCCCCACATTAAGAACCCCTATCTTAGAGAATTACCTAGAGCACTAAAATTTTAATTGACCTGACCAGGATTTCACAGTTGGTAGGTCAGAGACGGGACTTGAATTCAGGTATTCTTGGTGTCAAGACCAATTCTCCTTCCACTCTATCATGGCTTTTTTAAAAAAAATGTGGGCTTTTGTTTTAAAAGATATGACATACAGGGTTCTGTTCCTGTGAACCTTTTTTTTTTTACATTTTAAAACCTATATGGATACAACTAGGTGGAGTTCATGCAGTAGATAGAGCACTGTCCCTGGAGTCAGGAGGATCTGAGTTCAAATGCACTCTCAGATACTTACTAGTTGTGTGACCTAGGGCAAGTCATTAACCCTGATTGCCTCCCCTGCAAAAAAGAATCCCATAGGATCTTTCTCCCTTTGCTACTTTCCTCTCCAGTTAGAAGAGGAAAAGGTAACTTAGGAGGATAGTTAGATGGGAACAATGGTAATTATTGAAGAAGACTTGAAGCGGTAAAAGAGGGAGGAATATTTTCCTTATCACTACTATCCCAATCAAATTATTGGGTGGTGAGTCAATTTAATTCATTCAGGCTGTTGATTTACAAAACTGCATTGTCTCAAATGATGAGGTTTGATTGAGTTATGATCTGCATATTGATAAACCAGTATGAATTAGATTATAGATCCACTGAAGTATAATGGGATAGCAACAAAGGGAGAGATGCAAGAGGTTTTGCCAAGGTAGAATAAACTATAATTGACAATTGATTAAATATGTAGAGAGAAGGAGAGAAGATTAAAGACACCTTTGAGGTTACTGACCTGAGAGACTTGAGAGCATTGTATAGCCATCAAAAGAAATTACAGAGTATTTCAGGGTATTTTTTAAAGAATGTTTTGAGTTTAAACATATTACACAGGTATATCTAATACAGTAGGCAGCTACAAAACCAGGCCAGGGGTGCAAGTGGTTTTAGAGATATTGAGTTTTTATGTTAAAAAACAAAAGGTTTCTAGAATCACAGGATGTTTGAATTAGAAGGTATCATGGGTATTTTATGAAGTGACAACAGAATTCCTCATGCTAAATTACTCTTTATGTTTATACATTCTCTTCATCCATAGTTCTTTTTAAAAAACCTACTTTGTAATGACAACCTACTGATCCTAATCAATAAATAAACATTTATTTAGCATCTACTGAGGGCAGCTAGGTAGCACAGTGAGTAGAGGGTACTGGGCCTGGAGTCAGGAATCCTGAGTTCAAACCCAGTCTCAGACACTTCCTAGCCATGTGACCCTGGACAAGTCCTTTAACCCTGTTTGCCTCAGTTCCTTATCAGTATAATGAGCTACAAAAAGACATGGCAAACCACTCCAGTCTTAGTCAAGAAAACCCCAAAAAGAATCATGAGGAGGGGACCTGACTGAAATAAGAATGAACTTTTCGAGGAACCTCCTGTAAGGTTTACAGGACAATGACAGGTGCTGGGAATATAAAGGAAAAAAAAAATACATGGTCTCTACCCCTACTTACATTTGAATAACCGTATATGTATTTATGGATATATGTGCAGATAAATAGTATTGTGATACCAGTTGTTGGCACAAAGAGAAAGATCCAAACAAATGGATCTGAGAGCATTTGAAAAGAGAAAGGATACTTTTCATCTAAGGTGTGGGGGAGATGGGTTGGGATTAAGTAAGGTTTCACAGAAGTTGATTCTGAACTCTTAAAGAAGAAGAAGCCCTTAGAAAGTCAGAGATGAGGAGAATGCATTTTTCAGGTATGAAAGAATGCCTACATGAATATTTGAAGGTAGGAAAAGGCAATTAACTTATGGGAGTAGCTAGTAAAGTGGTCTGAAATAAACTACATAATGTAATATGAAATATCTGGGGAGTTAGAATAGAAATTGTGGAGGACTTTAAAGACCAGGCAAAGAAATTGATATTTAATCTTAAAGAGAATAGGGAGCCACTGCAGAGTTTTGAGCATGGGAGGAATGGGGTCAGACTTGTACTTTAATAAAGTCTGTTTAGGGCAGACCTGCATAACACAAGCAGCCTGCCAAAGATTTGGGGAAAAAATGTAGGGTTGCCACTGCTCACGCTCCTGTTTGTCATGTGACCTGCAGCAACCAACCATTTCCAGTCTGTGTCTAGTCTAAACTATCTGAGGCCTGAAGAAGTTTAGTCTATTTCAATTTTGGTCCCTACCTACTGCCAAGTTGTGCAGGTCTAGTTTAGGCATTTATCTGGAAAAAGGAGCAGAGAGTAGAAAGAATTCAGATGGTAACTTCAGGTCAGAGATTGCCATATCCGTCCAAGGAAAAGGTAACAAGAACTTGAACAAATGTGAGGACATTATGAGTGGAGAGAAATAATTAAGACACAAAAAAATCTTAGCAGTAGAAGAAGCATCAGCTAATACTTGCATAAATCTTTAAAGTTTGAAAATGTTATTCATATATATATATATATATATATATATATATATATATATATATATATATATATGCCTACATATAGAGAGTCTCATTTTATCTTCATAACCTTGGAAGTTATTACCTCATGTTACAGGTGAAAAAAACTGAGACAGACAGAGATTAATTGATTTCCCAGGGTTACACAGCTAATGAATATCTGAGTCAGGTCTTCTTGATTCTAAGTCCATCCACTCAGGAGCCTCTATAATATTGTAGAACTAGACAATTATGCCCTACAGAGAAGTTGGTTGCACAGTGGATAGAGTGCCAAGCCTGGTGTCAGGAAGACCTGAGTTCAAATCCAGCCTCAAACACTTATTAGCTGTGTGACTTTGAGCAAGTCACTTAAACCTTGATCTCCCTCAGTTTCCAAACCTTTAAAATAAGAGTAATAGTAGCACCTAACTCAGAGTTATTGTGTGGATCAAATGAAGCAATCATTTCCAGGTGTTTATAATACTGCTTGGCAGTACATGAAGTTCTTAATAAATGTGATGTGATGTCACAGAATAAAGTTAGTCCCTTTCACATACTTTGCTTTGTTTGAAGATAACCTTTATATTTTCCATTGTCTTCACTAAAAAATATTACCCTAGTTCCTCAAATGATAAAGCCTCCAGACCCTTTAGAATCATGTTTACTCTTTTTTTTTGGATCCACTCTAGTTTGGCAATTCCTCCTACTAATGTGTGGCCCTAAGAATTAAACATGATCCTGCAGTGTGAGGACAAGTGTAGAATATAATGAAACCATTTTATTTTCCAAACTTTTAGCAGCAACCTTATACTGTTGGCATGTATTGAGCCCATAGTCCACCAAAATCCAGGGGTTTTTTTAAGATGACCTTCTCTCAAGATAAGTGTAAGCCATGTGGAACTGAGAAAAGAGCATTGATTCTGGAGCCAGAGCCCCTGGATTGAAATTGATGCTAATGCTTACTGTGAGATCTTGAGAAAATCAGCTGCTTAACCTCTCTGGGCCTCAATATCCACATATTCTAAGGTGAGGTGATTGAATTGCACAGCCTCTGAAGTGTTCCTACCTTCTCAAAATGTATAATTTTATAATAGTGAGTATGAAGGACATTGTAATGGAGAGGTGCAATTGACAATTGATGATTTGTGTCTTGAGATGGACATATGTAGATATATGTGGACCTAGATATACATAGGTAGCCATCCAAGTGGAATTAATATTTGAAACAGTATTTTTGGAAGAGAACTCTAAATGATCAAGGAAGAATATAGAAACTTATTTGGATCACCAACAGTGAAGGATAGGAAGAGAAGGGAAGACAGAGAATGATAAGGCAGTGATAAATCATTGAGAATCAGAACAAGGTAGTCTCAAGGGAAATGAGAGTTTCAAGAAAAAATGAGATGAACCATAGTGTAAAATGTGGCAGATTTCTAAGGTAATATGCACTAAGAAAAGGGTCACTGGATTTTGTAGGTTTAAAAGAGTATGGTTTCATCAGAAGGTTTGAAATGTCAAGGGACATTGGTTAAAGAGATGGATGCTGAAAAAGTGAGACTGTATTTAAAGATGACCAAGTGGCTGTTAGAATAGGAAGCAGGACTGAGTAAATGTTGGCATCTGCTTCAAGAGGGGTAGTATAAATCCTGTTTCTTTAGATGCTCTAGGTCTGAATTTTGCCTAAACCAAAAGCAGAAAATCAAGAGCAGTCTTCATTTGATCATTCCTTCAGAAAATATATGCTTTCCTATCCGAGCTGCTTTTGGTTGCTCTCTCTTCTCCAACATGCTGCTATTTCTCATAAATTATAGTTTGTATAGATTGCCACTTTCTGTCCAGTCTCTCACACTTAGTGCTTTCAGCTTTTGGATGAGATGGCTGGAGAGGGCCTTCATTTATGTTGGATTTCCCTGCCATGATATTCTTTCCTAACAGTGCAGATCCCATTGTCTTCAGGCAAAAATGTCACTCTGCACAACATCAAACTTTAACTGCTCCATGCTGTACTATCTCTGGGAGGAAACAATGCCGCTATGAAATACCAAAGTGCAGACAGTTCCTTACAGCTCTCAATAAACTCATGAATTATGAATGACAGCCTGTAGATGAGAATATATCAGAAACATAGACTACAAACAAGTGGTTGGAAGATGTGGCCCCGGACTAAACAACACTCTCTAATGGCTGCTTTGGGAAAATTGTTTGTCCGAAGCACTTTCTTAAGAATACATTAGGATGGCTCTTGGATCCCTTCAATTCGTTCAATTCAGAAGACAGTTATTGAGCACCCCCTATGTACCAGGCACTGGAAATACAAAGACAAAAATGAAACAATACTTTCTGTCAAGGAACTGTAGTGATTTGGGGAGAAAACAGGATAAGACTTTATACAACATATCCAGAGCAATTGGGGAAGGGGAAGGGAGCAAGGAAAGTACTAAGAACTGGGGATATTGGGGAAAACCTCCAGTAAGAGGTAGAATCTGATTCTGCAAAAGAGGAGTAAACATAGGAAACAGTCAAGCCATGGGGTAAAGCTTTTACAAAAACATAAAGCTAGAAGATGGGAAGTTGTATACATAAGACAGCAAGTAAACAAGTTTGGCTTGAATATACAGCACATGCTGGGTTTAAAGTAAAATCGGTCCGGAAACATTGGGTGGAATCAGATTGCTCAGTTTTTCAATGCAAACAGAGGTATTCGTATTTTATTCTAGAGGCAGTAGTGGAGCTTGGGCAGGGACCTCTTGTGAGTCAATCTATGGACTTCAGAGTAAATTTGGGTTTAAGGTTTTAGGAAAGGAAGGAAGGAAGGAAGGAAGGAAGGAAGAAAGGAAGGAAGGAAGGAAGGAAGGAAGGAAGGAAGGGAGGCAGGGAGGGAGGGAGGGAGAGAAAGAAGGAATCTAGCCAGTAAATCCCAAGTTAACAGGGCAGCTTCTGGCCACAAAAATTTACCTTCCTTTGCAGAGAAGGAAGGGAGAGGGAGAGGGAGAGGACAAGCTGAGTTACCCAGCTAGCTGGGTCTCCATTCAGGCAGCTCAATCTACTCACAGGTTGCGTTTGTCCTTCATTTTCAAAGAGGACCATAACATCACGAAAATGAGGACATGATGGCCCAGGATGCAATGGGAGACCCTGGGCCTTTTAGGCTAAGGCCTTTTCTGGTACTCAGTGAGATAATGCCCATTCAGTGAATAGGCCTCTTTAAGAAGTAGTCAAGGAATAATCCCTTTAATTAGAAAAAGAAAAGAAAAAAATCAAGCTGGAAGGGCAAAGCCCTCAGGGTTGCTGTTACAAAAGAAACAGTTAATGTTGAGATTCACTCTAAACCCTTTGTATCCTGACCCATTTGCAGTCATCCCGAGGACTCAGGAGGAGAAAGTGAGGCTGATGACCTTGCACAGCTCTCCCTCACTCAAATCAAAGTCAACTTCAAGTCATGTCATCAATTTCCTGATGTCATGGTCCTCTTCGAAAGCAAAGGATAAACACGCAAGCAGCAATAGGGAGTCAATCAAGGTTGTTGAGCAAGAATGTTGAGACATGTGCATTATTCTTCAAGATAGTGTTGAGGGTCTTGAACAGTTGATTACGTTTAAAAGAGATGAGGCATAATTGAAGACTTAAAATAAATTAGATAGATTAGGGGCAGCTAGATTGGGTAGAGCACCAGGCCCAGAGACAAGAAAATCTGAAGTCAGAGTCAGCCTCAGATAGTCACTAGCTATGTAACACTGGGCAAGTCAATTAACCCCTATTTGCTTCAGTTCCTCATCTGTAAAATGGGGACACACTGGAGAAGGAAAGGGCAAACTACTCTAGTATCTTTGCTAAGGAAACCCCAGGGACAATGTCCATGGGGTCAAATGGAGTCGAACATGACTATATGACAGAAAAGCAATTGCAAAGGGAGATTAAGAAAAGGATATTTATTCAGTTTCTTCAATTTAGGATCTATGATTCCTTATTTCTTTAGGATTTGACAGCACTAACAAAGAAGACTAAGTAAATTCTCATGATTATAAGACTATAGGTCAATTTATCTTAGCTTATAGGATTATAGAGTTGGAGCTAACAAGGACTTCAATGTTATTGTAATTCAGCCCTGCCCCCTTCCTTTTACCGATGAGAAAACAGAAACCCCAAAAGCCTGCCCAGGGGTGGGGGAACCTCCAGCCTCAAGGCCTCATGTGACCTTCTAGGTCCTCAAGTGCAGTCCTTTGACTGAATCCAAACTTCACAGAACAAATCACCTTAATAAAAAGATTGGTTCTGTAAAACTTGAACTCAGTCAAAAGGCCACACCCAAGGCCATATGGAATGTCAACACCTCAGGCTCCCTATTCTTGGAAGCAATTTGCCCATAAGAAGTAAATAGTAGAGGAAGAATTTGAAACCAGATTCTCTTATTCCAAATCCACAGTTTGAACTAAGCCACACTCCTAATTTCCTAGTGCTCCCCACTGTTAGAAAGTGCAATTTATCCCAGAGGTTATTGAACCGTTATCCAGCGACCAGGTTATTCTGTTTCTCTCTCTCATCTGCACATTAGTAAAATAACTTTGATGTATACCTGGTACCTCCAAATAATGGTTTTTAAAATGATTTTTTTAAAGGCTCCATAGTCTTCACATATGTCTTCACATAGTTTCTGTGTCTTCACGCTCAATTGTTTGAAGGCATCTAGGTAATGCAAGGGTTAGAAGGTTGAATGTAGACTCAGAGAGGCATGAGCTCAAGTCAAGCCTGGGATACTTGCTTGCAGTGTGACTTTAGTGGCAGGTCATTTCGCCTTTCTCAGCCTTCTTCTCCTCACCTCTTAAAAAAGGGTCCTAATAGGACCTACTAAACAGTCTTGTTCTGAGGATCCTATGATATATCTCAAGTGCTTTGGAGCCTTTAGATCTTTATAAATATGATTTATTGTTATTTTTACTCCCAAGTTTCTTTTTTTTTAATGATAGCTGTATTAGTGGAAAGTGCTTCTGTGAGATTCCATGATGTCTAGCATACAATTATTAAATTGATGAACCAATAACAAAACCCATGCCTTAACCTGATTTTGCTTGTGGAGGTCGGTCCAGATTCTAGAACAGTAAATATTTGTTTTCTGATCTGGGAGTTGATTAGTTTTAACATTTGAGTGAAAGAGGAAGAATCTATAAAGGTCAATTCATGGTTTCAAGTACAAATCTTTAGGCCCTAGAAATTTGGGGATTATATTAAAATAGAAGTTTTTAACCTTTTTTTATGTTATAGACTCCTTTGACAGTCTAGTGAAGCCTATGGATCAATTTAGAATAATGCTCCCAAATTTCTTGAGAGAGAAGAACATGTTAATAGCCTTTTAATTCACTATTATAGTGATGTTTCTAGATCCAAATAAAAATTTGTATTTTCTCATTGATATGTAAGTGCCCTTACAAACAGCTATCTGAGTAAAATGCAAAAACTACTTCTCTCTCATTCTCTCATATATATTTCTATATACAAAATATATGTATATGCATATATGTATGTACATATATGTGTGTTTCACATAAGAAATTAGAAGATGATGTTATCTTTTCTCCATTCTAATCTAAGATCTCTTTCCCATGACAGCCCTACAAAAACCTAAGGATTATTAGTATATCCCCTTTCCCCTTAAGTCTTCTCTTCTCCAATGAAAATGTTCCCTGTTCCTTCATCCAAACAACTCATTGCTATCAGACTGCACTTTGTATTTCTACCCTGGTAAGTATATAGAGCTCCAAGGATTCTCCTGATCTATTGACTTCCAATTTCTGTTATGTATTCTGCCCCTCCATTCTATGAATATAATTAATTCTCCTCCACTCCCAATACTTTCCAAAAACGCAAGCATTCTTAATCTTTTTTGTGTCGTGGATATCTTGGGGAATCTGGTGAAGCCTATAGCTCCTTTCTCAAAATAATATGTCTGAATATATAAAATAAAATATAAAAAATTATAGAAGGGAACAAAAGGTAATGAAAATAAAGGTATATTTTTCCCATCCAAATTCATGGATTGACTGAAATTTATCTGTGCATCTCCTGACCTTGGTTTAAGAATCTCTGACTTAAAAGTCTCAATGTTTTTTTTTAATTAAAAGAAACTGTTGAATAACTGTTTCAATGAAATCAATCTTCAATATGAAATTTAAAGTCCTTAAAATTATAAAAGCAAAACTAGAGATACTGTTGGATCATCACAGAAATGGTAGACACCCTGGAGTTGTACATATTTCTTTGTCAAATAAATAAATAGTTAATATATATTTCTCTGTGTTGCATAGCTCTGTGCCCTCACACTGCATCTTGTCATGCAGGGGCTGAGAATATACAAAATGTTAACATACTTTGTTGAGCAAAGGAGAGAGTCGCAGCAGTTAGACTGAGTCACATTATAAAGCATTTAGGCAAAATGTTTCTACTCCCTTGTGGTAGCTAATCATACTGCTCATTAATATACAGCTCAATTGTGACCTCTGTTTTCCTGACAGTAGCAAAAAAGCAGTATTCATATTTTTTTTGATAGAAAAGTCCCCAGAGTCACATAATCAGATTTACCACCAATTAGAGTGAGTAATCACACCTTTGCAAAAATAATTTGAAGGGCACAGGGAAGGGCCTTATTCCTTAAATAGCTTTTTAAATAATATGTGAAAATCTACAACTTGTCATTCATGTGATACACTGCCTGAAGTGAATAGAAAAATGACTAAGTCTCTCACCTGCCAAACAGTTTGCTCCGTTTTGGTCATTTGGTCATTGAGTACTGGCAAAGGAACATTTGACTAATGAAACCAAAAACATATGATAATTTCATTATTGGGATGGTGGAGGAAAAGGCTGATGGGGGCACACTGAAAATGAAGTTCTTACAGAAATATAAAGCATTTCTGAAATTATGTTAATCCAAGTGAAAACATTAATGAATTAAACAAAATCATTTTTTATAAAAATATAGGACTTCCTGGGAACACATTATTGCCTAAAGTTATTTGGTCATCTAGGGTTGCTGCTGTCTCCTGGCATGATTCCATATAGTAATTAAAAAAAAAAGTCTAAACCTTATCTAGTGATTAAAGCTATACAAAAGTGGTATACTTTAGGCAGTAGTAACTTCCTCCTTTCTAGAGGTTTTCAGAAAAGGTTGAATGACCCCTTGTCAGTTATCGAGTAGTAGAAATTCTTGTTTAGGCGAGCATTGGTGTAGATCGCCTACTAAGAGCATAATAAATATGTTTTTATCCATTCATTCATGCTTTCTAAATTTCCTTCCAGCTTAGAGATTTACTGACTCTGGACCGCCAAGCTAATAAGAGGCTAACTTCCCACACCGTTAATGTAGTCATAATTGTTTCCTCTGCTAAATACATTAAATATTAACAGCATCCTGTCAGACTTTGGATTGAGGAAAGTAGCCACCAAAATATTAACAAAATGAGTACTGTACTGCCATTCAGTTTTTGGATCACCACAATTGCCAACTATTGACTCAGGAGAAATAAGAGAATTACCACATCCTGAAAGGAAGAATCCCAAGAGTGTTAGATATTGTGAAAGGGAAAAGGCAATATTCAACCTACCCTGCACCCTATTATCAATATATCAGAGGTGACAGTTTTATGGTTTTCCTGTGGAAAACCACAGAACATAGTTTTGAAAAAAATTCAATAAGCCTTCAGAAAGAATATGAAAGGGAAAGTAAGTTATGAAATAGAAGACAATTGAAACTCCAGAGTGTAAGTGAGGATATCAGTGCCATCAAGTAGAACTGACAGCTTTTATTCAGTACCTCACATAGCATTCAAATGTTGCCAACTGTTGTGTTTTCACTTGTTCATAATGAACCATACTTGGAGTCTCAAAAATTGAACATTTCTACCAGTACAGTTTCCCTGGGTAGATTTAGCAGTAATGAAGAAGAGTACACTTATTTTCCTGCTACTTTATTGAAGCAAACCTTAAAATTATACAATTTAATGTCATTCAATAGGGCCTCAGTCTGTATGCTGATATTGTGACACCAGCACTAACTATATTATAACAATTACAACAGCACTAATTGAATCCATTGACTTGTCTTGGCATCAGTTTTTTTTTTTTTACCCTTTAATAAGGTTTTATCAAAGTGAAATAGCTGGTTATAGAATGAATGGCCAACAAAAGACTGTGTATTTGTTAACTCCAATTCATTCACGTTCCCTCCCTTTCCTCTCCTACCTGTCTCCTTCCACTTCTTTTTCTCTCCACACTCCTACCCCTTTTACTCTCTCTCCCCATTTTTCTCCTCTTTCTTCCTGTCCTTCTCCTTCTCCTTTTCCCCTTAAGTCTGGTGACTGTGGTGAAGGGATTATAGCTAACATTTCAACTTTTCCAATCCCACCTAATTCTGGCAGTCCCTATCTCTATCTTTATTTTAAAGTCCTTTATTTTTCATCTTTGTCTCTTTCCAAATTCTCCTAGTAAATAGATCTACATCTTTGTATCCATTTTACCCAGTAATTCTTGTGTCTGTGCCTATTCTACTATATGAGAATATAGTACAACACAACAAATATTTAGTAGGTTATCTGTGCAGACACCAGTGAGGTATGGGATATGAAGCCTGGAGAGAGGAGAAAATCACATTATAGTTCATGCTGATTGAACGTTAATGGTGTTAGAGTTGCAAAATCAAGTTCAATAAAATAGTTTCTGAAAGTCAATTAATTGCAAAACATCAGGGAAGACTTAGGGCAGTTAAGTGACACAATGGATAGATTTTCAGGCCTGGATCCAAATCTGACTTCAACACATTTAAGAGTTGTATGATAAACCTAAGTTTGTGGCAAAGCACATAACCCTGTTCATCTCAGTTTCCTCATCTGTAAAATGAGCTAGAGAAGGAAATGGCAAATTACTCCAGTGTCTTTGCCAAGAAAACCCCAAATAAGATCAGCAAGAGTTGGACTCAACTAAAATGATTGAACAACAAGGGCAGATTTCATAAAAGTACCATTTGAGTTGGACTTTTAAGAAATTGCACAGACATAAAGGACAGAGTAGGACATCCCAGGTGGAGGTGTGTGTGTGTGTGTGTGTCTGTGTGTGTATGGGTAGGGAGAGATAGATGCTACATATTTTACTAATGTACTAAATGTGCTTAATTTGTATTACACAGCAGATGCTACCATATTTGACAAAACACACAAGTCCTTATCAAAGTAAAAGTAATAGAGTAGGAAATACACTTGGGAATTTGGGAGACAGTATGATCATGCTAATGTCACCTAAGCCCCTGATACTAGAAGACTATGATTAGAGGGCTCACCACAAAGGAAAGTAGAATGGTGTGATATCCTTCCTCAACAGAAATAAACCTGTAGAAGATTTGCAGTTAATCTACTTCCTGAGTTGGGTCAAATTCAGAACGTTACATTAAAAAAATTTCTACTTCAGGTATTTCGCTAGTTTGTGGAGGGAGTAGATTCTCATGATTCTTGGGTCCACACTTGCAGGCAAAGGTATTGCTCAAACCTGCTGAGACACATTGTTAAATTTTCAGTATGAGCATTTACAAGTCAAAAATTGGTAAAAATCAATGCTTGATTTATTGTTCTGTTGATGATCTAGACTTAAGAAAGTGTATCACCTAGCTGCTCTAAATATATATATATATATATAAAATCTCCATATATATGTATATATACATGTGTGTGCACATGTATATACCTATATAGGCATATGTGCACATACTTGTCTATGTATGTGTATATGCATATGGATTTTTAAGTAGCTCTAAATTTGTTCCTCTAGAAATAAGAAAATTTACGTTCTTACTTTCTTTGCAAAGGTGGGAGATTTTGGTTGTAGAAGATCCCACATATATTGTAAAATTTGGTTTAAGTTGTTACTGAACAGGGTTTTGTTTCCATTTTTTTTATTACTGATAACAAGGGATAGATTTCTGAGTAGTGGAAGCAAGGGATATATTCAAAAGTGAAGGGAAAAAAATAAAATTTATCCATAAAGAATTAAATTACTCTTTCTGAATATTCATTTCTATAGGATGCAGTTGTTTCCATCCACCTTTTTATTATTTTTTTAGCTTATCATGAATTTAGGCAACTTTACAGCATAAAAGAAATGAATGGACATCAAATTCCAAATATTTACATCTCTCCAAATTCTCTTCTGATTTTTATTACTTCACATAGATGTGTTTTTACTTAGTTGTACTCATTGTATATACGTTATTTATGTTCTGTTTTTTCCACATAACATCATTTCGTATAAACATTTCAGAGTATTACCAGCAGACATATTGTACCATCATGTCACTATACCATCAAATACTTAATCATTTCAAATGTCCAAAAATAGAGATTTGGTTCTAATTTTTTTTTTAGTTATAAATAAGCATTAAACAAGTTGAAGCTATGTAAATGTTGATAAAAGCTGAGAGTCTTTATTTGGACAAGAATACAAAAGATGACTCCAAATGTATTAAATTTTATTTGCTTATTTAGAAAAAGAACAGTAAATCAAATTCCCTAATACCTCACTGATTTATTTCTGATCTGTTCAAGGCTCAGCTCAAATGCTACCTGTTGCAGTCAACTTTTCCTTATCCCTATAGTTGTTAGTGCCCTCATGCCCACTCCCACCCCTCAAATAAATTGACTTTGCATAAATTTTGTACTGATTTATTTTTTGTGTACATGTTATTTCCTCGTTGGTAGAGTGCAGCCTTTTTGAAAGTTGTTGTTCAGTCATGTCTGACTCTTCATGATCCCATTTGGGGTTTCTTGGCAGGGATACTGGAGTGATTTGCCATTTCCTTTTCCACTTCATTTTACACATGAGGAAACTAAGGCAAACCAGGTTAAGTGACTTGCCCAGGGTCACCTAGCTAGTAAATGTTTGAGGCCAGATTTGAACTTGCAAAAATAAGTTTTTCTGACTCCAGGCTTGATTCTCTAACTTTCTTGAAATTACAAGATATATATATATATCACACTTCAATATTTGCAAAGGTTTTGCAAATGTTATCTTATTTTATCCTCCCAATAGCCAAAGGAACTAGGTGCCTTTATTATCCCTTTTATAGATGGAAAAACGGGTAGAGAGAGGTTACATGATGTTCCCGGGGCCACACATTTAGGAGTGTCTGAAGCCAGATTAGAACCCCTATCTTCCACACTTCAGGTCCAGTGCTCAATTCACCTACGGGCTTCTTAAGGTTAGGGACTGCTTGTTTTTGACCTCCAGCCCCTATGGTAGAGTTGGGTAAAATATTGAACATGTAATAATTGTTTGTTGGTTGAATGAATGAAATGGTTTGTCCTGGAGAGTTTCAGAGTAGAAATACTTGTGTTTATGTATCATTTTGTACTAAAAAAAACCCCAAATTCTTGTTTGAGAACTGAACAACCATTTAAGTATCCTCATTTTCAAAAGGAAAAACTTCCAGACTCATCTCTCTTGATGTTGGGCATCAAGCCCATAAATAGGAATGCTAAAGAAGAAGAAAGGAATTTGCTCTCAGGAGAATAGAAGCCTTGGAAAAGTGAATGGAAAATGTTGCCTCTGTTTAGCATGAATGAGGCCTAGGATTTAAATAACATTGTTCAAGTCACATAAATAGTTTTCATTCGACTTAGGAATCTTCACATTGCATTCATGTATTCAAATGTAATGTTTTCTGACTTTCTTCTTTGATCTTTTTACAATCTATAGTATTTTAAATCCTAAGCTGCATAAAATGAAATATCTAATTTATTTTTCATTTAGTACATGTAATAGAAGACAATTAGAATAGATCTTTAGTCTAAGTCTCTAATCACTTGTCTCCTAGGTATTTCAATTGTAAAGTTAACTCTCCATTGTTTCAGAGATGAATTTTTGTCGTTCAGGAATTATTTCAGGAATGTCTGACACTTTGTGATTCCATTTGGTATTGTCTTCTCCAGCTTATTTTACAGATGAGGAAACTGAGGTAAATCGGGGGAGGCAACTTTCCCAAGGTCACACAGCTGGTATGTGTCTGAGACCAGATTTGAACTCAGGAAGGTGAGTCTTCTGACTTCTGGCTTAGCACTGTATCTACTGTGCCACCTAACTGCCTCAGGGACTAGAGTAGAATGAATAAATGGACTCAGTTTTAAACATCTACTTTGTGACAGGCAAAAACGATATAGTTCCTGGAGCATTTGCTGTGATTGAGTCATTTCAGTGTGTCCAACTATTCTTTGTGACCCCATTTGGGATTTTCTTAACAAACCACTAAAGTGGCTTGCCATTTCCTTCTTGAACTCATGTTTGTTATCAATGAGGAAACTGAGGCAAACAGGGTTATGTGATTTGCCCGGAACACACAGCTAGTAAATATTTGAGGCCAGATTTGAACTCAGAAAGATGAATCTTCCTGACTCCAGACCTAGTGTTCCATCTACTGTGCCACCTAGCTACCCTTGGAAGGAAGAATCATTTATAGAAATAATTATACATCCCTGGATCACTTATACCCAGGAAAGTCCAAAGTCCTCTTGGAGTAGATGTTATTTGGGCTAAATCTTGAAGAGAGTTAAGGGTTTCAAGAGGTAGAGTTGAAGAGACAGGGTACTGTAGACATAGGATGATTTGTGAGTGTGACAGCAAGTGTGACATACAGGAAATGCCAAGTAAGCAAATTTGGCTGAAATGTATAGTATATGATGGAAATCAGTCTGGAAAGGTGAGTTTGGAACCATATTGTGAAAAATGAAGGATTTTGTATTTGACATTCAAGGCAATTTGAGAGTCTCTGAAAACTCTAGATCAGTAGAATGGCATGATCATAGCTAGCTGTGCTTTTGGCAGCTGCATGAGATTGGATTGGAAAAGGGAGAAACTTGAGGTAGGTAAGAGGTGAGGAGGGCCAGGATACAGGCAGTAGTGGTATGAATGAAAAGGAAACCCTATCCCAACAAACTGCCACCCATCCCAAAGCTGTGATAGGTCAATGTTTTGCCTTATCTTGTCTAATCCCCCCTAATTCCCCTTCTATAATTCAGTATGTCACTCAACAAGCATTTATTAAATGCCAAAGACTCCTAAGAGAATCTAGTAAGCTTGTAGATAAAGGGAATGATTCAGTCATAAAGCAGCATCAAGTCCACAGGGGCAGACAAATGGCAGTGAAGCTTAAAGGGTGGAAATTTGACACATGGGAGAGAGAAAGTTAAATTTGCTACAGAGAGGTCATTAAGGTTCCTCTTCAGCAGGTTCATGGCAGGGTTGGTTATGTTTTCCACATGTGGAATCCTGCCACTGTTCACCATTATATTTAGCAGCTTGTGCCAAGGCAGGAGTGTGGGGGGCACAGGCATCTCCACGCACTACAGCTGCCAACAGTGTAATAACTACTCGTCCAAATATCCTTTTGTGATCCCCCAGGGCTGTGATGTGATGCCAGCTGTGAAGTAATCCTCACCAAAAGGGAAGCTGTACCGCCTTGGGTTCCCAAGCTATTAGAGGAAGGCTGGGGAACTTCACAGCATTCTTCTTCCTTGTCATGCCAGAATTCTGCTGCAGGAATATCGCAGGGACTCCAGTGTCCCTGGTGTTAAGTAATAACCTCCTACTTACCAACAGTTTAAAGGCAGCCCCTGCTGGGATGCTAGGCTAGACAAGAGCAGAGCTGACTGGGGGTCAACTCTGGGAGGAGGTAGGGCAGAAAAAAATTTTTTAAAAACTGCCACTCACTCAAATGACTTAAGCATAACTACTACTTAGATAACTTCTGCTGTGCTTTGGGGACCCAGAGAAGAAAGAGAGAAATATGTAGAAACAGAAGGAACTTCTGAGATCATTGACTCTGGTTCCTTCATGTTAAAGTGATTGAAACTAGGGAGGAGAAGCTATTTGTTCAAGGTAGTAAACAATAAATCTATTTCTATTGTTGTATATTTCCTTTAAGCTTGAGTCTCCTTATTCTGGGTTTGAAAATCTGGTCCTGTCATGTCTATAAAACTTTCCAATTCTCTTGTCGCTTTGTTATCATCAAGCAACACTATCCTCAGAATCTTTTGTCATAGTCTTATACTAGGAAGGTCATAAATTTTGCCCTGGCTTGTGAACCTGAGACTGGACAACCTGGGAAGTATCCAGGGTGAGATAATTTCTAAGGTCCCTTCTTTCTCTAAACCTGAATCTTTTCTCCATTATCTGCTTAACTTCCTCTTTTCCATCATCTAAGAATTTGCATCTCACATTTTGGAGGAAGAATTGAGAAAAAAAAGTCTGTTGAATAGTATCATATAAAAAGAAAAACAGCTTACAGATTGAGTGAAAAACAAAATGTTAACCAGGCTGTAGGTTGAATTCACCAGTTGTTAATTCAGAAAAAAAAAGGAAAGAAAATATAAGCCAAACAAAATGCCAAAATACATAGAATGAGGATTTTCAACTCATGTATACCCATGTCTTTAGCAGTTACCATTTAAGTTTTTAAAAGTCAGCTAACTAACCCACTTTAAAGCATCTGTGATGTGCGTGGTGTGGAAGGAGCTAAAATAAACAGCGTGGCCCCTGACCTCATAGAGACTTGGAAACTGTAAGCATTTGGGTAACAAAGTGATTAAAAACTTCATTGGTATAATGTCCATTGACTCATTTTATGTGTCAAGATATTTTAGATCAGCAGCTCAAAAACAAGAATGAAACTGACCCATGTTATTTTTTAAACATGTTGTAAACACAAAAATGTTTGTTTGTTTAAAGAACAAGAGAGATGACTAGGTATGGGACCAGGGAGACTGTGGTTGGGGCACCAATTAAACTTGGAAGCTCTGTCCTAGGAATAAAGCTGATAAGATGTCTGTACCAAGTCTAGCACTAACATGGTGAGCCCCAGTGAGGGAGAGCCACCCAGGCTGCTTAGATCAGAAGCTGAAGTGGTTGAAACCTCAGTGCAGATCAACGTAGAATTGGGGCCATGAATGGCTCCTGTACTTCCAGTCTGGTTAAAACAGAGAGATTCTAGCTCAAATAAATAAGTCAGACTTAGAAATTAAAAACAAACCAAGAATGAGACAGGTTCTAAAATAGCAGATAGTACCAAATATTTGAATGTGTGACTCCTGGAGTTAGAACAAAGAGAGGAAACTCTTCAGTCATTCATTCAACTAAAGTCTGTGTGTGTGTGTGTGTGTGTGTGTGTGAGAGGGGGGGGGGGGAAGGGGGAGGGAGAGAAACATAGAGACAGAGAGTCCTTTCGTATAGATTCTAGAGCTATTTGTCCAGAGATTTCCTTTAGACTTTCCTTACCTTGTGCAGTGTTCTGTTAAAGCAAATATATTCAGAATGTAACAAAATCCAGCTCATCTTTATATGGATACAAAATCTCTTATAAAATTGAAGATGACATTTTTTTTTAAAAGTTTGAACGTAACCAAAAACTCTTACTGGAAGCTATGTCAGATGGCCAGGCACCAGTGAGGCAGGAGAGAAAGAAAAAATGCTAAGTGGATAGTTTCACCGTGGCTCACAGTGTGGCAAACAGCTACATCCAGGAAAGCAGCAAATTCTCTGCAAGGAGATCACTTCCTTCAGTGAGTCAGTAAGCCAAAGAAAGTTTGAACTAATCCTCAATGTAATTTCATTTATAGTAATAACGCCCTTCCTTGCCATTAGCTCACCACTTGTGTATGTCCACCATGTATCTCTCTCTTCTTCTTTCTTATCAGCCCCAAGTATCCAGTTTCTGGGCTTTTTTGTCTCCCATCACCCTTCTGTTACTCTTTCCAGCTGGGAAAACCTATACTTGTATAGCCAATAAAGGGCTCCACAATAAATATTTGATAATTTCTTATTTTATACAAAGCACCATTACAGGCCCTGTGACACAAAAAATAGATAAGATATAGCTTCTGCTCTCAAGGAGTTTACATTCTAGTAAGATATACCAAATATAATTTAAGTTTGAAGGTGAACATGGCATATGAAGTGCTGGGAGATAAGATGACAGATTACTCCCAGCCTGCAGCACGTACAGGTAGGCATATTCTGCAGAAAAACAGCATGAGAGAAGCTACTAGGACAAGAAAATTGTTTTATCACAAACTTTGGACTTGTTTTTTTCTTTAAGATGTCAAATCAGATTATATAACAATTTAATATTAATTTTCCAAATTAGAAATGGCATTTTGGATTTAGAAAAGATATTGATCTGTATACAGTCTTAAATATTGCAATTATAAAATGCAACTACAACATTCATTTTTTAGTAGAGTTGATGTCTCTGTCTCTGTCTACTCTGTGTTAACTGGAGGGCCTGCATCTTTGGGACTGTAACTATGGCTACTGCCCCAACAGAATTGAGACTGGACTTAATAGAAGAATGAGCATTTGATTTCATTGCAATCATGCATGAACATGCTTATTGTCAATTGCTTGTGAAGGATTTCTATCCCATAGAGATCGTCTCTAACTTTGCACCTAAGAGAATGGAAGCCATCACCTTTCATGTCTGAAATATGAGCTTGTCCTCCTATTATGATGAACCACCAGCAAGAGGAATGGTGCTTCAGTGGCTATTCTGATTGCTGAGCAACAGAAGCCTTGGGTTCTATATCAGCCCTGCCCAGAGCTAATTGTGTAAGTCGGGAAGGGGCGGGGCAGGAAATATCACTTGACCTCCATTGGCTTCTGCTCTTCCTGCAAAATGGAAAAGCTCCACATTGGTGGGTATATATTTATTTCCTTGTTAGATTTACCAACAGTTACGGCTTTCTTTAGAGAGCTTTTAGACTTTCAGACCTTTTGACAACCAAAATGGAATCAAGGAGAGTTGGATATGCTTAGAGTACAATGGAAGTTTTGTATTCTCCTCTAGTTGAGTAGTGGATATTTTAGTTGGCAAAAAGTTAGTAATATGTTCTGTTCAAGTTTCTGTGTACCTCCTATCTGTTATTACTCTGCTTTGTAGGTATTCTCATAAGGTTAGGAAGAATGGTAGTAAAGTATATTGAAATGCTTGATGATAGACCACAAAAGAGGTGCAGTTACCTAGTTAGGACAAATATTAAAAAGGTTCTATTCAATGTGCTGCAGTATTAAATGGCTTGCTTAACTAGCAGTCAAATAGTGCACTAAAATATGAAGTCAATTTATAGATATTAAAAAATGTTATTTTCAGCTACATATAGTTGGAGATCATGTTCTAAATGACGTATAAGAAAAATCAATATGTCTGCCTCCATTACTGTTTCCCCCACTACCCACTCCGGCTGCTGCACAGTATCACCACCATTGTCATGGAGAGGAGAAATAATTGAGGTTGAACCCTCACAAAGCGTTATTAGCAGTTTGGAGAAGAGGACTGCCTTTTAGGGAACAAGATACATAGCCTAGGGCTTCAGTAGAAGGTACTCAAATATTCTCTTTCTCCAAGGATACCACCGTCCTCTGTTGCTTACAGTAACTAACTTCAAAAAAAATTTTTTAAAGAAAAGTTCTGCTTGTAGTCTTTAGTTAGGGAGAAATGGAGCAAGTCTGATCCTGGCTCCATGACAACAGCAACATAATCCTCACAACCAAGCATGGACAAATTTTTCTTTGATTCCCTCTACCCCACAATCTTCCACCACTATTCTCTGGTTAACCTGGTCACACCAGGAAAACTCTTAACACAGGCCTGCTCACCTTTTCTTATGAGTCACATATTATCAATTCATCCCTTCCATATAACCACTTACCATTTATGTCCCATTCCCTTGGGATTTTTTTTTTTGTTAGTTGATCTGGGTTAAGTACTAATGTATCAATGCAGCATAATGGAAAGAGTATAGGATTTACAATTAATAGTCCTTGGTTCTTGTCTCAGCTTCAACATTTTCCATATCCAGGTATGAACCTGGATATGTCCCTTTTACTCTGTGGTTCTCAATTTCCTCATTTCTAAAGTCAGACTCCATTATCTCTAAGGTACCTTCTGAATACAGAGTTCCTTCTCATTCATTTTCTTTGCATGTTAAGGAGTCTCCTGGAGAAAATTTTCTAATACAAAGGAATGACTCTGATCTTAAGAATTTGAGGACTCATCTCTGGCTACCAGAGACACTTAGTCATCCATTGAATACCCCTCATTTGCAACACATGAATGACTGAATAACTCAATCACTAAATAAATGGCATGGAGCTTTTGCAGGGTGGGGTGGCGGGGAACAGGTTAGAGATTTGTTCAGACACTGACTTCTGTCTAGGCTAGAGCTCTGTAAATCAAGTAGCATAAAATGAAATGACCTGAAGTAATTTTTTTTTCTTCTTGTTCTTTAAAAACTCTCTTCTCCCTAACTTTACTCTTAAATGTGATCTACCAGCCAAGTTCATGGTTTATTTCTAAGGGCAAATTTCAGTCAACTTGCTGTATTTTTCTGCAAAACCAGTCTTCCTCCCTTTACAGTTCATGTTGTTTTCATATTTAATCACACACAAGAGAAATAATGGTGAGTCACAGCCAACTCTGTCAGAGTTGGATGTTAGTGTAATGGGTATTTTAAAAGGAAAGAAGGCTTCCTCTTTTTCACAAGAGGGAATGCACCTGCTTTGCTTTTTATCTGTAGTAATTACCACATGTTTTCCTTGGCACCTTTAGAATTAAAGAGCTGCCGGTGAGATTCCATTTAAGGTTGAACAGGAGAAAAGATGAGGCAAACTGATTAGCTGCAGTGCTTGTTAGAGGGAATTTGATAAAGATCATACATTCATAGACTTAGAGCTGAAAGGGGCTTTTGGCATCACCTAGCCCACCCACCCATATTCTTTTTCAGGTGAAGAAACTGAGGCTGAAAGATTCATCAAAAGTCACACATATATTCCATGATAGAGCCAGGGTTCAGATCCAAGTCTTCGAGTACTACTTTTTTTGCTCTTTCCACCATATCACACAAAGGAATATAGAATATTTGTCTCAGGAATGTATTGGGTTTCTTTACATAAGAAGTTTACCTAAGGTCACTGAGTACATTAGTAATAGAAAGAAGAATGGATAGGAAAATTGACTAGTTCACTCTGCCTTACATTTCTTACCATTTAAAGGCTGGACAAGTTCCTCATTACTATAAGCAATTCTTGACCCTATCAGGATTGATTATATAGTCAGCTAATTTTTCAATAATTTGAGGGTTTCTTCATTTTTCTCACTACTTAGGCAGTGACCATTTCATTACTTTAAAAAAAAACCTCAGTTCTATCAAAAAATGGGGTTGGAAAACACACTCTCTTTTTTAGAAGCCTAAAAAAAGAATAGTGAGGAATATTTAAATGACGGTTACCTGTAGATTTCACATATCTGTTTTCATCCCTGTATGCAGTAAATAAGGTAGTAATATAATCATTGTCCTTTGACTATTAAAGGAAATAATAGGAAATTGCTTATCCATAAACTATGGGACTAGGCAGAAAACTTTGCCCTTTCTTCCTCAGTTTCCTCATGTGTAAAGAGGTTGAAATGAGCTACACTTACAGATCTTTCCAGCTCTAAAGTTCTAATAATATACGAGAAATTATTTAGTTTAACTCTATTGGGAAAGAGCATGATATTGTGGGCAAAAACATTGGAATTAGAAAAAAGTGGATTCAAATCCTGCCTTGAACACTTTACTAGTTGTGTAAAACCAAAGCAAATTATTTAATTTCTCCCTAAAAATCAGTTTCCTCATCTGTAAAAAATCTTAAATCTTTGTTGGGAGGTTCAAAAAAGGGAGTGGTATATTTATAAACTGTTTTGTTAAGCAGAAACTATTATAAGACATATCAACTCTTATATTAAGAGACTTCTTTTTAAAGATACTGTGCTTCTGGATGATTTTCCCAGTAGCTCTTGTTTCCTCTTTCTAAAAATCTGCAAGATGAACAATCATGATCTGTTTGATAGAGAGCATAATATTAAATAATGATGTCTCCCGGGAAGCAAGATAGTTGAACTGGGGAAGATTCCGTTTTCTCAAACTAATTAATTCACTGTTACGTTTCATACTATTGCACTTACAGGAATCATTTTATTTCATCAGAAGTAGACACAAAATTTTCTACTCCCAGTGCAAATGAAAACTTTAACCCATAGATTGACAGTAGACGAGAAGGTTAAAATTTACTAAAGGATCCAAGGATATATTTCCTTCTTCAGCCCCACATTTGGCCTTTGGAAGGCTGTACAGGAATTGGAGTGCTATAGCGTAGCTCAGTTTATGTTCCTTTGTTGCATGTTATTAATTAACCTTTCTTCAACTTAATGATGCCCAGTGCTAACACTTCAGGAAAATCAATGTGGTGTTTTAGTTTCAGTGACACCTGGACAATAAGCCTGTGTCTTTATAGCTCCTCAGACATTATTAGAGTGACTTTGAATCTCTTTTCTCTTATCCATTGAAGTCAAGAGGCTATGGGGAGAATTAGGTGATGGCATGTATATTACCAAGAAAGTATCTTCCAGAAAGCAGAGAAATCCTTTGGACATTTACTACTTGTGTGACCTTGAGCAAATCACTTAACCTAATTGGACTCCAGTTCTGTTTTCTGTAAATGTGTGTCGAGCCGATCACTTAACCTAATTGGATCCCAGTTCTCTTTTCTGTAAATGAGTGTGTCGTGCTAGATGAACTCTTAGGTCCTTTTGAGAACTGGAGAAGAGTTCTTTCACTTTTCATAATCATAGTTAATTAAATATATCCTTGTCACTGATGGTTAGGTTTTATACTTCTTGGACAGACGGACTGTGCCACTATTAGCTTTATGTGCCCCATCACACAATTGGTGCTTTAAAGGTTGTTTAGTTGAATTGCACTATGGTATTTGTTGTGTTTGTATTTGTTATAATAGAGTTTGACCCATCTATAGTAGAGACTATTTCTATTTTATTCTCAGCACCAAAAAACAAACAAACAAATAGGAATCCACGATTATGAGAGACTGTTTGATTCTCCACTACCAGCATCATCACCAGTTTTCTTGGCTTCCCTGATATAGAACCATTTCTGAACAAGAATCTTTCTAAATAGTTGTGCCAGAAATGACTGTTTCCTATTTGTTCTTTACACCATGAAAACACTTGGAAGACAACCCACCTCACCTACTCTCAAATCTCTCATGTTTTCTACTAGACTTAGAAACACTAATGTGTTCCTTCAATCAGTTACTGAATTCTCAAGGTTGACAATATTGCTAACCTTAAATCAAAGCAAATGGGAAAGAGAGCCTTGGTCTATAAGAAAGATGAATGCAGGGTAGGAACCACGTGCTCTATGACCCTCAGTTTTTGCCTACAGTGGAGCAGTCTGTGGGCTCGAAAGGATAGTATTACTAGAGCTCAGAAAATAACTTTTTAAAGTGACACCTGAACTTATCACTTGATTTATAAGCTACCTGTCAATGACTCAGGGAGTTCTAGTCCTTAGATTCCTTCTCTTTCTCTTATGGAGTTTCTTCTTATCATTGATAAAAGATGACAGAATAGAATTTTTACTCCCCTCCTTGGATTTATGTAAAGTAATCATTTTATGATATGTCTCTACGGAGATTTTTTTCTGGCAGTCCAAGAAAGGGAATAGATACAGGCTCTGCTGCATAGAGAAAATGTGCTAATTACTATTAAATTTTAGGACCAGAACTCGTTATTCACTCTGTTACTTTTTAAACTTCTGGCCAGATGGAAAAAAAATGTTTGCAAATGTTCTATTTATAAATGAAGAGTAGAAGTTCTTTTAGGGCAGGGACCATTTTTATTATTGCTATGTATTCCTAGCACCTAGTACCTTGCATGTCAGAAAACATGTCCTTAATAAATGAATACTAAATTGAGTGTGTTCCAAAGTACAATTAAAGACTTTATTAAAAATACATCCCCATTCTCTCAAGTCTGCTCATTTTTTTTTCCTTAGATGAAATAAGGCATCAATATGAGAAGTGTTCCATTTCAAACTCCTGGTGCATTATATCTGAGAATGAGACATTTGCCCTGAGTCAAAAGATCCACTGCTAAATAATGGCAAGAATTAAATTGGCCTAATTATTTTTCCTCAAGTAAAACTGAAAAGGAAACAGGAAATTATGATGATTTTATAAACAAATACATTTGAACCAGATAAACGGACCCAAAAAATTGACTCAGAGTTGTGATATTCCAGTTGGACTCTAAGTTTACTGCATTAGCTAGATGATGCTCATGTCATTTTTTTTTTTTTACTTTGTGTCCCAAATGCACCGTCAATGCAAGCAGTCCTCCCAAATAAATCTTGATATACTCATTCAAATCTTGTGGCCCTGCATGCTAAAGAATAGATAAAAATGCTAAGTCTGTGTTTTCGCTACTTCTATGTTTCCTGGTAGAGGTGGTAAGCTAATAAGCAAAACCACACACAAACATTCTAACATGGAGCAGTACAGTGTGTGCTTTTATCTGTAAGAATGCTGTGTTTATTGGTTACCTTATAGTACCTGTAAGTAAGTAAAGAGTGTTTTTTGAATGAATCTTTTGTATAAAGGCTATTCCCTGGGAAGGTAGCAAGGAATAATACCTCTGGTCTTCACAGAGTCTCTATTTAATACTGTCATTCCCACCCCCTCACCCCTCACAGCCAGAATCCTCTTACTCAAGTGTAACAACCTGTGGAGAAGTAGTAGAACATATCGAGCACTGGACAGAACAAAAAGAGGGTGTCAGAAGGTTATGTGTTTTATTAGCTTTTTCTGACTGTTACTTGCAATAGTATACATGCAAGCTCCCCTCTCTTATAACAATCCAAGAAGGAAACAGTAGATCAATTATACTATTTTAGTATTACTAAATATTTAGTAAAGTAAATATTTAGTAAATAGTAACCATATTATTTAGTATTAGTAAGTATTTAGTATAAGTAAGACATAAACCAGCGCTTATCATAAGGGGAAAATCAGAATAAGTAGAAAAGCTCTTGAAGAATTTTTTTTGTTTATTTCATTTTGGTTTTATATCAGATCCAACACAGTTGACATTGCTACCTTAAAAATTTTTCCCAGTATGACAATGAAATGCATTTCAATAATAGTCAGCCACATCTGTCCTTTCATGATATTTTTCAAAATTTCACTTCCTTTCTCCTTGATTTTTCTTGTTTGTTTCCCCCAGCTTCACCTAACTCTATATTTCTATGTACAATAAGAATAAAATGAAATAATTCCCAGCAATTGAATTGTTATTTATCATAGCTTAAAGAAATGCATAGTTGCTCCCTGACTCATTTAACTAGATAGTCATCTGGAAGAATTACAATTCAGTTATTTAAAAAATATTTATTAATGTATTTTGTACAGAACATTATACCAATCACTCAAAAGAATAGGAAGATGAGCTTAACATCTACTAGCAATGGGAAGACATAGACACAATGTTATCATAAAGTAGATATGAGAAGTATATATGTGAAGTTCAAAGTGCTAGCTATTTATTCAGATGAGGAGGGGAAAAGATTTTTTTTAACTTTGGGAGATTAAGAAAGGTTTCATGAAGAGCAGTGCATGTGAGTTCTGTGTTGAAGACAGATAGGATTTCAACGTGACAGTGACCTGTAGGGAATGTAGGAGGAGACCGATTCCAATAGGGCATGAGAAGAAAAAAAAGGTAGTAGAAATATATAAACTTATAAATGGGGGTTGCCCAGTAATTTAGTTTCTGACTTTGTTGTAATGTAAGATAACCTGGGAAAGATAGGGTGATGTGATATGCCACCTATATTTCTAATTCTGTCTTTATACGAACTCCTCTGTAGGCTTGTTTTCCCTTCTCAGCCTCTGACACTTGAAATCCCAACCTCCCTTCAAGGTTCATTTCAAGCTACCTCTTATAAGAAAACTTTTCTGATCCCCCAAGTGTTTAGGACTCTCCCGTCTAAAAAAACTCATTTTATTTACTTTGTAATTAATTTGTGTATATTGTGTGCAGATGTGTATGAGTGTGTGTGTATGTGTGTATAGTTAGCTATACATATGTTGTGTCTACAAGTACATATGAATATACAAATATATGTATGCGTGTCTATACATATGTATGTATATAAAAACTCCCACATTGTTTTTACTTTTCTATTTATATCTCCATCAGGTAGTTATACAGCTTTTGCTTGAAGATCATTAGTGTTAGATAAAGGCAATACATTTGACTTTTCCACAATTTAAATAAGAACTTTTTTCCTTAAATGAATTCATACAAGATTATACATTTTTAAAAAAATGATGTTTAACACCATTTATTTTAACAAAGAATTTTATTTTAATAAAGAACAAAAAACAATTAAAATTTTAAGATTAACATTTACAAAATGAAAAACAAAATAAATTGACATAAAGTCATTTTAATACAGTTTTCAAACAGGAATATTAAAGTGAACACTTTCAGAATATTGAAGAAGAAATACTTTTGTGAATCATTAAACAAGTGCAACTAACAAAAATAATCTGTAAGAAGGAAGTGGAGGAAAAAAATAAAATTCAAGAGAAAGACAGAAGCCTTCATGAAAGACAAACAGAAGCTGAGTATAACTCATGAGACTGTGGGTGGGTTCAGATCAATCTCTAACCTTTTGTGGACACCTAAATAAAATTGATGAAAAATAATAACCTTTTAAGTAGATTAATAACTCTACATTGTGTACTATGTTCATGTCTTCTAATACTTACAATAGCCATCTGCTGCCCAAGCACAGAATACAGTGCTGTGCTTACTGGTACCACTGAAACCCACACTAAGTTATTTTGGATTTAATTCTGCTTTCTTATGACTATTGTATTATGTAAACGAACCCAATAGTTAGCATAATGTTCTGTATGTAGTAGGTGTTTAATGAAAATTGCAGAAAATTTCTAACCTTATAGTTATAGGATTACAGTATTTCAGAACTCAAAGGGAACTCAAAGATCATTTAATACACTACCTTATTTTACAAATAAAAAAAATAATTGAGGTATAGAGAGATGAAAGAAAGGACTTGCCCAGGATTTAAGCTAGTAAGTGGCAGAACCCAGGTCAAGTCTTCTCATTCTAAATCTGGCATTTTCCACCATACAATACTGCATGGAATGTTCACTCTTCTGTATATAAACAACTCTGTCATGAGTATAAGATGCTAGAACTTAAGGAGAAATGTTATCTGGCACTCAATTACACAGTTAACTTTAACAAAAAATTTATTAAGCACCTACTAACAGCAAGGCAGTAGCCATGAGAAAGAGTTAAAAACATGTTGTGCTTTCTCTCTGAGAGTTTACTTTAATCTTAAAGTAAGTTGATGGCTCAAGCAGATGCTTGACTACAACCACAGCAAAGTAGAGTAGCTTTTAAAAATACTGAATTATCATTTAGATTATATATCATTTTAGAGGCTCACTAAAACAAGCTTTATGTCTTGAGCTGAGGTTTTTAGGTATGAAAATGTAGCCGAGTTCCTCAGTGTAAATATGATTTATACATTTCTAGGAAAGTGGAAACATTTTCATTAATTATTGACTTCCCTTGGCTTGTAGTGATGGCAAAATTCCAGGGAAAGAAACCATTTGTTTGGAGTTTAAACAGAGGTTAAACAGAAGGCCAACTATTTTGATATTTTTGGAGATTGTGCTGTTTCATGAGTTGCAACCATATGCCATTACCTGAAAAGTATTGGTGTTTAAAAAATGGGTTTTGTTTTTAGAGTGAAACTTGGAATCATTGGAAGTATAAACTAAATTCTTTTTTTCTTACTTATGGAAAATTACTCATCAACAAATACAGACATTTCTAGATATAAAGAACAAGGAGGACAGGATTGTATAAGGAATTATAATTTTGTATACTTTAAGAAATATATACATTAAATTTAACATTTTAGTAACAGTAAGGCTCTATTTCCATCCCTTTCTATATTTTTTCTTCTGATTTTGTTTTTCCTTTTTACCTCCTCCCCCTGCCCGGAGATAGCTACCATTAGACAGAAATACACACATACACACACCCCATATGTATGTATATATGTAAAATTATTCTATACATATTTCTACTTATCAGTGCTTTCCCTGGATGACGAGAGCATCTTTCTTCATCTGTCCTTTATAGTTGCTTCGGGTATTTATACCAGTCAAAATAACTTATTCACTCAAAGTCATTCTTAAAAACAACATTGCCATTACTGTCTATAATGTTCTCTTGATTCTCCTCATTTCACTCTTCATTATTTCATGAAAATCTTTCCACATTTTTTCTAAAATCATTGACCTTATTATTTCTTATAGCACAGTAGTATTCTATCACAATCATATATCACAACTTCTAATATTTAAAAAAATGTTTTATTGATTTTTTTTCACATTTATCATTAGGCATTTACCTACTTCCCTTATTATTCTAGAGTAGAACCCTTCACCTATAATAAAACTGAATAGTCAAGCAAAACAAATCAACCTATTGGGCATGATTAAGAATGAATTATCTCTTTGTGTCCTCAAGTTTATCATCTCTGTGCCCAGAGGTAAGAGATATATATCATATTCAAGCTTTTAAAGTCAAGAATGGATGGGTTGATGGATAGATAGATTGATAGACAAATGGATAAATGATTTAACTAGTTGATTACTATAAGCTAGGAACTGTGGTAAGCACTAGGGATACAAATACAAGCAAGAAATTCCATCCCTGATCTCACCATGCTTATAGACTAATGGTAGAAGTTTACATATAAAAGGGTACTGAAAAATGGAGGAAGACATGGGGGCATAGTGAAAAGATGACCAGGAAATACTATGGTGGTTTGAGCTCTGGATACAAAAAGTTAAAAATGACTTGTGAGATCCAAGGGACCAAGAGAATAGAGTTCCAATTTCTAGTATGGTGGAGAAGGTTGGAGAGTAGGGACATAGTGAGATGACAGCCAGAAAATCATGATTAGCTATCATTGTGGTGGGAGAGCTAAAGTCTTTCAAAGTTGTTTCCCCTTAGAATATTATTGTGGCTGTTGTGTAAACTGTTTTCCCTACTTATTTCATTCTGTAACAATTCATGTAATCCTTCAGTATTTATCTAAATCTATCATATTCATCATTTATTATTGTGCAATAAAATACTATAGCATTCATATAATTATAATTGTTCAACTGTTCCCTACCTGATGCATGCCTACTTTGTTTCCAGTATCTACAATAAAATATGCTACTAAAATATTATTTTCCACATATGGCTATGTATATATGACATTTAATGTTATGTATTACAATGTATCATATATGACATATTATATTTACTACAATCACATCCTTATTGTCCTTCCTAAGTTTCTCCCACTTTATGCCAGCTAGTATTGATCAAGTAAATTATCCCATACTTGTATTTTCAATGAGCAGTCAAGTAGCATTTATTAATTACTTACTAGATGTCAGATATTATGAGAAGTATTGGAGATAACAAAGAAAGCTACTGCCCAGCTTCTCTAATGCAATCCAGCTAATTCTTTTCCTTCTATCTTACTATTAGCTCACAGAATTATTCATCTGCAGTGTTTGACCAAGACATATGTACTGATGGACCCACTTAATCAGTTGTCCATCCAACTTCATATCACACATTCTCCAAAGAATTAAAAGAACTAAAAGAAAATGGAAAATCTACAATGAGCATGGATAAGTTTCAGCATATTCCCAATGATTAATTAAATGAAAAAAATTGAGAGATAAGAGATTAAGTTCACACTTTGATTTTATGTGCCAGAGAATCAGACTTTGGAAGCTGGTAAACAACTATAAATAGCTAATTCAGTGACCACAAAAATAAAACTGTGATAATATCAAGACCCTGAGTGAGAGCAGTTTAATGGCAGTAGGAAGCCAAAAAGTGTGGCAAATGTCCTATTTTTATGGGAGAACCAGGAAAAAACTGTAAAAGTATTTTAAGAATTCTAAGAACCAACTCCAAGTAAAGTATTTCACATATTGATGTGCTTGATAAATATTTGTTGAATTGGAGTGTGTTAAGTAAGCTCTGGTCTTTCATTTTGTTATTGAACGTTGTTCCCTATAATGAGGCTTCATGCTAAATCCTCTTTAAATACCTAAGTGAATATTGCATTGTATTAGCATATAAAGAATACAGATATTATATATACTATGATACATGGCATATTATATTAATATATCTAATATTTTAAAATTCTGTGATATTCTCCTTACATAATATGTGGGATATAATGACCTTGGTAAAGAAGAAGTGGTTGAATCTTGAATATTGAAGTTGATTCCAATGACTTAAGTCCTAGTCCTAGTCAGAAGGCAGAAGTTGAGAAAGGTTTAACAAAGGAATATCCCACACCTCCATGTAAGTATAAGTATGAAGGCAGGAAAGAAAATAGTAACTCAGCAGGATCAATCTAAAACACTTATTAGAAAACCTGTGAAATAAATCCTCAAGTATACAGCATTTGAAGACAGGTGAGTTTTTGCTTAAAAAAAAGATGATCATGAACAAACTAGAGACCTCTGAGAGTATAAGAAATGTGGGTAAAATAAGGGAATAATAAACATTTTGAGAAGAAATAGGGAGATGTGCCACTTCTCAAAAAAGGGAAGGGATTCAGCAATGGTTTGGCAATTTCTTTTTCTCAAGGCCAGCACTAAACATAAGTTGGAGAGATGGCCTCGGGTGGAACTCACAAGTTTTGTTGGCAAAGTCTGTTGTTGAGAAAGACAAAAAACAGCATATGGAGAAATACAAAAATATATACTCCCTAGATACACTGCCTCTTCAGATGTCAAGAAAAAACCTGGAGTGAGCACAATAAGTGTGGCATGCTGAAAAGTTAAGAATTCAAGGCCCACCCACAGAGCCAAACATGAAATATTAGGCAAGTTTCTTCTCCCCACCTCCTGCAGATTTCTTTTCTTCTACTGCTTTATTGGAAGGTAATGCTGCATCTCAAAAGGGAACTTAAAATTGTCCTCAGTTGCTTCATTGCTAGATAATAGGAAGTTAGGAAACAGGAGCTTGAATCAGGAATTATCATTCCTAATAATGGGAGGAAGTAGAGTAGGAAAGCACATTCATTGTATTTGGAGAAGGTGTTCTCAACCATTTTTGTATCATGAATCCCTTTGGAGTCTGGGGTCACCTATGGACCCCTTTTTGGAAAAATGTCATTGAATGACAGATAGATAGACAGACATAAATAGATAGATAGATAGATTGCATATATATATATATATATATATATATATATATGTATATTGCAGAGGAAACTATACTGAAATATAGTTATTAAAATATTTTATAGAAAAAAAGTTCACAGATCCCAGGTTAAGAAAATCTGATTTCAATTTCAAAAGTTTAGAATGGAATCCAATCTTCTCCTCTCTAAATAACTCAAAAGTCAATTCACATCTCTGAATCTAATTTTCCTTATCTATAAAAGTAGAAAAGCACTACTTGCATCACTACCTTTACATTTTATGAGTTTAAAATAAGAACATGTGCATAAAAGTGGAAGTCTGTGGTGGCAGTGCTACAGGCAGAAGTCCTGATCTTCAGACTCATTGTTTATTCCTCTACACTGCCTTGCATCAGAGTACTTCCTTCTATAAGGCGAATTGACTGAAATTTTCAGGTCTTTTTTTTTTTTTCTGGCTATACAAGAGCTGCTTTCTCACTATTTAAATGGTTTGAGGTCTGTTACTATCTCCCTCACAAATTTACTTTCAGGTCTAAAGCTAGTCTAAGGTTAGTGAAGACTATATCCTAATTGAGGATCTTGGAATTGTATATATAGACTGAAAGAGACCTTAAAAGCCATTAAATCCAACTGTCATTTTACTGAAGAGAAAATCATCCTTCAGTTAAGTCATTTGCCCAAGATCCTGGAAGGGTTAAGCATCAAGTCCTCTGATTTTAGAATCAGCACTCTTTCCCCTACACCACACTACCTAAGATTTTACTATAGATAACTTGACTTCAAAGATTTGCTACTTCCTCTGAGTGTTTCTTCTATCCATGCAAATTGCAAAATCCTTACAGGTAGAATTTATGAAAATTCTTTGGTCCAAATTTCATCACACTAAGGCCAGTCTCTGGCATTTAGTCCTTGCAAAACTATCTAGCATCATCTTTGGGTGACAGTTAATACAGTATTTTGATAGAATCTCAATCAGAGTCTTTCAATAGGACCTTCTCAGCTCATGCTTGGCTAGCATGGCATTTGAGAGCAAAGGATTACTTTTGCCTCATGATGAGATATTAATGAAGACAACATATTAAAATTAAAATCCATGTTATAGAACTTAATGTGGTATGATGCCTAAGATAAGGCAGATTTTTAGGTATACTGTACTCTAGTCTAATCATACTATATCTGGAGTATTTGTTATTGAGCACCAAATTTTAGAAAGGAAATTGACAAGTGAGTACACACAAAGGAGGGACCAGGATGTTGAGAAGATTAGAGACCACACCTTTTGAAGAAGAAACAGGGAGTATTTAGAAGGAAGTAAAGATGTAGAGGGTACTTTGTTTGCTTATCTTTAAGTATTTGAAAGGTCATCCTGTGCAAAAGATTCAACTTGTTCTGCTTGGCCCTAGTAACCAGAATTAGGAGACATGAGTGGAAGTTATAATGAAGGCAAACTCAAGTTCAGTGTATGTAGGAAAAAAAAAATAGGAATTGGATATGTCCAAAAATACAAGGAGCTGTTCCAGGATCATTTTCCCTCCTCCTGACAAGAAGTTTTTAACCGGAGGTTATGGAGTTTATAACCTCCAATTAAATGGGGCATCATTATAAAGGTGATTCTTGTTTGCAAAAATGATCTCTGAAGGTCCTTCCAGCTCTAAGATTATGTTACTTCTTAGGCCATCTTCCCTAGTAAATATTTTTTTTAAAAAATAGCCTTACTCCTTCTTGGTGAAAGTATTTCACCTATTTCTGCATTTAAAGGAATTTGGATTTTTTTTTCCTTCTCAAGCCTTTCTACCAAAGGATGCCAGACCTGAGGCAAAGAGAACCTTTTAGTTTCCCTTAAAGTCTCATGCCCCCCAAGCTATTAGCAGAAGCATATATATATTTATAGATTGACTACAATGAAGAATTATATTGAGTTGGCCTTTTATGTCTCAATAGCAGGGTAACATTCAAGACAGGACCCTTGTTTGGCACTTCCTAATGCAATCCCTATAAATAAAATATGACATGATTTTCCCAAGTCTCAGATGCAGAATCTTGGCACACTTCCAGATGCTTATAAGAAAATAAGAGAATCTGGGGAGGTAATGTAGGTAGGCTGCCTAGATATTGACAAAGGGGGACAGTGTATCCCTGTACGATAGGTGTTCCAACACTTCTACAAAGAGTGTCCCCACCTCCCACTGTTCTGAAACAATCATATTTTTGTCTGTAGTTTCCTCAGGCCTGATCTCAGAACATTTAGTACCAACTTACTGAGGAGGCGGAAAAATTCCCCTACTTGTTTGGCTAGAAGATTTCCAGAATCGTCTCTCTTTGGAGAACTAAAAGCCTGTGTGTGTGGGGTGAAGAGTTATGTGCCTTCTATTAAATAAGAACATTTAACAAGTGTACATATGGCAATTAATTGTTCTACACTACTTCATAACTTTCCTTTTCTTCATATCACTAAAGACAGCACAATATAATTCAGTTCAATTCAACCAATATTTTTAGTACTTACTGTAGGCAGAGTTATGTGCTAAGGTGTTGTAGTTGTGGTTGCTCAGTCATTTCAGTCATGTCTAACTCTTCATAATGGGGTCACCTTGTCAAAGATACTGGAGTGGTTTGCCATGTCTTTCTCCAGCTCATTTTACAGGTGAGAAACCAAGGTAAACAAGGTTAAGTGACTTGCCCAGGGTTACACGGCCACTAACTATATAAGGCTACATTTGAACTCAGTTCTTTCTGACTCCAGGTCTAGCACTATATCCACTATGCCACTCATCTACCCCCAATAGGTCCTTTATAACTTTTTTATGTTGATTGGATTAATAGGAAGGGAAGAGAAGGGGAAGGACACAAGTATACATATAAAACCTTCTATGTGGCAGACACTTTGCTAAATGCTTTTTAGAAATATTATCTCATTTGATCCTCACAATATCTTAGAGGTTCATGCTATTATGATCTCCATTTTACAGATGAGGAAACTGAGGCAGAGGTTAAGTGACATGACCATTGTCACATGGTTTGTTCATTTCTGAGTCAAGTTTCAATTTCAGATGTTCCTGACTTTAAGTCCATCATTTTTATCCATCATATCAAATAGGTACTTATGTTTAGAAGCAAAATCTTTGGTAACTATGTTGGAAGAAAGAATTAAAAACAGATAAAGAATATATAGGTTTTAAGAGAGAAGAATGAGATGAAGAAGAAGGAGAATGCAGAGAGAAAATTTCTCTCTATGTGCATGTGGTAGAAATCCTACTCTTTGCATAAACATTATTGTAGCAAAGCAACTTAATTTGCTCCATGGATAACAAAATAGACAACAAACGGGGTAAAGACAATTTGTTTCCTTTATTTTGTCAGACATTAGCTCAAACCAAAAGGCTTCTAAATCATGTTGAAATTTTCCTAGGAACATTGATCTCTGAGGGTATACATTTGCATTAGCATATTGTATGTAGTCTGTTATTTGTGTATAATGCCTTCATTTACTAAAAGGCCATTACGCTAATGTCTCAGCTGTCATGCTCAATTTCTATGCACAGTCTTTATGGAAATGAGCAGAAGATTCAACTTTTTCTGGCTATGGTCTTGAACAGAACCTATCATAGAAATTGATCATGAAAAATCATTTCAGAAGAGACATCTATTAACATACAATATGTGTTTTCACCATTTTAATGTCAGTTTCCATGATTTATGGAGGAAACAAGAACAATTTATGTCTTGTCCTAGTCTTCATTTGTAAGTTTCTCAAACTGAGGAAATAAACACGTTGTGCTTTGTGAATGGCAGATGATAACAGGAACCTGTAACTGCCCATGAAGTCACCCTATTGTCTCTGCCTATTAGGGTTTTTACTTTCTAATAATTTATAGAAGCTACTTATTTTAAATTTCATAAATATCATGTGACTAAAAAGGAAAAGAAATTACCTTCTCTTCATTTTCAGAACTCAGAATCTCTTCTTGTAGAAAGAACCGTAAGCCACTGTCCCAAGAATTTTAACGTGAGATCCTTTCACATTTATAGTATTTTCTCATCCTCTAGCTTCTTCTTAAATGTATCTTTCGTTACACTCTTTGCCATAGGATCTTCCTAGTCCCTTCTCTTCAAAATACTCGACATTCTTCATCTGGAAAATCATAAGCTTGAACTAGATATTTTTTTAAGTTGTGGATCCCTACCAGTTCTGACATCCTATGAATCTTTAGATGCAACCAGTCTATGAGTACAACATGTATTTACATTACTGAGTGGTGGGAAAATTCTCATTGTGCCACCTGATGCACTGCTACATTGTATTATATTTATATGTGCAGAAAGGGCTTTCCAAACTAGTCAGGTTTTCTGATATCTCTATTATATGTTTTCTCAATAGATTCAGATAAGTAATATTCTGTTATATTTATTATATCATAATTTCTTAAAATGACAAAATAAATTTTATAAAGTTTATCTCTTTTTGTGATCAAAACAACTCAAAATGGTAAATAGGTTGTATTGATCCCATTAAAACAACTAAAAAAGAAAACTTCAGATGGTGTGAAGTTAATTAACAAAATTATTACAATAAAACTCTCTGGCCCCTGTTATTTCATCTTAAAATTACTTAACTCAACAAATTATTAATGAAAATTTACTCTGTGCTAGTTGCTGAGAGGAGATGCCAAGGTGAAATCTCTCCCTCAGGGTTCCAGGGCTTTGAGTACCAAATCCCTCCAAGTTTGAGCATCCTGTATTGCTTTTCCTCAAGCTTCCATTCCAGTATGTTTTCTTTGCTGTCAGCAGCAATTAAAATATTTCCCTATTCCATTAGGCTTTGTTACAAAAGAATATTTCCTTTGCAGGCATAGGAAGGAAGGAAGGCAGGCAGCCACTCTGGAAAGTCAGTCTTCCTATTTCCCATGATCCCTGATGAGACTGAGACCAGGCTTAACACAGGTTCTAGATAGCATTGGTTCCATCAAGTTCGCAGACAAATATGGTATAGCTAAAACAGTTTCGATGTTAGCTACCATTGGATTGGGTCCCAAAGATTGTAGCTCAGGACTTTGATGATGGACTGGCTGAGCACAAAATTCAGCATGAATTTTACTCACAGAACCCTGGTGGCTTGTTCTCCTGACCTTTTGAATCTCACAAGGTTGCTGCCATCTCTGATTTTTTTCACTTAAGCAGGAAGAGTGGACACAGCAGCCACAGAAGCACGAGTAGGACCATGCACTCATGGACCATATTATGACAGCCCTGGTGAAAACAGACTATTGCTTCTCTTCCAGCTGAATGTAGAGTCCTTGACTCCTCACATGAATATATCAGGCAGGAAAATGTCAGACCAAGGAACAGGCCCTTAGTGCCTTTTGAATTCACCCCAGTTTCAGTTCCATTCTTGATCCAAAAGGCTCCTCTTTACCTTGTAGATAGTAGACCAGAACCATGAAATATTTGTGGATGCTCCTGAGTCCACATGGTGATTGCCTCAGAGAGATACTCTCTGCAAGCTCATAAGGACTAGATTTGCTGCCCACTCTACTATCATTTCATTGTATCTGTGATCTCATCAATTTGGACACTGCCTCCACTACGACAGAGTCCTTCCATGCTATTTCAGCCTGAAAAACTCTAGTTCAAACCCTCCCATAAATCTTCCGAAAGCACTAGAGTGCTTCCTGTAGGTCTTCTAGGTACATATACAAAGTCATATAATACACAGTATAATGTAATAAATGCATTTACAAAGGTACAAAACAGAATTCCATGAGTTCTGAGAAGAGAGATTCCTTTTGTGTAAATGAGCGGTAAAGAGAAATATTGATAATATATTTACTCTTTTTTAAATGGTAGACAATAAATACAAGGAAAAAAGGATAGAATGGTACCTTGAAGAAGTGAAAGGGTCAAGTTTGAGAATTTCAGAAATGCAGAAACTTGAATGTTTGGAGGCAGACAGGAAAAATGCAGGGAAGGAGAGACATTGAAGATGAAAAGGGGGCATCAAGCAGTAATTGAGGCAGAAAAATCCTCAAGGAAGCGAGAAAAAATAGGGTGAAGTGCATGGGCCGATGAATTATTTGTGGTGAAGAGAAAGGTTCCGTGTTTATTTTACTGAGACAGAAAAGGAAAAAGGATGAGGGAATTGTAGGAATGTTTTAGAGGAAATATGTTACAGTTGAAAAGATCCTGGATTTGACGTCCATTTCTGACTGTTACTCAGTATCCGTGTGAGCTAGGATAAATCATTTCACTTTGCTAGGCCTCCTTTTCTCCATCGGTAAACAGAGGTAGGTGTTAGATTATCTCTATGGTTTCTTTTGTCTTTGTAATCTATAATCCTATGGAAGGTGAGGGGGAGAATAGCGGATTGATTTAGAGGATACAAGCACTTAAAAATATTAGGAATGGGCATTGTGGGGCATGTGGCAGGGGTTTGATCAGAGATGAATGACTGGATTACTAACTGAGGCATTGATAACGTCATGAACTTGTAGCAGATAACAGCATGATTTCATTGGTTTCCTCAGAATAGGAGCATAGGCATGTATGTCAGAAGTTGAGGGACAGAGAATCTAAGGAGATAGTGAGATCATTAAAATGACCAATCATACCCATACATCCAGGACGTCTAGGAAGGCAACTGAACTCAGAGAGAAAAGAAAGCAGTCAAGGAAGAGTAGGCTGGGATGAAGGCAAAAATGTTCTCCATGCTTGAAGGAATGAATTATGTGGAGAGAAAGGAGATTCTTTTTATCAGAGAAGAATTTTACAGATTAAAGGAGTGTGTGTGTGTGTGTGTGTGTGTGTGTGTGCGCGTGTGTGTGTGTGTGTATCGTAATTCCTTGTTACATGAAACATGAAATTTATTTAGAAATCTTTTTCACATCAGTCAATCAGAAGTAACTCTATAACCTGCAAAAGATCTTCCACTACAGGCTGATTTTTAAAACCTCTACAAATCAATATTTATATTAGAAAGGTCTCCCAATGCATATTTTGAAGTGTTTGTAGATACTAAATATGAATTTTATGTTTCTGACAACCTCATTTAAAAAAACTTGGCTTTTTAACCTCACCTAGGGTGCATAAAAGATACTGATGAAAGAGATTGCATTGGTATATTCATCTATGTTGAGTTTTATCACCTATTACTTCCCTTTACCTTCCTTCTACTCTGTTCAGATAGTAGGAATTGTTGTGCCCCAAACATGCCATTCACCTTCCAATTTCCCTTTGTTTGTATTTTTCCCTGCACCTGCACTGTTTTTGACCTCTAGGCTTCACCTCTTAAAATTCAAGATGCAACTGGAATTCTATTTCCTTTATAAAATTTTGCCATGTTCCCTAAGCCAGAAGTATTCTTATCCTCCCCGATACATGTTTGTCAAATGAATAAAATGAATGAATGAATCAGTACATGGACTTATGTCCTCCCACCCCTTTTTGAGCTTAAATAATATGCCAGTTATAGTTATAATAAACTTGAAATCATTGCCTTGATTACATAAGGAGAATGAGGTGGATTATTGCCTTTTTTTAATTTCTTCCAGGTGGTGTGCTCTCAGTGCCTGTGTCTGAGTCCTGTTGTTGATAGTTCATCTAATTTCTCTGATCCTCATCCATCTCCATCAAGAGCAAAGGAGGAAAGATCAAAGAAGGTTAATATTAGTGTGCATGTTATGTGCTAATAGAAATTAAGTGGCTTTCACAAACCTTTTTTTCCCTTTATCCATTGCACAAATGCCTTAACATAGAGCTAGAAATCTGTCAAGAATGGATGTCCTCCTAAATGAGTGATACATGGCTATAAAACCGTTCAAGTTGCTTCTATGAAAGAAGCAGTATTACACATAGTGCATTAAATGATGAAACTGGAGCTAAGGGAGGTGAACTGGCATGTTCTGGCTCAGTCACTTACTAGCTCTGTGGCTGCGGGAAATTTATAACAATTAGTAATAATATCAAAAACTAGCACTAATGCCTCGTGTGTAGAGCATTTGGTGATTTACAGATTGGTTCTGAATGCGTCTTCTCATTTAATCTTTATAGTAACTCTGTGGGGAAAGTAATGCAAGTATTGCTATATACCCATTTTGTAGGTATGGAATCTGAGATTTGAGGAGGCAGTGATTTTTCCAAGCTCACATGGTTAGTAAGTGGTCAGACTTGGACTTAACTCCTGTTCCTCTGACTCATTCATTCAGTAAACATTTGTTAATCTACTGCTATGTGTGAGGTTTTTGCGCAGTGCTGGAAACATAAGGTGCATTCCATGCCCTCATCTAATACAAATTCTCCGCACTCTGTGTCCAGTGCTTTGTCTGTTGCCCCTCCAAAAAAAAAGCTTCAGTTTCTTCATATGTGTAATGAGGATAAGAATATTTGCATACCTGACCCACAGGGTTGTTATAAATATAAAATGAGGTAATGGAAGTAAAGAATTTGGTAACTCCAAACATTATAGACTCTAAAACTAAACTTTCATTGTAGTTCACACTGCCTTACCATGGAGTTACTTCTGACTCCTCTTAGGAGTCCCATTTAGAGTTACCTTATGCCACACTCTACAGCAAAAAGTGGTATGTTAAGACTGATAAATCCACCTGCTCTTCGGATACTTTGCTCCACCCATTTTAAATAGATCACAGACAGATTTTCATTTTGCTGGAGAGACAAGTCTGCATAGCAACAGCTGAGCAATCACTTTTTATCTATATGGAAATGGGCAGAATTCCCAGGAAACACCACTTTGCCAAATGACATAGAGTTATATTCACTTTTAGGAAGGTTTCAAAGTAAATGCTAAAAGATGCCTATGTGCATCCATGCATGTATGCATGGCATATATAATATATATGTTATAGGTGTGCATATGTCTATATTATATATACACCTAGGAATATATATAGATAAATAATCATGTAGATGTTACGCACAGATATGCAAATATTTGGTCAGCCATAACTATAAGGAAAAATACCAAGGCTTTATTCTTGGATTATTTTTTAATGTCATTTCTGGTAGATATTTCAAAATTTTTAAAATTTTTTAAGTATACTTTAAAATTAAATACCTTGAATTTCTGTTTTGGAGTCTGTAGATTTCTTAGCTCTAAAGCAATAATAAACATTGAGACTCTTGCATGCTAACGTGAGTCAAGGATACTAGGTGTGAGGTCTCTGCTACATCTAACCTAGTAATAGTCTGATGCTTATTTGACCTTCGTAAATAAAAATAAACATAGCCTGCCTATTTTTCCCCTTAAAAACAAAAACCTCATTTATGTGGATCTTTGACTAAATGGTGATTACAAATGTTGCTTCAGAGTCATAAAAATGGAAAGACCCATTTATCTTGTGGTAACTTAGAATTCTAGCTGTTTTCTTCACAAATACATGTTAACTACGTAGTGTTAGCTAGTATTCCTGTGATATTTTAAGGATTACAAAGAATTTTATATATATCATCCCCTTTGGTCCTCACAGCCACCCTGTGAAGTAGGTATTCTCATTATTGCCCTTTTACAGATAAGAAAATTGAAGCCTAGAGGGTTTACTGACTTGCCAGGAGTCCTTGGAGTTCATAAGTATCTGACTCGGGATTTGAACTCAGGTAATCCTGATTCCAAGTCTAGATATTAATGAATCACTTAACTATATTGGTGATATTATGTCTATTTCTTCTTCTTCCTTCAGCCTGTAATCAATGGAGAGAATTTCCTTTGTGGAAATTCCTTCTACTGTTGTAGCTTAGCCACTGTTCGGTATTTTATAATCTTAAGATCTGCCCAGGGCAATGAGAGGCTATGTGATTGCCCAAAGCCACATACATAAAGAATGTGTGTCAGAGATGTGTCAATACACACATCTGCATTAAAAAAAAAATGACACAAGCTACATACATCAAATGATAATAAATAAGCATGCTGAATAAGATTAATGTATCATACCTAAAAGCACAAAATAAGTCTGCATCTGCAAGTGCTAAAAGAATACAAAATAGAGCCTTGATCAACTTAATGGGGTTAGTTTGTCAAGACTTTACGCAGGAGAGAAGCTTTGAGTTAATGAAAGTAAACATGGGAATGTGGAAGGAGTCAGGAAATTGAGTGATAAAGGGAGAGAAGAGAATAAGATGCCAAGTAATAATCCTGGGGAAATTAATGCCAAAATCAGCAGGTAGTTATTAAATGGTATAGAAATCAGTCCCATGACCAAATAGAGCACTGGATTTGGAATCAGAAAGAACTGGATTCAAATCCTGCTTAAGAGACTTGGTCACTCAAGGTGACTTCTATTACTCAGCTTGTCTTTTAACTCTATCAACTTCAATTTCCTCCTCTGTAAAAAGGGGATAAAGGGACTTATTTCACAGGGTTAGTATAGGAAAAAATGAGAGTATACATGGGAAGCAAACTTTAAAGTATTATAGAAAACATTATTGTTATTATTCAGCAAGTCAGTTTCATAAAAGTAGAAGAGTTGAACCAAATATCTAAAAAAAACCTTTGATTTGTTTTATTAGTGACTTTTCAGTCATTCTGAGAAGCAAAAAATGAAGGCAGTGTCATAAGGATGTGTGTGTGTGTGTGTGTGTGTGTGTATGTGTGTGTGTGTAGGGAGAGAAAGAGAGACAAAGACACACAGAGAGAATTGTAAATTGCTTAAATCTACTTTTCGAACAACATATATATGTGTATATACATATGCATATATACTATATAAATATGTATTCATATTTACTCATATCAAGGTTTTTTTTCATTAATGTCAGTGCATAACAAATGGGACAATAAGGAGAATAAATAAAATATTTTTTCTTGGGCCCCATGGATCATTAGCTGAAAGACTAGATAAACCATGAATTGAAAATCCATGACTTTTTAGGATATATGAGATAGAATAAATATGTATCACTTTTCCTCTCTTCATATATTTATCTTTTAAAAGCCTTTTTAAGAACTAGTTAAAGAAAAAAGAGAGAAGAAAGGAAAAAAGAGAGAGAGGAAGGGAGGAAGGAAGGAAGGATGGAAGGAAAAAAAGAGAGCTAATGTGTTTGTCCAATAGAACAAGGCAGCAAAACATCCAGGAACCTAGAATTACAGAATTGGGATGAAACTCCAAGGTCATCTAGTCCTCTGCTTGTAGACAGTCCTATTATTAAGCTATTTCAAACAAAGGAGATTTTCCTGCTTATAAGAAAAGATTTCATATTCTGCTTGAATCAATGATTTACCGTTATGACTGAGATTTTTCTTTTGCCTATTTTATGCCAATTAATTCACAAGTCATGGCATCATCTTCCTGATATCATGGTCTTCTTCAAGAATGAAGGATAATCCACACATAGCTTATTCAGAAACACACACACACACACATATTTATATGTGTACATATATATAAATGTTTATGTTCTGAATGTATACATATATGTATATATACATACATACACATGTTTTTTAATAGTGTAGTTCAACTCTTTATTATAGTTTATGTTTATTAAAGTGTACCAAACATCAAAAAATTAGAAAAGTGTCCCAAAGCAGTAGTGTAACCCTCTTCCATATTATACACACTACTATTATCAAGTGTCTAGGAGAAAATGGTAAAATAGGCAAAGTATCTTTGAGGTCCTCTATACACCCTATCTCATCCCTCAACATTTGTTTCTGTCCCTTTCCCAAGTAGTTATTGTTGTTTAGCTGTTTCAGTCACATCAAACTCTTCTTGACCCTCTTTGAGGTTTTGGCAAATTTACTGAGTGCTTTGCCATTTCCTTTTCCAGCTTATTTTACATATGAGGAAAGTGAGGTAATATAATGCCAATATGACACCCACAGCAGCCACTATCAATATGCACGCGTATTTCCAGGGCAGATTCGCAAACCATAAACTCTTTTCCTCAAAGATAAAACCAAGATATTTATTCAGATACCAGAAAGTCAGTTCCCCCATGGTAACAACTAAGTTTGTACACATTACCAATAATGGGAGCTCTGCCATCCCCAAGCCTTCTTCTGTCAGGCCTCCACACAAACAAGCTCCCCTAGGCAAAAATTCCACCCTCTCTCACTCAGGCTAGCTGCACTACCTCAGCTCTGTCTCACTCTCTCCCAGCTCTGTCTCACTCTCTCTTTCTGCCTCCTTTTACCATGGGCTCCATGTGACTCAGACTGTGGACTGAACCAAAGCCGAAAGCAGCTCACATGATCCTATTAAGGGGCAGGGAATATCTTCAAATTCCCTTACCATTATAGAGATTAAACAGGTTTAAGTGACTTGCCCCAAGAAACACAGATTGTATCTGAAGACCAGATTTGAACTCAGATCTTCCGGACTCCAGGGTTCTATCCACTTCTCTACCTAGCTGCCCCTTATCCAAGCAAACAAGTGCTCTAAAAATAATCCTTTTCAGATTCCTTGCTCTCAGATCATCTTTTTTTTTTTCTAATTTTCCAAATACATAGAAATAAAGTTTTAAGAAATTTATCTCACTGAAGTAATTCACATTAGAAAGCAAAAGTGGGGGTAGAATGGAAGAATCTTATAGTAAGGACCTCTGTCCCAACCCACTTACTTAACAAATGAGGAAAACCCCTAGAAAATAAGTGGGTTGCCCAAAGAAATTGTTAGTTCCAGCCAGGACTGGAGCCCAGGTCTCTTAGTTCTAGGGCTAGTATTCTTTGCACTGGAACATGACACCATTTAACTTATATTAAGTGATTTGGATTTTAAAAGTAAGCTAAGTAACCCAAAATATTGGTAGAAGTGGGAAGAATTGCTTTTATTGACTTTCCCAGTTTCTGGGTCTCTGATATTGCCTTGTAATTCAAGAGGACTTGGAGTTTAAAAAAAAAAGCCCCTCACTCAAGACAAGAACCCGTGGAATAATAGTAAATGTTTTACAACCAAAAAAAAAAAATGTACCCACTTGTAAATTTCATCTTCACTAAGGCTGCTAGGTAGAGCTATAGATAGAATGCTGGACCTGCAGTCAGGAAGACTTAAGGCCACATTTGAATTCAAGGGGGCATAATAGTAGCACCTACCTCTCTGGGTTCTTGTAAGGATTAAATGAGAGAATATATGTAAAACCTGGCACATAGAAGGTGCCAAATACATGCTTAACCCCTCCCTCTCTCCACCCACCATGAACAAAACAATCAGTCAAGCCCAGATTTAGAGCATTTGCTCATTTCAGATGTGAAGATGATCACACCGAAATCTTAGCAATGATCTCTCAGTTGTCAGTCATCCTGACCTATGTTTCATGACTGGACTCAGATAACTCTGGAGGAGAGGGTGGGGCTGGTGACTGCACAGCTTTGCCTTACTTGAATCCAAATCACTTGCAAGTGAAGACATTCCTCTCCTGGTGTCACTGGTCCTCTACGAGGATGAAGAACAAGCAATAATCCTATCTACTCTTTCAAACTCTCTCCAGAACACCACTGGTTAGAACTGCTTACTATATGGTGTCTGGAAAATGACTAGATCCTTTTTATGTGTCCACACTTTCTTTTCTAAATCTTTCTCTCATGGGACCCCCTTTATCCTGAACACATACCATCACATCTGCATAAAGACACATTAACATCCCCCTGAATAATATTCTGAGTACATGGATATTACTTCCAGTCACACATGTTAAGGTTAAATTTCAGATGTTATGGAGTTGGGTTTTTTCCCTTCTTCTAATGCTTCTCCCAACCCCCCACAGAGGGAATACACATAGAACAACAGTTTACTAATTAGACAAAGAAATGGAACAAGGCTAATGCTTTGCATAGAGATGCTTTATTGTGATACTTTGAGCGATCTCTGATGCTGAGGAGGAATCATAGAATGTCAAAGCTGGAATGGACCTTCAAGGTCATCTAGTTAAATTACAGAAGTACATTCTACACAATTTCTTACAAATGGTCATGTAGAATCTACGTGAAGATCTCCTGAAGACGGACAATTCATTACAAGCCTATAGTCTCATCTTATATAACTTGTATCCATGTTTTATCCTGAATCCTCCATTGAAAATCTCCCTAAAACCCTGGAGGCCTTCCTATGGCTCTTTTTAATTTCTATAGTATAGCCTTGGGAGTACATTTAAAACCCAGCTTAAGCCTGTGTACCTGAAGGTAGTATCTATGTGCTTTATGGTTCAGCATCCTTCCTAGGCAGGCTATTTAGGAGGTTTCTACTGTGTATGTCATGTAGGGGTACATAGGAGTGGCGTACCCATGAGTGAAGGCTCTAGAAAGTAGGAGATGCATACCTGCGGTACTGAATGCGATATATTGGCCTTAAGAGGTCATTTGACCTCTTTAACATTAGTTCTTCATGAATACACATCAAAATTTCTAGGGGGGTTTATGAGATATTTATTTCGTAGGAAGAAAAAAGTTCCATAGAGGCTTCTTTTTAATTTCAAAATACCCTTTATTGCTCAAAAATAGTGTCTAGTAACCTGCTGTACCAGTGGGGTCATCTGTCTGTGATTAATATTCATTTTTTCAGCCTGGCACATTCATTGTCAAGGCTGTAGAAGACACTGTGAATATAGAACTCTTGTAGGTCATCTACAATGGCTTGGCTCCACAGATTGTACAGAGGTCATCTACCTACCTTATACTTTCAAGTCAAACTCTTTGACCCCTGCAAAGTCATCTAAAGTATCATCCTTTTTGATGAGTAAAGACTAAATGGAGATCTTTAGGTTGCTAAATTGCCTTGTTGCCACTGCACCTATGAAAAACTCACACACATGCATGTACAAACACATGCACATTAGATCCCCAAACAAGGCTATATTAAGGTTAAAGTATTTGGAGGACACAATTCAAAGTAAAAATATTAGGTATAGTGGGAAGAAAAGGAGCATTAAAATATTTCCCATCAAATCTGTTACTCACATTCCCATAAATATTTAATCTATCAGTGGAAAGAGCAGATAAGCATAGGAAAAATACATGGACAGAACACACACATGGGGAAAATGTGTGCCTAAGGAAGGTACGTGTGGGTAGGAACAACTCATGCCCCAAGTACTACAGGACCACTGATGTGCTTTGATAATTACATTATGCTACTTCTTCCAGGCAAGCTCTTCAAAAGTTTCATGAGACATGTAGTCTCCACCAGTCTCCACCAGTCATTGTGTTAACCCTATAGGTCTCACATGACTGCTGTCCAGCATTGCAGTTGTTATTCCCTCTCTCTCTCTCTCCCTCTCTCTCTCTCTCTCTCTCTCTCTCTCTATATATATATATATATATATATATATATATATATATATATATATATATATGTGTGTGTGTGTGAGCATGTATGTATGTACGTACACACAAAAATATACATAATATGTAGATGTGTATATAGGGAGATAGATATGTAAACACATGGATACATAGATCGTTTGATATTGGGGAGCTTATTTTGGTTTCCATTTTTAGGCTTTAGTTCGAGGTCTAAGCCAAGACATTATCCCTCCCTCATGAGAGATGACATGTACTCTGACATTGTTCTTTCAGCAAAAAGTACAGAATGTTTTACCCCTTCCTCTTCTCCCCCACATGCAGTTATATCACTATGTCCACACTCCCGCTAAGTTAACTCCAATGACTCCCTATCACCCCAGGATCAAATCTAAAATGCTCTGACATTCCAAACCTCTCATAGCCTCAGCCCCTTGTATCTTTCCAGTCTTCTTACATTGTTCCCCCACCACATATCCTTTGTATCTGGTGAGACTGGTCTCTTTTCTATTCCATAAATAAGACACTCAATACTCCAGCTGCAGGCATTTCTCTGACTGTCCTCCAGGACTGGAAAGTTTTCCCTCCTCATCTCTAACTATTGACTTTCCTGGCTTACTTTAAATCTCAACTAAAATGTCATCTCTTATTGGAAGACTTTCCCAACCCCTCTTAATTCTAGTGCCTTGCTTCTGCTAATTCTTTCCTATTTAGGGGCCACCTCCAGTCATTCTGATCTAGATCTTCTCACTGGACGCAGATGGTTCTGGAGGAGAGAGTGAGCCTGGTGACTTTGCACAGCCCTCACTTAAATCGAATTCATTTGCAAGTCATGACATCATCTTCCTGATGTCAGGGTCTTCTTCAAGAAAGAAGGACAAATGCCATTTCCTGCATATCCTATATAGGTCTTGTCTGTATATATTAGTTTGCACATTATCTTCCTCATTAGATTGTGAACTACTTGAGAGTGGGGACTGTCTTTTGCCCTTTTTGGTATACCCAGTACAATATTTGTTATTATAGTAGGCACTAAATAAATCTTAATTGATTAATTGGCTATAGCTTTTTGAGAAAGACAAAGCCCCCAGGGAGCATGTAAAATAGGAATTTTTAGACTGAGCATTTCCTCTCTGGGAGAAGATTCTTTGTCACATATGTCAAGGTCTTCTGGACACAGGATCAAAGATATCCCAACTAGTGTTTTCAGGCTTATAGATTTTTGAACTCTATTAGCTGGTCTCCAAGGTCAATGTCAGTCATCTAAGTGCTGCTGTGAATAGAGCACTGGGTCTGGAGTCAGAAAGATCTGAGTTCAAATTTGGCATCAGGCACTCACTACCTGTATGACTCTGGACAAGACACTTAACCCTGTTTACCTCAATTTCCTCTTCTGTAAAATGAGCTGGAGAAGGAAATGGTAAATGACTCCAGTAGCTTTGCCAACAAAAACCCTAAAAAGGGGTCATGAAAAGTCAGACAAAATTGAAAAATGACTGAAGCAAAAACAAGGTCAATGTTTCTCTCATAATTTTGTCTGATTTAGAAAGACATATAACTCCCTGCCTAATTTCTAGCTGCTAAACTCTCCAGTTAGCATCCATTTGGATGTCATTCTTTCAACAAATTGAATAAAAGAATTTTTAAAAAATAGATATATTTTAAGTTAAACATTCTGTTTCCCTCCCCCTGTCCCACCTCAAAGCCCCCTCAGTTTCTCAATCCCAAAACAATTTTGTACTCCTATGCAAATGAATGGGAAAGGGGGAAGAACAAAAACAAAGCTAAGCCCAGGGAAAAGGCTTATATCCTCTCCTTGCTTAACTCCATTTCTGGTCTTACATCCATCCATTAAGCCCTATACTAAGTGCCAGTCATTGTGTTAGGCTCTGGAAACAAAGACAGAAATAACACTACCATTGCCATCAAGGAGATTCCATGCCTACTCTCTGCAGGTGGAGATATGTACATACATAAATGTATGCAAAATAAATGTGAGATAGAGGGTGGAAGATAGTACTATGGGGATCAAAAAAGACATCATGTTGAAATAGCAATTGAACTGATCCCATCCTACCTTAAACCATTGTCAGGGAAGCTATGAACCTTAAATTCATTAAAGGCTCTATTCATGTGAATTTCTTAGTATTTTTCCATGAGTCCAAAATTTTTTGGAGTAGGTGATACATACCAAAGTGGCATGTTGTTCATCATTGATGCTTTAGAAACAATTGACTAAAACTCTTAGCCTTGGGCTAAAGGGCTCTGGAGCTGAATTGGGAAAGATGTGGATTTCAGCAGGGCATGTCTGATCCTGATGTTGCCCTTTGGATTAACAGAGCTAGCACTTACAGTATATTACCCACTAGTCTATTGGGATTCTTTTAAAGTGGCTTTTATTGTGTACATATTTGCACACTACCAGGTGGCTTACAGGAAAATAAAAAATGAAGTATGAGATTTCTGAATAGAAGTTGGCATGTTATACTTCCTTAGGAGAAAAGAGACAAATTTTTTTCATAACCTATGATGAAATGGTATGTGTTGGAAGACCTGAAAAGCATTGCACGAGAGAAACAAATTCATAAAGGCATAATATTGGAAGAGATTTATGTGAAGTCAGGCTGCTCATCACTCTACTTCCTGTGACTCAAGTCTGGCAGGCTATGGGCTAATGGAAAGTTCATGGCCTTGGGAATCTAGAGGTCTGGATTCTATTCTCAGCTCTTTGTGGAACTGTTAAAAGAAATCTTGATTCAGACCTTGCTTTGGTCAATAAGGCAAACTCAAGAAATAAGACTGAAAGGAGTTTATCAGCATAGCAAGGCATTAAGCAGATGATGTGAGGCCAGCCCCAAATTCAAACTGTGTGCTGCTTTTATAAAGCAATTTCCATATGAGGGTAAAACAATCCTGATTGGGACATGTTTTCAGTGAGGATATGGGATAAATATCACCTCAGCTCCATCCCCAGCCCACCATTACAGCTTCAGAAGAAGATGAGATTAAGACTGTTAGGTAGGATTAGTGCACACATGGACTTCCTAGGTGATTGCAGTGGATAAAGCACCCATGCAAGAGTCAGGAGGACCTGAGTTCAAATCTCTTCTCAGACACTTGACACTCACTAGCTGTGTAACCTTGGGCAAGTCACTTAACCCCAATTGCCTCATCCTGAGTCATCTCTAGTCATCCTGATGAATATCTGGTCACTGGATTCAGATGGCTCTGGAAGAGAAGTGAGGCTGGTGACCTGCACAGCCCTCCCTCACTCAAAACAAAGTCAAGTGCAAGTCATGTCATTATTTTTCTGATGGTATGGTCTTCTTTGGCAACGAAGGACAAACACACAGACTGGCTGCCCAAAGACTCAGATATCGGGGAAGGTTAAAGCATGGAGTTGCTCAGACTGACTCTACACTAGTGACTGACCTTTCATGGGCAAATTACTTCATCTCTTTATGGCCTTTAATTTCCTCACTCTTACTTCTAAGATGAGTTCCAGCTCTCATATTCTATGGTTCTTTGTTTTACCTGGCATTTCCCACCTGGTCCTTTGCTCTGGCACAGTTCATGTCAGAGTCATCCTAACTCTGTCTTGGTATAGTTGAAAAATTCCTATATCTGTGGTCAGGAGAAACCAAGTTCAAATGTGTATGCTTGCATTTAATAGGTTTTGAAACCATTGCAATTTGTCACTGTCCTGTTACCCTTGTGGAATCTCTTTCTTCTCTTCAATACATACTCCATAGATGTCACACTCATTTTCCTAAAGTACAAGTTAGCATTTTATTGCTGTGCTCAAGAACCTTCAATGATTCCTTATTACCTCCTCCAAAATAAAATACCATCTGGCACTTTCAAGCTGTTGCCAGCCTACCCTTCCAGGACTATTTCCTATGATTCACCTTTCTTCCTTCCGTGTTTTATTTAGCCAAATTGGCTTGTTTGCTGTTCCCAGACATTAGCATTAGTATTTTGTCTTCCACCTTTATGCCTTTCCAAAGGCTGCTCAAGGCCCCGGAATGAACTCTGGCACTTCTGTCTAAGCTTCCTTCTAGGTTCAGCTCTTGTACTTCCTATTAGAAGAGCCAGAGCCTCCTAATTGTTAGCGATCCCTTCCTCTATAGACTATGTTGTGTCTGTTTTATCCATTTACCTGTGGTGTCCCCTCAATATAATATAAGTCCCTTGAGGACAAGAACTGATTTTTCTTTGTGTCTTTGTATGTCCAAAGTCTATCATAGACACTTGTCCCTAGTTACACATTCATTAAGGGCCTATGGAAGCTGCCAGGTGAAATCCTCCCCTCCTCTCTTTCCTGCTTCTTACCCTTGAACTGAGGTGCTTTCCTTCCTTTTGCCATAGGTGCAATATTTCTAGTTAAAACTCCCTGGATTGGAGTGAGTTACCCCAGGTAAGTGAGCTTTCTCATCGTTTGTTCTGGACTTGACTGGAAAAAGCAGGGGAAAGACTTGAAACCAATTTTTCAAACCTGGGCTACAAGAGGAAAGATTTTGTAAAAGTCGTCCTTTTATAAAGGAAGTTTGGAGATTCCTTTCAGAAATAGTGAATATGCAATTGAGACCGGACACTAGAATTATAAACAGAAGAGGTCTGTGATTCCTAATTCAGATAAAGTGGAGTGGCTGAAGCAGCCTGAAGGGTTTTCCCACTTGAATGGCTTTTTTAAGCCTTAGAAACTCTTTAAGTAAATAAATGTTAAAATCCAGACTTCGATGAAGTTAAGTGATAATTAATGGTAGCCTAAGTTAAAAGGAAAGAACATTGAAATTCTACCTAGATTTAGTCTGTATTCTTAGTGCGGACTTGGGCACATATCCTGAAATCAGTAGACTGAGTTCAAATGTGGCCTCAGGCACTTACTAGCCTTGTGACCCTGGGCAAGTCACTTAACCCAGTTTGCTTCAATTTCCTCATCTCTAAAATGAGCTGGAGAAGATGGTGGCAAACCACTCTACTATCTTTGCCAAGAAAATGTCCGGTGGGATCATGAAGAGTCAGACAGGACTGAATGACTGTAAGAAAAATCCCTAGTATCCTTTCATAATAAAGAGAATACTTTATTATTCATATAGCACTTTTAAGATTGGCAAAGTATATTTGTTTTATCTCTCAGTCATTGCAAAAACCCTCTTAGGGAGGTGCTGAATGAGGATAAGTTAATTTAAATGACTTGCCCAAGGTTGCATAACTAATAAGTGGTTCAGATAGGCTTTTAATTTAACTTTTAACTGTGAGGATGAGTCCTGCACTTAGTCAATGAGTCCTTTAGCTGATTCACCTGTCATAGAAATGTTATCCAA
>CM053770.1:568949777-569059073 GCA_028658325.1 Potorous gilbertii
CCCCCCCCCCCCCCCCCCCCGGCCACAATACGCACACACAGACATTTATGATATGATCTTAAGAATCACAGAATTATACGATTTAGAGCTAGCTCTTTGAAATCATCTGTTCTAACTTTACTCATTTTACAAATAACAGTGCTCACACAGAACTGTTCCAGTGACTTGCCCAAGGTCATACAAGTAGACTCGTAAGCTACCATACCTCCCCAAGCTTTCTCTCTTTCCTTTTGTGATGCTTTCTCTTTTCATTTTGGAGCTTTTCCTATATAAAGGTCTCATCTAATGTGATTAGTAGATTTAATTACATGACTGTATACTCTTTGAGTATACACTCACATATGGTATCTATAAAAATATGAATCTATGTGTATGTATAATGAATTTCTATAGAGAAGGCTATACCCTTCTCTTATTCAACTCTAAAAATTAGTCTTATCCTATCAGTCAGTCAGTCAACAATTATTGATCATTTACTAGATGGTAAACACATGTGCTATGTGCTGGGGAAATAAAGAAAAGGCTGTGAAAAGAAAAGTGAAATCTCACAACCTTAAATTATAATCTCAGGTAAATGGTATGGGTTGTACTACCCAAACTTTCAGGTCTCCTTTGGTCTTTTAGATTGAGTGATTCTGTGTTTTGGTCCCTTAATGATTGTTTTGAATCATACTACCCCCAGGTACCAGGGGACAGCCTAGTTTCACGATTCATACTTTTTCTATATAGAAGTTCCTATTCAAATTATAGTCCAAATTCTGTATGATAGCCAGACTGCTTCTAGAGATCATGTCTACCCAGTTACAGTCTGTTATCATCATAGCAAATAATAGTAAAAGTTGATGCAGTTTGAGCAAAACAAAATTCTGTCCATAAAAGGAAATTGTTATTGTTAATAGGATCAGTGAAATCTACATGAAAAAGAAAGGAAAGGAAATTAGATTATAAGCAAAGGGAATGACTTAAATGAAAGCATGAAGGACAAAAAGCACATAACGTGTTTAGAGGACATAGAGTAATCTGGTTTGGCTACATCCTGCAAGACATAGCTGAGTATGCCATATGGCTGGCCAGATCAGGTGGTGTCAAGTTGTAGGCAGACTGCAAAATACTTGTGGCAGAGTTCATTAACACTGTACCCTTAGGAAATGTTTCTTAAATGAAATGTGCTGTCACTTAGGTTGAAATGAGAAGTTATAGACTGCCTTTTTTCTTAAAAGTAATTTTCAAGTTGTAAAAAGTACATTATGTCAGAAAGAGACTTTTATTTCTTCTATCACTTTGTTTAAGAAGAAATCAAAAGTATTACAAGCATCTGAACAAGCATCACTTAAATGCTTACAGGTTTTCACATTCCAAATTATAGTTGGTAGCCAGTTGTTTAGAAGCAGAGCTTCAAATGCATTCTCTAATCAGTATCGTCAGTGATATTAGGTGAACATGCTTTTTTGTTGTTGTTGCTGTTGAACATTTATATAAGTGACTTCTCCTTTGATTCAGTGATACATTCAACACACAAGGTGCTGAGCTACTCATTGGGGAGACAAAGCAATTGCTCCCTTCTGGAAGCTTACCTCTGTCTGAGATTGCATTTTGAACACTAGAAAGTAAATGCAAAACAAGGGACATGCTGAAGTCAGTGGAATAAAATTGAACAATTAATCAGTTTCAATAAAAATTGGACTCTGGCTAGAGAATCAATTGCCACATTTTCAATGTGAATATTTATACTAAAGAAATCATGGCATGATTTATTGTTTTGTTGGTTTGTCTAGGCTTAAGAAAGCAATAAAGAAAAAGGTTAACAATGCAGATTAAAATGTAACATTTTTTTTTCCTGGAGAGGAGATTTTAAAGCATTTAGCAGCATGCTTCTGATGCAAAGTCAATAAAAGTCAAATTTCATTTATGTAAATAGGTTGTTAGTTCTGATCTCAAATTTGAGAAAGTAGTAAAATGAATCTTTCCATATCCATATATGATTTTTTAAACTCAGAAATCTATGAATACTAACTTAAGAAATCATAACTAATATAGATGGCAGTGCATAAAAGGAGATTGATATTAGGTCAGAACTGTACTTTTGAAGATTGTTTTGCAATCCAACAAATATTGTTTAATTTGATCAATAAGGAAGCCCACTCTAGTTTGTGCTGGATCAGGGCCCTTAGTGGCATAATGGGTCTGTTCTTCATATGTGGTGTTTGGTTTCCTTGATGTGAAGGACTTTTTTTTTTTTCTGACATTGATGTTAGGAAATGTCAACATATTTCCTGAAGTAAATTCAAAAAAATGCTTGCTGTGGAAGGACTGTCAAGCTTCTAACAGCAATGGCATTCCTGAGATCCACTATTTCTGCTTTAGGCACTTGACACTAGAACAATTCTTGAGCAATAGCAGAAAAGGTTCCACGTAAAGGGTAATTTTTTCTCTCCAGGCTGCGATCCTGATGCATTTCCATAGGTTTTTCTCCACCATGCCACAGAAACTTCTATCTTCCTATGGATTATTGTCGAATTGGAGAACCCTTCTCCTTCCTCTCCCCCACCCCATCCCCTACATCTAATTAGCTCGTTCCCCGCCCCCCACCACCCCTTCTTTATTCCTCCTCTGGCTACATTTCTGACTCTAGACTTTCTCTACAATGCCCCAGGCAGGGTGCCTTAATTCTTCCTCCCTCTTCCCCAGCTTTCCAGCTCCTCTTTATCTGATATCTTTTGCCTTTACTGTATAAGCCCCTTGTGGTCAGGGATTATCTTTCTGTATGTTTTTCTATTTTGAGTATTTAGTATGGTTGGGACATAGTAAATATTAATAACATTTTACCTAAATAAACCTACTCTAAGAACCTTTTCCATGTGAGGGAAAGAATCCTATAAACCATATCACAGATGAAAAAAATTGAGAAGTACCAAGTATTAACACCCAGTCTGAGAAACAACTGAAAAATTGGTGTTACTACAGCTTCCCCAAATGCTGAAAAACAATGGAATATATAGTTTTATATACCTAAAACTAATCATTCCTCAAATGAATAATCACACTAGAAATCATTGATTTGAATAATCAAAAGCATCAGATAATTTTTCAAATAAAATTTTATTGATGTCTTTTGGTTTTATACAATGGTAGTTTTCCCCAGTTTCTTTCCCTCCCCAGCTCCCTCTCCCAGATAGCAATACTATATAACAAATAGAACAAAAGGGGAAAAAATCAACATGATCGGTACATTAAGTAAGTCTCAAGATAAGAGCATTGTCCATGCTTGTGACTCCCTACTTCTGCAAATGAGTGGATCGGGAGTGTCTCCTCATATCTTTTTTTTTAACCTATTCTTGTGCTATAACTTAGCAACATTCTCTTTTGATTTTTTTTAGGGGGGTGGTGTGATTCTTTTTGTTTACCCTGTTTTGTCATTGTGTATATTGTTTTCTTGACTCTGCTAACTTCACGTTGCATCAGTTCATGAAGATCTTTCACTTTTTTCATTAATATTCATCATTTCTTATGGGATAACAATATTCCATTAAATTCCTGCACCACAGCTTTCTGCTGTTCCACAGTAAATGGGCATCTATGTGGTTTGGTTCATTGCTGTCACTGCAAGGTGGCTGTAAATATTTTGGTGTATTTGAGGACTTTCTTCTTATTAGTGGCCTCCTTGGGTAATAACTCCAGTAAAGGAATCTCTGGATCCAAGGGTAGGTACTTGATACATGCTTATGGACTTGACTTCATTTCTCTGTGTGCCTCTGTCTCTGCTTCTTTGTCGTCTCTCTGTGTCTTTCCCTGTCTCACTGTTTATCTCTGTGTGTCTCTCTCACCCACACGCACCCACACGGCTTTCTGAAGTGACTGAGGGGCTGGCTAAAGGTATAAACAGGAATAGCATGTGTAAACTTGACCAAGTTATTTAAATTCTGTGTTAATCCTCAGTTTCCTGATGAGGGAAATTAGACCAAAGGACTTCAGAGATCACTTCCAGCTCTCTTCTATTACCTTGTGACAAAAGGTTATACCTAGAAGGGAGCACCTGATGCCCAGGGAGGATGCATGAGACTGGGACCACTCACGCCTCCTGCAGTGCAATCAGTGTCCCTAGTCGTTCCATTGTGTTGTGCCCTCTAGAGAGCCATGTCCACTGTCCTTTGAGTGTCATAATATTTCCTCCTTAGGTTTTTTGACTGATTGTCCACTGGGTTAGCTACTTGACCATTTGCTGCTCTCTACTACCATCTGCTGGACTATAGCTGCTAATAAACTTCTCCCTTGCTGGAGAGGGTTGTTTTCAGTGAGTTGCCTAAGGCCATAGGCAGTCTCGCCCAGCCTGGCAACCAGTAGAAGCCCCTAGGCTAGGATTATCTATTATTTGAACTTGCTCCTTTGCTTCCTGTTCTGGCTCTCACAAAATAAATCTCATCTGAGTTGTGCTAAGAAATCCCTCTGTTCTTATGCACATCCCCTAGTCTAGACAAGCATTCCCAGGGCTCTGCCAAAGAGTTAGACTGAAGCTATGGCAGAAAGATTGCTTTGAAACCCACCACCCTTTCCCAGGTCCCTCCCCACCCGCCCTACTGCCTTTTGTTACTCAGTTTCTTTTCATACTTGGCTTCTAGTCAGAACAAAAGTGCTGTTCTCTCTCCCCTAAAATCTTAGCAATTACATTTCATCTTATAAAAAAAAATGAGGCCATAAAAAAAGGGAGGCCTGAACTTAAAAGACAGTGCTAGATCAAAAAGTGGCACAATATTCATTGTCCTCTCTACCCTTACTCCATAAAGGCAGCAATCTCTAACATGGTATTTAGGACTTTTTTAAAACCTCAAATTATCTTAATACTTACCATTTTGTCACAGATAACCAAGGAGGACCATTTTTGTTCTGAAAATTCTGTGATTTTTTTGAACAGCCAGAGTTGTGCTTTTGGCCTTTTCTTGCATTTTTGAAAGCCATTTTATTGACTTTTCCCCCATACATTGTCAGCTTTTTAAAATCTTTAAATGAAAGGACATAAAACTCTAAAGGATATTACAGCATCATGAAGCACAGATTTAAAGATAGGCATGGATTTTTTTTTTCATTTTAGAAAACAGTCTCTCAAAGAGATTGAGAGAGTTTTAGGCCTTTTAGGGAGACTTATGTGATTTGCCCAAAGTTGCACAAATAGTATGTGGCAGGGAGGCTGTACAGTGGATAAGTCTGGCCTGGAATCAGAAAAACTTGCCTTCCTGAGTTCAAATATGACTTTAGATACTTACTAGCTGTGTGATCTTAGGCAAGTCACTTTACTCTGTTTACCTCAGTTCTTCATCTGTAAAATGAGGTAAAGAAGGAGATGGCAAACCACTCCAGTATTTTTGCCAAGAAAATCCCAAAATAGGGTCACAGAGTCAAACCCAACTGAAACAACTGAACAAAAATAACCACAAAAGTATGTGGTAAGGCCAGAATTTGAACACAGGTCCTGTGACTCTAAAGTCATTGCCCTTTCAACTTCACCATGCTGTCTACTTTTGTAAAGCATTCAATGGTTAAAAGTCACCAAGAAATTAGTAGACTATTGCCATGGAGGAAATTCCCTTCCCAATTTAATGGTGCCTTTAACTAATGACAAATAGCATCGTTAGGAAATCATGAATGCTAGTAAAGTACTGATCATTTCTTGGCATTAGTTGGCCACGGGAGCTTAGCCATAAAATGGGAAATAACTGAGATCTATCATTTCTACTCCAAGCAGTGGCACGTTCAGTGCGTGTGGCTCCTTATGGGGACTTTGGGACTTTGAATAGATTCTTTGTTCTTTTTGCTTATTGAATGAATTTCTGTTCAGAGGGAAGAATTAAAGACAGAGAGGAGTCAAATAGGAATTCCTGTTTGTGCTTCTAGAAGTCTCTAAGTCATGTTATGAAAATGGCATCCCTAACTGAGGAAGAATAAGGTAGCATCTTTGGGGGACACTTTTTTTTAAGTAAATGTTTGGCTACAGGTTGTACTAAATGACTTTTGAAGGCCCTTCTGACACTGACATTTTCTGTTTCTTTTTTTGAGTGCATGCAAAGGATAAAGCCTAGACCTGTGATTTTACTTTTATAGGGAACACCAGCTGAGGGAGCTTCCTCTGCATATGTCAGGTCAGCCTCTTCTCCATAATTTATGATTTTACATTCCCTTGTAGATAGTTACCTAGTAAGCTGAGCTGCCCAAAGTCACATAGCCTGTCTCAGAGGCAGGATTAGAATCTAATCTCAATGGTTCAGAAGCCAACTCTCTGTTAATTACACTGTACTGCCTTTCCAGTATATATATGGCAGGGTTTTGTTTGTTTGATTTTTTTCAGTTGATTTTCAGTTGTACCCAAACTCTTCATGACCCCCTTTGGGGTTTTCTTGGCAAAAATATTGGAGTGGTTTGCCATTTTCCTCTCTAATGTATGACAGTAATATAATAAAAGATAAAAATAAGGGAACATCTCACTACTTGGTTAAGCCTTTGAGGCCAATTAAGAAGAATCTATCCTTAATGCCCTAATGAACCTCCAAGATTCAATTCTTAATGTTGCTTCTGCCTTGAAATTTGTTAAAGGTCGAACATTAAAAAAGGGTGTGGAGATTATGACTCAGTTTTCAGGTCACCTTCTAAAGAAAAAGAAAAATTAGTCAGTTTAGATTTCAACAAATTCTTCTTTTGACCCCTTCCTGCCTGAGGTTTAAAATAGCTCTCATCCAGCCTTTTCTGGGCAGGATAGAACAAGCATTCCCTTTTTTTAAAACTGAGGTATCCAGAGGATTACTACAACAGAGAGAAAAGTCACCAAAACCTGGAGTTCTCTGTCTTTTTGATTCTCTGAGCAAATGGGCTTCCATTTCCAGTGAAATACTAAAACAATTTTTGAATCACTGTGAAACAAAAGAATGCATTCCACAGAGGCTATGGTAATCAGGACCATGCATTTGACTGGCCGTTTTGTGGTTCCATGAATATATCTGTATATCTGTTTGTGTGATCCCTTGTTGTAGTGGATAGAGTTGTTGCTGGTTCAGTTATTTCAGTTTTGTCTGAAACTAAATGACACCATTTGATGTTTTCTTGGCAAAAATAATGGAGTGGTTTGCCATTTCCTTCTCCAGTTTATTTTGCAGATGAGGAAACTGTGGCAAGCAGGGTTAAGTGACTTACCTAGAGTCACACAGGAAGTAAGTATCTGAGACCAGATTTGAACTCACAAAGATGAATCTTTCTGACTCCAGGCCCGGCCCTCTATCCACTGCATCTAATTGCCCCAGTAGCTAGAGAGCTGGCCTCAAATAGGAACACCCAAATTCAAGTAAAGCCTCTCTCACATTCTGGCTATATGACCCTGAATTAATTGCTCATTGTTCTAGGAACTATCGATGAGTTGCCCAGATGTATAGACTTGCCTTGATAGAGGGCGTTTCCTCATTTAGGAGTTACAATGACATTATAGATCCAGTTCCTATTTCTACCACTAAATGAGCACATTAAGAATCCATGTCCATATTTCCTATGAACAATCTTTGTGGTAGGTGATTCAAACTGTCCCACAACACCTAAGAGGGAAAAGCAAGTATGCTTTAAAATATTTCTAAGCTATATAATACCCTATCAAATATTAGACAGTCATTACTTCTGTTGTTTTGAGGACTTTACGAAAACTTCAATTTTATAGTCAGCCCATAACAGGTGCTTTGATAATGCTGATAAGCTGTGTCATTTTTTTTTTTTATCCACCTTCTGTTTTTTCGTGCTTGATGAGTTCTGATATTCATTGCTGGAATTCAGCAGGGCTATTTATCGTACCTTGAAGTACCATGGAAAGATAAAAATTGTACGCTCTTGCATTTGAAGATCCACTGGCCAACCTTAGAAATAAATCTGGATTTATTTTTTAAATTTTCTTTTCTTTTTTATTTTTCCCATGGGGAATGTCTTATAACTAAAGCCTACTGATTTCAGATTTTCCATTAAGTAGTTTACCACCTTGGACAGTATTGTTGCCTGCTAGCAGTCTTTTCTGGGGGTGGGGAACATAGAAAGAAAGAAAGAACTGGAAAGAAAATAATCATCTAGTCCAATGCTTCATTTTGCAGAGGAAAAAACTGAGGCCCAGAAAGCTTAAGTGACTTTTCCAAGGTCACAAATACTGAACGGTAGAACCTGGATTCTAATCTGTATGTTCTGATTCCAAATATTTTTAATGTACCACATTGCTCCCCCAAATAGCATATGATGAGATGAAATGTATTCAGCTTAGTATGAAACTATCTAAATATTACTTTGAAGAATATGAAAAACTGTATTTCCTTTCCTTGAGTCATTCATAAGTCATTCATCCTCAAGGTCATCTTCTTTTTCTGCTTTTTTTTCCTTTTCCTTCTTCATGTAGAGTCATCTTTTTTTCCTCCCAGTGCTTGGTTCCTCCTGTTTCTCTCTTCTCCTTATACCTCTTCTTCTAGGCCTCTTTCTTCTCCACCTCCTCAGGTCTTTATCTTTAACTCACCTCCTCAGTTAGTTCAAGTTCTTGTCCCCCTTTTCTTTCAAATTTTCCTCATCTTCCAAATTTTACCTCCTCATTTTTGATCTGCAGCCTTCTCTACAATTCCCAAATCCTCCGAATTCCTGCATATCCTTACTTTCTCAAGTTGAGTCCTCCTGTTCCTTCTTCCATACAACCTTCTTTCACTAAAGAAGAAACTGAACAGTTGCTTGCAAAATTTTCATCCTGGAATTTTCTGCCTTAAGTTGAAGGGTGAGGAAAGGAGACAAAATTATGTGAGCATCTAAGGTTCCTGGCAATCTTCATTGATCTTTGAGGTTCTCATTGCCATTGAATAAAGATCAGTGGTAACACCCAGAATTAAATAGTCAGTGGTCAAATTTATTGGAATCTTAATTGACTAAATGTTTTCATTAGAAGATAACAGGAAAACTGGTTCACAATCTCCTCTACACTCCTTTTAATATTTGATATTTAACAAACTTCTAGAAAGAAACAACATTAAGAATTGTCTTAAATGTTATGAAATTGAAAATGCTGGATATTTCTGCTTCCGTGGTTTTAGTGAACAAAATCTCCCATTTGCTCACCAAAGGCTTTATTTTACTGTAGCTTGTAGAGTTAGTACGTTTACCTTGTCACTCTAACCTAGGCTTATACGCATGGGTGTTTGATTCATCAGAACATGCAAGGATAGAAATAAAGAACATCATCCAAAAAGGAGAATTTTATCAGCAATGTAAAATTGTTCATGAACTGTTATTTGCAGAAATGTGTTCTCTGAGAAATCCACAGAAATATTCTTTATTTTTTTGATTTATTGTTTGTTTATTTTTTCACCAGTAGTAGCTAGCCTTCTAATGCCAGGTGTCATTCAGAAATGCTAGACACTCTCCTGAGGTTATAGCTATATTTGCTTACAAACGCATTTTACCTTTTTGCTTAATTTTTGACCAAGAAGACAGTAATGAACTCTGATCTTTTCAGAAAGAATCACACATACAGAAACATTGTCAAGATGTTCAGATTTAATTATATGCTTGGTGCAGTACTGCCCAACAATAATTATTAATTGAATCTCACTCTTCCAGACACCAAAATGTCACAGTGGAAGGAGAGCTGGGACCGGAGGAAGGAAACCTTGAGTATAAATAGTACAAATAGGTCCTCATACACTTTCCTTCTTCCTTCCTTCCTTCCTTCCTTCCTTTTTCCTTCCTTTCTTCCTTCCTTCCTTATTTCCTTCCTTTCTTCATTTCTTCTTTCCTTCCTATGATCAAAATTTTCCCACAACAAAAATAATAACATAATTGACATTTATGTGGTCTGTTAATGTTTACAGAGTGCTATTAATATATTCTTGCATTTGATCCATACTTTCCCAATTCCAGTTGCCTGCAAATCTCTTCTCTTTGAAGGTTAACACAGCTTTTTTTTTTATGTTTCCGCCCTTTGCCTTTGACTGAAAAAAGTATGAAATCTTAAAATTGTTCACATTTAGGTAGTACTTTAGGGTTTACAATATGACTTAAAGAGAATTACAGAATGGTGTAGCTGGGAATGGCCTTAGGAGATTGTTTAGTCTAATCCCCTAAATCAATTACAGATGAGGAAACTGATGAACAGAGAGACAAGTTACTTGCTCAGGGTCATAGACTCCAAGGTCAGTTCTTGCTCCATCACACTGAGCTCCTTCTGATCGTTTATGTGTATACCACTCTATAGTCTATAATACTGAATTCTCCTGTAGTACATCCCTCCAGAGACATCCATCTTACAAACTGATATGTCTTCCATTTGGCACTACCTACTTTCTGAATTTACTTAAGTGAATCAGATTTAGCTCGCCCTTTCAGAAAATTGTCCTTTTCAAACTACCTCCCACCCCCGACAATAAAAAAAGAAAACATGAAGGCGGAGCTAAGATGGTGGAGTAAAGGCAAGGACTCGTCTGAACTTTTCAGCAAAATCCTCAAAATACCTATAGATAATGACTAAACAATTCTAGAGCAGCAGAACCCACAAAAAGATGGAGTGAAACAATTTTCTAACCCAAGACAACTTGGAAGATCTGCAGAAAAGGTCTGTTGCACCAGGGTAAGAGAGGAAAACCATCCACCATAAGCCGTATCAGCTCACACCGGGCCCCAGCAAAAGAGAAGCAGACAGCAGGGTGACTGAATCACTAGCAGCAGTGGCAGTTTCCAGACTTCTCAGTCCAAAATGCCAAAGACAACTTAGAAGGTCAGCAGGAAAATCTGTCCCACCTGGATATGAGTGGGGCATACTCCAGCACAGGCCACACCAGCACAGAACTAGCCCCAGCAAACCAGAAGCAGGAGTTGTGTGCCCCTGAATTAACAGTAGCAACAGATGGTAAGGGGGTCAAACAACTGATCAGAAGGAGATTCTGGAGCAGCTAGGTGCTACAGTGGATAGAGCACCAGTGCAGGAGTCAAGAGGACCTGAGTTCAAATCTCACCTCAGACACTTGACACTCGCTAGCTGTGGGACCTTGGGCAAGTCACTTAACCCCAATTATCTCATCCTGGGTCATCTTCAGTCATCCTGAGGAATATCTGGTAACTGGATTCAGATGGCTCTGGAGGAGAAGTGAGGCTGGTGACCTGCATAGTCTTCCTTCACTTAAAACAAAGTCAAATGAAAGTCATATCATTATTTCTCTGATGGCATAGTCTTCTTTGGCAACAAAGGACAAACACATAACAGAAGGAGATTGCAAGGATCTCTTTGCTATCAATTTGCAAGACTCTTGTTGCTTTGCCCACACTTGGGTCTGGGTTACAATTCTAGATGACAGTCCCAGAGAGAAGAGAAACACTAGAATTACAGAGCTTGTGGCCACAGCAGAGGGGACACCTTCCTCACAGTTCCATGGCAGATGAGAGTGCTTATGATCATTCACAGACCAGAGTGCAGACCAGGAGAGCAGTAAACACTGCTCCTTAGATCACACTACTTTGGAAGAACTGAAAACTTAGAGATCCCTAGAAGTATCTCTGAAAATAGCTACACAAAAACCCTGAAGTTTGGGACAGTGTACACTCCACCCTGGATGCAGAGCCCTACTTTAACAAAGAGTTAAAAGCCAAGTTATAAGATGGGAAAATGAGCAAATGGCAAAAACATTCTGCCCATAGAAAGTTACTATGGTGACAAGAAAGATCAAAAACACTCACTCAGAAGAAGATATAACAAAGTCAAAGCTCCCACTTTCCAAAGGTTCCAAGAAAAATATGAATTGGTTTCAAGCCATGGAAGAACTCAGCAAGGATTTTAAAAATCAAGTAAGAGAAATAGAGGAAAAATTGGGAAGAAAAATGAGAATGATGCAAGAAAATCATGAAAAAAGAATCAATAGTTTGATAAAGAAAACGCAAAAAAATTGCAGAAACTAACAGTTTAAAAAACAGACTAAGCCAAATGGTAAAAGAGGTACAAAAAAAATTAATGAGGAGAAGAATACCTTAAAAAGCAGAATTGGTCAAATGGAAAAGGAGGTACAACAGTTCACTCAAGAAAATAATTCCTTAAAAATTAGAATTAAGCAAATGGAAGCTAGTGATTTTGTGAGAAATCAAGAAACAATAAAACAAAACCAAAAGAATGAAAAAGAAAGACAATGTGAAATATCTCATTGGAAAAACAACTGACCTTGAAAATAGATCCAGGAAAGATAATTTTAAAATTATTGGACTACCAGAAAGCCATGATAAAAAAAAAGACTAGACACAATTTTCAAGAAATTTTTAAGACTGCCCTGATATTCTAGAACCAGCAGGCAAAATAGAAATTGAAAGAATACACCAATCACCTCCTGAAAGAATTTGAAAAATGAAAACTCCCAGAAATATTATAGTCAAGTTCCAGAGCTCCCAGCTCAAGAAAAAAAATTGGAAGCAGCCAGAAAATAAATCAAGTATCATGGAGCCATAAATAGGATAGCACAAGATTTAACAGCTTCTACATTAAAAGTTTGGAGGGCTTAGATATGATATTCCAGACGGCAAAAAAGCAATAATCACTTACCCAGCCAAAGTGAGTGTAATCGTTCAGGGGGGAAAATGGATATTCAATGAAATAGAGGATTTTTAATCATTCTTGATGAAAAAAACAAAGCTGAATAGAAAATTTGACTTTAAGCAAGACTCAAGATAGGCATTAAAAAAAATAAACAGGAAAGGGAAAATAAGGTAAATTGTTTACATTCCTACATAATGATACTTGTAACTCGTAGGAACTTTCTCATTTTTAGGGCAGATAGAAGAAGTATATATAGATAGAAGGCACAAGTGTGAGTTGAATATGAAGGGGATGATGTCTAAAAAGAATAAAATTAAAGAGTGAGAGAGGAATGTAGTGGGAGAAAGGGAAAGGGAGAGGTAGAATGCAGTAAATTATCTCATATAAAAAAGAGACAAGAAAAAGATTTTACAGTGGAAGAGAGGAGGAGTGAGTGGACCTTATTGTCATCAGAATTGGCTAACAAAAGGGAATCACATATACACTCAATTGGGTATAAAAATCTATCTTACCCAGAAGGAAAGTAGAAGAAGTGGATAAGCAAAGGGGGGTGTCATAGAAGGGCGGGTAGGTTGGGGGAGGGGATAGTCAGAAGCAAAATACTTTTGAGGAGGGACAGGGTGAAAGGAGAGAGAATAGGATAACTGAGGGTGAGAATAGGATGGAGGAAAATACAGTTAGCAAATGTGGGAAAAAAAAGTTGAAGCAAGTGTCTCTGATAAAGACCTCCTTTCTCAAACATTTGTAGAACTGAGTTGAATTGATGAAAAATAAGAGCCATTCTCCAAATGATAAATGACCAAAAGATATGAACAGTTTTCAGATAAAGTAATAAAAGCTATCTATAATATGAAAAAGTACTCAACTCACTATTGATTGGAGAAATGCAAATTAAAACAACCCTGAGGTACTACCTTATGCCTATTAGATTGGGTGATAGGACAAAAAGGAAAATGAAAGATGGTGGAGGGGATGTGGGGAAAATGAAACATTACTGTTCATGGAGTTGTGAATTGATTCAACCATTCTGTAGAGCAATTTGGAACTATGCCCAGAAGACTACAAAAACATGCATACCTTTTCACCTAGCAATACTACTACTAGGTTTGTATCTCAAAAGATATTTAAAAAAGGAAAAAGAAACTATATGTACAAAAATATTTGCAGCAGTTCTTTTCTCATGGCAAAGAATTAGAAATTGAGGGGATCTCTCTCAGTTTGGGAGAGTGGCTGAACAAATTGTGCTATGTGATTTTGATGAAACAGTAGTGTGCAAATGATGAGCAGAATGCTCTCAGGAAAACCTGGAGAGATTTGCATGAGTTAATGAAAAGTGAAATGTATTGCATACAAACAATAATATTGTAAGATGATCAGCTTTGAATGACTTAGCAATTTTTAGCAATACAATGATCTGAGATGATTCTCAGTGACTTAAAATGAAAAAGCTATCCATCCCTGGAGAAATAGCTGGTGGAGTCTGAATATCAATTGAAGCATACTTTTTTTACTTTATTTATTTTTCTTGAGGTTTTGTTTTGTTTTGTCTTTGGTTTCTCTTACAACATGACTATTATGGAAATGTTTTGCATGACTGCACATGTATAACCTATATTGAATTGCTTGCCTTCTCAATGGGGGTTGGGTGGGGAGGGAGGAAGGTAGAGAATTTGGAATTCAGAGTTTTAAAAAAGAATATTAAGATTTGTTACATGTAACTGGGTGAAAATAAAATCCTAAATTGAAAAAAAAAGAAAACACGAACTGTAACATGATGTCCCTAAGTGCTACTATTTAGCATAATTCTGCAGAAGTTCTTAAGTTTTATTGTGTCTCTTTTTTCTTTCCGATTTTCTTGCCTCACCATCACCACTTCTCTACTGTATTTTTCCCTACTGCTCCTACAATTCTTGCTTTTTGTGCCAGCATGATTTGCCTTCAATGTCCACTTGATACCTCTGAAAAGCTCCATTTCTTTCTGTTTGGTAGACTGAACCAGTTACAGCACACGGTGTGATCTCAAGGTCACTGAGTCTCAGTGAGTTTTGTCTTTGTTTCATATGCACTTTCTCTATCTTATTTCCAGGGTCTCATGCTATTCCAGATGCTTAAACTACAAGAAATATTACTTCTGGTTAAGTGGGATATTTATGGTCTCTTACTTAACAGTTATAGTTGACTTACAAGTTTAGAGCTAGAAGAGCCCTTGGAGATTGCAGCCTAACCCCTTGATTTTATATAAGAGTAAATTGAGACCCAGAGAGGGCAATTTGTCTTAGTGCACAAGAACTAAATATCAGAGCCATAATTTGAACACAGATCCTGACTCCAAATTTAAGGTTTTTCCTATTATACCAGACTTTAACTTCAGAACTATTCTAACTAAATATATAAGAGGTCTGAATCTATACTTAGTATCTTAAAACTTGATTTTAATGATTGTTTTATTTAAGCACTTGAAAGAGCAAAATGATCTCCCATTATAGTTACACTAAAGCTGTCCTTTGATGCCTCATTGCTGGGAGGTCCTTGGGTCCTCAAAGGTTAAGCTACCAGAACACTTTTTGGCAGGTTCTGCCATGCTGGAAAAGCTACAAGTATGGGACTGGTGAGCTACATGTACAGAAGCTTACCACCTAAGGCTTGATGACCAAATCATAAATATTTTTGGCCTTGGTTAAGTCATGAAGACCATCTGGCTGCTGAAAAATTATCAGCTGCCTCAGAAAGAGATCATTCTCCCCATTGGTATCTTGATCTATTGAAAAATATGTGCACTGAAGTTAGGGTACACAACACATATCTCTCAAACTAATCTTTCTCACCTCTAGGTTTGGTAAGGCCAGTTATGTTCAAGGCATCAACAAATTTTCAACTAATTTTGGTTTCAATGTCAAATTTTTAATGAGCCTCAATTTTCCACTTATTCTTCTATCGTGACAATTTGCTTCCATCTATAACGATTTAACACATCTGTTATTTTGACAATAAAAAAAACTCATCTCTCATCTTAACTATTACCAGGCTTTGTTTTGGCAGTGATTATTTAACAGATATTTAGTACTGACCTTTGGAGTATGGTACATTTTCAATTTGACACTGAGAAAAATATGGGAAAGAAAGGTAACATTTTGGAAGTATCATTCATTTATCCCTATATAGCACTAGCGTAGCAATGGTGTATGAAATCAATGTTGTGAATAAATGGAGCTAAAAGGTATTTGTGATACTATTGAGTGAGTAAAGTTTGTTTGGTTTTGCTTTTCCTTTCTCTTTTGGAAACCAATCTTTATGTAACCTCCAATGTCAATATCAGTTAAATCACAGAGTAAAAGAAAGTAAAGTGTTAGAAAGAAAGAGATGTCATGTTCTTTGTATCTGTTCTTTGCATTTTCTTATATGGAGGCTCCCAAATGAAAAGGAAAAGAAGATTTTTTTTAAATGTAGCTTGTTTGAGCTATAAAATAAAGAATGGATAAAATTCTGTTGCTAATGCATGTGGTTTTGAGACTAGACAGATATTGGGGAGAAACTATTCAACAAAATGCTTTCTGTATCCAGTAGTTTAAAGAGCATGGTTTCCTACTCATTTGGAGGTTGATTGTATGTATGAATGTTGTATTTGTTTATATTATATGTATATATATACACACATGCATGTACATACAAACATATGTGCTCATTTGTTTATATAGATTGTGAATTTATTTATGTGTGTACATATATGTGTATATTCAAAGAATATATACATGAAGGCATGTGTCCACATATGTGTGGAGAGAGAGAGAGAGAGACAGGCAGGTGGTTAGACAGTGGGCAGATTGCCTGGCCTGGAATAAGAAAGACTTTTGTTCAAGAATTCAAATTCCGCCTCAGACATTTGCTGTGTGACCCTGGGCAAATCTCTTAGCCATGTTTACCTCAGCTTCCTCATCTGTAAAATGAGATGGAGAAGGAAACTGCTTCAGTATTTTTGCCAAGAAAACCCCAAAAGGGGTCATGAATACACCTGACTAAACAGCAATATCAAAGTATAAATATATATCACATATGGATATATGTGTGTAATATACACATGTTTATAGATATGTATATGTATTCAAATGGATATAGAGAGGAAAAGAAAGAGAGCACAAAGCCAGGGTATGACATTTATACATGCTAGGTGACAAGGTTTGAAGGTACTTTGTCTATCGTGTGTTATTGTCTACTAGATAATTCACTTTGTTGGAACATATTAATAGACTTATCACTAACTATGCCCTGTCATAGAGAAATAGAGAAAGGAAATTTTAGCCTAAAATTTTTGCCTAAAATATTTACATTGATTAAAACATAATATTAAAATGAACTTCTTTCTCTCCCACCCCACTCCTACTTAAGCCTAATTTTTTCCTTCATTAACTACTCTTTTTCTGGCCTTAGCTGGAATTATTAATGGTACTTGCAAATATCTTCCAGGGTAGTGGAGCTATCCTTGTTGGGACTTTTGTCTTTGAGCAATTTTCAGTAAAATGACTCGAGAATTTGGAGACTGTGTGGGATCAATGAAAGATCAGGATTTTGAATTCAGGTTCTGCTTTTTGCTACTTGTGCAACCTTAGATACATCAGTTCTCAATGTGTTCATCTGTACAATGTATTGCCCTTTAATACTATAGATTTTTCTGGCCAACGGGACTACTGTGAGGGTCTACCATTGTCTCTGAGGTTTATGTCAATAAGCCTCCTAGGTCAACTGTATACCAGTTATAAGCAAAATTAGAGCATATAACTGGATGGTCCATAGTTTCTTTGTCTCTAAATCTGTGGATGTATGGTAAGATAAAGCAAATTCAATTGCTCCTGTTAGTCTTGATTAAAATTATAGACCTTTGGGTTTTGTATAAGAGCAGATTTTGGAGATGATAAGGTAGGAAAAATATGGCGCAAGAGATGGATGTACAACATTGAGCATATTTCTGACTTTGAGTGAAATTTTAGGAATAAGCTAAGAAATAATCTATAACTATAATATTTCAGCATGAAAAGATTTTAAAAATGAGATTTATAAATGTCTATATCTGTACCAATGAGAAACAGTAATTTAATATATGTGACTTATCATAGATAAGTGAAAGCTAATGAAATTAAAAAGATTTTATTTCTTTAACAAAACAGCGTTAGGTTAAGGGATAAATAAAGTGAAAGAGACATTTGATATAATATATTTGGATTTTCAGAATATGATAAAAATCCACACAAAACTCTATCATATAAACCTCTGTAAGAATGGCTTGTATTTGGATTCTTTGGTTCTAAAAATCTGTTTCCTATGATGAGATATTTTGTAAAAGCAAATATTGAATCTCTGGTTTATCTCCTGTGTAAAGTCTTACTCATAAATTCCTCTTTTAATAAAGAGGATACCTCCCTGAAACTTTATTATCCAAGGTAGAAATAATGTAGGCAATTTAAGGATGCGTTCTATGATATGGATATGATTTTATTATATTTTTGCTGGTCCTTCCTCCTTCTTTCCTGGGTACAAATTGGAACAAAAGATTTCTGAGCTTCGTTCTAGCTCTGAAATTCTGGAAATTGTGATATTATTATGGGTCAAGGCTTGTTTCTCCCCTCAGCTCCCACTTTGCCTTAATAGATGCATTGTATTCAGAGTTTCTATGATCAGCCTTCTAATGGAATGATGCCATAGTGAAAGTCATCTTATCCGGATTTCAGAAGATATATGCAGTCCCATTGTTGATCCTGTATTTAGAATCTTTGCAGTTTGATAGGGCTTAATAAAACTTTGGTTGGCCAATGAAAAGGATGGGCAAAATAAGGTAACATGCAGTTGATTGAAAGGAGGATCAATTTAAATACAATATTCCTTCTATTTAAAATAAATGTGTTTTCTTAGTGGGGAATAGGGAGGGAGGAAGGGAGAGAATTTGGAACTCAAAGTTTTAATAACAAATGTTAAAAGTTGTTTTTACATGTAACTGGGAAAAATAATATACTAAAGAAAAAACTTAAAAATAAAATAAATGTGTTTTTTCTTTAAGTCCAGGATTACCTCTCTGCCACACTGATGCCAACTTCTATTTATATAAATATAGGTATCACCTCATAAGTGTGTAACACAAGATAACTTTAACTACTTTTTGTGACAAGACTAATACAAGAAAATAACATTTCCTGAAAATGCTTACAGAATTTTTTTTTAAACAGTCACTTCCAGCCTCATTAATTGACTAATCCGCCTATGTTGAGGTTCAGAACCACAAACTTCTCATATCTTATTTGAGAAAAGATATGGAATTTACCTTGATATTTAGCATGTATTTCCTTTATTCTTTTTAAACTTAACAACTTCTAACTCAGAAGAATTTAGAAAGTTAATGTCATTTCCATAATTAATTAGTAAGTGTTTAAAATTGTATTGCTTATATAAACATTCCTATAGTGCCTGCCATACATTTTTCTCCCTGCCTCTTAAATATCACTTCATTCATAGAGTTTTCATTGATTTTAGAACCTCACTATTCAGGTATTTCTGGCAATGTCCTTCACTGTTGACTTTCCAAATTGAAATGTGTTTTATTGATCCAAGTATGAGCAGTGTTTCAGACTCTCTGAAACCTGACTCACGGTCACCTTAGTGTAAATTTAATATAAGCATTAAGCATTACACAAAAATGAAAAATAAACTCATTTGAAATAATAACAGCTGTGGAATGTTCAGACCGAGGTTGAATTGTCATACATTTTCACAGCATTCTTAAGTACATGCAGAAGAAATTTTATATGATTTTTCTAGTTTGAAGTTGACCTTTCTCTCTCTGACAGACTCAAGGTGAAACCCTGTTGGAAACATAAGTAGAACCAAATTGGGCCAAACACTATTGTTTTATGATAAGATAATGTTACTTTCTAAAGATCTAAGTCTGTAATCTAATTGATTTATACAAGATCCCTCTGTGAGATAGGGATTATTTTCTCCATTTATAGACAAGGCAGACAGAAATTCAGATAAACTCATTAACACAAGGCAATAAATCACGTCAAAAGAAGATAGACTATAAATTCCTAATGCTTGATTATGGGCTTTGTTAAGCAAGCACATCTTTTTAAAATGGTCACCTATAGCTAACTTACCATTAACAGACTGAATACAGGTTTACTGATGATTAGTTGATAGCAGGGTGGGGAGGAGAGAAACTTTCTTCCATTGCTTTCTTAGCATATGAATGCTTTTCCCTAGTTTGTGATTTTTTTTGAGATATTTGATTGAGTTGAAATTGTGGATTTTTTTTTCAGACTCTCCCAGGGATTCGTTGATTATAGCTTCATAGATTTAGAGTGGAAAGAGAACTCCAAAGTCATGTAGCCCAACCCCTTCATTTTACAGAAGAGCCTCAAGAACTGGGAAGATCTGAGTTTTGAATTCTACCTCTGATAGTGACCCTGTGACATGAGCCCAACGAGGCTCTATTTAACACTCTAAGACTGTAAGTCACCAAGAAGGTGCCAACTTACATAAGTATATATATATATATATATATATATATATGTGTGTGTGTGTGTGTGTGTGTGTGTGTGTTGTGTATAAGGCATTTCTTCACCCATATGTATATATGTGTATATGTATAAGGCGTTTCTTCACCCAGGTGTTCCCTATTCCAATGAAATAGCGACCAGTCTAGTTGCTGTACCTCTCTTTCTTAGTAGATCTTCAAGAATTTATTAAGTACTTGCATGTGCCTAGTACTGTGCTAAGCCCTGGGCATACAAAGGGACTATGTGACTATTTGACTTTTGTCTTTGCATCTACAGCATCCAGTATATGTCATGTCCCACAGTAGGCATTTCATGTCTATGGATTGATTTATTTTGATTTCCAAGGTCTTGCTTATACTAAGCTCAGTAGACTGGAAGCCAATAGAAGTTTCTCATCAGGGAATGACATGATCAAAATGGAATCACATCAACAACCAAACAAAATTAGCTGCCTGCTGTGTGCAATGTTCTAGTTATACAAGAGTACATAGGGCACAGAGCATGTTTTCAAGAAACTTAGAGTTCAAAGGTGGGTAAGGATATAAGCACCAATGAATGTTGTACAAGGCAGAAGGCTGTCATGTGGAATAGATATTAGATTTGATCTGCTTGATCCTAAAGGACAGAATTATCAATTGATCTTTATCTACTGTGTGCTAGGCTTAATTTGTCAAGACAGAGTGCTATAGGAAATTTGAAGAAGACAGTTTACTTTAATACTGGGAGAGAGTTTTTAGGGGGTTTCAGGGCAAGCTTCAAGGGGAGAACGTTAGCTGAGGTGGGCCTTGAGGGAAAAAAAGTCCTTTAGCAGATTGAGATTGATCTGGGATTAATGTAGGCTGGTCAAAGAGCATTTTCCAATTACTGGAAGATTGATCTAATGGTGGCATATGGGCCCAGGTATAGGAGGACAAGACTGAAGGCAAGAAAATTATTTACAAGGTTGTTGAAAGTTTCCAGGAAAAGAGTCCTGAACTAGTTTGATTGTAATGGGAAAAGAATGGATAGACAGATGGAAGGAATGAACAGGACTTTGTACCGATTGGGTATAGGAAGCAAGAGACAGTGAAAACTGAAAGACAACTGAGATTCTGAGCCTGGGTAAGAAGGAGAGAAATGGTGTCATTGGAAATTCCTTATGTTAGATAGAAATGTCTACAGGGCTGCGGGAAAATGTATGCCAAGTGCTCAGAAGAACAGTCATATTTAAGAGATTCATGGGAAGGATGCAATGGTTAAAGCTAGAGGAGTGAATAACATTTATGGATACTTTAACTTTTACTAAACATTTTCCTCAGCAAAATATTGCAAGGTGGTAGCAAACCTGTCATCTATATTTTACATGAGAAAACTGAGGTGAGAGACTAAGTGATTCCCAAATGTTCAGACAGTTCGGAAGCTTCTGAGCCAGAATATGAACACAGCTCCTGACCCAAAGTCCCACACTGCATCATGCTACATGTCAAACAGATTACCAAGCAAGCGAGTATAGAGACAGGAGGCAACAGTTAAAAGAATAAGAAATAACCATAAATAAGGGTCAGGGAAGAAAACAGAAAGAATATAATGGGGGTGGGGGGAAGAGAGACTTGAGAACGACCAGTCTCAAATTTTTTGTTTATTGTTTATTTATTTATTTATTCCCAAAATTGGGAATAAACAGTCCAGACAATAATTCCATTATCCTCTGCTTTGCAACCATCTCCTAATTATGAGTACCAGATAACTCCTATGCCCTTCACGATAATTTTCTCATCAGAAATGCTGCCACCACCATCTTTCTGTAAATCAGTTCTACTCATCCTGAATGCCTTTCTTGTTTATACCTGGACCCAATACATTGTTCCTCCTCCTCTCTGAAAATGTTTCTTTAAAACTTCAATTCATGTAGAATGTGCTGAATTTACTTAGAAACTGACCTGAGAGGTTCCAAGTATCATGTGGAAAGCAATAGTATCATGGCTGCCAAAAGCTGTAACCAGTTTTGCCAAGTGAACAGAATTCCAACTGTGTATTAAGAAAGTGAACTGCTGAATAAAATGAAAGGCCTGCCAATGAGATCATCTATTCTTTGTGGCAGAAGTTTGGCTAAAGCATGCTTCCTGAATACATACAGAATTAAACAAGATCTCGGGAGTTTAGAGGATACTGGAGGAGGACCCTACAAGATATAAGCCACAGATTCAGGAATAATGTAATAAGTGAGAGGCAAATTTAAAATGTACCAGAAAACTACACAAATAAAGAGCAGGGACTCTGTCAGTCATCAATATTTTATGTTATAAGAACAAAGGAAGTGTCTTATTAAACTGAGTGGTGTGAGGGAAATTGGAATAGAAAATACTTTTAGGAGTTTCCTTAAGGAATGAAAAGACTTTATGCTCAGCATACAGTTAATTAATATAGTTAGTTAACAGACCAGCCTTGGAGTCAGGGAAATGTGTTCAAGGTCTGCCTTTGACACCACCCCTACGAACCTCGTTAAGTTACTTAATGCGAAAATGTTAAAGACTATATTTAAGAATGAGTTTTACTTGGAGGAAGAATTCCCTACATGAGAGAAATCACAGGTAATAGCATTGCACACCCACACACAAAATATATGTGTGTGTAATGTCATGACCTGTGAATTCTCTGGTGTAGGGAACTCTTTCTCCAAACTTTGGCATTTTATAGGGCTTTAAAATTTGTACAGTTCTTTGCACGTATGACCTCATTAAATGCTCCTATGATCAAGAAACTACAGGTGTTATTATCTATAATTTATAAACAAGGCAATTATCACCCAGAAGATATAAGGAAATTGCTTCCGTCCCACAGCTAGTTAGTAGATGAGTGTAAAAGGCAAGATTTTAACTCGTGTCGTACTGACTTCAGGTTCAGTTCTCCATCCTCTATAACAGGAACTCTTAATCACTTTTATATGTCATGGACCCCTTTGGCAGTCTAGGGGAGTCTTTTGACCTTTTCAAAGAATAATGTTCTTTACTTAAAATAACATGCCTAACATTGCAAAGGAAGTTGATTATATTGAAATAGTTATCCAAATATTAAAAACAAACACTTTTGAGTAGCCCAGGTTCAAAAGCCTTGCTCTACTCCATGAAATTTCTCACTATTTCCACTAAAATTATATTCTGGTGCTTCCTGCTAGCTTAGACATAACTCTAAGTTCTAGAAAGCTGAGCCAGTAAACATGATGTCTGGCAGATCCTTACAAGCTGGAATGACTTCAAGTACAGGTCTAATGGTGGACTGTACAGCTATTGTATAATGATAAACCTAGCTAAGGTCAGAATATCTGAACTACAAGGAGATGATTTTTTTTTTTAGACTCAGTAAATCTGCAAGACCATCAGCTAAGTCACAGAGGGGTCCTGATCACTTGGTGGAAAAAGTGCCCACATATCCCTTAAATTGTTAAAATATATTAAGTATTGGAATACATTAAAAATGAGAGAGCCTTTCTCAAACTTTATTTATAGGATATTTCTTATACAATTTGCAAGATGTCTATTGACTTTCTAAAGATTACATATGTTAGTGGTTCCTTGTAAACAAGAAACAAAACAAGAAAAAAGTAATCAGGTAAGTTATAGCTACTTTCTTTTGTCTAATTTCATGAGGATGAAAACAAAACAAACGTCCCATAATCCAAGTTATTCCATTGTTGCTTTGCACAGGAATTTGGTGATTGAATTCATTAATGTGGGAGTCTATTCCTTCATCATCTGTTTACATATTCAATCTAATGTGCTATGGACTAAATGATCAATATGTAATTTGCTATCTGCTATTGGTGGTTTGGATTCACCTTTGTCTCAATAATGTCTGCTAAGAACCATGCAAGGCAGCTAGATAGTCACAATTCATTAAGCTACAGACTATTTTGGTCATACATAAAGGTTAAAATCTGACAGCCTCCAAAGTGCTTGTTCAGGTATTCATATGTACTGAATAACTCATTGAGCATCAGTTTTCTACTTTCATTCTTAACCATCTGGAGAACTGGGATGAAGTACATTTTCCTTGCTTCAGACATTAGGTAGGGCTTTGTGATATTCCAAGGGAACAATTGAAAGCTTTTAATGACAAGAATATACAAAGACAGAATTTTTTCACTCCATCCTGTTTAGTCTATATATAATCAATTTAACCATTCATATTATTTTGGATTCTAGCTCTGAACAATGTCCTAAAGATTATCTGGCCATTGGATGATGGTTTTAGAACTGAAGGGTCTTTAGAAACCAACCCCTCCAACCCCTTTAATGAAATATGGAAACAGTAAGAATCAGAAAAGGTAGTGACTCACATGACATCACACAGGGAATAAGTGGCAGAGCTGCAATCAGAACCCAAATCCTCTGACTTCAAATCCATTTTTTCCCTCCTGTTCCATTTTTAAACAGTAGTATAAACAGAAGTCAGAGCCAGGTGCTGGAAGTCAAGCCACTAAACAGGTGCTAAGCACCTAATAAGTGCTGGGGCACTGTGTTAAGTCTCTGGGATCCAAAGGAAGGCAAAAAACAATTCCTGCTGTCAAAAAGGGCATAGTGTAATGGGAGAGGTGACATTCAAACAAATATTTATAGACAAGATGTATACAGGATAAATTGGAAATAATCACAAAGTGGAGGCACAACTTTAAGGGAGATTGGGAAGGGTTTCTTGTAGAAGGTGAAATATTAGCTGGAATTTGAAGGAAGCCAGGTGATGGAAATAAGGATGGAGTGCATGTCAAACTAGTGAAAAATGGCTGGGATTATATAGATTATCTTGTGCAAGGAACAAAAGCAAAAAGTTTAGTGTCTCTGGATAGCTGATTATGGAGGAGAGTAAGGTATAGGAAGACCAAGAGGTCAGACAGCACCAGGAATGGGATTAGAAATACCAGCTTTGTCCTATTTAGAGTCATTTGAAATGATCAGCTCTTTGCTCCTTCCACCCCCTATTCAGGGGGTTAGTCATTTGGTTAATCAAGGAGCATTTAAAGCTTACTATGTTCCAGGACTATAGGACTAGTGAAATGCTGGCGTCTCTGCTTAAAGTGTTCACAGTCTAATCCAGGAGATAACATGTAAATAATTGTGTTTTGTGTGTGTGTGTGTGTGTGTGTGTGTGTGTGTGTGTGTGTACACACAAAATATATGAAGTATAAATGGAAAGAATCTCAAAGACAAAGCCCTAGCTATTGGCAGGGGAAGAAGGGAAGCAGGCCCTTAAGAGAATGTGAAATGGCCAAAAAGTGGAGTCAGGGGATGGTGTATCATATACATAAAATACATGGAAAAGCCAATAGACTGGCATAGCTAGAGTATAGAGTCCATGGGAAGGAGTAAAGTCTAAGAAGACTAGAAAGTTAAGAAGTGACCAGACTGTAAAGAGCTTTAATTGTCAAATAAAGTATTTTATCCTTGATCATTTATTCAGTATGGACATGGCACGGTCAGACCTGCATTCTAGGAAAATCATGGAATTTAACATATCATCAGCTAGTGGAGTTCAAGTGGGATGATCTTAAGTAGGCGAGATGGATAGAAGAACAGGTGTAGAAGTGCAGTGAAATGCTTGAAGCATTTTTTGGCACTATGGCAATGCTGAAATATATTACATTTAGAACAAGAGATTTATGAAGTTGATATACATATGGCTATCAGGGATGACATAGCTCTTGTTCAGCTAATTGACATGAATCCCATGATGCAAATGAAAGCATCTTAGGGCCATGTTTCTGATGCCTTCTTGGACTTGAGGAGAAGATAGAAGCAAAAAATTCTACTACTACCCATGAGAATTGCCACACTTCATTCAAAAATGTTTCCTTAGCTAAAATCATGTGTGTGTGTGTATATAGATATGTGCTATATATTGTGTGAGCATACATATGTATTTGTATATGTATATTTATACATGAAAAGGAGGGGAGGGAATCAGGGACAACTTTACTGCTTTAGTGTAAGGACAAGAAAAGTAAATATGAAGTCAGAGGACCTTGATTTGCAGTCCTTGTCACCATTAGCTTTGTGACTTTGGACAAGTCTTTTAAATTCTCTTGACCTCAGTTTCCTCATCTGTAAAATAGAGTATTTGTACTAGATGATCTCTAACTCCCTCCCAGCTACAAAATTTAGGTTTCTGTGACAATAGCAGCTAATATTTTTATAGCTCTTTACTTGACAAAGTGAAAGACAAAAAATGTCATAGTGGGTAGAAAGCCAGTCAGGATATCTTGTTTTCATAGCCCCTCCTTTTGACACATACTGGTTGTGTGAACCTGGACTAGTCACTTAACTTCTATGTGTTCTAGTCTATCTTATAAGCCCATAAGTTATGGAAAAGGTGCCAATCTGCTTTGGCAGAGAGAGTTTCCCCTTCTGGGACTACATTTTAACAGTGAAATCACAAGTTCCATCCCTGGCTCTTACAATTTATCTTGGAAGTATTGTTATCCAACTTGATTTTCAGAATAACTCTATGAGGTAAGAAATATAAGTATTATTCCCATTTTATATATTTAAAAATGAGACTTCAAAAATTGCAATTTGCCTAAAATCATATAGCTCTTGGGAATTATCTCACTTAGAAGAGGAATTACTTATTACTAAATCAACAAGCTTTTATTAAGTGCTAATGATGGGCCAAGCATTGTGCTAGGTGCTAGGGGTACAAATTCAAAGAGTAATTTAGCTTGTGGAGTTTACATTCTACTGGGGAAATATATGTATACATATATTATTATATACACACACATATATACGTATATATACATATATACGTATATATGTGTCAGTGTATGTGTACACACACATACACATCTGCAAAAGAAATAAAATATTTAAATACTAGATGGGGGAGTAAGGCAGCAATTGGGGTGATCATGACAGGCTTTATACATGTATTGGTTGAACTCCAATTTGAAGAAAGGCAGGGATTCTAGGTGATGGAGGTAAGGAGGAAAGGAATTCAGTTGTGTGGAATAGCCAGTGGCAACATATGGAGATGAAAACTAGATCGACATGGGTAAGGAACAAAGAAGGCCATTTCGGTTCACTAGATCATCAAGTCTGGGAAAGGGAATATTGGACCTTGACAACTGAAAGACAGTTGGTACCAGATTTTGAAAGGCTTTAAATGCCAAGCAGAAGAAGGTATATCTTATTCTAGAAGTAACAGGGAGCCACTATAGTTTGTTCAGTGGGGGACTAATATAGTCAGAGCTATGCTTAAGGAAAATCACTGACAGCTATGTGGGATTTGGGTTTGTATTAATCCCAGGATTACTAGTGTCCTGTTTAAAAGAAAATATGACTTGTTCTTAAATGTATATAATAACTAATAGGATAGAATTGAAAGATTGGTTTCTGAAGCCAGAGATAATGTTTAATATAAATACAAGAGTTCTTTATTATTTTTTTTAGTAGATAGTACTAGATTCTTCTAAGAGTTGAAGGAAGGAATGTCAAAATAAAATCATCATTAAAATATGTTAGATACTGTTAAAATATTTTCACAGATTTTGATGTCATTCTAGTCTTTCAAAAACCTAGTAAAAACATTTAAATCCCTATTTAACAGACATAGAAACTGAGAATTATGTGTCCAATATTATACACATCCTTTATAATGGAGATGATGCTAGAAACCAGGAAATATTCTTACCACTACTCAGTTTGCTCACATGACCATATAAGAAAAGACAATTATTCTTAAAAACAAAACAACAGCAGTAGCCAAATCACATAAGATAATCCAGTGTTGTGGAAAGAATTTGACAGGAGATTTCAGTTTTATGTGTCCCATTCCACCAGGTTGTTTGTTTTTATTAGAGTACAGGACCATACAAGACAGGATAATTTTAATAACAGTATAATAAGAAAACAGACAATGTTATTTTGTGGTAGATAATGACTGATTTATGGGAAGTAGACCATTTCATAGAGAGGGAAATTAAATCCTGTAAAGTATTCCTCTCTGGAGGCCACACATGTTGTATAAAGTAGAGCCAAGGGAAAGAATTCAGGTGTCCTGACAATCATATAAGAGAACTACTACAGTAAGACATTTTTTTTTCCACATTACTTCTCATTAAAGAAGAATTCCATGGATCAGGAAAAGATGATTGATTGGTCAGCAAACGAAAAAGAGTTTTCTTGAAATTTTCAAAGTATACGTACCACCCATAGCAAACTAACTCCATAGAGTAAGGATACCTCAATTTTATGTGCCACATTGCACTGGGCAGCTAAGTCATTTGAAGTCATCAAGTGGAAATTCTATTTAAATGATGTAATTTTTCAGGTGCTGATGCTGAAAGATAAAACGTAAAAAAACAAATAGCAAAGAGAACTACAGATGAATAGGAATAATTGGATTAAAAGAAGTGTGAGGTAGAAAGATTGATAAGGAAACTATTTCAGTGAATAGGGCAAGAGATGAGACTTGAAATTGAAGGGTGAGAATGTGAAGGGGGAAAAGTAGAAGGAAGGTGGTATTTGAGAATGAATACCAAAAAGAAAATAAAAACTCAAAAGTAGCAGGCCACTGAGATTGATGTAGGAGAGAAAGGGAGTACTCAAAGATCATTTTAAGATTTTGACATCGAAGGAAATAAAGATGTCAAGGGAAAGAACAAATTCAAGAGGAAAGATGACAAAGCCTGGAGGTTAAAGTGGTATTGGAACAAATGATACTGGTTGACATGTGCAGAAGTCTATCTTTTCAATAAATACTTGATTATCAAGGCATTTGACTTTGCTAAACTCTAACTTAAATCCAATTCATGTGCAAGTCAAGACATTACCACCCTTCAAAAACGAAGGACTTGGTTGGTTGGAAAATCATTCCTTGCCCTGACATCAAGATCTGTGATTTCCTCAACTTGAAAATTCTCTCTATCTACACAGATTGTAATCCTTAAGCTTTAATAACTTAAAACTGCACAAAGACTTTGGGAACACCATGTATAATTTAGTAAATGGTTTTAGAAATTTGACTGAGTCTTGAAGTTAAGTTATTTGTCCATGGTATATATCGCTACTAAATTTCAGATATGGTCCTCACCCTGAAAGAGCTGGAAATATAGTTTGAGAAACAATATGACCCATTCATGAAACAACTTGGGAAAAAATTATCAAGGAACAAAGATGAGATAAAGTATGAATAAATTCTGAAGTTTCATGCAGTATAGCAGTGACCAGAGCACAATGATGTTGGAAATGATCTATCTCTCCTGTTCACAGAACTTTGGCTAAATCACGTAAAACTAAAGCAAACTCTTCTTTCTCTGAAATCTAATAGCAGTTATTATCTATAAAATTCACATAGTCTTGGGACTTTTATTCTATCATTTTTGAGCCATTATTTAAATATTCTAGATTGTAACTTGAGGTCAGCGACTATATATTTTTTTCTTTATATCTTCCCCAGTATCTACCATGGTGCATTGTTCATAGTAGACACTTAATAAAGGTTTACTGAGTAAGTGAAATATTTGAAAATCTTTTATTTGTTCACTGTGTGTGTGTATGTGTGTGTACATGCCCAATTAAGTTACATGTTTTTGAAGGAAAGAACTCTTCGTCTTAGAAGTGCTTAGAACCATAAAGCCATAAAACTTTAGATCTAAAAGCAACATTAGTCTTTGCATCCTCTGCAGTATTTGGACACAGTAGACATTTAATGAAAACAATTTTTTAAATAACTGACATTAGTGCTTTTAATCTTTTAAAACACTTACATAGATCATCTCATTTAAGTCTCTCAATATTCCTGCAAGGTAGATAATTATCATTCCCTTTGTATAAATGAGAATAATCAAGTTCAGAGAGATTTAAGTGATTTACCCATGGTCATATTAAAACAGAGATAGATTCAAGCTCAGGTCTTCTTGATTCCATTAGCAGCATATTCTCCGCTTTTCCATACTGCCTCTTTAAATACTCAAGCAAGAATTTTGAAACAAGTAAAGTATCAATTAAGTCTTGATAATGGTATGTTACAATTTAATAGTTACTAAAATGTATAAATACAATTTTGGTTCACCACATGTAAACAGAAACACACGTACATATGTGTGTATATGTGTATTGTGTGTGTACATGTCTGTTTCTGGTTTAGATAGATATTTATGTTAGCCCTATTCACTTCCAATTTAAGCAAGTAAGCATGGTTTGGTCAACATTTGGTGTATGGTATATTTCAGATCTTCTCTTGTCTTAGAGAAAATGCTTTTTTAGATTGATTATAAATGTAATTGCCATGATTTACTAAAGACTATTGGTAAATAGTAATTGTGAATTCCTAGGTATGCAGAGAGACTGGTATGTGAGGGCAAAAATAGAGGACAAAATGAGAAAGGAGAAACATTCCATGGAAGGAACATCCAATAAATTTGCTTGCAAAAGATGGTACAGATGTGATTTCTTGGTCCTAAGACCATTAACATCAATAGGAAATGTCATTTTATCACCAGAAAAATTGAAGAGTAATATGGTCCATACCTTTCATGGTCCATACCTTTCATGAACTCTATAGTATTCTTCTTATCTTTGACTTCCTGGGATCACCTGAAGAGAAACATGCTTAATTGAGGAGATATCAGAGTGAAATTTTTAGGATTCTAAAGTCCTGACACTTTCAAATGATAGACATCTTTCTAAGTTTATACAACTGCATTTCTCTTTTATATGATTAAAAACTATCAGAAGGTTCAGCAGATCAGCAAATGGAAATTCTCCTAAAGTATGATTGCTTCACAAATTTCCTCCTTTGACACCATTTTCATTCTACTAAACTTTAGGTTTTTCATTAAGTAATAACTAAAGTGATCTTTGACTTTTTGTTTGGAAGTTATTAAATGGAAATTCCATTTGAAACATTATTTTTCTATTGGCACCCAAGAGAGAAGTGAAAAATGCAGATCTAAATAATGACTATTAAGAAATAGCAAACAGAGCATAGTATGTCTGAACATATAAACAAAAAATTAAATTTTTGATAGTTTTTTTATTTTTTAATTTGTTTTTGAAAAATAGCTGATATCCTAGTAATAAGTAGAGAAAACCAGTGTCACTAAGCCTTTCAGACCATAGCCATATCCATTTGCAAAATAAAATTTGAGATTTATTATAGTAGGGTCAGGGAAAGGGAAAGTAGACATTGTGAGACAGTTTGGGTTTTGGATTACCTACAATACTGCCTACATTCACTTATCAGTGTCAACCTATTCCTTACTGTTGAACCAGACAAATGCCCTTCTGTAGAGTCTCTACAAAATATGTAAACTAATGGACTAGCTTTGAGAACTCCCTTCCAAATATATTTGAATACTCTGTGTAGTAGGCATTCCTCATTTATTTGGTTTTTCTACTCTGACCTCTTTTGAGTAACCATATTTCACATTGGAAAGCTCAGTGAAATCAATACAATTTATAGGGAATAGTTTATCCATTTGGATTTCATATAAAAATCCATGATAGCCCTACATATCTTTGGTGTGCCCATCTCCTTGTTTTATGTCTCACTTGCTATTGGTAATAAGACAATTGTCGGGTTGTTACGTTCAGTTGTTTAAGTCATGTCTGACTTTTGGGGTTTTCTTGGAACTAGAGTAGTTTGCCATTTCCTTCTCCACCTCATTTTGTAGATGAGGAAACTGAGGTAAACGAAGTAAATGACTTGCCCAGGGTCACACAGCTAGTATGTGTCTGAGATTAGATTTGTGCTAGGTCTTCCTGACTCCAGGTCTTTCACTCTATCCAATGCACCAGCTAGTCACCCTATAATAACACAGTAAAATAGCAGCAACAACAAAAATTCCCAATAACTGACAGAATCTTGAACATGCTAGATAGATATGTTGAATCGAATTGATTTGAAATTGGATATGTTGAAGACCAGTTCTTGAAAACTATATCACTTTCAAGCACTGTTTTCCTCTATATGTACCTGGTCAGGTCCAGCTATACTTCCTGATTTCATTTTTATGAATGTAATTTTTCACTTTCTTAGCATACTGTTGTCAATGATGAGAGATCAAGAGAGCAACTATTTTATTTCATATTTCTCTGGGCTGCTTACCCACTTTTTTTTAAACATGCTCTCAGGGCAATCTTGGTTGCTTGAGTCTCATTGCAAGCCTTCTACAGGCTCATTTCCCTTCCACTGTTTTGGTTTTTGGTTTTTATTTTTGATATTTTGTGAGGAACTCTGCTCATAATATTCCTCTCACTGACTTTTTCAAATGAGTGTGTGTCCTAAATTAGTATTATCTTTGGTTATCGGGTCTTTTTAGTAGCAAAAATATCAAGTGTTGGTTAAAATGGTCTGGGGGTGTTTTTAGTCTCCTTGTTGTGGCAATTATCTATGTCAGTCAAACTTATTTAAGAAATAACAATGATCAGAGTCAAATTATTTGTGTTTATCTCAGCATCAACAGAATATTTAAACTAGTTGTATTTGGAACTTTTTTTCATACATTGTCTCATGTCAATGAAATTTTATCTCATGACTCTTTTCTAATTTAATATTTGTTTTTACCTTTTTTTTGAAACCAGTTGATAATCTGAATATATGTATGGAACTAATAAAGGTGACTTCCACTTGATCATCAGTTGTTTTTTGTCCTTTAAAGCAGTCTTAGTTTTTGAAATGGAGTTTGGCACTTGCCAAGTCTATGACCTTCCAGCTCTCTTCTTGAGGAAATCGTTTACGATAAACAGGTGTAGGATTTCTCACTAATCTGTAAGTTTTCAACTGCTTTCTTTTCTTGATCTCAAACCACATTTCTCATGCATTTTTTTCTCTCTTGTGCCCACGACCCTTCAGGGCTTAAATCTTTGGTACCGTGATTAACTGACTTGTTCCAGGAACAAGATGCTAACAATTCCATTTTCCTTTTTTTTCTATTTTTAATAGTTTTGCTGCATTTACTATAAAAAACAGAAAGATGGTAAACAGCATGGTGTCAAAACTCCTCAATCCACAGCTTAACACTCAGGGAAAAGGGTCCACTTTGAGCTTCACTGTTCCTGCCTTTAGTTGTTTCCCCTACCCTGGAGAAGTTAAGAGGTTGCCCTCCCTCTGGACTCCTTCCCTCCCTACTCTTCTCCCTTCATCATCTATAATCAAGAGATCTCTTAAGTGGTTTAATTGAGGAAAGCAAGGTATTTTCTTTAAAAGGAAGATGCATTATCCTTAAATTCAAGGCAACCTCCAAAGTGACAGCAGAACAGTGGTTAAAATAAATTTTCTAAGCCACTTGGAACTTTCGCCTTGGTCATCAAAATTCACAATCTTCTGATTAAAGAAGTATTAACTAAAGTGGACCATGCTGATGAAAACATAGCATGGCTAGATTATGAATTATTAAGCCTTCATCTTATAGTGGTGTTTTTTATAAAGCTGAGAGATGAAACTATTTGGAGGTCTTTGTAGGCTTATGGAACACAACATTCACTTGGCACGCCTTGTAAATGACAACATCTTTTAAAGCTTGATTGAAATGACACCTCCTTTGTGTCACTTGTTTTCCATTCCTGGCCTCCCCCCCATCTCAGTTTGTAAGACAATTCCCTCTCAGACTGTAGACAGTATTTTCTTTGTAACTCTAAGATATATTTAATTTTCTTTAAAAAAATTTTTCATTAATATTTTTTAACCTTGATTTCATTTTCAGTGACTTTTGCTATACACACACACACACACACACACACACACACACACACACAGACATGCACCCTCTTCATTGTAACAATGAAGTACAATTTAGCAAAAAAAAAAAATCAGGATGTTAGTCCTATCTGCCAGTGTATGCCTCACTCTTAACCTATATTCTATGACCTCTCCCAGGAAAGGGGAAAGATTTCTTCACAGAGTTCACAGTCAGCGCTCTGAAATCTTAGTTCGTCATTGATTAGATCTGAATTTTGAAGATTTTTACTATTATTCTTACTACTCTGATTGTCATGGAAATTATTTTCCTAATTCTTTTTATTTCATTCACCACACATCAGTTCATATGTTTTTCCATGTTTCTATAAATTCTTTATATTTGACATTGTATGTGTTGTGAAGTTTTTCAGTCATGTTCGATTCTTTGTGACCCCATTTGGGGTTTTCTTGGCAAAGATACTAGAACAGTATACCATTTCCTTCTCCAGCTCCTTTGAGAGATGGGGAAACTGAGGCAAAACAGGGTTAAGTGACTTGCACAGAATCACATGGCTACTGCCTGAGGTCAGATTTCAAGTCAGAAAGATGAGTCTTCCTGACTTGAGGCCTAGCCCTCTATCCACTATGCTACTAGATGCCTTTTGTCATTTTATAGCCTAATGATATCCCATTAATTTATTTTCTATAGTAATTCAACCATTCCCTCAATTAGTGGATATCTACTTTTCTTGCAATCATTTGCTATTCAACTATTACCGAGAGACAGACAGAGAGAGAGAGAGAGATTGTTACAGACATTCCTATAAACATGACGTCTTTTTTCTGTCTTTGACTTCTTTTGGGTATATACCTAGCAGCTATATTGCTTTGTTAAAGAGCATGCACAAGATAATGGCTCATCTGTTATAATTCCAAACTGTTTTCCAGAAGGACTGGATCAATTCCCAGCTCCACTGGTACCTTAATGTACCTGTCTTCTCATGGCCCTTCCAATATTTACCATCTTTGTCTTTTGTTATCTTTGCCAATCTGAGAGGAGTGAGGTGAAACCTCAAGGTTGTTTCATTTTCATACCTCTTATTATTTTCTATTTGTAGTATTTTTTATCATTGTTCATAAGTTGCTTTTAATGTACTTTTCATGAGTGATCTTGTAATTTGATATGCTGTTTATATTTAGATATTAGGTCTTCTCTATGTTTTAAATCTTCTCTTGTGATAGCTGGTGTCAGGCCAGTGGCTGTCACTTTCAGTTGGAGGGGTTTGAGCAAGTGCTTTATAACTTTCTGTTGTAAAAAGTGAATCATTCCCTATTGTGTGTGGGTAGGGTTTGGGAAAAGGAGTCTGCACATACTATATAAATAGTACATATTGTTGAATTGAATATCTCAAATATAGGCAACTAAATCAATCAGATAGTCACCTAATGCTGGCCTGACACTGTTAGGCCTTTATTTATTATGCCATTTCAATCATGTTTGATTCTTCATGACCCCATTTTGGGGTTTCCTTGGCAAAGATATTGGAATGGTTTGCCATTTCTTTCTCCAGCTCATTTAAAAGATGTGGAAACTGAGGTAAACAAGGTTAAGTGATTTGCCCGGAGTCAAACAGCTAGTAAGTATCTGAGGCTGGATTTGAACTTACAAAGATGAGTGCTCCTGATTCCAAACCTAGTGCTCTATCTACCATACCACCTAGTTACCCTAACTCTTCGACCCAAAGGTTGCAAAGATTCCATGCCATTTTCAAGGAGGTTCTATTCTACTAAATATATCAGGGAGAATTGACTTTTTAATCATCAAAGTTAATAAATCAGCATGTCATCAATCATGCATTAAGTGCCAACTATGTACCAGGCAAGGGAGGAAAAAGCTTATTTTCTTCTCAAGGAGTTATGAATATTGTAGTGGCATCCAATGTTTACAAATCACTTTTATGTGCATTATCATATTTTGTCTTTATAATAACCCTGAGAAATCTCTGGATTGAAACATCACTGCCAAAGGGAATGTGAGTCTCAAAAAATCACAGGGGATTCAATTTGTCCTAACCATCCACGTTATTTTCATTGTTGGGAAAAGCCTTCTATCATCAATCTTTGATTTAGTGAAGGAGTGGGAGGGCTGAACAAATAATGAGACATGATAAGGAAGACCATTGACTACCATGCTAATGACATTGTAACACCAAAACCTTAATTATCTTTTTTACTAATCTCTTCCACACGCTGTAAAAGAAACATGGAAAAACAAAACTCTGAAGCAGTTCACAGAAAAGAATCCTATGTGGGTGAGAAATTAAATTGTCTAGCAATAGCCCTGGGTGCTAATGGGGAGAATAGAAGGGAACAAGAATGATTGTATAACAATTGAAATGCCCTTAAATGATACTGCTGTATTAAGATACCCAGAACAAACTTCCTCTTTGCATAGTTATTTACTACTGCTTTACTGGATGCTAAGCTTAATAGGTACCTAATTAAAAATTTTTTTTCTTGATCTCTAGAGCAAGAGTGTGAGGTATTATGTGTAAAACAAACTACCTCCCCTATCAAATAATAAGACAGAAGGCACAAAATTAAAACTCTTCCGGTGATGGGGCAGAATTTTGGGTAGAATGTATCTAGGTACCAATCCACAAGGAATAAAGTACTATTTTTCTTTCTCAAAAAACAAAGCAGTCCAAACCAGGTTTGTTTTCCCCCCATAATATTTTGTACTTTTTCCTCATCAAAAGGTCAATAGCTGACATGCTCAGTTAGAGAGGTTCGAACAAGACCATATTTCTCTGTTGTAGCCAGAGGTGATTCCCTATCCTTTGTGGGTGGAAAGGTAGGGAAGAGGCCCTGGATCTTATACACAAGATACAATTTTGGCAGACAGCAATCTCTCTTGAAGCCCTTTATAGCTAAGGAATCCGCTACTGTTTCTAGCCAATCTGGGTGTTGTAAGTAACTGAAATTCTCACCTTGTTGTAGCACAACCATGAAAATAATACTAACTGTTTTCCTTTTGCAATACTTAAGGATTACAAAATTCTTGATGAACCTTATACAGATTAGGAAACTGAAACTATATGAGGTTAAGTGTTTGACCTAAATTTAAATAGCTAAAGGCAGAATTGAGATATAAACCCAGATCTGATGATTTCAAGTCCAATATATTTTCCAGTGATATCCCCACAGTCATTTCCCAATGAATCTATCTAAAACAGAACTCATTATCTTTCCCACTAAACCCACCCCTCCACATAACTCCCCTACTTATGCTATCCCTGAGTCACCCAGATTTGTAACCTTGGAGTCATCTTCAACTCCATCTTCTTCCTCACATCGCCCACCCCCCCATATGCAATCATTTGTCAAATGAAGTTAACAAGTCAAGAAGCATTTTAAAAACACTTAGCATGTCAGGCACGGTGCTAAGCACCGGGGATACAATGAAAAGGGAAAAAAAAAATCCTGACCCCAAAGCACTAACATTATTATAAGGAAGACAGCCTAAAAATAACTATACACATAAGATATACCTGCACACTTACATACCTACATAGATATATGCATATACATGTATAAATTGAAGATAACCTCAGAGGGACACATTAAGGGGGGGATTGGGAAGGTTTTCCCAAAAGATGAGATTTTAGCATAGATTTGAAAAAAGCCAATGAATCCAGAAGGTATGGGTGAGGAGAGAAAGCATTCCAGTCATGGGAGATATCACTGAAAATGCTTAGAGTCTGGAAATGGCATGTTTTTGTTTAAGGTACAACAAGGAAGCCAGTGTCTCTGGATTGTAAAGGATATAGAGAGGAGTAAAGTGTAAGAAGGCTACAAGAGTAGGAAGGGGCTATGCTGTGAAGAGCTTTGAAAGGCCAACAGAGGACCTTATATTTGATCTTTAAGCTATTAGAGTTTATTGAATAGGGGAGCTTTAGAATTTTGGCCATTGAAAGCAAGAGAGATGGGAAAGGGAGGGAAGAGATTTGAGAAAGGAAGATCAAGCAGAAAGCTTTTGTAATAGTTCAGGAGTGAGGTAATGGGGGCCTTCATCAGCAGAGAAGGGAAGGGAAAATTTATAAGATATATTATGAAGATAGAATCAGTAGGACTTGGCAACAGGTTACAAGTTGAAGAAGAGGTAAGAATGAGGAGTTAAAGATCAACTTTTTTTTTTTGAAAGCCTAGATGCCTGGGAGGAAGATGATGCTCTTGAAATTTAGAAAAGGGGAGAGGGTAAAGACAATGAGTTCAATTTGGGACTTGTTGACTATTTACAGAACACCCACTTTGAAATATCTAACAAGGAGATGGAGATATGAGACTGAAGGTCAGGAATGAGTTTAGGGCTAAATAAATAAATCTGAGAATCATTGGTGTAGAGATTATAATTGATAGGAGCTGATAAGATCAATCAATGAAATTGCATCGAAGGAGAAGGGAAGAGAACCCAGGACAAAACCTTCAGGGATACCCATAGAATGCAGGCATGACCTGCATCAAGATCCATCAAACGAGTTGAAAAGGAATATTAAGCAGAGCCAAGATGGCAGAGTAAACACAGGCACTTCCCTGAGCTCTTCCACAAAACCCTCCAAAAACCCGTAAAACATGACTCTAAACAAATTCTAGAGCTACAGAACCCGCAGAATGACAGAGTGAAACAAATACTCGGTCCAAGACTACCTGAAAGTAGACAAAAAGGGTCTTTCCCAGCAGGCAGGGAATGGAGTGCAGTCTGGCATGGGCTGTACCAGCACAGATGGGCCAGAGTAAGCCTCAGGGGAGTGAATCATTGGCCACTGTGGCAGTTTCCACACCTCTAAACCCACACACACCAAAAAGGTCAGCAGGAAAACTCTGAGAGACCTGTGTGAAAGAGTCTGGCTGGTCCAGTCCCAGTTCTAGGGCAGTGGGGGTGGTGGCCCCGGTGGTGGCCAGCAGCAGCAGTGGCAGTGGCAGCAGCAGCTACAGAGGCTGCTTCCAGAGCTCTGGGTCCACAAACAGTGGGGGATTGAATGACTGATTCTACATTAAGGGATCGAAGGGTTTGGAATATGATATTCTGGAGGTCAGAAGAACTAGGATTAAAACCAAGAATCACTTAACCAGCAAATGGGTATAATCCTTCAGGGAAAAAATAGATACTCAATGAAATAGAGGACTTTAAAGTATTCTTGCTGAAAAGACCGGAGCTGAATAGAAAATTTGACTTTCAAATGCAGAAATCAAGAGAAGCATGAAAAGGTAAATAGGAAAGAGAAATCATAAGAGGATTATTAAAGTTGAACTGTTTACTTCCTACATGAAAATATATTTGTAACTCATAAGACCTTTCTCAGTATTAGGATAGTTGGAGGGGAGAGAGAGAGAGAGAGAGAGAGAGAGAGAGAGAGAGAGAGCACAGGGTGAGTTAAATATGAAGGGATGATATCTAAAAAACAAAATTAAGGGGTGAGAGAGGAATATATTGGGAAAAGGAGAAAGGGAGAAATGGAATGGGGCAAATTATCTCACATAAAAGAGGCAAGAAAAAGGTTTTTGCAATGTAGAGAAAGAAGGGAGAGGGGAGAAGGAATGAGTGAACCTTATTCTCATCAGATTTGGCTTAAGGAGGGAATGACATGCAAACTCAATTTGGTATGAAAATCTATCTTATGCTAGAAGAATATAGAGGGGAAAGGGATAAGTGGGCATCAGGGAAATGATAGAAGGGACGGTAAACTGAAGAAGGGGGTAATTAGAAGTAAATACCTTTGAGGAGGGACAGGGTCAAAAGAGAGAATAGAATAAATGGGGGCCAGGAAAGGATGGAGGGGAATATAGTCTTTCACATCATGACTGTTAACTTACAGGAAAGTAGAGGGGAAGGGGATAAAAGGGGAGGCATGATAGAAGGGAGGGAATATTGAGGGAGGCAATAGTAAAAAGCAAACTTTAGAAAAGGGACAAGGTCAAAGAAGGAAATAGAACTGGGGTGGAGTGGGATAGGATGGAGGGAAAATAGTCTTTCACAACATGACTATTACGGAAGTGATTTGCATATCTTATATTGAATTGCTTGCCTTCTCAATGGGAGTGGGTGAGGAGGGAAGAAGGAATAGAACTTGGAACTCACTTTTAAAAACAAATGTTGAAAGTTTATTTTTACATGCAATGGGAAATTAGACATACAGGCAATGGAGTATAGAAATCTATCTTGCCCTTCACGAAAGTAAATTGGAAAGGGATAAAAGGGAGGGTAGACTAGGGGTGATCAGAATGCATGCCATGAAGGGAGGGAAAAGATGGGGAGGAAATTTGGAACTCAAACTCTTGGGGGAAATGAATGTTGAAAACAAAATAAATAAATAAATTTGAATTTTAAAAACAAAGCTCAGAGCAGTAGGAGGAGAACCAGGAGAGAACCATGCCATGAAGCTTAGAAAGAAAAGAGTCTCCAGAAAAGAAGGTGTAGGTAGTGTCAAAGGCTACAAAGAAGTAGAGAAGTTTGAGGACTGAAAACAAGCCATTGTTTTTAGCAATTAAGAAATCATTGGAAGCACATTTCTTTCTCTACAACCTCTCTTGCATTGCTTTTCACTCACACAGACACCCAACTGCTTGAGGGTCATCATCACCTCTTCCCTGGACTATAGTGACAGCCACAATTGGTCTCCCTGTCTCCAGTTTTTCCCTTCACTACTCCAGACGACACACAGCTGCCGAATGAATATTTTTAAGGTACAATTCTGCCTTAGAACATAGTTCAATATTCAAGAAGTTTTAATGGTTACTTACTGCCTCTAGAAAAAAAAAACTCCTAAATTTGACATTCAAGACTATTTACAGTCTGACTCTGAGCACCCTTTCCAAGCTACCTTCAAATAACTCTTCCTCACAAAATCTATTCCAGCCCATTGAATTATTTGATCGTCCTCATGCATCATTTTCCCTCCCCTATGCCTTTTCATGTAGTAGAGCATAGATCACACACTTCCTGCTTTCCAAGGTATATGGTTGTATTCAGGGCTTCTTTTAAAAGGAAGTATACTAACCCACTACTTTCTCAGTCCCTTATCTCAGCATCTAATCATGCAAGTTCACTTGTGGGAACACCTACCATTCTAGTTCTACTTCCTCCACATCCCATTTCTAGTGGTTAAGATGTAGTTGACTACATTGTTCCATAGTAAATAGAGATGAATAAGTGTTCCCACAACTGCCTTCTCTTATTTTAACTTAAATGACCACAGGCTTGAAAGTATGATGCCACTCCTAAAACAGTTCCTCACCATCCAATTATAACAAAGCAAAATAACCTTATGTGATAAGTAGAGCTCAAAGTTCCATGACATTTTACACTGATGAGACCCCATCTGAAGTAATCTTTCCAGTTCATTAACAAATAAGAGTATAATCAAAGGAGGTCCAACAGTTTGATTAGGAGTCTCAAAGTCATATTATATGAGACGACTGAGGAAATTCAGATAATTATGGATTTTAAAAATGATTGTGAAAACAGTAATACCTAATATTTCTTACACTTTAAGATATGCAAAGCAATTTACATACGTTATCTCATTTGTTCTCATGTGTTATCGTATGTACATTTCTAGTCTTACCATGTACCTTTTAAATGAAGCCATTGAGGATCAGGGAGGTTTAGGGATTTTGTTCAAGGTCACATGGCCATTTAGTGGCTCAGCCAGGGTCAGAATCCAGATCTCCTAACCCCTGATTCAGCACTCTTTTCATTGTACTTCCTCTTAAAACTATTTAGAGACTTGGGCAGTCAGATATTTGTGACCTATCATTATTTGTTTCCTACGTACCAAACATTGCGTTTAGCATGGAGCTACAAAGTAAGGCAAACAAAACAAAACAAACAGAAAAAATATAGACTTTCAAGGAGCTGACAAATGGGGTAAGACAACATGCTTACAACTATGTACAAATGAGATATACAGGTGAAATTATAGGTGATCTGAGGAGGAAGGCCCGAAGCACAGGTCTGCACAACCTGCAACCCACCAAACGATTTGGGGCAGTCTGTGGAAAAATATAAAGGAAACCATCCTCTATGTTTTTTGCAGGCTGACCGAAATTCTTTGCTGTGCCTACCCTGCAAGCTGTAGGTTGTGCAGGCCTGCCCTAAGATTAGAGGATTGGAAAATGCTTATTGTAGAAGGTGGGACTTCAATTGAGATTTGAGGGAAACCAAGGAAGCCAGGAGATAAGTATGTGGGTGACATCATCAGGTTTGAACTGTAAGATTGTTTCGACAGCTGAGTCGAGGATGGATTGCAATAGGGAGAGACTTGAGGCACACAGATCAACCCGTGGGCTATTTCAGTGGTCTAGGTCTGAAGTAATGAGGGTGAAGGTAGCGTCAGAGGAGAGAAAACAGTATACATGGGAGATGTTCATATATAATCAAAAGACTTAACAACTGCTTGGACATGCACGGAAGGTAAGAAAGAGTGAGAAGTTAAAGATGGTACCCAGATTGAGAACATGAGGGACTAATGTTACCCTTAATGATAATATACAAGTCTGGTAGAGTGAAGGGATAGGTGAAATAGTGGGTAGAATTCTGTACATGGAGTCATAAAGATCTAAATTCAAATTTTGATTCAGATGCTTCCTGGCTTTTGTGACCCTAGGCCCTTTTAGTCTCAGTTTCCTCATTTGCAAAATGGGGATGATGATAGTACCTACTCAAAGGGTTGTTTTAGGGAATAGATGATATATTTAAAGCACTTTGCAAACATTAAAGTGGTATATGAAAGCTTGCTGTCATCATCATCACCATTATATGCAGCATTTATCATATATTTGAAAGGGTATAATGTAAAGGAAATTGATTTCCTTTGTGTACTAAAGAGAGTGGAACTGGAACCAATAGCTTGGAGTTACAGAGTAGCAGATTTCAGTTTAAGGTAAGGAAAAGCTTTCTAGAAAAAAAAAGTGTGATGAAACCAAAATAGCTTTTATTCATCCTCCAAAAGTATATCAGCCATCTCACTGATTCCATCCACCAACCTACTTCCTTTTCATAAAAAAAAGAATCTCCTTTAGTTTCATAACTCTATGATGACTGAAACACTTGGAGCTTCTATAGCGGGTATCAAGTCCATGACACCCTCAAGTACCACCTCAGCTAATCATACAATTCTTTGAAGTCACTTGACCATGGAGCCTGAAGTTAGTTTTTTGGCACTTTTCTTCAGTTTACAAAATAGTTTTCCCTCAAACTGAAGAGACAGGGTGATCCCATAGCCTTAAGTTTAGAGTCCTAACTCATTCTCCTAGAAAACAGCACACATTTCTGACATATTCTATCTGCCCACTGGGGCTTTTGGGGATCTCTGGGGCTTCAGTGGAAAATTAAGAAAATTATTTCTTCTATAAGGGGAATGTATGCTTAGTCATCTGGCCCCTCCAGGTTCATCATGAAGTCCGAATATTTACCTTTGATGATCTCATCCAACGTGTAAGTATTATTCTGTCTTTATTGTCATCTACCTATTCATGTTACAACCCCTAGAGTCTAGTTCTATCCTGAAGCCTTTTCTGATCCCAAAGGGAGTTCTCAAGACTCTTGATTGAAAAGTTGAAAAATAAGTTCAAGAGCTGTGCTCCTTGCTGGTCATGTGATTTTTAGTATATAATTTAACCTCTCTGAGCTTTGACTTTCCTATTTATAAAATGGAGATATTAATGCTGGCATTTCTACCTCTGCAGTTTTGTTGTGAGAAAAGGGCTTATTGCATAGAAAGTACTTTGTGAATTTAAAAATTACATATGTGTATACATATCTGTACACATGCTCATATACAAACATATATGCATATATATACACATGTATAATATGTATATGCTTAAGTGTTTCTTGTCTCTGTTCCTCTCTATAAGTCTCTCATCTTCCCTATCAGGTGATATGTTTAGACAACCAGATCCAAAGTACGTTGATTAATTGATAACATCTTAGAAGGAAGTTGATTTCTAGTTCAGTTTAATAGGCCTCTGTCCTGGGCCCTATTCTGTTCAGAAGTTTTGAAATTACTTATATGAAGCCATAAATGGCCTGTTTATCAAATTTGCTAGTGATATGAAGCCAAAGAAGATAGAAAATATGTGTTAGATGACAGATTTGGCAACCAAAAGGGGCTTGACAGGATAGACTGGGCTGAATTTAAAATAGATAAGATGAAATTTAATAGCAATAAATGTCAAACATTCACTTATGTTAAAAATTTGACCTTATAAATACCCAAAGAGGGAGACATAGTTAGATAGCCTCTTGATCTGGAGGTTTTGATGGAATGGAAGACCAATATTATTCCACAGTGTCATATTGCAAACGAAAAAGTTAATGTCAGGCTCCATTGAGGATAGTTTAGAGGAATAAGAAGGTAATAGTCTAAATGTACTGTTCTAGTAAGTTCACGTTGGGAGGTCTGTGTTCAATTAAAGACACTAAAATGTGAGAAGAACGTTGCCTCAAGATAAGGTCAGACAGAATTGTATAGAGTTATAAATCCATTCCTATGTAAGGATCATTCTAAAGAGCTTGGTATGTTTGGCAAAAATAAGAGATACAGGGAAAAAAAGGAAGGGAAGAGGGAGAGGAAGAGATGGAGAAAGGGGAAGGAACATACTAGATACCTTCAAGTATTTAAAGGGTTATCATTTGGAAGAAGGGTAAGACTTAGTCTTGGCCCAAAGGACCAAGACTGGGCCAGAGTGAGTGGAATTAGGGGTAGTGAGTGGAAACTATATAGCTGTAAATTTAAGGTTGATATCAGGAAGAACTTGCTAGTAATTAGACCTATGTATAAATGGATTGGGCTGCCTTGGGAGGTAGTGGATTTCTTTCATTAGAGGTCTTCAAACAAGCTGGATGTTCACTGTTCATGGATGCTGCAGTGAGGTAGAAACTAAATTAGATGGCCATCTGAACTTGTGATTCTTCAAGGCCAAGTTCCCAAAATTAAATTTAACACACATCAATTTGAATTTTGACCAATACTTACATTTAAAAATAAGCCACCTAATCATAGAAAATGAAGGAAATACAGCTAAACAGCAATTCATCCGGAAAAGATAGTGGAGTCTTAGTGAATTACAAATTCAGTATGGGCCCATAATGAGATAGGTAATGACCTCATATGATCACAGGCTATAATCGATTTGTAGGATAGGGAGAGAGATTGGACCTATCATGTATTGATAAGGGAGAAATGCGGTTGTCATTGTAGATGTCATTGACTTTCTGTGGAGGTCTTCAAGCAGAGGCTGGATGATCACTTATTAGATAAACTATAGTGAGGATTCCTTTGTGTATGGCTTGGATTAGATAACTGCTAATGTCACAGATGACCCTCAAATTCACCCGAAGCTAGGATTCTGGACTTCCTTCACTGATACAGGTTGGTACCTTTTCGGCAACTTATCATCCTAAAACACTGCCTAGAGCAGGGCTTCTTACACTTTTTCCATTTGTGAACCCTTCACCACTTCTTAAACTCTGGGTAATGAACCATAGAATCACAGCCCACAGTTTAAGAAGTGCTGGAGAGCACTAAGCATGAAGTGACTTACCAAAGGTCCCATACTAGGTATGTGTCCTAGTCAGGACTTGTACTGAGATCTTTTTGGTTTCAAGGTTGGCTGTACCCAGTATGTCCTGTGTCTCTCTAAAAGACAGAATGACAGAAGAGCAGTATGGTATTTAGAATAAGAAAAGTTATAGTCCTTCCTAATAGTATTCCAGATCACATCTGGAATATTGTGGTCAGTTCTGTGGGACATATTTTAGGAAAGATGTTGACAAAAAAGAGCATGTGGGCTTAGGACGGTGATGAGATTCAAAACTAGGACACCCAAGAATTAGTCAAAGGGAAATTTAATAATTATCTTTGAATTTTTGAAGGGCTTTCACATGTTACCTTGACCCTTATGTGGGAAATTAGAAGTACTGAGTTTCTGAGAAACAGAGTTTGGCTTCATTTAAGAAAAAAAAAGTTAGAGCTTTTCAAAAATGAAATTGGTTACCTCAGGAAACAGAATATTCTCTCTCAATGGAGCACAAGCTAAGTGAATATTTGCCAAGGATATTACAGCCTAGAAGTGTCAAACTCCTAGCTGTCAAAACTCTGCCCTAACCAATCAAAACATAATTTGAAAATACAAAAATATGTAATGTAACATAAGAAATGTTAATTTGTGGTTTTCTAAGTCAATATGTGGCCTACAGATCCTTTTCTATTTGATTTTGGCACCACTATTATAGGGGTTATTCCTGCTTAAGCAGGGATTGAACCAGATGACCTCTGAGGTTCCATAAACTATGAGATTCTATAACTGTATTAATCCTTCTTCAATGAGTGCAAGCTCATGTCATAGAAATGTCATCTCTTACTCTTAAAATACCTTGCATTGTATTTAGTAGTATATGGTTGTTTAATGTTGATCAGTGTCTTAAAATATTTCAGGAAATGAGGACAAAAGGGAGATTCTACGGATGTGAAGGGGTGTGTATAAACCATATATTTAGCTCTCACCATGTTGACTTTTTCTATACAGATAAGGTCTTTGGAGCTTTTAAATGGAAATTATATTAAGCCATTATACTTGTTTCCACTTTTCTCATAGTTCAGCAATATTTTAGTGAGTCATTTCTTGACCTTTACAACTGGTTCTTCTGGGCTGATTAGGACAAAACCACCTATATGAAGTATCACTAGGAAGGTTCACAGAGTGGAAGGAAGCTGTAGTTCTTGAACAAAAGGAGTTGGTCTTCAAAAGCAAAGAAATCATACAAAAGGATGCAAAAATGACCAAGAACGTTATAGGTTAAAGCAAATCAACACAGATATAATTCCATGTAAATATAATATTTTTTCACATGCCTGAAATTATTGTGAATTGTGAAGAGGTTGCTAGTCTATTTAATAAACAGATTGTGGTTCTCTAAATGAGTAGAATTACACTTGATCAGACAGGAAGGACAGGTGAAACTTTGTATGCTAGTTTCCTGTGCAGGCTTTCAATTAAGTCATATGATAAGGATTAATATTGTTTGTTGAGTGTCAGCAATGTAGTTGGCGGTATGTTGGACACATGACACCAGTCTTTTCTGGGAACACAAAACAGACAAACCATTCAAACACAAAATGGATCAGCTGAGAAAAAAATGACAAAATCTCAGAGGTGAGAGGTTTTCTGGGAATTTCTATTTGCAGATCTTGGAACTCTCCCTCTCCTCCACCCCTACCCCTATATCTTGGCTGATTTTCAGGGAAGGCAAAGGGGACTCCCCCATGACCCGATTCAATATTTGTATATTTTATTAATAGTTCTGCATTAACAGCAAGAACCATCAGCCATATAGTTCTTAGCATTAAAATGTGTAAGCCTAACTTTCATAGAAAGGAACTGGTTTAAGGAGATCCTGTTCTTCATGTGGGCTGACCCAGAAGTCTTAATGCAATTATAAGGTATTTAAAGCTTGGATTTTTGGAACACCCTGTATATTTCCACTGAAGCATGGAAAGAGGGAGAGATGACCAATGTAAGGTGTGTTTATGCTCTAGTTTTGACTCAGATGACATTCACAAGTTTTAACCTAAGGCACACCTGATGGAGTGTCAGCAAAGTAGCTGGCAATATGCTGGACACATGGCACCGAAGTTTTCTGGGAACACAAAACAGACAAACCATTGAAACACAACATGGCTCAGCTGAGAAAAAAATGGCAAAATCTCAGAGGTGAGAGGTTTCTGGGAATTTCTATTTGCAGATCTTGGATTCTTCCCTCTCCCCCATCCCTACCCTTGTACTTACTTAAGCTGGTATTCTGGGACGGCAAAGGGGACTCCCCCATGACCCAAATTCAATATTTGTATGTTTTTTTTAATAGTTCTGAGTTAATAGCAGGAACTACTAACCATATAATCCTTAGCATTAAATTGTATGGACCTGTCTAATTTTCATAGAAAGAAACTGTTTTAAGGAGATCCTGCTCTTCATACGGACTGTCCCAACAGTCTTAATGCAATTTTAATGTATTTAAAGCTTAGTTTTTTAGAATAGCCTGCATATTTCTACTGAAGCACTGAGAGAGAGAGATCAGCCATGTAAGGTGTGTTTATGTTCTTGTTTACTTCACAGCTATAGATGTTTCTAGTTGGGGGGGAGTGTTAAAAAGACAACAAATGAAGAGGTGTTCTTTTCTCTGCTTCTAAGGAAAAGGGTAGGCTAGGAGAGAGTAGCAACTATAGCCATAGATAATATGTTGAATTTCTTAACTGATGATGGCATTACAGATCCAATAGGGAAAAGCCATGCTTTCTCTTCTTTCCCCTATAAGGATAACTGGTTGTACTAAATCAATGGCATAAACACATTGTACATCCAGAGGGATGTACAATATCGTAGAGAAATGAATTTTTAACATTATGATAGTATGCATGTAACTTCATAGAGACAGCAAATGTATGGGGTTGAACTATGTTGGCAAGCTGGAGGAGAAGAGTCTGTGGAAGGGTTAACTTTGAGGAATTTTATTGGCATTTTTCATTTTTTAAGTGGGGCATTGTTATAGCCTGGGAATAATTTCTCAAGTAAACGTGGCTATGAGAAATGCTTGCTGGTTTCCTCTTTTTATCTTATCTGACTGTGAAATTTCAAATTAGAATATTTGTTTCTGTAAAAATAATGACAACAGTAGTTGCTACATATTTGGTGCTTTATGATTCACAAAATATTTTGTTTTTATTTTTTCATCTGAGCCTCACAACAGCTCTGTGAAGTAGAGACTGAAGTAGAGGCAGTGCTGTACCCATTTTACAAAGGAGAAAACTGAGGTCAGAAGAAGATTGATGACTTATGGAAAGGAAGTGGTGAAACTGAGATTTGAATCCAGATCTTCTAAGGAAAACTACAGAGATCCTCACAGGCTCTAGTTCTGTGATCTGTATCACTGATCACTACTAAAGCAGAGCAACCATCCTTTTTTTCTCATTGTTATTAAGTCCCAAAGATAAAGCAAAACACTTAATGAATAGACTTGTAGATCTTAGAGCTGTACGCAACCTCAAGCAAGGAGCAGGTCCAGCTTCTACCTTGAGAGTGTATGTATTATCCTTAATATTAGATGAAGTAACTGAGATCCAAAGGAGGTAAGTGACTTGGACAAGGTCACATAACTTGTGAAAAATGCATTGTGGAGCAGATTTCTGGTCTCTAGCTTCCTAGTGCAATACATTTTCCACTATAATAATAAACATGGGAAAATAAAAGGAGTACTAGTTGCCAGTGATAAGCTTGGAATAGAATGAGCAAAGGGGAGTAGGTGGAGAATAGAGGAGGGAAAGAGATAGAAAAAAGAGGAAGAAAAGAAATAAGTAAATAGTACAGTAAGGGAGTATGCCATCAGTAACAGATCAAAATACCACCCTGTAGTCTTAAGGACTGCAGATACCTAACCTTACCCTAAAGAGTGTCACATAGCTAGACTTAAGAGTAGGTATAAATTGCACTGTAGGTTTTCCTATCAAACATGACAAGTAAGTATTGTTAAAGCCTCTTCTGTGAATCTTTTAATAAAACCCAAAACTTTCTTAAAAACAGTATCTGTATAACACACATATCTACGTTTGTATGTAGATATATGTGGAAGTATACATGTGAACATGGGCATATATATTAAAATACATGTTATAGTTGATAGTCTATACATTTATATGCTATACATATGTGTATATCTTGTGTATAATATTATATCTTTAATGTACCGTATGTCAAAAATAGTATAACATTTCACTAGGGCAGAAAATAGTTTTGTTAATGGACCACAGTAGTTCCTAGATGTTGTATTACTTTATTTTCCCCAGGATAAGTTCATAATTTAAGCTGTGGCCTTAGAAAACCCAGGATCATTCCTCTTTCCATGAAAAATGACTTTGGGAAGATGTAGAACTATTGTGCCTACATAAATACTGTCAGTTTTCTTCCCATTTGAATAGGTCCAATGTGACTTTAATAGTGGCACTTAAATAGGAGAGATTCTTAAAAGGTAAGGAAAAATAGTAGGTCCCATTTACATTACTTTAAGATCTGCAAAGGTCTTTATTCACAATAGTTTCTAAGACCGGTATTATAATTTTTCCCATTTTACAGATGAGAAAGCTATCTAGTGTCACATCATACACACCGAATATCAGAGCGTGGACTAGAATCCAATTATCTCGAGAAACAGCAAGAATTTACAACTGAAAAACATTTCCTCAGAACTTTACTCTGAGGCACACAGTGTATTGTTATTCTCATTTATCAGATAAAAAAACTGAGGCAAAAAGAGGTTACATGATATACATTCATGATCACAAAGATAGTAAGCGTTAGACACTGGATTCTTACTCATGTCCTCTACCTCCAAAAACTGTGCCTTCTCTGGTCTCCCCCAGGTGGACATACTTTACAATGAGTCTATAGAAATAAAAAGACTCTTTTGAAGATAGTGATAGATATTGGACCTCTGATTTCATTATTATGAGGAACTCCTGGCTATGGAAACCCCCCCAAAGAAGAGTACTTAAGCTAGGGTCTACTAATTTGTTTTTGTTAATATATTTTTATAATTATATTTTTATAAAATTGGTTTCTTATATATTTTATTTTATGCATTTAAAATATAATTCTGAGAATGGATCCATAGGCTCCACAAGATATTCAAAGTCCAGGACACACACACAAAAGCTTAATAACTACCTTCCTAAACCAATGCTTGTCAATATATTCTCTACAATTTGTACTTTTTGAAAGCTGTCTGGCACTAAGCAGTTAATCAGCTTACCCAGGATTATATAACAAGTCTATCTCCAAGGCAGGATTTTAAACTCAGGTTACTTTAGCTTTAAAACTAGTTGTCTATCCGCTATATCTTTCTGCCTCTTACTGCAGATAGCAAGTAGAGAAAAGATAACTCTCACAAGTTCAGAGCTGACTTCAGTAAGTGGAAGGCCTATACCTTGCTCCATTTGATACCTGTATGTGTTTGTCCATTTTTGAAGAGGACCATGACATAAGGGAAATGATGACATTACTTGCACTTGATCTGATTGAGGGAGGGCTGTGTAAGGTCACCAGACTCACTTTCACCTCCTGAGTCATCTGATCCAATGACAAGATATTCATCAGGATGACTGGAGATGGCCCAGGATGCAATGGGAGGCCCTGGTCCTTTTTGGCTAAGGCTGATTTATGTACTCATTTAGAGTAAGGTAACACCCATTCAATGAATAGAACTCTTTAAGAAGAGAGACAAGAGATGGCCCCTTTAATTGGAAAAAAAGAAAAATAATCAAGTTGGGAGGGGAGTATTCTCAGGGTTGCTGTTCCAAAAAACATCAGTTACCATTGACAGTCACTCTAAGTCGAGAACCCAAAATACAGTGATTAAATGGAGCCTGGGGAGGGACCTATTGTGGCACAATCTATGAGCTTCAGAGTGAACTGGGTTTAAGGTTTTGTAAAAGAAAGAAAGAAAAAAGGAAGGAAGTCAGGCAGGCAGGCAGGCAAGAAGGAATTCTAGCCAGTAAATCCAAATTCCTTTGGAGAGGAGAAAGAGAGGGAGAGGACAAACCGGGCTGGGTCCCCATTCAGATAGTTCAGTCTACTCACAGGTTGTGTTTATCCTTTATTTTTGAAGAGGACTATGACATCAGGGAAATGATAACATATCTCCAGTCATCCTGATGAATATCTGGTTACTGAATCAGATGGTTCTGGAGGAAAAAGTGAAATTGGTTATCTGGCACAACCCTCTCTCACTCAAATCAAAGTCAATGGCAAGTCATGTCATCGTTTCCCTGATTTGATACCTACTTCTCCAGATGAAAGAAACATTGATTAAACATTGGAGATTGTGACAACTTCAAAATATCAGCAGAAAGTGTTAAAATGAGGATATAACATCCTTACAACCTGCAGTCATGCTAGACTGTGGAATATTTTAGGGTAGTGTGTATTTTTTAAAAAATAATATACATGCTGCGAAAGATGTCATGAGCAGTTCTAAAAAAATCATCAAGGTTTGTTTCCCTTGGAACACAAAGTCACTTGCAAAAAAAAAGATATTAGTCAAAGTCCTTTTTGTTTGGTTTAAAACTTTGTAATGCCACACTCCTATGCTTTTTTTTTTTTATTTTTCAACTTCATGCTCAGTTTGGGACCATGAAGGTGGTTTTCTAACAGAAATTAATCTCAAATTGGCTACTGCAACTGATTTACACCAAAATGATTCAATTATTTTATCCAATAGAATAAAAAATTTTTAAAGTACTATTAATATAGTTATTAGAATATCTATTCTCTATAGCTTTCTATACATGTTTCCTGAGGATTATTTCTCTAGAGTTGCAATGAATCTAATAGTCCCACTGAGTATGCTTTGTATATATTTGTATCCTATTTTTAAAAAATGGCAATGGTTTCCCAGTGGTCACAAGATAATCTAGAAATTCCATTACCAATCTCTGTACTCATTTATCCCCTCTCCATCATATGAATGTCTGCCCTGCTTTTGATTCTGCAGTGGCTCTGGCGGAGCCATGTGAGAGAGAGGAAAGGGGTAGAATAATCGCAAGTTTTTAAACCACTTCTAGTGTTGGTACTATAAATGTGAGATCCTTGTGCAGTGATAACAGGAGATATTAATGAATAAGTTGAATAGTTTTGTAACTTGGGATGCTTGCTAGAAATGAAACCAGAAGAAAAAAGGAAGTTGTAGCTAAAAGAAAAACCTAATTAAAGAGGTGATAGAAGTGGTTTTATCACAAATCCAAATGCAAAAAAAAAATGTTTCTTGGGACAACCAATGTCTTTGGTTGTCTTATATTTCAAGGCATGGTAAATATTTCCAGGAATACTACCATGAAAATTCAGTGTCAACACTGAATTGGGAGGAGCAGATAGAGGTATTATATGGAAAAAACTTTATAATATACTTCAAGGTAATCTTACATATTTGGTAACTTCAGTGCAAACATGAGCATAGAGGAAGAAGGTGAAACATATATTGGAAAATATATTTCAGAAATAAGGAATGAAAGAAGTCATAAACTGGTAGTCCACATGAAAATCTCATGTCTGTACATCATGGGTACTTTTTTTTTGAGAAAAGAATTGGAAAGTGCTAGACAAAGCAAATGTAATTGATTATTTTTTGACAGAAAGAAAACAAGTCCTTACTGTTGCAGGAGTCATTCTAGAATCTGTGAATAATCAGATTACCAATTTTAAGGGAAATAATCCAGAACAAGGAATAAAAATTATAAAAAATATATTATGATTAATTAAAACAACTCCAAAATAGACTTTTTAAAGGAGTGACCATTCTCCCCTAAAATAAGAAATGTAGAGAAAAGTATGTAAATAGTGGTTTTAATAATTTCACACTGGAGTTTACCCGATACAAACTCATGGTCATAAAAAAACCAAAAGAATGTTGGTACTAATTCAATCAGCAACTATTTATCCCCTTGACAGATGAAGAGATATATGAGAAAATACTTGTTTATAATTCACATGTATTTGTAAAACATTATGAATAAAGTTGATCAAAAATTAGAAGGAATATCTCTTCACAAAATAATGAGAGGCAGTGGAGGTACAAAGAAACTTAAATAGCTGATTAATAGTTCAAATCCTGCCTCAGACACTTAGATGGCTGGTTAAGAATATGGTATTTAAGAATCAGATTTGGATTTCTGACTGCCACTTTAAAATATTAGAATGATGGAATGCTGATAATGGCTAGAGTATGGCAAATCAGTACTGGCAAGAATATATTTGTGTAAAGTCTTTCAGATCTAGTCAACAGGGCTTTAAACATTTTTTTTTAAACGTAGGAGGGAGAAAATTTCCTATGTATATTCACCAAGCTAGATGACATGGAGTTTAACTACGATGAAGGAAGAATTGCAGCTGAGATATTCACAGAAGTTCACAGCAGAGAAACTCAAGAAAGAAACCAGTAAAATCCATGGCCCCTACTGTTTATATTTAAATGCTCAGAGTTGAAGCACAAGCAATAGGTTTCAGATATCCTAGCAAGCAAATTTCAATTTGCAGTTATCACTAAGACTTGGTGAGTCCTAGGGAATCCCAAGGACCTGGGGTGATCTTCTCTTTTTTACCATCTACTCCAGCTCCCCCTGTTTCCCACCCATAGTGAGGAACAAATATATTGATCTCCAGTTCCATTTAACCACTTGCCATCAATTTTCTTTTACAAAGAATTTTGACTTAAAAAATTACTGCAAAATTCCCTTAGTATCACAGAGGCTTTCTCTCCCCTATACCACCTTGGTCTCTGGCAGGCAGTGGGCTCAAAGCATAGCTCAGTCCCTACATAGCTTTAGTTTCACCAAATTCATGCACAGACTCAGCATGATTACCAGATGAATCCTTGTCTCCACTTCAACTGCCCTAGATTTAGGAACCTGCCTAGGAATTCCAGGGCTCTAGAGGTCTCTTTTGTCCTTTCATTCTCACAAGGTTGATGACTCTAATGTCTTTCACCTTAAAAAAAATAGAACAAATGTAGAGGACAAGGACCAAGGCCTGAGGAGTGGGAGGTGGGAGGTGGAGAAAAGGCCCCCTTGGCCTCTCCTTATGGAACTATGACTCATCAGACACTGTGACAGAGGGAGTCACCAAATGAGGCAAAAAGATAACAGTGAAGCTGCCAGGCCTTTTTGAATGCTTTCAGAGCAAACTGAAGACTCTCTTATTCAGATGATCAAAGACAGGTACAGAATGTCTACTCATCCTCTATAGTGTCTATAAGTCACTTCCATTATGTATCACTGAGACTTTCCTACAAATAAGATCTCAAACTTCCTCCATGTGGAAAAAGGCAGTTTAAGGTACCAGACTCTATTACAATAGTGTTACCATTGACTGAAATAGGAAAGAGTAGAGAATGGGCAGTCTGGAGGTAGGAGGAGTTCCATTTTAGATATATTGAGCCTAAGATATCAAAGAAACTGACATGAAGTTCAGGCAAATTGTCCAACAGACTCTTGGGGTGTGGAACTGAAGCTCAGAAGTAAAACTAGGGCTAAAGATAGATGGATAGATGAGAGAGAGAGAGAGAGAGAGAGAGAGAGAGAGAGAGAGAGAGAGAGAGAGAGAGAGATGAGATGCATTGAGGGGATTAGGGATTCCATGTGGGCAAGGATTATTTCATTCTTGCATTTGTATCACTATCACCTGGCACAAGTCCCTAACGCATAATAGGTACATAGCAATCATTGATTGATTGATTGATTGATAAGTCAGAATGAGGAGAGAGAGGAAATAAGAGGGAGAAAGGAGAGGCCTCAAGGCAGGAAAACTGTTGTCCAAATATCATGGAACAATAGATCATACCAGAGGGAAATATGGCCAAAATGCAAGAGAAAATTTCAAGAATTTGACCTTTCAGAAACAGCCTTTAGATTTATCAGTTTAGAGACTATAAGATTATGGATTTTGGACTAGAAAAGTAGTCAGAGGCTATCTTGTCCAAAGCCCTTGTTTTATAAAATTGGAAACTGAGACCCAAAGAAGTTAAATGACTTGCCTCACATCACACTGGTAATAAGAAGCAAAGGTGGAATTTGAACTTGGGTCCTTTGATTCTGTAATTAGTTCTTCTGCTATACCATGATGCCTGCTAATTATTGTGCTTCATATGAGGCTCTGTGATAACCTTTGAAATAGCTGTTTCACTGGAGTGGTAATCAGATGTCTGGTTACAGGAGACTGAGATATGTTTGCATTCTAAATAAGTGGAAGCATATATTGAGTCAAACAATTGTAGGTAGGCTTCCTAAGAATTTGACAGTAAAAGAGAACATATGTCAATGGTTTTAAGGTACTGTAGGATCAAGGGGCAGGTTTTTTTTTCAAGAATGGAAGTTTAGGCATATTCTTATACAACTAGAAAAGGGGTCAGCAGAGAGCAAGAGATTGAAAGTGAGAAGCACTGATCAAAGAGGCAAACTCCTAGAAGAGATGGGGAGGGTGTGGCATAGGTACCGCTGTTAGTAGGTGAATGAAAGACCACCTCTTCCTTGGAGAATGAAACAATGGAGTAAAGAAATGGTTTAAGATTTAGATTTCCTTTGTGTGGCTTAGATAAAATAAAGGAGTGCCAGATTAATTGCCTCAAATTTATCAGTTAAATAGAAGGCCAGGTCTTTTACTGGTAGAAAGAAAAGGGAGGAGGAAAAAGAAAAGAAGAAAAATGAAGAAAGGAAAAAGAAAAAGAAGAAAGATGAGGAAGAGGAGCCTTTATTAAGTGCTTACTATGGGCCAGTACTTATAATTTGTGTTACCCTTAGAAAACAATGGAATACAAACATTTATTATGTATTTACAACTTAGAACACTCTGCTAGGTCTTGAGGAAGATACCAAGTTTAGAGAAGGTATAGCTCTTGTCCTCAAGGAGATTACAATTTGGTAAAGGCTACTGGGTCAGTCCCCAAGCTGGTAGACAAATCTTTTCCAATTTCTGAGGATTTATCAGAGTTTATGTTCTTCTGGAAGGTTGTCTATAATAGGTGCCTCCACTTCCTCCCCTCTCATTCTTTTCAGAAGCCAAGGTCATCCTAAGTACCATGATAAGGCATTAGAAAATAAGACTATAGTGAAAGGAAAAATATTTCCTAATGATAATAAGAATAAAAAACAAGTCATAATGTGCTTACTCTTTTGATAATTAATTGTATCCATACAGTTTTCTCACATTTTGGTCTTCTCCCTGTGATATTTCTGTGTGTTAATACTGACTTTGTTGGGTCTTTAGTTGAGGATATCGATCTTCATTTTCATTATCCTGCATTCCTTTTTTGCTTATGTCACAAATTAAGTTCTTGGAGTGTGTCTATTCAGCACTCATTTTCAGACACTCACATTTATTAGCTTAGCTTGCTGGTTCACCCAAGGTTTTTCACCAAGGTAAGCACAATTGTAGGACACCATTTGCTGATTTGAAAAGTCTCTGGGTGAAAGACATGAATGTCATTTTTCACCTTCCATGAGACATAGTTTATTCTCAGTGAGGGAGGCAAATGGAAAACATCTGGAACAAGTCTTCATTAAAAGATGCTTAGAAAAACTGAGGTTACTCTTGAGACCTACATGCAAAGGTAAGAAGAGATCAGAATGTTTTCTGCAATTTGATTTTTATTTGTTCTCTCAGATTAGATTGAGACTGTAGATTCAGAGAAGTTGTGGGGAATACTTTCTTTCAAAACTCAGTGGGAATATTGAAGATAGCAATTTGATTTTGGCAATGAGACGTTTTCCCCTCTGAAGCCTTAGTGGTCATATAGAGGATTTAAGCTAACCCTTAGAGTGCTGAAAACTCAAGCCAAGTTGTTGGGTCTGTTTGCTCTTATATGAAAACCAGAAGAGTCTATATGGAATTATAAACAGAATGTAGCTTATAGAATTCTAATTAATAAAGAAAATATAACCAAAATTTCAGTTTTGAGCATCTAAGTAGTTAGTGATTAAGCATCTAAGATAGGCATTTTTTTTTAGTCTTTTGATATTTATAGAATTTTGTTACTACATATCTAAATTTAGTTTTTCTTCTCATGTTCCTATTTTATTACTTTTTTCCTTTAACTTACATTTTACATTGCTGGCTGCTTTTCAAATATAATACCATGAACTCTGGACTCTGTTCAACAAAAGAGGAATATCATTCCTTGATTAGATCTATGACAACTTTGTTCCAACAGATCAGTGTGATATCTATCTCCGTGTATTACAGCCAATACCAGTACTAAATTCCTTATGATTGTAAAGGCTTAGGCCTCCCAGATTTCTTTCTGCAAACCGAAAAATCCTTAGAACGAGAGATAGGCTAAAACAGACAAGAACAGAGAAGAACCATAGCTTTCATTTTTCATTCCCAAATTGTCTGGTTGGCCAAATGACAGAATAACTAGCTTTCAGCTTCCTGGAGAGCAGATAAGAGTGCCTGTAACAAAGACTCAGTGACAGTAGAGACAAGAGAGGCATAGTATGGTTCCCCTATTCTTTCTTTTTTTTTTCTGATTACCTTATTTCTGCAGAAGAAACTGTAGATTTTGGTGATTCTTTTTTAATTTAAAAATAATAGCTAATATGTATGTAGTATCTTAATGTCTATAAAACACTTGATATTAATAATTATTCTGTAAGGTACCATTACTATTCCCATTTTACAGATTCAGAAACTGAATTCCCTTGGTAATATCAGCAGCAATTACATAACTTGAGACCTTTTGTAAACCATAAGGCATTATTTAAATAAGTTGTTATCCATAGGAGAGGGCTAGGATTTTACTGGTTTATAGAATTCCTGAATATGGAAATTCCCTCTACTAGTGCAAGTTGGGGTGTTTTCTTCTGCTTATAGAGAGTTACCTTAGAACCCTGAAAGTTTGTGATATCTAAGATTACACAGCTAATATCTGACTGAGATGGAAAATGAACACAGATCTTCCTGGCTCTAAAGCATCATAGTCTGTCCTATATATAAGAGCTATTTCCAAGGGTCAGAAAATGACATATTTTCAGAATTTGATGTGATTCATGCATTCTTAAATATTTTTTAGAGGTTGGAAGAGAAGAGGTAGCAAGGCACGGATACTTATAGCCAAGGAAACTGAGTCAAAGTAGTTAAGTAGTCACACAGTTAAATCAAGATCACTCTGCCTGTAGGTATCTCTTCCTTGGGATGCGATAGTGACTAGATCCTTTGATTGGAGTTTGAGGACTTGGTTTAATTCCTAGCTCTGATTTTTACAACCAGTGTGATCTTGGGCAAGTTTCTTGATACTTTCTTGATCCCTCTGTTAGATGAAGGTGTTAGACTCTTCCATCCAATCTCCTCCAACAGATTTCCTCTTCTGTCATCACTACTCTCTCATTTATTTTCAATTTCTCCATCTCTTCCTTCCTTCCCAATTGCCTACATGTATGCTCGTATCTCCCTCAGTGTCATAAAACTTACACATGATCTTCCAGGTGGTGTAGTGGATAGAGCACCAGCGCAGGAATCAGAAGGACCTGAGTTCAAATCTCACCTCAGACACTTGACTCTTATTAGCTGTGTGACCTTGGGCAAGTCACTTAACCCCAATTGCCTCATCCTGGATCATCTCCAGTCATCCTGATGAATCTCTGGTCACTGGATTCAGATGACTCTGGAGGAGAAGTGAGGCTAGTGACCTGCACAGCCTTCTGTCACTCAAAACAAAGTCAAGTGCAAGTCATGTCATCATTTCTCTGATGGCATGGTCTTCTTTGACAATGAAGGACAAGCACACATGCACACATACACACACACACACACACACATACACACACACACGATCGTCCATTCCCCGCCATTGTCTTGTATCTCTTCAACTCTTTTTGGCTGAATTCCTTGAGAAGGTTGTCTATAATAGGTGCCTCCACTTCCTCCCCACTCATTCTTTTCTTAATGTCCTACAATCTGACTTCCAATTTAATTTCACCAAAACCATTCTCTCCAAAGTCATCAATGATCTCCTAATCATCAAATCCAAACTTTACTAATTTGCATTCCTTTTGCCCTCTTGGCACCCTGTGACACTGTTGGTCACTTTCTTCTCCTTGGTACTACTCTCTTCTCTCTAGATTTTTGAAATACCACTCTTTCCTAGTTCTCCTCCTACCTATTTGACTATTCTTTCTCGGTTTCCTTAGCTGGATGCTCATTCAGGTCACATCCACTGACTTTGGGCATCTCACAGGGAATTGTTTTGGGCCCGCTTCTGTTTCTCCTTCTACAATACTTCACTTGATGATTTCATTAGCCCCCAGGGATTTAATTATCATCTCTCTACTGATGATTCTCAAGTCCAGCTATCCAGTAGTATTACCTCTCTGATGACCTCCACGCTTGCATCTCTTACTACATTTCAGACATCTTGAATTGGATTCCAGTAGACATCTTAAACTCAATATGCCCTATAACTGAACTCATTATCTCCCTCTCCAAACTTCCGTATTACTGTTGAGAGCAACTCCATCTTCCTAGGACTTGAAAAAGCTCCCAATCTACGTGTCATCCTCAGCTCCTCATTATCTCTCACACATACTCCCACTCCCCACCCAATAGACAATCTGTTGGGAAGACCTGTCGATTTGACTGTTGCAACTTCACTGGAATACACCCCTCTCTCCTGTGATATTGCCAGCACTCTAGTGTGGGTCCTCATTACCTCACACTTTAGATTATTTCAACAGCCTGCCAGTTGGTCTGCTGGCTGTTAGTCTATCCTCCCTCCAGTCTCTCCTCCCATCCAGTTGCCAAAGCAGGATTTTAGTTTAGATTTAAAGGAAGCCAGTAGGTACAGATGAGGAAGGAGAGGCATAGAGGACAGTCAGAGCAAGTTCCTGGAGCCAAAAGATGGAGTGTCTCGTTCGGGGAACAGCAAGGAGGCCAGGGTCTCTGGATGTCATTTTCTGTAGGATCCAGCTACACTGGTTCACTTGAAGTTTCTTGAGTATGAAAGATCATCCCTTGTCTTTGTGCCTTTGTCATGGTTGTCCCCCATGTCTGGAATGCTCTTCTCATATATGTTTCTAAGTTTCCCTGAAAACTTAACTCAAATCCTACCTTCGGTAGAAAGCTTTTCCTTGTTCCCTCTTCCTAGCTGCTAGTCCCATCCCCCCTCAGATTACTTTCAATCTATTGTGGATATATTGTTTATTTAGCTAATTATTTATAAGTTACTTCCCCCAGTAGGACAACAGCTCCTTTGGGATGGCAACTGTTTTTCTTAATATCCACAGCTCCAATAAGCTAAGCCACGGTTACATAGCTAGTAAATGTATTGAACTCAGGTCTTTCTAATGCCAGGCCCAGCACTCTAGCTACTGTACCACCCAGCTGCCTCAAGTAGAGGGTCATTAAAAGAGAGTTAGCTACTAGATGAGGATTATCTTTTAGATCCAGTAACTAAAGGAAAACCTGTCTTATACAGTTATGAGGCTGGAACACTGGAGCTGGAATCCAAGGCCTAGGTTCAAATCTTACCCTAGGTATGTACTAGCTGTATGTTCCTAAGCAAATCATTTTCGGTTTCTGAACCTCAGTTCTGATCTGTAAAATGAGTAAAACAATAGCACCAAACTCCTACTGTTGTTATAAGGATCAAATGTGTCAGTGAATGTAAAATACTTTGCACACCATGAAGTCCTATTGAAATGTGAGCCTTTACCATTATTCCTCACACTGATAAAATCACAAATTCTTGAATCTCGGAGTCAATAAGGTCCTCAGAGGCTATGTAGCCAACCTCAGCACTGAACTAGATTCTCCAAATCAAGAGAATCAAGTTAAAAACCAATTCAAACTCACTGGCCTAGGGTTTGAAGAGCTGGGATAGCATGTGCTCTGTAGACTTGTAGCATCTTTCTCATTCACCACAACTTTTCAAATATTGCCCAGAACAACACTGCAGTGAAATCAAGCAGTTCATTCGGTATCCACGAATATAGATTGTGTTGACTTGACTTGAAAACATAGAAGGAAGCTGGACTCTGTTTTACTATATTGACTTAGTTATCTTAAGTTTTACTCCTTGATAAACATTTTTATTCTTTCCTTCCTATTCCCAAGATTATTTCCTTACGTTAAAAAAGAAGAAAAATAGTGATTACATAATTTTCCTTTCTCTCTGTTATCTGTTGCCATCTTCTTATCCACATTAAACAAAGACCTTCCCCTTTCCTTGAATTCCATTTTGTTTTACGACATAGGGTCAAAAGATCACAGAATCTAGAATAGAAAGGAAACCAAGAGACCATCTACTAATCAATCAATCAATCAATGTTTATTATGCACCTGCTATGTGCCAGACACTGGGTTAAGTGCATGACAAAACTGATGCCAGCCTAGAGAAGCTAAAGAATTCACTAAGGGTATATGTTTGCCATAGGGATTTTGAAAAGACAAAAGAACTATAGAATGGATAAGTAAGAGTGAATAAAGAGAATTTGCCTCTTTTGTATCCCTAGCATTTTTCTGATACATAGTAGGCACTTAATAGATGTCAACTGATTGATCATAAGAATTTGCCAGTATTTATCCAGCCCTGTCCAGGGAGAAAAATATATTCCAATAAGCTAGTCCACATAACTGATAAAGCCCACTTAATGTATATGTATGCATAGGTTACCATGGTTTGACACCATTATCCATTAATATCATCCAAGTCCCTTTACTCTAATTCTAGGCTTACTGGGCAAACATCTTATATAACATAAATCTCCCTAATGAAAGTAAAACTATTTACTAATCAGCATAACAAAAGGAACTATTTCCCAGAATCACAAAAGCTCATAGTTGGAAGATAACTCATGAAGGAGGTGACACAAACTGAGTCTTGGAGGAAACAAGGGATTCTTTGAGAAAGAGGTGAGAAGGGAGTGCATTGCCAATGTAGAGAATGGTCTGTACAGAGGCTGAGACACAGAAAATGGAACAGAATGTTCTAGAAATAACAAATAGCCAGTTATTGAGTTCACCAAGTTAGGGAAATCACTAAGAATGATGTAAAAAGAAAAGAAAGGGCTCATGACAGTGTCTTGAGGTCATCCAAACATACAAGATATTAGATATACAGATGGATCCATCAGAAAAGACTGAGAAGGAGCAGGCAGTTATGAAGAAGAGAAAACAGAATCTCAAAAACCTGGAGAATAGAGAATTTCTCTAAGGAGGTGGTGGTCAACCGTGCCAGATGTTGTAGACAGGTCAAAAACATGAGGACTAAAAGACACCTTGAGATCTGACAATTAAGTGAACAATGGTAACCTTGGAAGGAACAGTTTCAGTTGAATGATGACAATGCTAAGATGTAGAGAAGTGAGAAGAAAAGAATTGGAGACCAGGAGAATTAGATTTTTCTCTGTTTGAAAAGAAAAAGTACAGAATGATATGGGGAGATATCAGAATTGTTTCTTTTTAAATGTATCCATTTCATTTTATTAGGTTCAGTCCAAAGTTCTAGTCTTTTGAGATCCTTTTGAATTGGCATTCTATCGTCTAGTAGCATTGCTATCCTTCCCAACGGTGATACATCCAAATATATTAAGCATGCATTTATCTAAGTCATTATTTAAAAATATCAAATTGTACCAAGCCAAGCACAGCCCCCTGGACCACTTCAATAGAGACCTCCTTCCAAGCTGAAATTCAATCATGAATATAATTAAACAGAAGTTGGGATATGTATCTGCTTTCTATGAATAAAATTTGTCAATTTGATGAATGTAATTTACCCAGATTGATAAATTTGGAGGTATTGCTAAAATTAAAGTACTAAAATGTTTCCTACTCATATTATGTAACTTTTACCTTTGTTTCATACTTATAGGTGATGGGAAAAGTGAATGACAAAATTGTATGCATACATAGTAGGCTGTATCAGTAGGGAAAATAATAATGAAAATGTCCATTCATTTATAATCTGAAATCTACAATGAATCACCAGTGTTTTTCATGATTGCTACTAGAGTGCTCGTACTCTATTGTCCCTCAGTAAAAGTTAATTGATAATTACAATTTATTGTTCAAATAGTCACTTTAAAAATCACTTTCAACCCTTCCACCATTCTGAAATTTAAAAAAAATCATTTATATAAAACAAAGTACTTCACTTACCTCTTCATAACTCATCCAGAATAATATTTACCCCCAAGGGGAAAAGAAACATTTGTCTTGAGTTCCTTTTCAATAGGATCTTTTCTGCAGATTAATAGATCATTGGATCTCAATCCAGCAAACAAATATTCTTATGTCATTTTAAGATTATAGTATCCTAGATTTAGACCCCAAAGAGATCTTGTATTGATTTCAGTTTCCTAATTTTTAAATGAGGAACCTGAGACCCACAGGTGACTTGCCCAAGGTTCACACAGATAATAAGTGGAAGGACTAGGATTTGAACCCAGTTCCTTTGAGTACAAATGCATTCTTCATTGGATCATAAATTTAAAGCTAGAAGGAACAATAGAAGTTACCTAGTCCAACCCTATCATTTTACAGTTGAAGAAAATGTGACCCATTGAGGTTGTACCACACAGATACTTACATGTAAGAGACAAAGGTGGGATCATAGACCTAGGACTTAAAGGAATTTTCAGTGTCTCCTCACTACATTCCCTCATTTTATAGTTGAGGAAACTAATCTTCAGAGAGGTTAAATGATTTTTCCAGTGTCACACAGTATGCGGTAGAATGCAATTTTTAATCCAAGTCTTCTGAGTCCAAATTCAGTTTTGTTTTGTTTTTTTCCCTAAAGGCAGCTGCTTAGCATAGTAGGTAAGAACACAGGCTCTCCAGTCAGGAAGAGCTGAGCTCAAATCCCAACCTAAACATTTGCTGTCTATGTGTTCCGGGTCAAGTTGCTTAGCTAGCCTCTGTCTACCTCAGTTTCCTCAACCATAAGATGAGAATAATCATAAAAAACCCTACTTTTAAGAATTCTTATGAAAGTCAATGAGATATTTGTAAAGCATTTAGCACACAGCAGCAGGTTTTTAATAGATGCTCATTTCTCTCCCTCTGCCCTTCCCTCTTTCACCCCCAGCTTCTCTTTACTACAACTGTCTGGTGCCTATGTCGCCAGACTTGCTTAATTCCTGTCTTAAAGTCTATCAAAAATTTTTTAAAGACATAATGTAAATCTGTTTTTCTCCTCTCCCTTGTGCTTAACTCATGTGTATCTGTTGTTATTGATAGGGGAAATTAAAGCCAATCTAGAGATTTTGGCATTTTCCAGGGAATGTGATCAAACAAAGAAAAGAATAAGTCTCTTGCCTATCCGTTTTCTCTGTCCAGTTAACAACACACTCCTCTTCGTTGGTCATTTTTTAGGAAGACTGGAAAGAAATTTTCTCATTTCAAAATAATCCTGATGTATATTTAAAGCTCAGCAAACTTGAAACTAGTAGGAAAAGAATTAAAGAGGGCATATATGAGTGACCAAAAGTCTCAATCCAATTACAAATATTCTTATGTTGTAGACTTAATTTCTTGAGCTTCAGTCTCAAAAGGTCACTTAAAAACTCAGCCTGTGTCATGTTATGCTGACACTTTCAGACTGCACTAACTGCTTCATCTTCATTTTATTATTAGAGCTTTCTCAAGGATTCGTTTTGTTGACCTCTGCCTTGCCAATAAAAGACACTACCTCCTGACATTAAAGGATAGGAAGAGGACAGATTTCACAAATGTCATCATAACTCATCCTTTAGTTACTTTTAAATAGATTAATATTATTAAATTTGTGATCCTTATTAATAATTAATATGTTGTTACATTGTTGGTGCGTGGTAGTTATATAATTATGTATTTTAATTATATATTTTATATAAATATTATACTTACATGGTAATATTTTAATTTTAAAATTCTGTAGTTATACCTATAAATGACTTTCTTTGTATATAATACTCAGAATAAACTTAGAAATATATTTTTTTTAAATCTACCATTAGTCACTCAACAAATAGTGTTCTAGGCCTTCTGTGTTCCTATGAGAAAACTGAGGCACACATATTAAGTGACTTGCTCAGGGTCACACAACAGCTACTAAGTGTTTAAGGCTCATATTGGAATCGTTTTTCCTAGTCCAGGCTCAGTGCTGTAGCACTATGTCACCTAACTGCAAGCAAGAAAACCAGCTTGATTGGAATGTGGGATGAGGAAGGAGAGTAATATAGAAATATATATAATTATAAATAACAGTGAATTTAACATAATAAATTATAACAAAAATTAGAAAGATATCAAGGTTATGAAGGGTTTTAAATGCCAAATGGAGCCATCTGTATTTATGTTAATAGGGAACCACTGTAAAACGCAAAGGATTATAGATACAGTTCAGCTATAATTTTTTTTCTCAAATTTTTTTTCTTATTTTCATTTTCTCAGCTAAATTCTGTTTTCTAACCTTGAGGTAAGTGGACCACAGTTTGACATTTGCTTTATATTCACCAAGTTCAGTATTCAAAAAATACTAATATGTGTATGTAATATATATATATATATATATATATATATATACATACATATTACCATATTGTGATTAATTAGCACAAAACAATTCCTTCCCCCAGGGAAGTTACAGTCTAGCCTGGCATATAGAATCAGCCTGATAAAGATAAGTGGAAATGCTTCCATCCCAGGAAGATTTTTTTTTTTTGAGATAGAGGAATCTAAGAAAGAGAAGTTATTAGAGAAAAGGGAAAACAGAATCCTAAATTACTAAGATCTTCTAGGATTAGGTGGAGGCAGTAGGTATTATTTGCTGCTACTAAAAAATCAGGCATCATAGCAAAATCTCTTTAATAAACTGCATTTAAAAAATACTACCTTCCTGATAAATCTCTAGTAAAATTGGTTGTTTGATGGTAGTTATTTAGTATCATTGACTGCATCCTGAGAACAAAACCACTCCACAGTTTATGCTAAATTTATGTTAATTTTTAAAACAGCAAATGTGTTTATTTAATGATAGACTATTTGCAGGGCACAAAGTAATTGTTCCACTACTATCTACTATGGCAAGAACATTGTTCTCTAATCAAGTAGTGGACACACCTGCTTCTTTGCTTCCTGGACATTCTCTGGCTAACTCATTAATTTTCCATTAATCTTTACACCTGCAGTGACTTTCTCTTCAAATGCCACCTTTAACTCAATATTATGCCCATTTTAATGGAGTGGTATGGTGCTGCCAGGTCAAGCAGCTAGCAAACCAAACCAAGGGAGTGTGTGAACTCTAAATTTTTGTGAGGGTCATAGGTCATCCTTGTACTGAAGAAAATTAGTTCCTAACAAGTTTTTTCTCACAAGGTTATGAGAAATGGTTAATTACAATGGTCCTCTACCCATTTCTAAATGATAAAATCTGGTCTGAATGCTGAGTACCTGTATAAATTGTCTAAATTTTGTCTCTTAACTTGCTACATGTCGTAATCCACATCTCCCAAATAAGAACGATAAAGGTAGTAACAGCTCATATTTTTATATCACTTTAAGATTTGCAAAGTACATTCTTTATTAGGATTCTGAGGTAGATAAAGGGAGCGTTATTACCTTCCTGATTTTATAGTTGAGAAACCGGAGGATCTGAGAGGTTGTTACTGTGTGAACTGACTTGGACAGTAAGTCATATAGCTAGCAAATGCTTAAGGCAGGATTTGAACCCAGGTTGCCTGACTCTAGGAATAGCATTCTTTTCACTCTACCACATTGCCTTAGGGACACATTCATGGTCTCAAAGTTAGAAAGTATTGCATCCTAGATTCAGATCATATCATTTAAGAGCCAAAAGGAGCCTTTGAGAATTTCTAATTCAGTACTCTTATTTTCCATAATAAGGAAACAGAAGCCCAGCAAGGTTTAGTTACTTGTCCCAAACTAGTAGCAAAGGTACTATTTTAACCCAGATCCTCATAAACTTGCAACCTATGTTGCCTCGCAGAATAGAAGACAAGGGAAAAGTGAGGAGACTCAGGATATGTCTTTACCTTCGGCTTCCACAAAGAAGAATCATTAGACTAGTTCTTAGCACCAGTAAATGAACCACTTCAGTTTCCATAAATAAGATCCTTCTAGTAGGTACAGCAATTAAAAAATGGAATAGATTGCCTCAGAGAATGGGGTATTGCCCATCACTGGAAGTTTGAAAACTGATAATGTTGCAGAGAGTATATCTGTACTATAAATGGTGTAGATGAATTGATCTCTGAAATTCCCTCTAATTCCAAGATTGTCACCCTCATAGCTTTTTGCCTGTATTTCTCATTTATTTTGTATCATAGATGTGTGTGTACTTGTGTGTGTGTGTGTGTGTGTGTGTGTGTGTGTGTGTGTATCTCATCTTCTCTTTTGGACTGCTCTTTCCATTCACTTCAGTTTCTACTTTGTTCAGTTCCTATCTCCTGTAAGGCCCTGTACATTATAGATACTTTAAATATATGTTGGTATTGAACAACATTCATTTAACAAATGGTTCTTATTTCATATTCAAATATCTATCTAGATATAAAATTTCATTGAGGAAGGCAAGTCTATGAATACTCTTGGTGGGTAACTGTTTACAATTCTCAGCCATCCTTTCTCTTCATTACTTAACAGTTTTTGGTGGCATGAACCCCTTTGTCAGTCTTCATTATTTCCTATGAATCATTTATCAAAATAATGTGTTTAAATGTATAAAATAAGGTACATGAGATTATCAAGAAAACCAGTTATACTGAAATACAGTTATCAATTTAAAAAAGTTTATGGAACCCAAGTTAATAACCCCTGCTCAAGAAAATCTAAACTCCCTCCACTTTTAGTTGCCTAATTCTGTTATTTGTTTTCATTCTGCAGTGGGCTGTAGAGCATCTGGTCAGAGTTTTCCATTTCCATTTACTAATCATTCGTATGCTTGAAGATAAATCCATCTATTTTCATACCTATATTTTGACTTCCACTAGCTACAAATTTAATATCACGTGCAATATCATTAACATTCACTTAGAGATCTCTAATTAATATTTCAAAGTCTGCTGGACCCAACATTTCTTCAGGAACCCAGTGGATATCTGTCTGCAACTGGATGTGCTACAATCTGTCATTACCCTTGTTAATTGCATTCCAGCCAGTTTCCAATCAGTTTAGCAGTGCTTCTCTCCAAGTTAAACTGCTCTAAATTTGCAAAAGAAATTCCTTCAAACATTGTTAGTATTTTTTTACCCAGAGTCACATCCTCTGTACTACTATGGAAAAAACAAATAAACCTTGTTATGTGTGCCTATTCCATTTTCTTCCTTTTAACAAAGGCTGCATGTGAATCACAGATCCTTGGTGTTTCCTGTATTTATAGATCAATCCCCTTGTTTTGGGCACAGTGTTGAAATCAGATTGCCAGGAATGCAATTTATTCCATCGTTTTCTTGAAAATGAAAAAAAAATGGGAACTCAGTGGTAATCATTTAGGATTTCACCATTTCACAAAGAATTTTTGAAACTAATTGAAAGTTCAGGAACTTAATTACCCTAGTGCCCTGGTATACTAATCACCTGAATATGCTAAATTATATTCTACACAGTGTCACAATTTCCAGGCAGCCCCTTAACATGTTTTTATTAAGACATTTTTGAAAAGCTCTTCATTATTTCCTATTTTTTAAATTTTTATTATTCTGTAAGAAAAGCTTGTCATGTAAAAAAAACTTTTAATACTTCAGGCATATTTTAATCATCATTAATTTATGAAACTTTCTTTTATTGAAGCTTTTTATTAGAATATGTTTTCATTCACCTGCATTAAAAATTCTCACATTTACTTTCCTACTTTATTGTTATAAAAGTCTTTCAGAGGACAAGTTCTCTATGACACCATTTTCTAGATCCTTTGTTGCATATTTAAGCTTGCTTACATAAAATAGACTTAATAAGATTAGAATCACATTGGAGTACAATCTGTTCTGATACAATTTGCTTTACATGTAGTAGTCATGAGGGATTTCAGTGAACTCCACTGAAAAACCAAAATTCCTTGGTAAACAAAGGCTGCTTATTATTTTAGAAGAGTGGAAAGAAGATTGAATTTGGTGTCCAAAGACCTAGGCTCAACCTCTGTCTCTGATACTGTCTACTAGTGTGACTTAGAGCAAGTCATTTAGTCACTTTGAGAGTCATATTTAAAAGAAAGGGTATGGACTAAATGATTTTTAAGCTTCCTTCTAAATCTAAATTCATTTGTTCTGTGTTTCCTCCATGAGGTCAAGGAATGAATTACAAAGTTCTTAAAGATTTCTGTATTTTTCCTTCACCATCTCCAGTTTCATGGGATCAGAAGGCAGTTGGGCTGAGTGTTCAGTACAGATTGACTCTACCTTCACTACTATATTGCTAGTAATAAGGAATGATGAAATGTTTTGGTAATTGTCACAAGGTGTATACTTTAAGCATATTCATTCTCTCTGAGATTTCATCAGTTTCCATTATGTATCATTTTCCCACATATTATTAGCGTAACACACACACACACACACACACACACACACACACACACATCCATGGTAGCTTTTCTTTCAGAAGTATTATATTGTAGATGTTCATTACCTGCCTTGGAATTTGCACTAAAAGATAAACAATACAGGCCAACAAAGACAATGCCTGATGAATGGCACAGGCAGTAAATGCTACCAGAATTCAGATGAGGGAGTGGTTTCTGAAGACTAGTGCAGAAGGAAGAGACTTTGTTAAGTGGATTACATTAAGATAGGACTTGAAGGATGGATAATGTCTTTTCATTATGGTACTTTGTAATTCCAAGTACTAGACACCAATAGTTTACCTGTACATAGTATTTTGCTTCTATTCTGAAACCTTTGTCTCACTAATTTTCTTCCAATCTCCAGAACCTACTTATTTTTGTGCAATTTCTCTTGATGTTATTTATTATTCAGTCATCAAAGTTGTGTCTGACTGTACATGACCCCATGGACTTTTGTTTTCTTGGCAAAAATACTGGAGTGGTTTGCCATCTCCATTTCCTTCTCATTTTTTGTGCTTTCTAAATTATTCACTGTTTATAAATACTTATTTTTTGGTTTTAGTGATCTCAGAATGATAACTATAACTGATATTTATACCTCAATGTTAGAGGTGAATTTAGACTAAAAAATAAGAAAAAAGTTTTGGGCATCTTTTCATTCTAATGTTTTGAAAACATCATCTTTAAGAAATCTTCAAATAGAGTTCTTCCCATCTTACATATTGGGAAACCAAGGTATAAATTATTTACATCCCTCATATAACATGTTATTGATTCAATGGCAAAGATGAAACAAACTTAGAAATGTTTTTTTTAATTTTTGTCTTCACCCCATCGTCTTTGCAGTGCAATTGTATTTCTTTGGGCTAGATATTTCATTTTAACCTAGAATTCACCGTATTAACTGTTCATACCCTTTCTTGATGCATCTGGATTTGATTTTAAAGTATTTCCTTAACAGATGTTCTTATAGTGGAGAAGCTGATGAGATCAAAATCCACAGAGATCTAATGATATAATACTACTCATATTTAGAATAATTTTTTAAAGTGCATTAACAAATATTTCCAGAAACAAAAACAATATGAAACATAACCAATGCCTCACTACCTTGAATATCCATTTAACTTCCTCCCCTTAATGGTTTTAATGTCATATCCATATCTGTTAACTTTTTAAAAATATATTTTATTTATTTAGGTAAATATTTCCCAATTACATTTAAAATTTTAATATTAGTATTTTAGAATTTTAAGTTCCAAATTTTCTCCCTCATAACCCTCCTCCATCCTTTGAGAAGGCAAGTTATATGATATCAATTATACGTGTCAAGTCATGCAAAATATATTTCTGTATTAGTCGTGTTACAAAAAACAGTGTATGTTTATTTACTATCCCAAGGCCAAATTGCTTCATTTTTTCCTTTGCTCTACTGTTTTTTTTCTCTGCATCTGTTACAGAGAATGCATTTTTTTCCTTTTTCTTATGTTGATTTGTTTTCAGATATTTTTTTAAAGAAATAGAAGGATTATATATTTTTTCCTTCCTGCTTTGAGTGACAGTTGGTCCATGTGACATTACATTAATCAAACAAATATTCATTGAGTATGTATAATAAGCAAAATACTTTGATAGTTACTATGGAGTATACAAGGAATTTTAAAATAGACTCCATGTCCTGTTGGTATTAACACCTAGTAATAGGGAGTAAAGGTATGGCACATATGAGAAGTTAACAATACAGAATTATTTGATGCAGATAGTGGCAGCTAGATGGCACAGTGGATAGCACTCTGGACATGAAGTAAGGAAGACTCATCTCCCTAAATTAAAATCTGACCTCAGACACTTACTAGCTGTGTGACCCTGGACAAATTGCTTAACATTATTTGCCTCAGTTTCCTCATCTGCAAAATGAGCTGGAGAAAGAAATAGCAAACCATTCCAGCATCTCTGCCAAGGAAATGCCAGCTGAGGTCACAGAGTCGGACATGACTGAAACACCTAAACAATAAAACATGATTTGTTGTATCAAATGAGTCACTTGGATAACGTTAGGAGAAGGCTAGAAAAATATTTTTAAATCATATTTGTTTTGATATACATTGCATGTGCCTGTCATTAACTTATTTTAGGTTCGCTTGTAGGTGGATTCTTTCTTAAAAAAAAAAAAAAGACTTGTCATTATTTGAGTCCACCTTTAATTTCTCTAGAATAGTTAAGAATATTTATACTTTCAAATTGGAGAGACTAGATTACAATCTTTATCACTTATAGAAGTATCTTGAGTGGAACTAGGGCATTTCTGCTCTTTAAAATGAGGCTACCATCAATTTCTCTCCTAGGAGTTCATTAAAAAAATTCCAGTTTTCCCTATTCACAAAAGGGCATTTATCCCCTTCCCCCACATTTGTCTTTCAAGCTTCCAAATCATCACCTTCATTCCATTCATATTTAAAATCATTAAACATACCTCCTTCCATCTCCCTATCTTCCACCCATTTTCCTTGATTATTTCTGGTGTGACAGTTACCCTTAGCATTCTACCATAACTGCCCATATGCAGCTACAATAATTTAATATCTTCCTCCTCCTTTTCTTATTTTTATCTCTATCCCACCACATTTTCCCTTCAGGATTTGACCTTTCCCCTCACATAACCACAATGACATTGGATTCCTTGGCTTAAGTGTCTTAACTCTTAATTATGATCCAGGTGTGTGACTGGCATCACTAAGCAGAGGAGAAAAAACTTACTGGTCATCAACCGGGATCTTTAAAAATTAGAGGAAACAGACATTTGAGATCATCTAGTTTAACTCCTTTTAATGAGAAAGCAGAGGCCCAGGACTTGCCCATGGTCACACAGGTTATGAGTGGAAGATCCTAGATTTAGACTAATCTCTGCTCTAGTGTCCCATTGGTCTCCGTTGCTTGTTGAGTAGTATGTTTGATAGAATATCATTTTTGGTTTCTTTTTATTCGTAGCATTTTGTAATGAAATTTAATGTTGTTTCCTTCATTCTTTCGTTTTTTGCTTGGTCATTACTTGGGTTGTTAACCTCAGTAGCAGCTTTGAGTCTTCAGTTATTCTCTCTCTACATCTACTTAGTATATTCCATTTCACAGCATCTCTTTGGAGGAGTTTGACTTTAATCCAACCATATTCCTTCTCAAAAAGAAACATAGGATACTCAGAGTGTACCCAGTTAATTTCAAATAAATTAGATTACCGTTTCCAGGTTTTTATTATTAGACCTGAGAGTACAGAGGAGTAGTGAAAATGTTTGTCATTTTTTTTTAACCTGTAAAAGATCCAGTTTTTATAATAACATAGATTTATTGCAGGATGGGACCTTGAAGAACATCTAGTTCAATTCCTTTAGTTTACTAATCACCAGGAAGATTAAGCACCTTGCCAAAGGCTCATAGTGGCAGAAGCAACATAGAATCCAGGTCTGCTGACTCCTTCCTGTATATCATGAGGCATAGAAGCAGTTATGTGACTCAGTGGATTTGGAGTCAGGAAGTCAAGTCATTGAACTTGGAATCAGGAAGACCTGTGTTCAAATCCAGTCTCAGACACTTGCGATGTGATCCTGGTCAAGTCATTCAATCTCTGTTTGCTTCAGTTTCCTCAACTGTAAAATAGGGGTTAATAATAGCACTTGCCTCCCAGGAATGTTGTGAGGACCAAATGAGATAATTATATAAAGCAATAACACAGTGCCTTGCACACAGTAGGTATTTAATAAATATTTATTCCTTTCTCCCCTTCCCCTATATGACAGGGATTTTAGTCAACAAGCATTTATTATTGTTGTTCAGTCACTTCAGTCCTGTCCCACTCTTTATCATAGTATTTGGGTTTTCTTGACAAAGATACTGGACCTTCTTCAGCTCATTTTACAGATGATGAGCCAAGGCAAACAGTTAAGTTAAAATTAAATGACTTGACCAGGGTCACACAGCTAGTGGTCATGGTATGAGGCCAGATTTAAACCCAGGAGGGTGAATCTTTCTGACTTCACTCCATTCACTGCACCAGTTAGCTACCACTTAGTATTAATGAAGTGCCTACTATTTGCCAGGCACTGTGCTAAGTGCCAGGTATACAAAGAAAGACAAAGATAGTTCCAAAATCAGGAGCTCACAATCTAATGGGAAAGATAAAATAAAACAACTATGTACAAACAAGTTGTACACAGGTTTTATTGTTGGTATTCAATAGACAAAAGGAATTAACATTAAGGGTTTGGGAAAGGCTCTTTATATGAACTGAAATGTTTATTGGAAATGGAAGGAAGCCAAGGAAGTCATGAGATAGAGATGAAGAAGGAAACAACTTGAGGCATTGGAGACATCCATTGCTCTCCTTTCTTTTCTCTTCCCATCCTGCCTACTCCTACCATGTCATTATGATTTTATTTTCCTCTTAACAATAGGCATTCATACCTTCACATATATAATTAACTAGTTTAGATTTAAGTAAACATATAAAAGTTCTAATACATATGGGTTGAGGTGTGCAAGGCAGTCCTGGTGCCACATATATACCATTAATTCAGTCATTACTGGCCCATTTCATAGCAGTTTTAAAGAATTACCCCCTCCCACTACCTCCTGCCTCTCACCAGGAATTCCTGGAAAAAAAAATTGGCACTTTGGAAATATTTTGCTCAGTGTTTCCTTTTGCCCCTGGATGTTTATCAGATCAAATCATTTTTGCACCTATGTAACCAGCTTTCCCTATGTTCAATGACTTAAGCATTGAAATCTTTAGAGGAAATAGGATGGAATTGAACTCTTTCAAAGGTTTGCAATTAAGAAATCCAGGTTATCCTTTCCTATTCATATAAACTCCAGCTCCCAAATGTAGTGCCTCCTGAGTCCTTTGGGGTCTGTGATAACTGAAAGAATCCATAAATGCCAGCTTGGATCCTTGGCTGCATTGACTGCCCTCAGGGGAAAGTGGTGAAGTAGCGAAGGTCTGCAGAGGTAGCCCTACCTTTGGGGTTTTGTTGTCGTTGTTTATTTGTTTGTTTGGGTTGTGGTAGCTTTCTTGAATGAATAATTTCACAGTTTTTCTATGGATCAGGCAAAAAAAAAACGGTTTTCAGGCTTGAAAGATCTAATGCAGATAATCATTAGTCCAATTTAGTTCTTTGTTTTAAAGGCAAAATTGTGCTATTTGGATGGTAACAGCTATGCATAATCAATCCTGATGCAATTACATTTCCAAGCATCCTTCATTTTTGTTGTCAGATTCAATCAAACTTATAAAAGGAAGCAACGGAGACATTGTAATGCATCTCTCTTTTTTTGAGAAATAAACATTTTTTCTTTTTGAAAAAGGGATTTTATTTCAGTTTGGGTGTTCTTGGGGGGGCGGGTGAATTTTCCATTCAGAGTATGAACAATCCTGCCAAATCAGGACACATTTCCTCTCTTACATCCCACAATGAATAATACTAGCAGAGTTTTGGGTATTTGTTCCTGATGATTCAATCCACTAAGAAGTTTGAATCCCTTTAAAGATGTTTTTGATTGGGATAGGCTTTGTTGATTCTATATGCTATCATCTAAGAATTGCACATGACTCAGGTTCAAATTCCCTGCTACTCAAAGAAGACCCAGCTCTCCACAACTATTCATGAGCCCTGGTGCAACAATAAGATTCTTTTTTGAGTTGGCTTCGCCATCTAGTGGGCACATTCTCCTATTTCCTTTCATCTGACCACCAAATTCTCTTGCTTCTCTTGCAGAAAAGTCTTTCTAACTCTCCCCTCCAGTCATGAATGCTATCAACAAAATGGACACTTGAAAAGAAACCTAGACAGTGGGGCAAGCTAGATATCAGAGGAAGGGGGGGAAAAATGAACACCTTATGAGGATACTTCTGTTTATGCCAAACTTCTCCAGTTCTCATGAAGAAAACAGAGGCATAGTTAAATTCAGGCTTTTAGCATACACTTTTTGAAGCTGTTTTCCCAGTGCATTCATGCATGGCTTAATTCTGTGTGAGAATTAAGAATTTCTGAGCCTGGATCACTCTGTGGCTGATATATTAGAGTGACTAACATAATATACTTGTCCTTTGTTGGATGTGGAGGTCTGGTGGGATTTGAGGACTCTGGGAAAAAAGAATTGAAATGCATGTAAAAGAAACTCAGTTTTGATTTGTGAAAGAGGAGACTAAGTTCCAGATACCAGAAGAAGTGGATCTACCCTACTTCCCAAGTATCTTTTGCAAGGCTTTCAAGCCCACAAAAGGAAAGAAGCATCAACTCCTTCTGTCCTCACTTCTCCCACATACATGTACCATGCATGATAGTTCCACCTGGCATCTCTAGAGCTCTATGTACTTTTCTCATTGGTTCCACATTCATCAGCTCATTTGATCTTTATAGATTTTTTTGGTAATTATTTCTAATAGAGATCTCTCTATGGAGTACAAATGTTTTCAACTCTTTAAACATCAGGAAAAACACTTTCTACAAATACTACATTCAGATTTCTCAATGTTTATCAGTACTCTCAAATTTAATTTGAGTTTAATTTTTTATTGACTGATTTGCCCTTCTCTTTAACAAATTTTATTGTTCTGGCCATTCTTCTCCAAACTGGCACTTTTTTTTAAAAAAATGTGATCCATAATTTTATTCCCGAACAGAGCTCCAGGTGAAGAACTTTCTCTACCAATATACACCAATACCAGCTCTGCAGCTATTGTCCTAAAGTTGCTCGGAGCAGTGAGACGTAAAGCAACTTAGCCAAGGTCATATGGTCAGTTTGAGTGTGAGGTTAAGATTTGAAATCTTCCTGAATCCCAGGTCAACAACCTGTCCCCTATGCTATGCTGAATTCCTTTAATTTCCCCATTTATTATATTTTCTATTTTTCTTCTGAACGTCAGAAAAAAAACAAGCATTTCTATAATATAGTAGAATAGAAAAAAAGATAATTGTACATGAAACTGCAAATCAATGTATACCTTGCTGCTCTTTTAAATATATAACAAGATTATCATGTAACTTTTTTCCCTTTTTTCTTCCTCCCCTTCCACCCTAGAAATGTCTACCATTAGACACAAATATGTATGTGTGTATAGAAGTATATACATATTTATATATATGTATGTATATGTATAACCATTCTAGATGTTCTTCCATTTACCAATTCCTTCTCTGGAAGTGATATCTTCCTTCATATGTCCTTTGTAGTTAATTTGGATATTTATAATAATCAAAATGACCTAGTCACTCAAAGTTGTTCTTAAAACACTATTGTTGTTACTGTATACAAACAAATATTTCTGCTACCCCGGGGAGCCCTAGAATCTTGGAGTTGAGATGGGAGAAGACCTTAGAGGTCATGATTCTGAACGCCAGTGCCTCTTTTCAACAATCCTGACATCTCGTTGCCAGAACCAATCACCTAACCTCTTTGAACCTCAGTTCCCTAAAACATAAAATGGAGAAAATAATAGTACTTAACTAATAGAATTGTTGTAAGGGTTTATGTGTGTGTGTGTGTGCGTGTATCACTTTATAACCTTTAAAAAACTATATAAATTAGTAATTGTTCTATATTTCAGACTGATTCTAAATATTTTTTATTTCATATATTATTTTCTTTAGTTTCTAGCCCTTTCACCTGTCTCTAAAGAGGAAGTTGAAATTCCTTCCCAACATTACTCTTCTGGTTGTACACAGAAAAAACAAATATCATTCAAGAATTTTCCACTTCCGCGTGGCTTTTGTAGGGCTTAGACATTTGTGGATATGATTTTTTTCTCTCTTCAGTACACACATAATATTATCCATAGTTTGTGCTAAATAAAAATCTTTTGATTCTCTTTATCCATTGAAGAATGCAAAGGACCCCAAGCCCAGTCCCTTTGTTCTTGATATTTCATTTCTTTAATACACTCCTTTATTTTTTGTCCTGAAAGTACATCACTTCTGTCCTTTCTCAACCTCATAGGATGCTTTCTAGCTTTCTACATTCTTTTACTATTTTATTACAAGTTCATCCAATAACTTGTGCTTTCTCCTGACTTGAAGGATATTCTTGAGTCCTTATGGACTCTCTCTCTCTCTCTCTCTCTCTCTCTCTCTTTCTCTCTCCCTCTCTCTCCCTCCCTCCCTTCCTTTCTCCTTTAACTTTGAATATTCGCCTTCCATGAATTCTGCTTACCTCAATCTCAACGGACTTTACTTGCTCTTTCCTGGGTTCTTCCTCCTTTTGAGACTTGGGTTTCATCTACAGAAGCCTATCAGTCTCATTTTCTTTGTATTTTGCCTAAAATAATTAACCTGACCCTGCTAAGTAGAATTATCAAGTTTTATCAGTACTGTCTCTTGATAGATTTGACCCTAAAACAAGTCAACAAGTATTTATTAAGTACCTTCTATGTACTAGACACTGTATTAGGCACTGAAGACATAAATGAAGTTAAAAATAATTCCTGCTCTCAAGGAGTTCAGAATCTAATGAGGGAAACAATTTGCAAAACAATGATATACAAAAAAAAAGCTGGTAATTTCCTAGGGAAGGAACTAACATTAAGATCCAGGTAAGGCTTCTTGCAGAAAAGATTTTAGCTGTAGGGATGAGGAGGGAGAGCATTCCAGGCATGGAGGACAGTCAGAGCAGAGAGATGGAGCACTTTATGCAAGGAGTATTAAGGATTCCAGTGTCAGTAGGTAGTAGAGTTCTTGGAAGAAGTAAATATAAGAAGATGAAAATGGTAGGAAGGGACAAAGACCAATTTATAAAGGATTTTTAAAATTAAGCAGTGGCTTTTAAATTTAATTCTGGAGTCAACCACTGGAGTTTATTGAATGGGAGTGGTGGTATCCATGACATGGTCAAACCTTCACTGTAATAAGATGACTGATAGCTGAGTAGAAGATGAACTGGAGTACAGAGAGACACGAATCAGGAGGCCTAATAATAGGCTGTTGAAATAACCTAGTATGAAGTAATGAATGCTCCACACCACACCCCCACACTCCCACTCCAGTTTCCTCACCCCACCTACAGGGGTGGTGTCAATGTTGGAGCAAAGAAGTGCACAAATGGAAAAAAAAAGTTTTCCCTTTGTCTATTCTTGGATAAATTTTCAGTTCAGTTTCATTGAGAATACAAGGAGAATTTCATCTACTGGCAGATCCATATGACTGGAGAGCAAAGAAAGTAAGTAGTCATACTGAAAAGGAATTTATTTGCATGCTAAAGAAAATTGGGTTGGTTGCAACTTCAACCTACCATGGTTCAGATTTGGCTTACATAGCTTTTTCAAGCCTCACTTGAACAAATCAATGGAATACCCTTTGTCTCTATAGGAAAGCATATCTGGAAAGTCCCCAGTTGTGTGTTAGGTACACCATTTGTGGGTTTATGTACAGCTAAAGAATGCTATATACAGCAAGTTTTTATATTTTCAGCCTAAAGAAGATGAAGGTAGTTGAGTCAGGTTTTATTATTCAGTTTACAGCAGAAAAGGAGACAGTTTAGTAAGGTTGTGTTTTGAGTGTGCAGCAGAATGAAGTACGATCAAAATAGCACATTTGGATAACAAGGTAATTTTTTTTTCTTCCACACCGGTAGAAACCTAAAGAAGGTTTTCTCCCTCATTTAATGGGAGACTGGTTATCTAAACCTCACACTGAAGATTTACATATTGAAAGAAGAAAGTAAAAATAAAATATCTTACTTCATCTAATTTATCAGCAAGAAAACAACCATTTTATAAATATAATTCATTTTCATTTTGTTAGGTCCCTATAAAATGTATTTTTTTCTTGGTCTAAGGAATTCCCAATGAGAAAATTAATTTAAATTGATACCTGTTCTTCACCACAGAGAACTGTCTGAAGCTTTGAGAGGTTAAAATAATTAATTGCTAGGTATTATCCAGTCAACAGATTTCGAAGACCAGATTTGAACCTAGGTATTATTTGTGATTACAAAGTTAGACCAGCTTAATATCCACCATCATCCATTGTTGTTGTCCAGTCATTTTTAGTTGTGTTTGATTCTTTGTGACTCCATTTGGAGTTTTCTTGGCAAAGATACTAGAATGGTTTTGCCATTTCCTCCTCCAGCTCATTTTACAGATGAGGAACCAAGGTAAACAGGGTTAAGTAATTTGTTCAGTGTTATACGGCTACTAAGTCTGAAGTTGCATTTGAACTCCGGTCTTCCTGACTCCAGGCCTGGTGCTCTGTACCCTGCACCACCTAACTGTCCTATGTCACTCACAGTGCTCCTTACTTTTCTTATTCCTTCCTAATACTAAAATATTTTATGTGATACCACAAATTACTTTAAAAAACATTTCTAAAGGAGATAGAGAGTGGTAGCATCTTAGGTCTTAAGTACTCTCAATTAACTAGCACATCTTTGTGAACTTCATTAAAAATTAATTTTGGAAAAATATCCCCAGGAGATTAAAAAAATATGTATTTATGAAGTACCCACTTGACTATGCACATGGTTTTTAACAGCTAGGAATTCACTGAAGAAGCTATTGTAGTAGTCACATACATGTATGCATGCATACAAAGATAATATACTTTGTATAGCAGGAGTTCTTAACCATCTTTCTATCATGATCTACTTTAGCAATTTGGCAAAATCTGTGAATCCTGTATGATTCTTTTGTGAAAGAAAAGTAGGCCATCTTTTTCCCCAATTTTTACCTAGGTTTTAACTACTGAATAGGTGTTGCCTTTGATAAACTGAGACCTGGGAAAGACCTTAGCTTAAAAAATCCAGGGCCATCTGTAGCCTGCACCATTGCCATCCCAACCTTTGTCATGCCGCTGGATTCCAGTGACTCTGAAGGAAAGGGGAAGGCTGATGACTTTGCACAACCCAGCTTCACTTAACATACACTTCACTTGTAAGTCAAGACCTTCTCTTCCTGATATCATTGATCATATTCCAGAACAAAGAATGAACAACATGAATCCCTTCTCAAAATAATGTCTTTAAATGAATAAAATAATATTGATGGGGTTGCAAAGGAAAACAATATATTGAAGTGCAGTTATCAGAAAATTTGTTTAAAAAGTTCATAGATGCCAGGTTAAGAATCTCTGCTCTATCATATTTTGATTAACTTGCTTTGTATCTATTTTTGCTCCTATGGATTTAGAGGTGTTTATTCTTATCCCCAAAAGCTCATCTGGCAGATACCTTGTAAAACTTGTCTTTATCTCAAGTTTTATAAATTTTATTTGAAATGTTATTTTCAGGAAATGATTATATCAAGGACAGTAGTGATGAAAAATGTACTGGATGAGTACTAGAAATAACTAGAAATCTCCCTACATTTTAAAAAATAATACAAAAGAAGATGAAATATTATGAGTATGTTATGGTATATAATGAAAAAATATATCCAGAACTAGGAGTTGGTAATCTGGAGTTCTAGACTTAAACCCATAGGCAACAAGCTTTTTGACCTTGGACAACTTTTTCAGTTTCATCTGCAAAAGGAGAAGGTTGAGCTAAATGGTTTCCCAGGTCCCTGCCAGTGATAACAGTCTATGATTTTATGATGGCCTTTTAATTTCTTTTAAAATGTCCAATGCTGAGAACATGCCAAAATAAAGCAGCATTCTCCCTGATTTCTTTTCCTCTCTCTTTTTCTCTCTCTTCTCCAGACTATGCCCGAAAGCCACGATGACCCTGCACAGTAACAATATAACCTCTTCTTCATTTGTTAATATCAGCACTTCCTGGAATCAAGGCACCTCAGGCCCAGGTCTTCCCCCTCGCTTTGGCAGCTACAATGTCTCTCGAGCCTCTGAGACTTTTTCCAACAATGCTACAAACGATGACCCTCTTGGTGGTCACACCATCTGGCAAGTGGTCTTCATTGCTTTGTTAACTGGCATTCTAGCCTTGGTGACCATCATTGGTAACATCCTGGTGATCGTGGCTTTTAAAGTTAACAAACAGCTAAAGACAGTCAACAACTACTTCCTCTTGAGCCTGGCTTGTGCTGATCTGATCATTGGTGTTATTTCAATGAACCTTTTTACCACGTACATCATCATGAACCGATGGGCTTTGGGGAACTTAGCTTGTGACCTCTGGCTCGCTATTGATTATGTGGCCAGCAATGCTTCAGTCATGAACCTTCTGGTCATTAGCTTTGATCGGTACTTTTCCATCACCAGGCCACTCACCTACCGAGCTAAACGAACAACCAAAAGGGCTGGTATGATGATTGGGCTTGCTTGGATCATCTCCTTTATCCTTTGGGCTCCTGCCATATTGTTCTGGCAGTACTTTGTTGGGGAAAGGACTGTTCCCCCAGGGGAGTGTTTCATCCAGTTCCTCACTGAACCTACCATTACCTTTGGCACTGCCATAGCTGCCTTCTATATGCCTGTGACTATTATGACTATTTTATACTGGAGGATCTACAAGGAGACTGAGAAACGTACCAAAGAGCTTGCAGGACTGCAGGCCTCAGGGAGTGATGCAGAGGCTGCTCACTTTGTTAATCCAACGGGCAGCTCCAGGAGCTGCAGTAGCTATGAGTTACAGCAGCAAACCCTGAAACGCTCAACCAGGAGAAAGTATGGCCGCTGTCATTTCTGGTTCACAACGAAGAGCTGGAAACCCAGTGCTGAGCAGATAGATCCAGAGCACAGTAGCAGTGACAGCTGGAACAACAACGACGCTGCGGCCTCTCTTGAAAACTCTGCCTCATCTGATGAGGAAGACATTGGCTCAGAGACAAGAGCCATTTATTCCATTGTGCTGAAGCTCCCAGGCCACAGCACCATCCTGAACTCTACCAAATTACCCTCATCAGAGGACCTGCAAGGATCAGAGGAAGAGCTGCGAAAAGCTGACTTGGGGAAAAAAAGTAACAAGCTACAAGCCCAGAAGAGCATGGAGGATGGAGGCAGCTTCAAGAAGGGCTTTGCCAAGCTTCCCATTCAACTGGAGTCGGCTGTGGAGACTACTAAGACACCCGAGGCCATTTCTTCCGTGGAGAAGACAACAGCAGCTCTGCCTCTTTCCTTCAAGGAGGCCACGCTGGCCAAAAGATTTGCCCTGAAAACCAGAAGTCAGATCACCAAACGGAAAAGGATGTCCCTCATCAAAGAGAAGAAAGCAGCACAGACCCTCAGTGCAATTTTACTTGCCTTTATCATCACCTGGACTCCATACAACATCATGGTTCTGGTGAATACCTTTTGTAAGAGCTGCATCCCTAAAACCTATTGGAACCTAGGGTATTGGCTTTGTTACATCAACAGCACCGTGAACCCCATGTGCTATGCACTGTGTAACAAAACATTCAGAACCACATTCAAGATGTTGCTGCTGTGTCAGTGTGATAAAGGAAAGAGACGTAAACAGCAGTATCAGCAAAGGCAGTCAGTTATTTTTCATAAGAGGGTACCACAGGAGGCTTCATAAAATGAAAAATTTTTTAAACAACAGCAGTGACCAAACACCCATGCACTTCGACCCTATAGACCTTGAGAAAGGGAGAGGGGAAGGATTTTTTTTTCTGGTGTTGATATTAGACATTTCAATGTCCAGATGTGAAAGCCGCTGCCTGGCTGTTGTATTCTTTTAATAAACCTATTTTAATATAAAAAGTCAAATGCACATTAAGCAAAAGAAAAAAAATATATACTACTGAATGATAAAACATTAACTCCAAAGTTTTTACTTTACCACTTTAAAAGGTTTTCCTAAAAAGGGAGGAAAACAAAGCTGTACAGTAGTTATAAACCCATTATTGACCTGCCCAGGTCCATTGACTTGTATCAGCTCTGGGATCTCAGGTAAGCACATCTAGCTGGCCTAGTTTTCAACTTCTTTCCAAGGATCCTGCAAGTATTGATCCAGGCTCTTGGACAGAGGAGGCCAGCAAGAAGATGGTTATGAAAAGTTTTAATATGTTACAACATGGCATCTTGTTGTCCCAAAAGAGCTTCCTGTCTTCTTTTTGGTGTACCCTTGTTAAACCCTACCTACCTGTGGACTTAATCCTCCATGCTTACGGAGTACTGTTTTGTGCAGCTAAAGTTTCATGTATATGAAAATAAATGCATATATATGTGTGGGTATAGAGTGCGCACACACATGTATATAATATACTGGGAAACAACAAAACTGGCAAATTATTTCTGCAATACATGATTTCAGTATTTTGGCAACTAAAGTTCTCTGGAAACCTAACACAACACAAATGTACAACATGATCCAGATGAAACAGGCCTCATTTAATGCTTTGAAATCAAGGTTGTTTTTAGGGGCCGCTCAGAGAACAGCAGAATCCTATCCAAAGTACACCCAGATGAGGCCAGCACTGTCAAGCTGTGCCTGTTAGATGCCCTCATGTTCAGTGTGAGCAGCTAAGCATCATCGGCAGATCTGTGGAGATTAGTGGTCTCAAGACCATCTGAGTCCAGATCAGCCAGGAAAATCAACCTCTTCTGGGCTCTAGCACCCCACACTGAGGACTGGGTAGCCAGCTGCATTGGTTTAAAGCTTTCTGTACCTGTGCTAAGGCCCAGGCCCCGGGATCTCAAAGAATGAATTGCAACACAATGTTTTTGAATTCTCCACAGTTTCAATTCTGAGCTTGCGGCTAAACAAAATTTCTGTGATATGCTTGAAACTCGACATTAGTGACATGGCTATCTGGGTCTCGTCAATTGCAATATATAGGGGAATAATAAAAGGAAAAGTTTTTTTTTAAAAAAAGAAGAGGAAAAAGAATGAAAAAAATGAAATTGTTTTGGTTTTGTTACCTGGCATTTTCGGATGAAAATTTATTAAATAAATTAAAGGGCTTAAATCTGTCACTTAGACATTGCCAGTGTTTCCTGGGTTTGAGCATGTGATCAGCACCCAAATAATGGGTGAGCTCTATAAAAGTTGTGTCCTCTGAGGAAAAGACTATATTTTGAAAAGTATTGCTTCTAATCTGATTTATTTACATTTTGAGAAATAATTTTGTATTTTCCTTTGACCAAAATTATGTAAGTTTTGTTTTAGGGTGGTTTTTTTGTTTGTTTGTTAATTGTTGTTGTTTTTTCTCCTTTCTCTTTCTTTTATTCTCTCTCTGTGTGTGTGTCTCTCTCTCTCCATCTACGTATCTCTCTCTCTCTCTATTTTTGACTAAGGGTGGGGGAGGGTATTATGGGTGGGGGGAGGGGGGAGGAAAACTTAACTTTGTTTGGGGCATCAGTGTTGTGAACACAGAGCTGGTGTAAAAGCTGCTTTTGTATTCAGTGTGAGATGGTGTTTACAGATGATTTTGACCACAGTGGAAGTATATTAAATGGTGTCTGTGTATTTGAGCTATTTAATTTGTGTTATGTTTATATGAAGAAATATTTATACATGCTTCACCAAATGTTTATTTAATGTTGATAAATATTACTCTTCAATCTTCAGCTGTGGTGTCCTTTTAAAGTGCTTCCTAAAGGTCCGCTTTGACAATGGATACAGTATATCTCGCTTTCATGTTGCTAAGAAAAAAGTCATCCTGTTGGCATCAGTGAATATTTAACTCTTTGTCTGTTAATGAAAAAAAAACTAATTTTAACATAAGGCACTTAAGCCATGATTTTGTTGACTCTGATGAGAACAAAATAAGAGAATCTAATATAATTGAGTTATTTTGTTGACCTTGTTCAACCAAAGAATAAGGAAAATATGAAGTTTTCTAAGTTGAATAGAAAATGACAGGTCTCTATACTCTAAAACCAAGTGGTGACCAATTCTCATTCCAGTTCTACCACAAACTGGTTGACCTTGACAAGTCAGTTACCAGTGGTGACCTTCTGTAAAATGAGGGTATTGGACTAGATTATCTCTAAGGTCCCTTCCTGTTCTAAAAGCCTATGATTTATGGTTCAGGTGAAACATTTTTATTTTTTTAATCTTTTACTCAAGTTGAACTGGCAAAAAAAATATTTAAAAAGTTAATGTCACCCATTGCAACAAATGATTGCTACCCAAGATTTTTAGGAGTTGCAATACCCTTTCCTTATTCTGATTTACCAGGCCACCCTCTTCGTATAGCTGTTATTTGGTGTGCTTCAGTTATTTATTTATTTATTTTAGATTAGAGAAATTTAAACTCACTTTGAGAATTGGAGACACTCTGGGCACTGCAAAACCAGAGTCAGTAATCACTATTCTCTGTAGAGAGAATTGCCTCTTGATTCATGCCTTTTTATAATCCTGATAAGCTCAGAAGAAAGAAAAAAAAATGAAACCAGAGAGACTCTAGCCCTCCACCGTTATCATCATTTGTACTACAAACTTTTTTTTTAAAGCTACCAATTCTTAAAAGCTACTTTAAAAAATTACCTACTGACTTTGTTTACAGGGTAGGGACAGCAAACCTTGGATTGTTTTCAGAGAAGAAAATACACAAACAAAAAATTGAGATTTTAGTGTAAAAAGGTTTGAAAATATGATATAGTGTTTATAAAAGTCACTTCATAACATTACATTTTCACATCATAATAGGTTCATTACAAATAAGGTATTCAGTATAATGTTATAAATGTCCTTTTGCTTAAATTGGGAATTAAATGATTTTATTATGTGCAAGTCAGGTACATGTAATATGCTCTGTGATTATTCTATTGGAAAAGAACAGAAAAAAACAAACATAAATTACATATTATTACATACTGTCTCATCCTATCATATGCCATGTAGCTCTGTCACATACAGTCTCACACTGTCATATCCACATACACTCATGCCCATACCTTCTGCTTTCTGCTTTTCCTCCCATGATCTCTCCTTTGCTCACTATTCAGCTTTCCCTTGTTTATAATTTCCTTTTATTCGCCTTTCCTTTGCTTATCAAATCTAGTCTAATTGTCTTCCCTCTCTAAATATGTTTTAGTTCTATCTACCCCATCTCCTGGTAGCTCTAGAGTCTGGCAAAATGTGAACCAATAAAAACACCCATAAATACTAAGAAGTTGCCTGCCTCTGGTCCACATGGGTACAAGGTATAATTAGATTCCTTTGTTAACTCTTTCAGCGCTTCCAAAGGGGCTAGACTCAGTTGGGGGGAAGGGAAGCATATGTAGAGGTAAGCTTCTCTACTTTTTATTAATCATTTTTATGGGCATGTTCGTTATGTCATTTAAAATATTTATTTGCTACTGATAATATGCATAGCTCTGTGCTATGCTGTTAGAGAAATCAGGAGTCATTTAAACAAAGAAATTAAGACTAAAAAAGCTATGTTCATTAATCTAATGAACCTTTAAAAAGTAGTGTCTGGCTAGGCAGTTAAGAATACATACTAATAGGGAAGGCAAATCCATAATCATTTATAACATGGAAAATTCCAAAGCCATATTGTTTACAATAACTTCAGCCTCCTTTTCCACCAAACCCTTTAGCAGAACTACCAACCAGGTACAAATCTATCAGTTTGAGATTTCCATTTCTTCCTGTTAAAGCTAAACTCATGTATTTTCTTACATCATTTTCTTACATTAAGTAAGAGATGTGGTAGGCCCAAATAGTCTACAAACTGAATTGATAGATGTACCTGGAAAATCTAGAGTTTCATACATTATATATATATATATATATATATATACGTATATATATATATATATACGTATATATATATATATATACGTATATATATATATACGTATATATATATATACATAATGTCAGGATTGTTGACTTGGCTCAAATCATCATTGCATATAATTTCGGTTGGCTTACAAAACTGAGGAGGATTCCAATTGTAGCCTGTGATCCAAACACTGATGGGGAAGCTCTCATAATCATCATACCATGATATATAATAATGTTAGTTCCAGACTACTAAGTAGATTTGTTTAAAAAAAAAACTTTGTGCAAAACCTGTTTTGCCTGTTCTTAGAGACATATGGTGCCAACTTTTTTTTAGCAGTGTCATCTATTTTTTTCTTACACATTAAAAGCTTCACTAAGTTTGGGGCAGGCTTGAGGGGAATCTTACAGAAATTAGAAGTAAAAATGTGCAACTTAGCTGTCGCATATATCACAAATGGGCTTCCAAGATGGTGAAATCAGAGCGTTATTTCATTGGGCAGGAAGTTTAGATAGATAAACAAGTGTAAAGACAATTAGGATGTTTGCATCCTTCTCTGTAGGGGTGTACAAATATGAATTAACCACTGTCCACGAGTTGAGTGTATTATTTGCTTTGTAAGCAAAGAACATGTATCATAGCTGTATTTAAAATATTGTCTGAGCCTTAGAGAAAGGTGCCAAATTTTACCTTTTTACTACTTACTGACCAGGCATTTCTTCCAGAGACATGTGGGGGGTTTCAAATATCATTTTCATCTTTTTTTTTCTCCTGAAAATGAGTCAATGGTCTGTATGATAAAATTATGCCTGCAACTTTGTGGTAAATAATACTTCCTTGACTAAGTTTAACAGCAGAAATAGCTAAATAAATAAAATCCACTATTAAATAAAGATTGTGTCCTTTCATTTTCATCTAAGGTCTAAATCATAACTGTTGTAAGCTTTTCTTTTTATATGTAGGCAGATTACATTGCAGGTTTGAATGAAAATGGGAATAAATCTGAAAGAATGGAAATGATAATGCATTCTGAAATATGGTACCATTTCCATTGAATTGTGTCTTGTTTTTACAGAAAATATGGTTTTCTCCAACATTTGGAAGGACTGAGCTTGTCATGTTTATTCATTAAGTATGGATGTTGTAGTAACAGTTAAATCAATGTAAGTCACTATATATATGAGTGTAGATATATAAGCATATGGATATGATTCTTGTCGGCTAAGAGCATATGTAAAACAAATGCAATAAACTCTAGACATAAGTATTCTAATGCATAGTTCACAGAGTAATGACCTTAGAGTCATAGGACTTAATTTAAATTCCACCTCTGATACTTCCCACATATGTTACCTTGTGTGAATCACTTGAATTCCCTTGGTCCCAATTTGATTGTATGTAAAAGGAGGAACTTGGACTAGAAGGCCTCTAAGGTCCATTCCATCTCTAGATCTCTGATCTCATTGTTGTGGAAAACACCTCCAGGAATGAAGATCATAACCCATCTTGTGCACTTCTAATCCATATCCTTTCATAAATTTTCCATTGTAGATATGCCCTAAATGATTGGGACTTAAACCCTCTTGACATTTTATGGATACCACTAGAGCACTAAGGCTGTTGGTACTTTATGCTTGCTATATGTCTAATCCATCATTTTTCTGGTCATAAATCTCTCTGATGGCTTATTTCACACTACTCCATAGAACTCCTATTTGGTTGATGCTTAACCTCAGTGCAGTCACAAAACTGAAAGAATATTGGTGTTAAAAAGATTGATCTTTGTTTCATGGTAAAACTTTTATGGTTGACAATAATTGTGCCCTTTCCAAAGGGCAATTCAACGCATTCTGCCATTTGATTCCACACCCACTAATTGTACATTTATAAAGACATGTATGTTAACACAAGGAGGGGAAGGTAAAGTTGTGCTTTTTTTTTAATAAATGAAGAATCAATTTTTTAAAAGTATTATTTTCTATTTTCTGGTTTACCCATAAAAATATTTTCCTGTCAAAGAAAAACATATTTCATCATATTTCATAGCAAAGATGTTCCCAGGGTCTTCTCAACAAGGTGTATCTCTCTCAGCAAGAAGCAGAGTACTTGCCCAGCTCTATGAGATGTATCCAGCCCCAGTTGTCTGAAAGGCAGTCGGAGATACAAAACTGGAATTTAGCAGAGAGATTAGGACAAGATAGATAAATTTGAGAATTGTGATTGAAATTGTCAGTGTTGAAAAAAAGAAACAGAAACAGAGTCAATTATAGAAGTTTAGAGGTTCTGGGGATGTTACAACAATAGTATTTATTATTTAGAAAATTATAATTTTACTTGCCATGGTTAGGGACATAATAAATAACATCAAAATTATTCTTCCAGGCTTAAGCCTAAGGGTACAGAGTGACTTAACAGAGGTATAACAGAATAAACCATCCTTATTTCTCTTTGATTTTAGGTAAGAGTCATAGTTAACTTTTCTGGAACAGCTGATCTTGTAGCAAGTTTCTACATTATTCATTGGGTATCCTAGCCAGGCCCAGAATTGACCACATGAGAAACATTCCTTTTCAAAAAGGAAATAACTTAATAGGGAAATTGAGTCAAGAAAATTCTAGTTTTGCCAATGCAAAATTGTCTCCTCAACTTTCCCAGGCTCAGATATCTGCCTATACCAGTCCTCAGATTACACTCCCTTTGAGCAGTTTGTAGCATTTCCATCAAATTATGTATAAGTAACTTAATGATAAGTCAGACAATAGCTAGATATTAGCTGTGTTATCCTGGGCAAATCACTCAATCCTGTTTGCTTCAGTTTCCTCATCTGTGAAATGAGTTGGAGAAGAAAATGGTAAACCACTCCTACATCTCTGCCAAGAAAACCCCAAATGGGGTCACAAAGAGTTGTATACAACTGAAAAAGACCTAATAACAAACAACAACAACCAGGCAAAAATAAATCTTTAAGACTTGAATCTATTGAGACGAAGGTGTCTCAAGATGTAATGTCAATATATACTATTCCAGGTACATTTCATAATTTTAACAATCACTAATTATAATATAAATCACTGCTATTGTATAAGCAAACTTGTCCTGCCCTGCCCCTTTTGGTGATAAATGTTTGTGATGGAAAAAGAGAACCAAAATTTTCTCAGTAAAGCAATTCATTATTCTAGAATTTGACAACATTTAGCAAGTTCTTTTAAAGGACTGATAAGATTTTATAACCTTATCCAAGGAAGGTCCCATGGAATATGTAAAGTCCCACAAAGTAATTAATTATGATTCTTCCCTTTAAAATCTATTCAATTAAATATTTCATAGGCTTTAACATTATGACAACAGCCTCTAATAACTAAATCACTCATTTCATGACATCCTTATAAAAAGAGTTAAATTTTCCTATGATACAATTGCATCATTTGCTTAACAGCGTTTCTTATATGTTTTCCCAAAATTCATAATCTATGAGAAGTTAGGAAAAAATAATTTAATAAATATCAAATATTTAAAACATGAAACAAAACTTATTGCCAGTCAAATGACATGAATTCAGTTGAATATATTTTCAAATGATGTTACATTGAAAATAATTCATTTTGTCATTTTTAATATTTTTGACATACTTACTGTTTCAGCACAAAGGAAGGTTGCAGACAGGCTGGGGATTATAATACAATCAGGAGAAGAAACAAGATAGAAAAAATGCAGAAAAAATGGAGTTGCTTTAGTTTTGTCCTACAAAATCAAAGGCATAGACATGGTAATTAAACACGGAACCTGTGATCACTAAGTAAAGCAAGTGGAGAGGGAGAGGAAAAGCAGACTAGGGATACCTATGGTTAGAGGCTGTGATCTGGATGAACATCTAGCAAAGGAGACTTAGAAGTGATCTGATAGATAGAAGGAAGTTAAAGGCAACTAAAGATCATAGATTTAGAGATTGACAGGAAAAGATTATCAAACAATAAACCCTGGAGCTAAAAATACACTAAACAACTTTAGATGCCATCTAGACCAACTCCTTCATTGTACAGATGAGGAAATTGATTCTCAGGAAGGTTAATTTAGAGTTCTAGACCAGCCCTCTCTTTAAGAAAACAAACAAGAACAAATGTCAAATTATTAAGAATAAATTTTTGAGATTTGATTTTCAAATGCAAGACTCAAGGGAAATATAAAAAGTTGTACATGAAAGGAAAATCATAGAGGACTTAATAAGGTTAAGGTGTTTACATATTTACATGAGAAGATGATCCCTGTAACTCATAAGCACTTTCTCATTATTAGGGCATATAGAAGGAGTATAGATAGACAGAGAACACAGGTGTGAATTGATTATGAAGGGATAAAATATTAAATATTAAAATTTTTTTTACAAATTATTTACAATATTTATTTTATTGATTTAATGATTATTTTACATAATTATTTGCATAAATTACATAAATACAATCAATAAATACAATTTACAAATTGAATCAATAAATATTAAATTTTAAAAAATATTTAAGTGGTAAAAGAAGATGTGCTGGGAGAAAGGGAAAGGGAGAGTTAGAATGGAGTAAATTATCTTACATAAAAGGGGTAAGAGAAAGCTTTTATGGGAGGGGGGAGGGGGAGGTGAAGAAGAGCACACATTTAGGATTCTCATCAGAATTGGCTGAAAAGGGAATAACATATACGCTCAAATGGGTATAGAAATCTATATTATCCTACAGGAAAGGAGAAGAAGGTGATAAGAGAAGGGGAAGGGGGAATCATAGATTAGGGGAGGGGATGGTCAGAAGCAGAACATTTTTGAGGAGGGACATGTGAAAGGAGAGAGTGAATAAAATAAATGGGGCAGGGAACAGAATGGAGCAAATACAAATAGCAACAGTAAATGCAAAAAAAAATTTGAATCCAGTTTCTCTGATAAAGGCCTCATTTCTCAAACATACAGAGAATGGAGTTAAATGTATAAAAATAAGAGTCATTCTCCAATTGATAAATAGTGAAAACATATAAAGTTTTCAGATGAAGTAGTCAAAGCTATTGACAGCCGTATTAAAAATGTTCTAAATAATTACTGATTGGAATAAATGCAAATTAAAATAGTTCTGATGTACTACCTCATCCCTATTGGATTGGCTAATAGAACAGAAAAGAAAAATGGCAAATGGTGGAGGGGTTGTGAAAAATGGGACATTCATTCACTGTCAGTAGAGTTGTTTACTGATTCAACCATTCTGTAGAGCCCTTTGGAACTCAAAGAGTCATGTATACTCTTTGACTACTAGGTCTGTATCCCAAAAGAGATTTTTAAAAAAGGAAAAAGATCTATATCTACTAAAATATTTGTAGCAGCTCTTTTGTGGTGGCCAAGAATTGGAAATTGAAGGGATGCCCATCAATTGGGGAATGACTGAACAAGTTGTGGTATGTGATTGTGCTAGAATATTATTGTACTATGGGAAGGGATGAGCAGAGTGCACTTGTAAAAGCCTGGAGAAACTTGCATGAGCTGATGCAAAGTGAATATTGTGTACAAAATAACAGCAATATTGTAAAATAATCAGCTCTGAATGACTTAGCTATTCTCAGTAACACGATGATCCAAGACTACTATCAAGAACTTATGATCCATCCCCAGAGAAGAAGTGATGGTGTCTAAATATAGATTGAAGCACACTTTTTTTTGCTTTCTTTATTTTTCTTGAGGTTTTTTTATTCTATGTTTTCTTTCACAACATGACTATTATGGATATGTTTTGCATGACTACACATGTATAGACTATATCAAATTGCCTGTCTCCTGAATGAAGTGTGGGTGGGGTGGGAAGAAGGGAGAAAATTTGGATCTCAAAATTTTGAAAACAAATATTAAAAATTGTTTTTATATGTAACTGGGAAAAAATAAAATACTAAATAAAAAGTTAAATATTAAAAAATAAATTTTCAAATACAGCTATGTAGGTATATTATGCTAGAAGGACAATGTCTACTACGAAGAAACAATGTAAAAACAAAGACAAGTAAGGGTGAGGTCATAACTACCCCTACCACTTTATAGTAGCCTTGATAGTTCAAATACGTAAAATAATAGGGTTCTTACTAAGCATGAAAGGTTCTTAGAACTGATGTGTCATTGTACAAAAATGATGTTCAGAGAAGCCAAGGAAACTTAACCAAGTAGTTAGAACTGAATTCATCCAACAGATTGAAACAAGCATGGCATCAGAGTTACATTCCCTGAGAAGGAACAGCTTGGGGGGAAGCAAAGAGACATTTCAGCACTGACTTTTGTCTTAGGTCTTCTTCCCCACATCTCTTTTACCTGAAGAAAATATTGCCAATTTCAAACTATCTGGACTCTTTTATATTTCTCATCATACTAATCAGTGTCCTGGATACCTCCCAAGATCAACTAATGGCACTGTTTTAATTGGTAACCAAAGAAAGACAGGACAAAGTTTCAACAGGCTTAAAAGGAACTTTTTGAGCACCCCACAAATGGGAAAGGACTTCAAGCAATGAGGAGATGCGTCATCCTTTTGTTACATGTACTCTTGAGTCTACTTTTCCCTGGACTCTCTATGTGCTTCTAGGAGAGTGCAGCATAGACTTTTAGGAGTTGTTTTGTAAAAATGTTCCCACTTTATAAAATATGTTTTTTTAAAAAGCAACTTAGAGCTGAATGACTGCAAGTTTCCAAACAGATAATCTTGGAAGGAAGCATAGCTTATATCAGGAGTGACTGGAGCTAATTGTATTAAGGAATCCCTGACTTCTTAGGGATATCTCTAGAACTCAAAGGGGAATATGTGGCAAAACTCTAGGTGTGTCATCTGTGGGAGTGAAGCATAGAGATGATCAGGGCTTACATGGGCTATAGAAATTGGGTTGACCAGTAGTAAATTGTTAGATCATGGGAGAATTATTCCTATAGCTATAACATCTTCTTTCACTACCTTCTCTATGTAAATAGCTTGCACAGGTGCTAGTCTAATAGTTTTTAAAATTACAGAAATAAGATGTGCTTAAATAAATATGGGTGTTCGTATCACATAAAGAAAAGTTCTGCTGTGGCCAGATTTGAACCAAGAATGATGTGTCTTTCTGACTTCAGGCCCCACACTCTATCCATTGCACCTCCAATTTCCCCTTAAATACATACCCAGAGCAAGGCTCATAATATCAGGGTTCTAGATATATCCCTGAGAACTTGGGAATGGCTTTTTTTGAGTTACGGCTGATAAGCCTTCACCATTAAGCTCCCCAAACCGTGATAATTGATTACTCAGCCAGAAAACTAGTTTTCTGAAGAATTGTTAACTAAGATGGCCTAATGAAAATAGTTGGTATAAAACATTTCCTGTAAAGGCTTATAACTCCCACACATACAGAGTTCAAGGAAAAAGATTTTGCATAGAGGAAGAGGAAGAGGAAGAGAAAAAGGCCTCAGCAGGCATCCAGACTATGCCCTTCCTGACCAAGAATCCCCTCTACATAAAATCTAAGATATGGGTATTATTTATATTATTTATTTATATCATATTATTTTATAATTATTTATATTATATATAATTTATATATAATATAAATTATTATATAAAATTATTTATTTCAGATGATAGGATCATAGATTTAGACCTGGAAAGAACTTTAGAGGCCATCCAATCCAACCCCATCATTTCACAGATATAGAAATGTATAAATAGGCTTGTAAAAAGACTTGTCCAGGGTCTCATAGCAGGTATTTAAGGTGAGACTGAGTCCAGGCCTTCCTGACTCTAAGTCCAGCGACTTTTCCGCCATGGATCTACTCTAGTGCCTTATTCACTATGACTTATCACCTCAAGATTGTAACTTGTCTTTCAGTTGCTAATAGTCATTAGAGAGCTGTGAAATTAAAAAAAATATATAATATAGGTAAGAGTTTGGAGTTTTGTTTGTAAACCCATCTAAGGGAGCATAGTTGTCTTTAAAATGATGAAGATCCTGAAGTCTTGGTCATTTTCTCTTGGAGTCTTTGATTCATTGATGTAGCCAGATGCTTACGGTTTCATAATTCCCACTGCCTGATTTATAAAATAGAATAAACCTCTAAAGGCAATTACAGAGGTGGTCCTGCCCCTTGGTGCAATTGATTTTCTTGTAAATAAGCAGTTGTTAATCCCAGTTAACCTGCTCTGATGAAAATCGATGCAAGTTCAGTACCTGTGTTAAATAAATACAGTAAGATGAAGCAGTGAAATAGACCAGTGCTGCCTAATATCCGTGGTGAGTTCCTTCCTTTGTGGCTGACTGATGAGGGAATGGCTAACTCCGGAATTAATTTTAAGACGATATAAAATTGCCAATCTTTTGCTACTAAGCAGAAGCTAAATATTTTCCTGGTTACCATTGTATAAAAGTTTTCCCAGACTTGCTGGGGAATCATTGACTTTTATCATTGGAAGCTCCAGTAACCAGTGGGAATGAGGTCTTCAGCTAATGATAGGATGATTATTTCTTGCTTCTCCCTTCTAAGTCCTCCTCTATGCTTCAGGTCAGGTGTTAATTTTTTTTTACCTCCTGTTTCTACCATAGCATGAAATAAGAGCCAGCATAGCTGAGACACAGAGAATAAGCCTTCCTGAAACTTTGTTCTCTGATACTCAGCCTCAGCAAACATTGCTCTGTTCTCAGATCAGTCTTTTCCTTGGCAAATTATAAGGACTGATAAATCTTTTTGACAGCCTGCTGCTTCTACTAAATATGCAGATCACTGTCTTTTCCTACTCCCATTCAGAGACTCTCAGAGCTGAAAGGAACCTTAGAGATTATCCAATCCAGCCAATCTCTGGGCATGAATCCCCTGTGCAACAGCTGAGTCAGAACATCCCCATTTATGGGGTTTCCTCTCTCCTCAACTTCCATGGTCCTTTCTAATATGGAACATCTCTAAAATCATATGTGTGTGTGTGTGTGTATGTGGGTATATATGTATATTATATATATATATATATATATATATATATATATATATATATATACTTTTTTCCTTTTATCCATTTAAAACTTCTCTCTTAACAATTTAAATTTACTGTCACTCTGTTCTGTAGGATTGAGTCAATAAAGTATTACAGACAACTCTTCAAATATTTGATTACAAACCATTATGAACCTGAGAAGTTTTATCTTTTCCAAGTTTGTCATAGAGTCTCTGCTGTGACTTCAAAGGTCTCAGGGTACCTACCTCTTGCTACTCAGTACCTGACCATATATATTGTTGGGGAAACCTGACTTCTCAAGAGGAGGAGTAGGCCTCCTTGTCTTTTTCTGGTCATGTGTTTCTCTGATATCATCATATATATTAGACTTTTTCATCATCCCTCATGTGTGCTGCATTTTCCACTAGCTCATACTACTGGACACAACCATGCCTCCAGGAAACCTTTGCAACCCAGAAACTCATTATCCTACAAAATTTCATCAGCTTTTGCACTCATTTCCCTCTAGTACAGTACCATTTGCCCTTCTGATTGGAAGGCTAGAAAGCAAAGTAATGAACTCCCCCCAAAGCCTCCATTTGAAGAGTGCTGCCAGACCAGTCATCACTTCATTTCTCACCAGCTGATATTTCTTGTTCTCTACAATAGGTATACTGGCTACCTCCTCCTCTCCAACCCCAATCTTTTCAGCTTCTTTTTGTATGCAGTGTTTCCCTGTTAGGCTATAATTCTTTGAAGGCAGTGAATATTTTTCATATTTGTATCACCAGTGCTTACCATAGTTCCTGGAACACGATAGGTGCTTAATAAATATGTATTGATTGACTGGATGTTAGTTGCTTCTATCTGCTGATTATATCATAGTTAAAGAATATTTCAATTAAAATTTTCAACTAATCTTCAATTAAAACTAAATGAAATAATTAGACCTATAATTCTAACTCATTTATGGCTTATTTCCCCCTTGTTCTTTTTCCTTTTATGTGTTGTCTTAGATCATAAGAACCTTGAGGGCTGAAGTTTTCTTTTTTTTAAATTTGTATTCCAAGCATTTAGCACAGGGCACAGATTAGGCCTTTAATAAATATTTATTGAATTGAATTAGTGGCAAATGGTATTTTTAAATGGTCATATCACCAATGAAGACCCTAAGCCCTTTTTTCCATGATTATGTTCTTAATTTTTTTTCCTCCTGTTTCTACCATGGCATGGAATAGCAAATGCTGATTCATTTGGAAGTCTTAGGAAATATTTAGTCATACAATGTCAATAAAAATGTGGTTGATCAGAAAAAAATTACTATTTTCAGATTTTTCAGGATATTTGAAGTTCTGTGCTTTCACCTTAAAGTAGGGTGGAGTGGAAAGGACTGTAGAAAGCTGATCTGTGTAAGCTATGGCCAGTAGAAACTGTCAGCCAATAGAAACATCAGTTAGATGATTCTTGATAGCTCAGATAACTGTTTTATTGGCCAAGAGTCCTAGTGACTACTATCATCTCCCTCTAGCACTACTTACAGCTGAAGATAGGGGAAGCTTTTCATAAGGTCTTATTCTCTGCTACCACCTCTGTCATGAGGAAGAAAAGCAGCCAGCTTTGCAGCTGCTTTGAAGATAGAGCTAATACAATGAACAGGGTAGCATCTGGGTGAATGAATTATTGACCAGGCTGGTCTTTATAAATCACAGAACCAGTTTGGTGGGATTTGCAGCTCTATGATTTAAGAGACCTGCTATTCACATTAAGATGGATGGATGGATAGATACGTAGGTAGGTAGGTAGACAGAGAGATAGATACATAGATAGAAAGATAGATAAATAGATAGAGCTTTTTGTTTAGAGATTACCATAGTCAAAACACTGTGTGCTAAGGGAATTCAAATACAGTTCAGTCATAAAGGACATATGCCTCCCCAAAAGCCCCACACTATGTAAAATCAGCAATAAAACCTCAGAGCTTTTGGAGAAAATAGGGCAAAATAAAAAAAAAAACTTCATTAATGACACATTAAAAATAAATGATAGGAAGCTAAGAAAGTAGTAGCACTGTTTTATCCATATTAAATGGTTGACATACATGAATACTAAAATAAAGAGTTGTCTAGTCCGTGCTGCCTGACCCAGCCTTCAGGGTCTTGTAGAGATGTGATAATGGAAACCAGTTCTTCTCTACCTCCAGCTCCTATGACATCAGAAGATGTGCAATAAATATGGCCACAGACCTTGACGAAATCTGAAGTTTGCTTATGTAAGTGCCTATCAGAAGAGTTGCACCTTGTGTTGTGAAGTGTTATAGCTCTCCAGAGTTCTCTAACTGTAGCTCTGAAGAAATCATGTGTAGCAAACTGTAAATTTGAGCTATTCTCAAAATATTCCCTCATATATCAATTGAGTTGGAATAATTTCACATTTTTAAGCATTAGAGCAGAATTGACTGTACCTGATTATATCCTCAAAGAATTTATATTCTAATGGAAGATCTATCAATAAATCAATGTTCATTAAGTGCCCACTAGGTGCCACACACTATGCTGAGGACTGGGGATACAAAAAAAATACACAAAAAAACCTGAAAAGAGAACAGGAGGGTTCAGAAAAAGCCTTCCTGAAGCCTGGTCATAATTTACCTAAAGAAGATCAGAACACGACATCCCTATCTTAGGGACAGACCTGGAGTTTACTCAGTCTTCTGGTTGCAGTTCAGGTCATTGTCACTCAAAATTATACAAAATTATCCTTAAGGATTCTGTCACTATTGACTTATAGATATTATGAAATGGTGAATGTTATGTAGTATGTCACTGAAGGTTGAAAAACTTTAGCATCTAGCCAGATGCCTAGATAGATGATTATGTGGCTAAAATTATGCATCAGGACTCATTTATAAACTAGCACATAATATTACATTGATTCATAACATTTAAGAACAATATTTTAGTAGATACCACTTCACCAAATACCAAATCTTACCAAATTTCCAAATACCATGGAATAAAAAACTTTCAAAATATATAATCCTAACTACCACATCATCTTCATGATACTACCTCCTCTTAGAATTGTCCGAAATGTATTTTCATTGAGCTTTCAAAAGATGACCTTATTTGCCAATATTTTGATTCAGTTAGAAAAACAGGTATTTTATCCACTTGAGTAATAGTCTGAAGCACATTAAACAAAAAATAATAGCCAGGTAGTGGCTTCCCCAGCAACATTTCTATCTAAAATCCATTAAAAATAGGTTAGAAAAATAAGATTAAATAATAATAAAAATATTTAGGTATGTCAGAAATAATACTATATACAATATAATAATAATTTTATCTGTAATATGCTAAATTTTTTCTCCAAACCCCAGATGTAAATGTAATTAAAAATGTTTCTAAAACTGCATTTTATTCAAGAAAAATCTTTTCTATATCAGGTGACAAGTAATTAAGAATAGAAGAAATATTTTAATCTTTTGGAAAGGTCTTTGTTCTAACCAATTAATCTATAAATCAACAACTATTCTTATTGAGTATTTACTTTGTGTGCAGTACTCTTCTAGATATTGTAAAGCTTGGGGGGAGGAGAGGTGGGAAGAAAAAAAAGGTTAGTAAGAAAATGAAATAGTAGAATAAAATAAAAATGCTATACAAGCTCTGTCCCTAGAGATATTTTAAAATGGATTAGCTAACCTCCCATCTCTATTGCTGTTAACTGTTTGATGTTGGCCAAGTCATTTAACCTCAGTTAAAAGGCCCCAGTTCCCTCAAGTCTAAAATGAGGGGAGGTTAGATCAGATAATTTCAAAGATTTACTCCAACTCTACAATCTAGCCACGCTACCTTCCCTTCTATGTCTTAGACATATACCCTTATTACCTAAAGGCACTTATAGGTGTTTGGGTTTTTTTAACCCTGTTAGTGGCACTAAGCTTTGGAAATATTCAGTGAGACCTCATCTAGACATTTCAATTGACCAGACACACACACAAAAAAAATCAGATAAGCACTTTCAATGCCTTCCAGCTCCACAACTCTATCTAGAAAAGGGAATAGCAAAAATTGGTGGTGAGAGCAGTAAAGAGAATAGGGCATTTCAGGTGCTTACAAAATACTAAGTCCAAATCCAATTTAAATCTGTTTTAAGTCTATGTGGTCAAATGGAGTGTTTGCCACTAAAAAAAATGATTATAAAATATTTTTTCCATATACTTAAAATTTCTTATCCTATTGTATTTCTTTCCTTTCACTCTCTAAATTCTAAGACATTTAATAAGGCATCAACTGGTCACAGCCTATTCATGTTCAGTCATCCATTATTGGCCCTAGTCCAATACCACAATGGAAAGATCATTGTAAAATGATGTTTCCTTCAGATTTTCCTTTAGATTTCCTCTTTCCTTTAGATCTTCCCATTCATCCATTATAAGGAATTGCTCCAAAGAATATTTCCCTTCTACTGGAATGCTCAAGTTTTCAGGTGGTATATCCAGAAATAATGTCACAATTAAAATTCCCACCACTTATCTAAAGTATTAAGTATATCAAACACAGCCTCCACCCTGGCTGAGATATCTTTCTGTAAACCTCATTTACAATGGGATCACAACGAGTCATTTCTAACCCAGCCCTAATGATGGATGCTAACAAAGATGAAGCTGTATGGGTAGCATTTGAAGTTTAATTCTCTTAACTTAATGATTCAACTTTCAAATCATTTTTATTCTGGGAAGAAGGAAAGCATAATTATTTAAAATTAACGGAACCATTTATTTTTTTAGTCTATTGTTTAAATTTGTTGAGAGAAACAAAATTAAGATGAAAAGTACATATCAGGAGAATAAAATCATTCAAATGCTCGTTATAGAGTACAATGCCTTCTAGTCCCAAATGGAGATTGTTATTTTGATTTCTTAACTAAAATCAACTGTCATTATTTAAGATTTGGCTTTCTCCTGTGCTGTTTTCTTCACTTAGCAAAATAAACTGTAAGTTATTTGAGGCTGAGTTCTGTTGTTTTCATTTGGAGAGTGTCTTTGTGTTTGGTTATTTGAGGAAACACCTCCCATAGAGAAAATAGTTTAAACCAGAGCTGGAGATCTGCAGTCTCAAGGCCACATGTGGTCTTCTAGGTCATCAAGTGCAACTCTTTGACTGAATCAAACTTCACAGAACAAATCATCTGAATAAAATGATTTCCTCTGTAAAATTTAGACTCAGTTAAAAGGCCACACCTAAGGATCTAGAAGGCACAGACTGCAGGTTCCCCATCCCTGGTTTAAACCTTTGCTAAGCATTCTGAATAGTGCCTTTTTTCTTGGATTATCTTCCTAGCAAAGAACTGTATAAGAAGTAGAGAGGGTGGGAGACTAGCTAGTCCTCCACCAGAAGCCTTGAATTTGAGGAGCTGGAACGTGGCTGATAATAGTTTTAACAAAATCAGAGCCCAGCAGCTAAGAAGTTATTTCCTTTCCCAGACTCCTGGGAGACCCATACAGATTGTTCCATATATTTGCCTATTGGTAGTATGGGAACCTCCCAGCAGGATAGATGGCATGTAAGGAATGTGAAAGAACCAAGTTGTTTCTATACAACTCCCATCCCCTATCCATCATTATTAACCATGCTTGTTCATCAATAAGCAATTTGTCTTATGATTGAAACTGCTTCCTTTCTATTCACTCTTGCTCTTTCTCTCCATAATAGTGTGACCAACACAGACATTTATATTTCCTTGTGCTCCTTTTTGGTTTTGGTGAGCTAGCTCTAGGAATTTTAGCTACACAGAACACTGAGTGGGGAATTCCTCATTGCACTGGCAAGACCAGTCCATGTTCCATTGTTAGATAATCTCTTAACTATGGGTCATATATTATAAGCCATTCAGTCCTTATTTCCTCATAATATCGGAACTCCCCAAAGCAGAATTTTAAAAGAAAACTCCAGGCCATACCTTAAATGAAAAGAGCCTAATTTACATGGTTTTTATGACACCTAGTGGTTACATTCATATCCTCAGCACCTATCACCTATTAGTTGAATTGTTCTATGTTGTCATATCTAAGTTTGAGGAAAATTGCAAAGTAATTTCTCTGTTTCATTTCCTTCTCTTTTTAGTTTATTTTCTCCAGTTATGTCATGCTGTCAGATGTTCCTTATAAGAAAGGAAAAGAAATGATGAAATGATTCACATTTAGGTGATAAAGACAATGTTTTGCCCCTCCATGAAGGTAACAAAAACTTCAATAGATGCTCCAGCAGGAACTATGACTGTGTTATTGTATCTTTAAGAAGCAATAGAATCTTGAGAATGAGGAAATTTACCTGAATTCTGGAGAAGCTGTTAACTTTCATGGCTTGGAGAGAAACTGTTTGAGGACCTAGAAAAAGGACTAAGAAGTTGTTTCCCAAGAGATTAAGCTTAACTTTACTGCTATGGAGAAGCTATCTTAAAAACAACCCTTGAGAGGCTTTAAATGCTATCCTGGGAGAGCTGAATGTTGAGGCTGTCTCCAGAGTTAAAGAAAAGTCAGCTAAAGTAGTTTGCACCATCCTTAATTATATAAATTATATACTTGTTTTGTTGAAAGAGAATGAACGAGACAGAGACAGAGAAAGACAGATAAAGCTTACTGAAAGAGGTTACTGTAGTTTATTTGATACAATGGGGTGGAAGCTTATAGATAATTGCTTAATTAATGAATGTTTATTTCTATTAATTTATGAAGAAATAGGGATAGGGAGGATAGAAGCTTTGTGTAATTGTTGACAAGTACAGTGTATCACATACTCCATATAACTATATGAAGGTTACTGGAGGGGATCTTTATCTCCTAAAACTTATTATATTTACATTTTAAAGGAGAAAGCAATAACTCTTCAATGATGGAATTTAAGGTACTGTGGCAGCTGAAGGGGGCATGTTTTTGGATGGGCACACTTCTCTTTACCTTTAAAATTACAACAAATAAGCAGTGTATTTGCTATCAAAGAACCAGTCTTGCTCATTATGGAAGAGGACTAGAGGGTTGTGGGAGATAATGATTTCTTTCAGGGACTCTAGACCTTCTAAACTGAAGGGTTAGGCTTTGTTTGAATGGAGGAAGAACCTATGGTGAAGAAATCATAGATCATATTGGCATATTGAAGTAAATTATTGACTATCCATAAATGTAGCCTGGTCTTACTAGGGTAAAATCTTACGTCCAACAATTGTCTGTAGACTTAATTAACTAGAATTAACAGTAGATTTCCTGGTTACACAAACAATGCTCTTCAATGTTTGGGTGAAATATATTTTCTTTTTCTGTGTGTGCCCAAATTTCTAAAGATTCACTGAATTACAGGATTGAAGGTTTTTTTGTCTGTTTAGACAAAACTGACAAGGGGTCAGAGCAGGATCAGCCACTCAAATTTATATTCTTAGTACATGGAAAACTTTTAGAAAGTTGCTGTTGCCCATCTTCCTCCCTTCCCCCTTCTTCTTCTTCCTCCTCTTCCTACTCATTTTCTTTCTTTTTTTTTTAACCATATTCTCTTTTGTAAAAACTGACAAAACTGGTTAATATTGAGGATATGACTTGTGAGTAACTGTACTAGAAACTCCAACAGCTGAATAAACCCAGCCTACAACCTCAAGGGAATGCATTAGCTGCTTTCTGTAGATCCAGTACTAGTGGGAGTTGGGAAGTGGTTCCAAAGGAGGTGTTACAAGAGATTTAGATCTGGAGAAGTCAATTTAGTCCAACTTCCTCATTCTACAGTTAATTAAACTAAGGCCCATGGAGGTGAAATAATCAACCCAAGAATATGAACTTAGTTTAGGTTTAACTCAATACCAAGAATTATGCTATAAGCCTTGCTTGAGGAAAGGTAACTCCTGATGGTCATCTTTGCCAATGCAGGAAATTCCTGCTGCTTTCAGTCAGCCTTCCATGGAGGGACTTAGGATCTCCTGACAAGTTAACCTCCCTAGGCTGCCCCCCAGTACTAGGAAAATTAGACTTAGAATACAAGGTAGGTTGGCAGTGGGCACCATCCCCACCCCACACTGAAAGTGAGAGATGAAGAGAGGGTGGGCTGTGAAGAATGACAGGGGGTGAGAGATGGAGGGAATTCATAGCATGTGAGTGAGAGCAGAAACTATCTTTCTTTTTAAACTTTTCATTCAAAAGCATATTTCTCTCCTTTAGGGGGCTTTTGTCCATATATGCAATTCCAGAAAGATCTTTGGCCTCTTGGGGGGGATCAAAAACACTTCTTTCAAGTGTATTCCCAAAAAAATCCAATGACCTTCCAAATCGTGTATATAGTCACCCTCTCCTTCAGCAGTTTTTTAAAAAACGTACTTCTTTCCTTATTCATAGGCTAAATTCACAACAGACTCAAAAAGACAGAAAACATTCTTTTGAACTTCCAAGATACATTGGTACTACATTTATATTACAGAAAACTCTCTTAAAACTTGGAGGAGCCTCAGCTTTTTGTGTTTCTCTACTAGAGTAAAAAAAAATCTTATTCCAAAATTTAACCCCCCTCTACAATTTTAGGGTAAAGTGAGTTTTAAGGAAGTGCTTTAGTCAAACTGGGAACTGGTGCAAATAACCAAACCACAAAGTCCAGACATAACACAGTCTTAAGATTACTATTACCCAGACTAGGAAAAAAATATGAATTTAACTAATAGTAGTTTACTGGGGTTATCTTCAGGTTATAGTTCTTGAAGGTTATATCCACAATGGTTTATGTCTGCTGAATGACCACAAACAGCATATGCCCCAAGGTTCCAGAAAGCATCCACTATTTGCCAGAGGCATCACCAGACACACGGAGACCAGGCAGGGCTCACCTTCTTCTGCATTGCCCATTGCCCAGTTCAAGGTTCATCTTATTCTAAAATTTCCAACAAGGCCATTGGTAAACCAGGGCTAACCAGACCAATTTCTAAGTAGTTTAGGTTTGCATTTAGAATGAAATACTAGTAGATGTTGTTGTCCATCGAACAATTAGCAAAGGAAGATTTACCTAGCCTTAACAAGGGAACTAGTGAACAAGGATACCCCTGTAGATTCAGAAGAGCACAGGTTACCTTCCGCTGTGTTGCCTAGGACTTCAGTTGGCCAAACATCAGGTAGGAGGAGCCACAGCTCCTTATGACTCTTAATTGTGAAATGATCAGACAATGATATCAACATCCTTCCTCTTTAGTTCTCTGAGTCCACAGGACATTTTCAATGCCTTTTAAGGAAAAAAATCTAGCCAAGCACTCAGGGTAGGGTATTCTGATAACTATTCCTTTTATCACACCAACCCCATTCCACTACACTGACAAGTGGCTATTTAGGTTGATCAAAAGTTTAGAATAGATATTTCAGTGATCAGTGTTCAAACTATTTCTTAGAAAACTGGAATTCTGTGGTAAAATGCTAAGATGCTACAGAATATGTTATACAAGTATATTGCAAGGTCGAGGGGCAGGGAACCTGTAGCCTCAAGGTCATAAGTTCCTCAAGTATGGCCATTTGACTGAATCAAAACAACCACACTTGAGGATCTAGAGAGTTACATAGGGCCTTGAGGCTGTAGGTTTCACCCTTGCAAGCTATAGGTATATTTCGTAAAAATTATTGATTTTTTACACTAAATTCCCACACAAATATTAATTTTATCTGAAGTTCCTTGGCATTTATTTTCAAGTACAATTAAAGATCATAACTGAAATGGTTATAAAAGAAATGTTTCAAGTATTTGATTCTATTTTACTCTATAAAAGGGAGATATCAAAGTTGACATTTTTTTTGTTTTCTAAAAGTTAAGAAAAATTGTATTTGGTGTAATTTCTTTGCAAATGAGAGATATAATGCTTTCCGATAATGGCAAGATCATAATTATAAAATATTTCTTCTCATAGACATTTTTTAAGAATAAAACCATGACTACTTCTTTCCCTGCTTCTTCACGAAAAGGAAAACCTAAAAACCATCATAATGATAGACCAGTCTCAAGATGGAAAGCAGCAGTGGTCCTCTTACACAGCAGTAAATGAATGTGATCTAGATCTCCCTATTAGGAAATCAAATGACCATATTTTCCACAAAGAAAGCAATTTTGATGTTTCCCTCTGTTGCATTTTGAGAATTTGGCCTAGTTTCATGAAAAGGAGGTAGAGCTCTCCCTTCTTGAATCTGAACAAGTGTCATGACTCACTAGATTTTTCATGCAATTTCAGATGTTGGTGAATAGTTCTGATAATTACCAATTTTCTAAATTTATTACAAAGTGGTTCTTCATAAATAGCTAACTGTGATATTCTCTACATCTGTGCCCATTTTCTATAAATACATTCCATTTCCCTTTGGAGAGCAATTGATTTTAGTGGAAACAATGGTTTCTGATTACTGTGGCCTCATGCAACCTTTTATCCCAAATCAAATACAATAATGCAAGAGCCAAAAAATTGATTTTGCCATATCAAAGAGCAAGACAAACCAACAACAACTGGGCAATGTTTAAATAATGCTGTTATACATGGTAGCTAATGTCAATCAATAACACAAAAATAAACCTTGACTCTTTTGTTAGCTGATTTTTGCTTTTCTTAAAAAATAGCTTTTCTTTGTGTTAAAAGTCAGTTCAATCAGTTAGAATGGTATTTATTTAATGGACCTGACGATGTGATAAAACTTACCTGCATATCATTTTATGTCCCCAAGGCTAATTTTATTATTATTTAAATCCTTAATAAAATTCAAATATGAAGAAACAAACTATCTATTACTTTGAGAATAGAAATACCAATACTAGAAGAAACATACTAATTTATTGATATTTGATGAGTGCTAACTATTAAGTAGGAGATTAAGGGGAGATTAGCTAAAAGGAATGCTCATCCACAAAATGTTCCCTAGTGACCTTCCAGAAAATCTAAAATTTTCAGTCCTTTTGGTCAGAATATTGCCTCTAAGAATGTGCTATTAAATGCAAATATGTTACCTAAAAGTATCAGTATAAAAGCAGTAAAGTTCATTGAGAGATCCGAAGAGACCGTAGTCTTCACAGGATTTGAAATGAGTAAATAAATTCATTTCAATTTAACAAAATATTTATAAGGTGACTACTTTGTTCATGGAAAGCAATCATTCAACAAATACTTAAGCTGTCATGAGCTAGGCATTATGCTAGGTGCTAGGTATATAAAGATAAAAGTGAACTTATCCCTGTCCTCAAGAAGTTTGTATTCTTTGGGACAGACAACATAAATACATGCAAGTATCTGTAAGATATGTACAAAATAAATACAAGGCAATGCAGGGGGGTGGAATTTTATCTGGGAGAATCAGGAAAGGTCTTAATATGGGATGTTGTCACCTCTCAGAGGTGACATTTCAGCTATGTGTTGAGGGAAACTTTGAAATCTAATAGCAAAAAAATGAGGAGGGAATTCATTCTAGTTATAGATGACAGCCTGTGCAAAGTCATGGAGATGGAAAGCAAATTCCATTTGTAAAGAACGAGAAGGCCTTTTTGAAAACCTCTAGAGAATAAAGGAGAGTAATAAAGAATAAGTCTCAAGAAGTAGGTTGGGGGAAGGTGCTGAAAGGCTTCAAATACCAAAAAGAAAGTATGGGGTTGATCCTACAGGTAATATGGAGCAACTGGAATTTATGGCAAAGGAAAGGAGGCTATATGATATGTGTGTGTGCTTGTCCTTCGTTGCCAAAGAAGACCATGCCATCAGAGAAATGATGACATGACTTGCACTTGACTTTGTTTTGAGTGAGGGAGGGCTGTGCACGTCACCAGCCTCACTTCTCCTCCAGGGCCATCTGAATCCAGTGACCAGATATTCATCAGGATGACTGGAGATGACCCAGGATGAGGCAATTGGGGTTAACTGACCTGCCCAAGGTCACACAGCTAGTGAGTGTCAAGTGTCTGAGGTGAGATTTGAACTCTAGTCCTCCTGACTCCTGCACTGGTACTCTATCTACTGCACTACCTAGCTGCCCTGGCTATATGATAGACGAATTAGAGAAGGAAGAAATTTAAGACAAAATCACCAAGTAGGTGAGAGGTTCTGAGGGCCACTAGGGTGAATGGCTTTTTAAGTGGAGAGAGGGCCAGATGAGGATTAGGTTCAATTGGTTATATAGGATGAGCAAGACACTTAAGTTGGAAACATGGGTGACTAGAAGAATGATGGTGTAAAAGTCATAGAGAAATTCAGAAGGGAGGTTTGTTTTTTTTTAAATTAGTTCTGTTTTGAATATGGTGAATTTGATATGCCTATAGGACGCTTAGTTTTAAAAGTTCAATAGACATCAGGTGATGAAGGATTAGAGCTTGGGCTGAATCCACACACATACATCTATTTCTTCATAGAGGAGATAAATGAACTAATGACACTAAAATAAAGGAGATACAAAATAAAAAATGAGCCAGTTCCTATCCTTAAGGAATTAAACATTTACTGAGATCGATAAATACACAGATTTATCAATGCAGGATAAAGAAAAGATGGAGAGTGTAGTAATGACCAGAGGAATCAGGAAAGGCCTTCCATAGGAGATGGTACTACTTATTTGAGAGGGCAAGAAGGTCAAAGAAGGATTTGCACACAGTATGCTTCCCAGAGAAGACTAGTCTTTTTTTTTTTTAAAAAAATTTATTTAACGTTTTACATTCATTTTCACAAGATTTTGGGTTCCAAAATTTTCTCCCCATTCGTCCCCTCCCCCCTCCCCAATACACTGGACATTCTAATTACCCATATCACCAATCTGCCTTCTCTTCTATCATCCCTCC
>CM053770.1:569059573-569078603 GCA_028658325.1 Potorous gilbertii
GAGTTTATGCAGAGATCTTTTGTAGTGGAGCTGGGGTGGAGCTCCTGCCTGCTCTGTGGGCCTCTGGCCAAGTGGCCTCTGCCTCTGCCGCGGTCACCACCTCCTGAGGGGGTCCGAGTCCTGTAGATACTCCGCTCCCCTCTCAGCCTGTCTCTCTCACTGACCTGTGCATCTGTGGGTGGAGGGACCTTCGCGGCCGCCCGGAGATTCAGGTCTCTGAAGCCTGCTTGGGTCTGTTCGCTCCTCTCAGTGCCCCGTGGCCGGGGCGGGGGCGGGGAGCGCTCTGCAGGGCAGGGCTCTGCTCCCATCCGGGGTACCTTTGCGGTCGGTTTTTCAGGGCTCTCTGCAACGGAAATCTCCTTCACTGTGTTTCTGCGTGGCTTCCACTGTTCCAGAATTTGTCAGGAGTTCTTTTTAGAGGTAATCCATGGGCTGTGGGTTCGGAGCTAGCAAATGTGAGTCTTTCTACTCCGCCATCTTGGCTCCGCCCCCGAAGACTAGTCTTAATGGAATGCTAGAGTGAAAGGCTTATGGCAGTCCAACTGGAACATAAGGCCACTAGGAGACTGATGAAATGAGGAGGAAATCTTATCACAGACAGACTTGCCTTAGTTCAGTATTTCTTAAATCCAAACTGCATTTTGGACCAGCATGATATCTGAATTCTCTTTCAAGACTAACTGTATCCTCCATAACATTAGAGTAATACCTAATAGTGGCTCAGGGGGCAGGGGGTAGCAGTTGAGGAGAATACAGGAGCTAGGGTTTTGAGGAACAAGATGGCGACATAAATGGAACACTAAGAACCAGAGGATGACACAAATATCTTAAGGGAATAGGTTTTAAGTAAGGGCTTTGGGCAATAGAGATTTTGTTGACCAGTGAAAATTTATCTGTACCAAAGTCAGTTCATGGACTGGCAATTGAGTATGTTGTTTAGGCAGTTGGGTGGCACAGTGGATGGAGTGCCAGTCCTGGCACTTATATATAAGTCCAGGACTTATATTCATGAGTTCAAATCTAGTCTCAGATACTTTATAAGCTATGTGACCCTGAGTAAGTCATTTACCCCTGTTTGCCTCAGTTTCCTCATCTGTAAAATGAGCTGGAGAAGGAAATGGCAAACCACACTAGTATCTTTGCCAAGAAAACCCCAAATGGAATCACTGAATAACAACAGGGCAAATCCAACAAATACACACATTTTAGGTAACTTTCTTTTTAAAATATTTGTTTAAAATTTTTGTTTTTACTTCCAAATTCTCTCCCTCCCTCTACTCTTTCAGCTACCCATTAAGAAGGCAAGACCTACAATACCTATCATACATATGCAGTTAATTTAACTTTCAACAGAGTACTAACAAAATTTGTAGCTTTTACGCCTTAGCTATAATATGGATATTTGGGGAAAAATAAAATTGAGTGTTTCTGTAATCTTTGCAAATCCCTGAAAAACTATGTTAATGTGATACTCAAAAAAAAATAATCAGTATATTTGATCAGTCAGTCAGAAAATCAACAAACATTTATTAAGTCCCTACTATATTCCAGGCACTATGTTCTAAGTGCAGAGGATATGAAGAAAGGTAAAATTCTCAAGGAGCTACAGTTTAATGACAGAGACAATATGCAACTATGTACACACATGATATATACAGGGAATATGTGGAAATAGTCAACAGAAACAAGATACTGGCAATAATACAATGAAGGCTGGTACCATATAGTAGTGGCAGTGTCAGAAGAAAGAAGGGATATTGATAGGTGTTGAGAAGAGAAATGTTGAGATGAGAGAATCAATAGAACTTAGCAACAGATTGAATGGGAGTGGGAAGTAGGGGTGGACAGAGTGTGACATTGAAGATAGCACTCAAGTTGCAATCCTGGATGACTGAAAGAGTAGTGATGCTCTTAATACTAACAGAAAAGTTAGGGAAAATGGAGGGCTTGAGGTGAAAAATAATGAGTTAAGTTGTGGACATATTGAGTTTAAAATATCGATGGGTCATTCAGTTTGAGATGGCCAGTAGGGAATTGGAAATACGAGTCTGGAGGTTCAGAGAAAGTTTAGGACTGGAAAAGTAGACCTGAGAATCATTAGCATGAAGATGGTAATTGATACAAGGAAAAGAGAAAAGAGCTCTGGACACAACTTTAGAGGACACAAACTGTTAGCAGGAATGAACTACACTGACATTCAGAAAAGAAGATTAAGGAGTGATATGATAGGTAGGAAGACAATCAGGTTAGAGTAGTGTCACAAAATTCTAGAGAGAAGAGCGTATCAAAGAGAAAAGGGTGATAGTGCTAAAGGTTCCAAAGAGTTTTGAGGAAAGGTGATTAGATTTGACCTTTGAGTAATCACTGCTAATGTTGGAGAGACTTGTTTCAGTTGAATTATGAGGATGGAAGACAGACTGTAGAGGGTTTGCTTCTATAAGAAAAGCCACCTGTTCATGTGAGACAGGGGTGAAACAAGAGATTGTGACAGAAGGCATTTGATGCCTCATCTAAGATGAGGAGGAAGAAGAAGAGGGAGCAGTTGGCAAAGGGTCTCGGTTCTTTCAGTGAAATATGAGGCAAGATTCTTTGCTGAGAGGGGCAACCATGGGAGATTTGAGGAGGGATGAACAGATTTGGAAAGCTGCTATAGTCACTGCAACAGTGAATTCATTAGGGAGGTGTGAAAATTGTCTTGCTTTAGTGATGAAGGGCTCAGTTGAGATTATGTAACATAAATTTCTAAATGACCTAGTCATCCTGATTTTATATTTTTCTCAAGCTTCATTCATCAGCATGAGAGTAGGAGTGAAAGTAATGGATCATGAGTAATCCAAGGATGAAACTTGGCATGGCAAGATTGGTGATGTGATAAGAGACTTGAGAGACTTGAGCATTAGAGAGGAAACCAAGAATCTATTAGTTCATGACAATCTTAGTCATTTCAGGCAGTTGATATTTTTTTAATAAAGGGTTGTAGACATTTGGCCAAGATTCCTAGAAAATATATGATGTCCATTTTCTCCTCTTGACCCCATGGAATGTTCATGAGATTTAAGATATTCCACACCCATTAACAGGCCTCAGGTTGAGCCCATTGAGGGAAGCTTACTTAGAGAGACTTGCTTGTGGAAAGGCTTTCCCATCTTTTCCTAACTTCTAATTAGCATTGAGTCATGATGATTGTGATGCCTTTCAAAGTCTTCTGAAATGTATATATATATATATATATGTATATATATATATATATATATATATACATATATATATATATATATATACTCTGAGCTGGTATTTTGCTTTGGGAGCTCACTTGTGAGAAGGATCTTGTGATTCCCTGGTCAAGACTCTGGGTAGCCATACGTTCAGACCCTCGACAGCTCAGATGTAAAGACTGGATTCAGTGGTTGTCTGTAAATTGCATAGCAATATTGCTTGATTCAGGCAGTAGAGCCCTGTCTGTTGGTCTTTATTTCTCTGTATTTTCTCTGTTTGTATTTTCTCTGAAGTTCACGCTACTGACATTTCCCCTGAACTAGTGAGTGTAATTAAAAAAGGTTGTTGATGCTTTAAACAGTTATCTTTCCTAGTAAAGCAAATCTAGGAACCTTTGGTAATAGCCTTCATGGGTATGCCAGTGTGGTTCCTCTTACACCCTGTTCCTAACTTTTGTACTGTAGAACCGTGCCTTCTCTACTGTTAGCTTGTCCTGGAACTTTCCTTAAGCCCTGTGGCCTTCGTATTCTCTAATCATCTACAACTCCTGCATACTCACCCTAGAATATTCAAGACCTGCCCCTTTCTCTCATTGGTGAGTTCCTTCTAGAGCCTCTGTTTTGTGGAAAGGACTCAACCCACCTGCTTTCATTCTCCTTCTGGCCCAATGCCTCTCTGAACTTCAAAACCTTGCTCTGCTCCAGACAGAGCTCTTTTCCCTCTTTCTAGCTCCCTTTTCTGTGTTGTCCATCTCTGTCAGGATGTAAATTCCTTAGGGCAAGGGCTATTCTTCATTTTATATTTGTATTTATATCTATTTAGCATAGTGCCTAGAATATAGTATTTAAATAAATGCTTACTTCCTTTTCTCCTTCCTACATGTTATCAGGCTTCCAATCAGATTTGGGATGTTTTGTGCACTGCTAGATTTGCTGAAGGAAAGATAGGACAGACTCTCAACTGATGGATAGAATGTTGATGTAACACTGGAGACCTGTGGGAAGGAGAGAGGTAGCCAGAGCTTCTGAAGAGAGACATGTGATGGCAAAAGAGATTCCAGAAAAATAATATATATACTTTGAAAGCTGTAGATACATAGGGGAAACTGGTTTCTCAAAGTGTTCCTGATTTCCAGCTTGCTTCTCTGAAAACTTCAGGCATTTTCTTTTTGGGTAGGAATAGAACCTCTCTCTTGGTTGGAGCTGAGATATCTCATTGCCAGCTGGAGATCTCATTCCCTTTTATGTATTTTTGTGTACATTCCAATCGTTATAACTCTTTCAATATCTGCTTTCTGTTTGCTTGGAAAAATACATTTATTCACTATTTTCTATTTCTGATGATCATTTATGAAACCAGGATTTGATGTGAAGGAACAAAACTGGCACTGCCCTAGCCCGTAAGCATCGTTTTCAATCCCCCAAAACGACACTCCTAAACCAACAGTGTTTGAAGAGTGGAGCAGATAGAGAGAGATAGAAAGGGTAGAGTATAATAATTAATAATTTTAGCTGATATTTATGTAATACTTTACAAATACCTCATTTTATCCTCACAACATTGGGAGATATTAGTTACTATCATTTTAAACATTTTCTGGATGAAGAAACTGAGGTAGGTCAGAGTTTAAGTAATTTGCCCAAGGTCACTCAGCTAGTAAGTGTCTGCAGCTGGATTTGAATTCAATTTGTTCAACCATTCAGTACTCTTTAATTCTAACACTACAGGCATTTCCATCCTCTACTATCTCTTGAAGTCCATTCAAGTTCATTGTCATTGTTTCTAGGACACCCTTTATCCATCTCATCCTCTGCCATTCCCTTTTCCTTTTGTCTTCAGTCTTTCCTAATATCAGGGTCTTTTCCAGTGAATCCTGTCTTCTCATTAAGTGGAAGGAAAGAAGAAAAGAAAAAGCAAGCAAGAAAGAGATAGAAAAGAGCTAGAAAGGAGGGAAGGAAAAGCAGGAAGAAAAAAGAAAGGAGTGAGACGGGAAGAATGGAAAAGAGAGGAAGAGGCAAATAATAAAAAGAGAAAAAAAGAAAGGGAGGGAAGAAGAAAGTACAGAAGAGAAAAAAGAAGGTAAAAGAAAAGAAAAAAAGATTATACCATTTGTATAGTTCCAGGTATAGATGGGACATTAGAACAAGAGATTTTAACTGTTTTGTAAGGAAGAATTCTCACCATTAGAACCATCCCAAACTGAAATGGATGGCACATTGGTAGAGTTTTTTCTCTTCCAGTCCCTGAGGTTTTAAAAAAGATGCTGGGTGAACATCTGTCAGGAATCCTGTAGCAGATGGGATGTTGTCTACATAATGAGAAGACAGGATTCGTTGGGAAAGACCCTGATTTTGGGAAAGATTGAAGGCATCTGGATTCAATTACCTCTCTGTTAACAGTTAAGCAGCATGAGTCATCATCTGTGCTCGAGGATCATGATTGGTCATTGCACTGATCTGAGATCCTATGTCTTTCAAAGCAGTCTGCCCTTATAATGTTTTTATTGTAAAAATTGTTTTTGCTCTGCTCATCTTATTGTTCATTTCATGTCTTCCCTTCTCTAATACACAGATATATAGATATGTCTCCATGTATGTGTACATATACACACATAAATTCACACATAAAATGAGAACATTATTAGGAAAAGTTGATATCTTTTTGTACTTAATTGCATTTTTTCCTAATTTTAGCTTAATTAATTTGTGTAAAAAATTTCAAATTTCACACAATAAAAATGTTTCTATTTTATGTTTTTGAATCTCTCTATCCCTGGCGTGGTCATAAATTCTTCTCTTATTCATATATCTGAAAGATAGTCTATTTATTAATCCTCTAATTTACTTGTGGTGAGACTTTTCATATCAAAGTTATACATCAATTTGGTACTTTACTTGGAATATCAGGTGAGGCATTAGTCTAAAATTAATTTCCATCCCAGTTTTCCCAGTAGATTTTGTCAAATAGTATGTCTTTACCCTAATAATTTGCATATTTGGGTTTACTGAATACTAAGATACTATATATTCATTTGTTTCTGTATGTTGTCCACATAATCCGTTGCACTAATTAAGGTCTCTGCCTGTTTCCGCCTGTCCATCTCTGATGAATACTGATTTTTAGCATGGTATGACATCTGATACTGCTAGTCCCTATCTGGGGCTTTCTTAGGGTAGCCTTTCGCTCTCCTTCCTCAGATACAAAGCTTTATACCAAATCTTACTATGCTCCTAATCGTGATGAGAAGCTGCTCTATTGTTTGCTGAACATGGGTACTGACGATTCTGGTACTCCTCTTTCCTCTTGTCTGTGATCTTCTAATGGCTATTTTTATGGTTCTGGGTTCGATGATATCAGACACTGTAGTTTCTTATTTTTTTTTTTAATTTTTTTTTGTGTTGATAGGGAGAAGCTAAGTTGCTTGCCTCTGTACACACCTCTTGACTACAAATCATTTTTTAAAATTTGTTGTTTCTATACCCCAGTATGTGTGTGTGTATCGACATTAATTTTTAAATTTAGATTTCTGATTATCTCACTCCCTTCCACCCCACCCATTGAGAATTCAAATATATATCAATCATATATGTAAAGTCATACAAAACACATTTCCATACTATGTTGCAAAAAATCAATGTAATTCAAGAAATAAAGAGAAAAAAATATGCTTGGTCTGCACTCTGAGTTCATGAGTTCTCACTCTAGAGGTACATAATATTTTTCACCATAGGTGCTTTGGAATTGTCTTAGATTGTTGTCTTGATTGAAATAGGTAAAGCTTTCACAGGTTATCATATTTAAAACATCACTGTTACAATGTTCTCCTGGTTCTGTTCACTTCACTTTGTATTTAAGTCTTCTCAAGTTATTTTCTGAAACTATCCCCCTTGTCACTTCTTAAAACAATACTATTCTATCATAATTATAAATTACAGCATATTCAGCCTATCCCCAGTTTATGAATATCCCCCAAATTTCTAATCTTTGCCACCACAAAAGAGGCCCTTTTCCCTTTTCCTCGATCTTTTTTGGAATGCAGATAGAATAGTGTTAAGTCTGGGTAAAGGGTAGGCAGAGTTTTATAACTTTTTGGGCATAGTTCCAAATTGTTCTCCAGATGGGTGGATCACCTCACAACTCCATCAACAATTCATTTTTGTCCCTATTTTCTACCATTTGTCATTTCTTTTTTTTATGTTAGCTCATCTGATTAGGGGAGGTAGTACATCATAGTTGTTTTAATTTTAATGACTAATCAATAGTGATTTAAAAAATTTTCCATGAAACTATTGAGAGCGTCAATTTTTTTTTTCTGAAAACGACCTGTTTATATCCTTTTTGACTCAGTTCCCTATGTTTTTGAGAAACAAGGCCTTATCAAAAATTACTGAGAAAACTGGAAGTCATTTTGGTAGAAACAAGTTACAGACCAACATCTCCTAATGTATACTACAATAAAAGGTCAAAATGGATAAATGATGTTTTCACAAGTAATTTTAGGGGAGCATGAAAAATATATCAGTTATATTTATGGATAAAAGTTTATGACCAAACAAAGGATGGAGAAGATCATGGGAAATGCACTATTTTGATTAGATCAAATAAAAAAAAGGGTTTTTTTGCACAAACAAAACCAATGTAGCCAAAGTTAAAGGGAAAACTGGAAACCAGAGAATTTTTTTTAATAGTTAATTTCTCTGATAAAGACATCTTGGAATAAAGCACTTGGTCTAAATCTTCCACTTGTACTTATCCCTTCAAGGACAGAAGAAGTCTGTTCTTTCCCACTTTGTTCATATCTAGTAATAGACACTGTAATATACTCAATTGGTTTCTTTTACCTAAGCATTTCTTGTAGTCTAGTTTTCCCTTATACAGAGAGAGGCCAAGGGTTAATTGGAAATACATATTTTTAATATTGAAAAAGTAAGGTCTAATATCTAGTCTCTTTCTGAATTAGGCATTTTTCCAACTGAGTGATATTGTGATTGTGAGTGATACAGTATAATCACAAATATTGTGATTATACTAATAGCTTTTTTTGTTTGATATATACAGCATAAAACAGCATGGACCTTATTACCATTTTATTGCCCCTAGGCTAAAAGTGAGTTAACTAATATAACAATGTGTTGTTATTTTTGAGTTGTTTCAGCCATATGTGATTCTTTGTGACTCCATTTGGGGTTTTCTTAACAAATATACTGGCGTGATTTGCCATTCACTTCTCCAGCTCATTTTACAGATGATGAAACTGAGGCAAACAGACTTACCCAGGCCAGATTTGAACTCAGATCTTCCTGATTCCAGGTTTGGTACTTTATCCACTGTGCCGTCCAGGTTCTCTGTAACAATGTAACAAGGTATGACTAATTAAATCTCCAATCTTCCCATGAGAAAAGGAAGAAGCAGGAGATACATGAAGCATTAATGAGATTCAGCTCTGCCCCCTTTCTGAAGGCATGAGGGATCTGAAGGGACCAAATATTTTCTCCACTGCCACTTAACCCACCTACTGTGTGCCTGATCAAGGGTATGGGGTAAATGATTAACACCTGGCTCTCCAGAAGAAAAAAAAACTTTTAAAGTTACAACTTACTTTAAAAGTTTAAGCTGAATTATTAATATTTTCTCTCACTTTCTTAATAATCAACAAAAAAAATAAATTAATCTCTGATTTGTTAGAACTGGCTCCAGCTCACCCTTTCCTCTCACTACTCTCTCATTGATAAGAGGTATGTTCTGTCTCCTTCTCTCAGCTTTCTCGAGCTTCTTAAGTTGACTGGCATATTGATTTTCTCTCTGCCATTGACTCAAATCCCTACCAGTTGTGTTCCTTTATTTTTAGGGGCCCAGTGCCTCACACCTTAATTCCACTTAACAATTTAACATTGAATATATTTTTACAAGGGAATATTTACTTCAAAGATATAGCAAGATTTAACGTCCATTTTCCCCAGTACTTTGGGAGTACAATTCCTCATTTACTACATTGATTATAAGAGAAGGAATGAGTCTCCTAATTTGGCTCAGTTCCTACAGTATTGGTCCCACCAAGTTCATACACAAAGGGGGCATCCTTGTCAGATGAATGCTAGGGTCCAAAGCATCACTCCTGAAGATTCACTCCTTGTTTCTCATGGCATTAAGGCTATTCTGGCTGCAAAAACCAACTTAGATCCCAGGACTCCCAGATTCCTGTGGCTTGACCTTAATGACTTTTTAATTCCCATAGGTGAAGACCCCGCTTCCTACATCTATAATGGAAAAAGAACAAAGTATAAAAGAATAAGTGAAAATTCCCCTCACTCACCAAGGCAGAAATGAAGTAGAGACTGCCAGAGTTGACTCTGGCTCTTTTGAAGACACCAACAGCTCTAGCTCATAGCCAGTGGAAAAAAAGATATCTTCAAATCATGGTAAGATAGCTTGCCAACTTATTTATAGAGTATCCAGGTATGTGTCAGTCATCGCAGTTCTCTTAGAGGCAGCTTCCTAGTGTCCTCTATTTGGAGGTTCCATTTTAGCAAGCTGATGGAGTCTGCACATGCAATAAAAGACCCCAATTACACAGAAAAATTCACTATAGTTGAATACTCCATTCCTCTGATATTCTGATTCATTAGAGCTTTTTGGAATAGATTTTCATATCCTGAACTTCATCTAGTAAATTAAGATGAAAAGCCAGGGTAGACTATGCAAACAATAGGGATGATAGAATGTGGGGCAGTGACAACTGGAGTCCTAAAGATTTGTTGTTTAAAATCAGTCCAAGTTCCTTCCTGAAAGAAAATGAGTGATGTCCTATAAAACCTGGAGGAGGCAGGAGACCAGGTGCCTTTCTCTAATCATTACCTAAAAGGCTAATTGTGATCATGTGCATGAACAAAATACAGATCAGTTGGGAGAGGAAATAGGAGCGATTTCCAGAAAATAAGAGGAATATTTCACATTTCTTATAGAGAAACAGGTGAAGGAGATTAGGGAAAGGAAAGGAAGATGATAACATTGTTTTCCACTCTAATCATCTGTAGGTACCAACAAAGCTGTATTCTTTTTTAATACCATTTCCTAATGCCTGTTCAACATGTGCCTCCAATGGAGTTCAGATCCTGATCATTTTAATCGTCTCTGAAAGCCAAAGGGTCTTGTAGGAGATTCTTTGGAAAGAGTCCCCTGACGGCCTAAGAAAAGTCAATATTTTGGTGGGACCTTATAAGCTCTGATTTTGAGTAGATGCAGAACCAAAGTACCTAGAACATGTATATTTTTCTATGGAATGCATGTAAGAAGAAAAATTATTCCCAGATGCTAAAATGAAGGGGACCATGGAATATAGAGGTAGAAGGTAACAGCTTAGAGATCATCTTTTCTAAATCCCTATTTTTAATAGAAAGAAAATGAGACTTGTGGAGGTTAAATTACATTTTTTTAAGGTTAAACAGGAATTAAGATATTGAGCTAGGAATCAAACTCTAATTTCAAATCCAGTGCTCTTCCCTCTATAAGATTTTCTCACCCTAGAGCTATAAGTTAGCTAGCCAGCTAGCTATACAATATATTTCACATATAATTATGTAGTATACATCATATATATGATTATATATAACTATATCATATGTACTATATAGTTATATATTATATATAACTATATATCACATGTACTACATAGTTATATATTATATATAACTATATCACATATACTACATTGTTATATATTATGTATAACTATATCACATGTACTACATAGTTATATATTATATATAACTATATCACATGTACTACATAGTTATATAATATGCATAATTATATATTATATTATATATATATGGTACACATAGCTATACTATCTGTCTGACTCTGAGCAAGTCACTTGAGCCTGTTTGCCTCAATTTCCTCTTCTGTAAAAGGAGCTTGAGAAGGAAATTGCAAATCATTCCAGTATCTTTGCCGGGAAAACCCTAAACAAATGGAGTCACTAAGAGTCAGATGTGACTGAACAATGACTAAAAACAACGAAAGCCCTATAAAGGAGATTTTGACATAGGAACATGAGTAGAATATATGAAAACAAGGTGAAAAAATGAAAATATTGGCTATCCAGCTATCCAGCTGGCTATCCAGCATGGTAAAGTGGTAGGCAGAGTAGAATAGAGGGTGAGATGATGGATACAACATTGTTCTTAGAATCAAGAGATCTATGACCAAATCACTCTTCAGGTACTTACTGTTTGATCATTAACAAGTCAATTAATGAATGCTCAGAAGCTCAAATTCCTCATCTCCAAAATGGAGATACTTGTGCTACCTAAACTATGAGGTTGTTTATGTAGAAAAAGCACTTGGTAAAACTTAAAGCATTATGTAAGTATCATCACCACCACCAACAATACTTAAAGTCTCTAATAATCACAGGCCACAATTTACAGAAAGATAAGGCAGAAGTAGACCCAGATTACTTTCTTTTTGCTTTTTCAGTAGGCATATTCAGAGACACTAATGACATCAACACCCATCTTGACTATCTCTCATGGCAGAGACTATTTTATTTTTTTTATTTTACTTTCTATAGAGCCTGTCACATAGTAGGTGTTTACTATGAGGCACCTAGGTGGTGCATTGGATAGAATGCTAGTCTGGAGTCAGGAAAGCCTGAGTTCTAATCTCAGACATTCACTAGCTCTGTAACCCTGAGCAAGTTGTTTAATATCTGCTTGCCTCATTTTCCTCATCTACAAACTCCTCAACTATAAGGGTTGTGAGATTCAAATGAGATAATATTTATAAAGCTTTAATGTAGTACTCAGTACATTGTTTTCTTTCTTCTAAGTATTTCTTGAATTTAATTTAATTGAGTCAAGCAAAGCATCAACATATTATGTTTTCATTCTGCCAGACACTACCACCACTGAAGGTTTTCGCATAAAATAAGTGATTCCAGGCATTCATTTAATAAATGAAAATATGCCTTGGGAAGAAGCAGTATTGGGAGCACTACTAGGCCTAAGAGAGAATCTACAAGACATTCTTAAAATAGACCATTGACAATTATTAAAAATAGAAAAAAAAAGTATCTTGTTAGGTTGGCTGAAGACCAAGAGATTGACATCCCTGCTAACATTTCTTTTCATATGAAGGATTGTCTGCCCGTTAGTGAGAGACAATTCACTCTTTTAAAGACAGAGAATAATGGATGTAAAGGATAACTTGAGATTTTGTGCTGCTTGGGGCACCCTACAGGCCATTGTTCATTGTCTAGATTTCAGTGATGATTCATGAAACCTTTTAGCCGACTCCAGGAAAAGTCTGAAATTGGTAAAGTTTGTCAAGCCATCCTCTTCTGTCTCCTTTTAGTGATTTTCCCTCATTACTTAATAAATTTCCTCCTCCCCCCATGCTCTACTAACCTTTCCTCTGTCCCATTTTGTGAAGGGTTGGGAAATATATGGATAGAAAGGAACTGCTGATGTATTAATAACTGTATTTGGAATCACCTGATCAAATTTTTCTATGATTTAGAGCTGGAAGAAAGAGATATATGTTTTTAGCAGTGGTGGCTTCCCCACGAGTTCCAGGGGTGAGGAGCTCCTGGGTATTGTCAAGTATCAGGAGGTACTTCGCTTTACAGATGAGAAAACTGAGGCCTAGGAAAGCTAAGTGACCTGTGTATGGTCATACAGATGTGAGTAAATGTTAGAACTGAGATGTGAACCCAAATCTTCCAAATCCGATACCATTTGCATTATGTCACGCAGCCCTTCTCTAGGCCTTATACTCGTCATTTGTAAATATCTTTAAGTTTCCTTACAAAACCTTATTAATGATTTTCTTCTTCCCAGGCCAAGAAAATGGGCCAGAAAAATCACTCTGTCATGATGGTGTGTGTTTGTCCTTCATTGCTGAAGAAGATCATGCTATCAGAGAAATGGTAAGAAGACTTGCACTTTGACTTTGTTTTTAAGTGAGGAAGGGCTGTGCAGGTCAGCAGCCTCACTTCTCCTCCAGGGCCATCTCAGGGACCATGTCATGGTGGAATTTCATACCAAATGAGTGGCTTCTGGGATTGCAAGATGGGACAGTTTTTGTGTCACATTCCACCGTGAGGTAATTGATTATCTTACCTTTTGATAATAAATTTCTTCCCAAACACAAAGTTGAATTTGTATATATTTCTTAAGATTTAAGTACTAAGTTAAGCAACTTAATACTTGTAGTTTGTGCTAATGGGATTAAAGATCCTAGCAGGCTAGAAAGACTTCATGCATAGTGTGGTAACTCACTGTATGCCCTCTAATCAGTAATCTAGAAACACTCATCGCCAAGTTGGCTAAAAAAGGAGGAAATGGCACAGATTCTACATTAATATCTACATTAATAAAGTCATAGATACTCAGAGTATTATTGTAATAGATAGAGTGTCTGAGATGGAGGGAAAGGATTAGAGAAGTAGTTAGGAGGGCAGACAAGGACATAGATAATTAGTAGTTATCTCCTTATTTGCCACTAAAGACATTAAACAGTCATGAGAAGAGAAAAGAAAATTGCAAATGTAGTTTGGGACTATGGTGTTAGATTAGAATACTTCTCATGGAAACTGGTCCCTTCTGTGAGTTACATGCACAAGTTTTGCTAAAAGAGCTGTTCTATGGGATAATAAGAATTTTCATTATCTATCACTATGATTGGGGAATTGTGTCAAATAGTATTGGTTATTGACCCAGGAGAAGTCTTTATTTAAAAGATGACAAACTCTCAGCCTTTTTTGGTCTACCTTTCCCTCTGGTCTGTGGTGTCTTTTGGAACTCTGTCAGATTTGTCATTGCACTTCCAGTGAAGGGTGGTAGGGATTTCTCTTCTTTCACCCTTCTCCAACAGTAACTATGGCAGCTAAACACACACATTGAGAGAGAGAGAGAAAGAGAGGAGAGAGAGAGAGAGAAAGAAAGAGAGAGAGAGAGAGAGAGAAAGAGAGAGAGAGAGAGAGAGTGAGAAGACCTGTGCTTGTCTAGGGGTCTCAAATCTCCGGCTTCCTATTCTGCTTTCTATTCCTTTCCTTAAATACAAGTGACCAAATAACTTTCCTAAAAAAACGAATATTTCTAGTCAAGCTGGTTTCCTCATGGGTTCTAGATGTGAAGGATTCCTGGGTATTACCAGGTATTGGGAGGCATTTTCCTGCAATTCTAATGCTTCTTAGAGGAGGGGATGATTTCTGATAGAAGCATTCTGTAACTTGACTGGCCAGATAATTTAGACTTTAAGTTTCTGCTTAGGGTAGTACAAACTGAAAGGACAGAGAAATTTGATCAGCATTCCCACAATCTTTTCCATTTACCATTACTTTACATAATGGTAATGCAGAAGTAATGGGTTATAATTTAGGTTTTAAGTATGCATTAATGTAGTCTTAGGAATTTTTCAAGCATTTCTTTTGTTGTGGCAGAAATAAATAGTTGTTTTATGTGAAGATTTTACTACTTTATATAATGAGTGTCTTCTATAGAGATCCCGTTAATCTTTTTCAGGGAGATTCTAGGCATGAGCTATATAACTAAGTGTTTTTCAAGACATTGTCCCCCGCCCCGGGGTTCCAGGCATGGGAAATAAACTAGAAAATCAGAGGAATGCCTTCATCCTACTTTGTGGAGTCAACTTCCACCCAGGATGGACTTTACTCTCTCTCCTGAACAGTAGCTTCTGTAGTCCTTATCAATTAAGAGATTGTAGGAGTATAATTGTATGAAAAAAAGTTTGGAGAACTTAATTATAAATTTATGGCTATTTAAAGCTGTTTTTGAAATAGCTATTTCAGCTATTTAAAAGACTAAACATTAGAACTGACTATGTCAAATAAGAGTAAGAATTCATTTAACAGTATATTTTTATTGTGAAATTGAAGGTTGCAATGTTTTTGTCACCAAAATGTACTAAGAATTCATATCAGTTTAGGTTTTAACCTTTATCTTCATGTTATAAAAGAGATTAATTTAGAAGTAATATTATGTTCACCTAGTTGGTTTTTTTTAATTTGAATGTACAGTGTGTTCCACTATAAACATTAGTACTTATAACATTCCCAATATCCAGAGGAAAGTCATTAGGATTTTCAATAGCTGATTAATTTCATGTGGTTGTAATTTCATTTGCTATTTATTTTCTGCATGAAGGGAAGAAGATTATGTAGTAAGAATACATCAAAATCCCTAAGTATCATGCTGGTATTTATCTATCCATGTAGAGAGATAAATGCTGCTCATACAAACTCATCTATTTGTTTTTCCAGTGGATTGATCTATAGATAAGCATTCTGACATTCAAAATCAATGAGAATATCATAGGATCACAAATTTGGAGCTAGACAAAACTTCAGGGGTCATATTAGTTGATGAGGAAGGGAAGAGTCAGAGACGTTATGTGACTTGCCCAGCTAACTCTCGTAGTAAATGAAAGAGCTAGGATTAAAAACCAGGCTCTTTGACTCAAAATCCAGTGCTGCTAATTGGCTATCATGCCTTGGACATATTTTGAGAGGTCATTGACTGACATAGACTTGAATTTATCTGTGAAAAATAGACCAGATAATGAAACCCATTAGAAAGAACTTGAAGAACATTTAGTAGATAGAGGAAACATTATTTATAATATATACTATATAAACAAAATAGCTAACATTTTGACAGCACATTCAGGTTTGCAAAACACTTTGTCTTTGGATTCTGACAAAGGAATGGGTATTATTAACTCATATTACAAAGGAGGGCAATGAAACTTAGAGAAACTTAGTAATCTCATATAGTTAATGAGTGTCTGAGGTGGAATTTGAGCCTGGGTCTTCCAGAATCCAACTTCATTGTTCAATCTAACCTACTTTAGTTCCTGCTTGAGGAGGGCTTTGGTAGTTTGCATTTTGAAGTAGAATGGTAAAATTGCTGTATCTAGAAATGAGTGTTTTTTTGTCTTGACTCAATTAACTAGTTAAGTGGACACGTCAATTAACTAGTTAAGTGGACACGTCACTTAACATCTCTGTGATTCAATTTCTTTAACTGTTGTGGTGACTAAAAAGGTTCTGAGAAGCATAGTTTCTGAGAAATTTAATTGATTAATTAATTTATTATATATAATATATATATTTATTATAAATAACACATCTATTAATAAAAGATTGGTCATTTGGCTGTCTCACTTGGACAAAAGACAATCATGGTGTCAGATTCAGGACTTATATGTTCTTTTGGAAGAGGGGTGACAACCAACTTTGGTTAATAATTAATGAGAGAAAAAATATTACAATGAGGGACTGAAAGTGACATCATGTTACCTTTGAAGAAAGAGACTGTCTCTATGCCCAAACCACCTCACCTTGGGCAATCTGTTTAAAGAATTTGCGCCCCACCCAAGCCTGAGCAGAATACATGGGCTACTCTACCTGGCTGGAGTCTTGAATAAGACAGTCCAATTTCATTATCAGAAATGTCCTTCAAGAAACTGAAAATTTTAAAATTTAGAAAAAGGGGAAATCTCTGAATGTCCGCAAATCATTGGTTGTTAATAACCATTTCTCCTACTGTCAAAAGAAATAATATTTACAATACATTTGTTTGTGAAACATTTTTTAACTTTAAGGCATTACAGAAACGTGAATTATCGGTATGATTGTTATACAAAGTTGGAGACAGTGATTCTAGTGGTTTCACCACTCAGCCTCTTTAGGTGTCCCTCAATACAGATCAGAAAGTTTCAATTGTATGGGCTGGAGTACATAGAGTGTCTTGATGTTTCACCACTGTAACTTACTTAGTGGACCACAAGATGGCAGTAAAACCCTATCCATTCAATGACTTTCACTTTCACCTTAAATTACAAAGGTAGTAATCTCCTTTTTGGAAGCAGTATAATCTCTGAAAAGAAATTCACCTCTTTTAAATTTTCCCAGATTTTCCTTCTTTTTCAGTTGTAACAAAACCCTGCATTGGCACAAAGGACTGGGGCCCATTAAGCGCCTTGAGTTTCAGACTTATGTCTACAGATTCCTCCAAAGGAAATAGAAAGATACTTAATGTACTATGTGAATCAAGTATAGAATACCAATTTATTTCCTCCACACAAAAGAAGCTTTAAAAACACAAAGGACTTATGAACATTGACAAAGATTTAAAACCCATAACAACTATTATATTCCACCAAAAGGTTGGTATTTTAACATCAAAATATGAAAAAAATTGCAGGGCTAGTGAACAGAGATTTTCATTTTACATTGGTTTTACAATCCAAATAACTCCATCAAGATCCAAGTCTCCTGGAAAGCCATCTCATGGCTTGCATCCATCCTCCTATCGGTAGTTATATTTTTCATGTAAAAATTCCTACTGACACCACGTCTGAGAGATCCAGAAATTTCTATGAGTTTTTCAAACTCATAAAGCTGACACTAAGACTGGAAATGCCCATATCTGAATTACTATTTGGTCACTTATGCTCAGGTAAAAAAAATAAACCCAGAGAAGCAGCTAAGATCTTGATATCTAATCTCAGGATCATCTAGTTAGCATATATATTTGAGGCCAGGTGCATGCAGTCACCATACTAGGGGGAAGCCGGAGCAGCAGAGGTATAGAAGAGATTCTTCTTTTTCCCCAGGAAATCCCAGGGAGAAAGAAGCAAGTGAATTAAGCAAATTAAAGTCCACTTAGAGGGAGCTTCCTTCACCTATTACCATCCCAGGGACCTAGAGACTAATGCATCTTCCCAAATCCCTTCAGGGTTATAAGAATGTGTCCCCCAGAAGTGGCAATGAGGGAGCTCAGCTAAACTCCTTGAAAGAGTTAATCCTGGCCAATTCAAACCTTTCTACGTGCACCCTACAGCATATTCTACCCTGTCTTCTCAAGCAGATTAATTCCTCTATCATCTCTACTGTGGCATTTAGAAAGTTTGAGAGACATGGTTTCTGGGTAATTAATCATTTTCTTAATAATGCTAGCATTTTTTAAATAAAAGGAATGGTCTTTTAGCCATCTCGATTTACCAAAGAGGAATTATGGCAGTGGGCTCACAGTTTATATGCCCTTGAAAAAGTGGGTGTTCCTGAGGGTAGAAATCAAGTGTGATTGGTTGACAAAAGAGAATGAATATTATAATGAGAGGTGGGCTTATTTCAATGAGGGTCTTGAGGTAGGCACTGAAATCTTGGTCAAAGAGACTTATCGATTTCCATATTACTTATCTGACAAAAGAATTCACATTTTCTTAGACTTGTCCTAGTAAACACAATGAGTCAGAATCTACCCATTCGCCTAAGCTTAGAATTTCTTTACTGTCTTTGATTACATCTAAGCCTTCCTGGCTAGCTAAGTCCGGCCCCAAATTTTCCACACCAGTTGATTTCTGGATGAGGAAGCAGAAAAGAGGAAAAATCCAATTCAATAATTAGTTATTAAATGTAAGAGAGAAATAATCACTTCTCTTACCAATCATTCTCTACCTTTGTACTGCCTACTTCCCTGCTACCAACATATAGGCCCAGGTATTTCCATCGTTTACAAAAAGCCTCGCTTGTTCCATCCATTTTATTTGTACTATCATCCTATTTCTCTCCTTCCTTTTGTGAATAAACTTTTTTACAAGACCCTCTGTAGTCTGGCTACCAACCTTATCATTCAATCTGCCCTCTCAAAAGATCTCATACTTCTTAACCTCTCTGCAAACTTCAATATTATCAGACACTTTTTCTTTTTTTTCTTCTTATATTTATTTATTTATTTACTTATTTTTAAATGTTCTACAATCACTTCCTTAAAATTAAGATTTTATC
>CM053770.1:569079103-569095736 GCA_028658325.1 Potorous gilbertii
ATAATACACTAAACCCCCCCCCCCCACACCCAAACATGATCTGCTATATTCTGCGAATGCCTTCCATATTTCTGTATCTGACTGTGGAAGGCATTTTGCCTTAGAAAATCATCATTGGGATTTTTTTTTCAGTTAAGTTCTTGTTTTATTACAAAGTTCCAAGTCTACCAGAAAAAACTCTCGCACACTGTGGTTGTTGCTGTGCACAAAGTTCTCCTGGTTCTGCTCCTTTCGCTCAGCATCAGATCATATAAGTCCTTCCAGGCCTCCCTGAAGCAGACACTTTTTCTTAGATTATCTCTCCTCTTTAGGTTTTCATGACGCTGCTTTCTCCTGGTTGTCCTACATGTCTCACCATGCTTTCTTTTGCTGAACCTTCTTCTGTATCATTCCCACTAATGGGTGTCACCTCTTCTCTTCTTCCTCTGTGTCATTTGATATTCAATTATCATCTCTATGCAGATGACTCTCAGATCTACTTAGCCAGTCTTATTCTTTCTCCTCATCTCTAGTCTTAAATCTGTGACTACCCCTTGGACATCTCAGTTGAGGTCATTCTCATTCTCCTAGTTGCCCAATCCAATACTTCCTGCTCTCTCTCCCTCTCTCTCTCTCTCTCTCTCTCTCTCTCACACACACACACACACACACACACACAGAGGGGCTATTTAAGAAAAAAAAATTTGAATTCTGTTTTGAACACATTTAGTTTAAGATAAATACTAGACATCCAATTTGAGACTCCTGAAGGGCAGCTAGAGATGTTAGGTTGGATGCCAGCAGAGAGGTTGGGGCAGATTTGAGAACTGTCAGCCTAGAGTAATAATTAAATTCGTTAGAGATAAAAAGATCACCAAGTGAAGAAATACAGAATAAAAAAAGAAGAAGGCCTTGTACAGAACCCTGAGGGACACCTTTGGTGAAAACCTAGAGAGAGAAGAGTATCAAAGAGTACCAAGAGTGTCAAAGACTTCATAGAGGTTAAAGAGAATGAAGATTGAGAAAAGGCCCTTGGATTTGGCAACTAAGAGATCATAGTAATCCCTGAAGAGAGTAGTTTTGGGAAATGATAAGATAAAAAAATAAACTGTAAGGGATTAAGAAGAGAGTGAGAGGAGAGAAAGTGGAGTCACCTTTCCAATGAGTTTATCTATAAAGGGCAGAAGAGATATAATAAGCATCGAAGAATGAGGTGGAGTGTTCCTCCGCCCAGGATTAAAGAAACATTGGCATATTTGTAGGAAATAGAAAATATGTCAGTAGTTGGAGAGACTGAAAAGTAATAGAGTGAGGATGAAAACAGGCACAATTTGTTGGTAGAGAAAGGATGGAATGGGATCACTTAAACATGTAGAGGGATTAGCCTTGGTAAGGCCACTTCATCATGTGAGATGGGGGCGAAGGAGGAGATAATGGCAGAAGACTTTTGGGAAATAGTTGATGAGGAAAGGGGAAGAAGATAACTCACAATAAATGGTCTCATTTTTTTTTCCTGTAAAATATAAGGAAAGATTTTCAGCTGAAAAGGTAGTGGGAGGCAGCCATAGCACGTTTGAAGAGGGCTTGAAAAGCTTTTAAAGAACTACTTTGGCAAGTAGAATAGTGAGTTGATAAGGAAGGTATAGGAAGATTACCTAGCAGCAGTGAGAGCCCAGATGAAGTTGCGTTACATAAATTTGTAGTGGACCCCCTCAGAATGATTACATAATTTTCTCCCCCTTCTTTCAGTAAGATGTGTATAGGAGCAAAGGTAGCAAATGGTGGGAGTGATCCAAGGGTGGGACTTGGTAGATCATGATTGATGACATGATAAGAGAACTAGGGATTCAAGAAAGTAGAGTAAGGTAAAATTTGTTCATGGTCAAAATGGGAAAAACAAGAAAGTGGTTAGTTCAGGGGAGATGACCTGGGAGAGAACTGAGAGGTCAGAAAATTAGGGATCATGGTGTTGATGAAGAGAATGATTTTATAAGGGAAGGAAGAAGGAAAGGTGAAAGCTTGATAATGTATGGTCCAGTAAGGGAATTTCAGAATTTTTCAATGTGTAGTTGTTACATTTGTTGATAATGACAAAATCAAGTGTATGATCATCATTGTGTGTGGTTGAAAAGCTCATGGTAAGTTAGTAGGTTGAAGAATTGAGTGGTTAGAGTATTTGAAGGAAGCTGTATATGTATACTGAAATATCTTAGTATGAGCTCAGGAGTTGGGGAGGAGAGAGAAATGGTGAGTCATGTACCAAATTCACCCAGGAAGAAAGGGGAGTGACCAGAGATATGCAGACAATAGTTTACCAGGATTTTGATGGTATAGTAGATATGAATAATGTGAACCTCAGAAGAAGAGAGGTTACTGAGTGATGGGGGCAGAGGGAGATCCTGGATATGACAATGAAGAGCAAGGAATATTCCAACTCTGCAAACTTGAACAGTGAGACTAGGAGAATGGGTCGAAGTTCAGCCTTCATTGGAAAGGGTAGCCAGGAAGGGTATGTCACCTGAGAACATCTAGTTTCAGTAACAGGTAGTAGATGGAATGAGTGGGAGATTTAAAAAGATTTAAAAAAAAGATTTAATATGAAGGGAAGTTTGATACTCATGCAAAAGGCATTCCAGAGGGTACATTGGAAGGGCTTGAGTGGTGTTTGGTGGAAACTTAACATTATTTCCTAAATAGTCTAGAACTTTTGTTTCTTCAGATGAATTTTATTATTAATAGTCTAGAACTTTTGTTTCTTCAGGTGAATTTTATTATTATTTTATTGAGTTCCATAAAGTAGCTCTTTGAAAATTTAATTGGTATAGAATTAAAATTGTTAATTACCTTTGGTAATATTATTTTTATTACATTGTCATGGTCTGACTATGAGGACTTAAAACTTCTTTAGCTATTTAACTTGTTCTTTATTTCTTAAGCACTTTATAACTAAATCTATGTATTTTTTTGCACTTTGGTAAATAGATCCCCAAATATTATATGTACTTTGTAGTTATTCTGAATGAGATTTCCTTACGTATTATTACCTCTTGGATTATTTTTCTTCCATGGAAATGCTATTGGTTTTCCGGTAGCTTTATTTTGTATCCTGCTGCTTTGTAGTGTACAAAAATTACAGGGTACTAATTGTCTCAATTAGTATCTTTGTTCATTCACCAGCATTTTCTAAATATGCCATCATATCAGCAAAGAGGGATTATTTTTTTCTTCTCTTGCTATCTTTATGCCTTTACTTTCTTTCTTTTCCCTTAATTCTGTTGATAGCATCTTTAGAACTATATAGAACAGTAGTGGGATTTATTTGTGCTTTGTTCTTGTATGTTTAGGGAAAGCTTCTATTATATCTCAACGGTATGATCCCTGCTTTTGATTTTTTAAATTTATATTTTAATGAAATTAAAAGATTCCTCTATGTCTATAATTTATAGGGTTTTAGCATAAATTGATCTAAATATTTTAGCCAAAGACTTTATCTTATTCTATTGAGGTAATCATATGACTGAATGTTTTTACTTTTAATATGGTTAATTATGTTGATTATTTTCTTAAGATTGACTCATTACTGTATTGCTAGCATAAATGTACTTGTCATAAGGAATGACTTATTGGATGAATTGCTAAGGTGATATCAACAGAATTTTGTATAAAGGAAGTAGATATTCATCAGTGATACAGGTCTATATTTCTCCTTTTGCACTTTATCCTTCCCTGGTTTAGACATTAAGACATAATTTTTCTGTAAAAGGAGACTGGAAGGGTGCATTCTTTCTTAGTTTGGGGAAATAAGTTGTGTAGTATTGCTTCTAAATGTTCCTTAAAAGGTTAATAGAATGCTCCCTTGAATTCATCAGAATCACGAGATTCCCTCCTTCTGAACTATTCCTTTATAGTAAGTTACATTTTTTTTTCTGATTGGATTATTTAAGGTTTTTATTTAGTCTTTTATTGTGTTGAGTAATTTATATTTTTGAAAATATCTCTCCATCTCTTTTTTGTTCTGTTTTGTTAATGAATAACTATATCTAGTAGATTCTGAACAAATTTTTTACTTTTTCTAATTTTGTTGTGATTTCCTTTGTTCACTTGGCATTAAAAAATTTGGCGTCTTATTTTTAATCAGGTTTGCTAACAGTTTCTCCTTATTCTTTTTAAAGAACTGGCTTTCAGTTTTATTTATCACTTCTATAGTCTTCTTGGTTTCCAGTATACATATTTCTCCTCTAATTTTCCATACCTATTTTGTGAATCTTTAGGTTTTGCATATTTGTTGACTTTCTCATTTCAAATGTATTTGCATTTTATTAATCTTACTTTCAATTTGTCATTGCATAATTTTAGGGATTTAATTTTGCTATGGAGCACTGTTTTAGTTTTCTCCAAAATGTTGGTATGCTGCTCAGCCATTACCACTTTTTCACAATATTATTGTTTCCATTATTTATATTTTGTTTCCCTCATTATTTAAGACTTCATTGTTAAGTCTCCATTTGGGTCCTTGTTTTTTATTTGTGCTCCCTGAACTGATTACTATTTTTAGAGTTATGATTGCTAAAGGATGTATTTATGATTTTTGTCTTTTTTATATGTTTTTGTAATATCTATTCATAGCTAATTTTCATTAAAAAAAATTTCCATTTAGATATCCTAAGTCTTGGAGCCCTAGTTTCTCTAGCAAATAATCTAATTTTACTTTTTCCCTTTTCTTTAGCTCCAAAACTGAGAAACACTAAAGTTGCCTCCTATTGTATTACTGTCTGTGAATTCTTGTAATTCAGTTAATTTGTCCTTTATTAAATTTAGATCCTATGGCCTTTCCAGGCATATAAATGAAATATTAATATTTAATTGTTGTCTATGTCTTCTTTCAATATGAGTTAATTTCTTTGTTTAATTGTATATTTTCTGAATTTTTGCTTTTCCTTCAATGTATTATGATTGCAATTTAAATATTTCTCAAATTTATTAGTACATTTTGTAAACAAATTATGGGCTTTTTTCTATAGGTATTCTGTGAACTTTTTCAATTTCAATTTTGTTTTCTTTGTTTAAAAATTTTTGATAGATTTCTTTGATTATTTCTTGCATTATGTTGTTCAAGTTTTTTGATATGCTATATTTTTGAGGAACCTATGGTCCCTAAATTGTCTCTATTTATCCTGTCTTTGAGATCAAAATGTTTTGCTTTTATACAGATTATTGGTTTTTGTTTTTCTTAACATTATTTCATTTTGCTTCTCTTCTTCCAGTTTTGTCTTTCTGTTTAGTGAATTTGGATACCCAATCAATTGTTCTCTCTTTTGATTCTTTGAAGAGATTTGCTCCTATGGATTTCAGTTTTTCTCTTTTGGCAATTATTTCTGCAATCCATAAATTGTGCCTTACTATCCCTCCCTCCCCCTTGAAAGCTCCTTGAATGTAAGGACTGTTTTGTTTTTTGGTATGTTCAGAGCCTACCAAAATGACCTATACATATTAGAAGCTTAAAAATCTTTGAATGGAAATTGAACAGAAGTTGACATTTGAGTTAAAATGAATAGAACTGAGTCATAATAATAAATAAACTCTAATAGCAATATAACCTGTCTTTCCCAGAACAGCCAATGCACAATTGGTGATTGAAGCTGACAGATTTGATTTGCTCCATCCATGAGTAAGATAGATAAGTGGAACTGTTTTTAGATTGGATTAAAAAATACTTTTCTGATCATGAATTTCTTTGATAATGTTTTAATACCAACTCTTCTGTTCAAGTCAGTTCTGCTGTCCTTTTGTCTTTTGGCTTTCCTTTGTTTTTGAGTCCTCCATATTGTGAACTATTTGGACATTATGGAGTTCTATGATGTGCAGCTACATATAACATCAGTAGAGGAAGTACAATGTTAATAAAATTGAATTTTTGTGTCAGAAGATATCACAGAGTCATTAAGAGAAATGGCTAATACTTTGAATGACAGAGTCAGGGTCCATAAGGAGCTCAACAGGATAGAAGGATGGAGCAGACTTATGAAAAGGCAACACTAAAATTCAGATCTTCCTCACATCAAGACTGACTTTATATATATACATATATATGTATGTATGTATGTATGTATGTATATGTATGTATGTATATATGTATATATATATATTATATTGTATAGCTTACTGTGACTTTCCACAAATTTGAGATGTTATTATACGTACCATCTACAGATACAGAAGTTCAAATTAACTTAAAAATTAAATCAGCTTTCCCAGTCTGAAATTTGAATACTCAGTCAGAACTTTTCAGATTGAGTTGATTGTATCAAAATAAACTTTCCTGCCTCCAAAATTCTTGAAGTCATGAAGCAAGTGGTCTGATAGAGAGCCAGTCTTTATTCTATTGACAACATTTTCCACTGTGATGATTCGTGAGTAGATTGCTTAGATCCTCCTTCCTTTCTTACCTAGTCTGATTGACATATCCTTAGGCAATCTAATGGCTCCCAAAGATTCACCATATAAATACTGAACTTATTGTGAATACCCAATATGTTCCACTGAAGCTAAGAACTTTGAATTCGAGAGATATGACAAACTCAGCTTCCCTAGAAGCTGATATTGTAGGTGTACACTACTACATTTGGCCAAATTACCATTATACCTAGAAAGGGGATATCAACTGACTGTCCTACAGTTAATTCACCATCTCTGTTACTCTTCTGAGACTTCTTTCTAGGACCACGACTACTCAATGTATTATTTTCCTCTATCAGAATGTAAACTTCTTAAGAGCAAGAACTATCTCACTTTCATATTTCTATCCAAAGAGCTTAGTATTACATTTGGCACATACACTGTATGTATACTCCATCTGGGCTCACTCCTCCAAATCTGCATTTAAATCACTGTGAATTCCAGTAGAGAATGCCTACTACTTCTCTCTCTGGATTCCATGGGCAATTCTGAGTGACTGATATTTCTATATTGTTTCTGAGTGCCCACCATTATGCTTCTCCCATCAACAACCAATTAGTTGGCTTCTTTAGCTTATATTGTCTCATTTGATTATTGCATAGATATAATGATATTCCTCTACAATTTATCATTGGATAACCCAGTTACAATTGAGCTAGAAAACAGATTAAGAGGAGGTATTTTAAAGTTGTTGAGCTATTTTCTTACCAAGAGTTTCTTGTGGAAAAAGTTTCCAGCCATAATTCACAATTCCTATAGAGTTCATAACTCAGCCTCAAGCAATGGGCTCAAATTATCATTAATATTTATTCAACAAATATTCATTTAACAGCTATCACATGCAAAGTGCGTACAAAGTATTGTAAGTACTTACTGTTCTTAATATTATGTTCAGTTGGCGTCCACATATTGAAACTTCTTGTTTCCCTTTGTGTGATACTGACTTTAAAAACCAAGGGGATTTTTTTATTTTGTTTTGGGTTTTTTTGAGAATCTAATCTTTTTGGATCTGAATCAGACAGAACTTTCTATTGTAGTCCTTTCTAATTCTTGATCATGACCTGGAGGGGAATCAATGTGATGAGACAACACTTTGGAGTGAGAGGACTTTGGTTAAAAGCTTGCTTCTGATGTTTACTACTTGTGTGATCTAGGTCAAATCTTTTAACCTACTTGAGCCTTGGTTCCTTTATCTCTGGAAAAAGGTGTAATAAACGGACTCTGAAATCTCTTGCATCTATGATTTTTGAATTATTTCAATTTCTATTTTACACTCTGATTCAGGATATTAAGGCAGTTTTCTTTTATAATTTTTAGAAATATGATGTCTAGTCTCATTCTTTGATCCTGGCTTACAGTTAGCTCAATTGTTTTCCTAGTGAGAGATTTCACATTTTCTTTTTTATTATTCTTTTGACTTTGTTTTGTTTTTCATGATGTCTCATGGAATCATTAGCTTCCACTTGTCCAAATCTAATGTTAAAAAAAATTTTCTTTAGTGAGTTTTTGTACTCTTTTTTCCATTTAGCCAATTCTTTTTAAAGTTTATTTTCATCAGCGTACTTTTGTACTTCCCTTACCATATGACCAATTCTGTTTTTTTAAGGTATTATTTTCTTCAGTAATTTTGCCCTTTTTAAAGAAAAAAAACCAAGCTGTTAATTGTCTTTTCCTGTTTTTCTTCTCTCTGTCTCTGTCTCTCTCTTCCCAACCCCCACCCTTGATTTTCCTCACCATACTTATTTGATTTCATTTTTTTTCCTTTGAGGCTTTGCTTGTACCTGTTTTGATGTCATTGTCTTCTGAGTTTGTGTTTTCATCTTCTTTGTCATCATAATAACTTTTTATACTCAGGTTATTTTTTGTTGTTGTTTGTTCATCCTTCCACCTCAATTCTTGATTGAACTTTATGTTAAAGTTGTGCTTTGTTCCCAGTGTGGAGATGGCGGAACACTATCTCAAGTTTCAGATGTTTTTTCCCATTGCTGTTTTCAGAGCTAGTTCTCGGGGTTTGGAAATTTTCAGTGCTATCAAAATGGTATGATCTGGGGAGAGGTGTGTTTACTGCTTTCCTGGTTTGTGCTCTAGTCCTTATTCAGGAAGGGCCCTTGATCCCTTGAGATTGCAACTGATACTGCTCCTTATGGCTCCTGCTCACTTGTGACCAAAAATCCTCCTCTCTGTCCTTGAATTATGATCTGGAAGTGAATATAAGCAATGGAATTGCCAGATAGTGTCTGGTCCTGCATCTAGGGTTAGTGCTGAGGTCACCTGTAATTTCTTTCTGACTATTTGCCAGATTTTCCTACTATCTCTAGCTTCAGAGCTCCTGAAATTGCTTATACTTATGTCATTAATAGCAAGTCACACCACTGATGTTGCATTCGTGTGAGCTCTGAACCTACCTGTATCTATGTATCCCAGATTTCTCCTTCCTACCTTCTAAGTTGACTTGGACTAGAATAATGTCTCACTCTGAACTTTTGTCATTTGTCTCAGTGGTGTAAATTTAAAATGTTTGAAGGGAAATGTTGGGCTAGCTCACCTAATTGCTTCCTCTACTCTGTCATCTCAGTTCTCCTCCATAAAGTACCCCTTGCTTTATTCTCATTAAGAATAAGTGTACCCTACACATAGATCCAATGTTCATACAACTTCTTGGACCCTGAAATTTATCTCTGAGTGAGAAATCATAAAATCATAAAACAAACTGGCACCCATGTGGAGGAGCCACTTTCACATTACTGTAAGCAATGAGCTACGGTGCCGATGCCATATGCCAATATCCATTCCTCTGCCCCTGCACACTCTGAATTGATTCAGCTGAGTGAAGGTCTCCCTAGAGTTTTTCTTTGTATTGAGGAGATGAGGAAATGATGCTGATAATTCCAGATGTTGATATTTCCCTAAGTCAATCGAGTCTTAAGTAATGTCTAAATTACATTGAAACAGGTTTAGGCTATTCCTTTTACCACACTCATTAAATGAAAGTACAGTAGTTGAAGACTCCCCTGAGAATTTTGGCATGCCTTCTCTGACAGCGGGAAGAGATGAGAAATTTTCATTGGCATTTTTTGTGAAATTTGATTTTGTTTACAATAGAATATATTCTGTTTGTATACTGATGTGCTTTGTCATAAAAAAAGCAGTAAATGCTTAGAATGTTACTTCATATCAGGAGTGGAAAAATCATTTGGTTAGATCCTCTAAATATGACTGAAGTGATAACATTTTTTTTATTTGGCTTAAAAATTTTCATAGATGGCAATAAATACATTTTATTTATTAACAAAAGCATCTTGGACCTTTTCTAGGAAAATTTACATGGATTAAAGACAAAGGTTTTGAATTATAAAAATGATTTTCTTTAAAAAAAATAATTTATTTATCTGTTAATAAGAGCTTGAAAAGATAGGTTGATGAGTACTTGGTAAAGAAATCCACACAACGACTGTATTAATTAGCCATGTGCAACCATATTTGAACATGATATAAGATCCTCAGGAAAGGAAAGAGAAACTGATCTGAAAAGATTGTTTTAGTCAGTATGTGAATAGACTTTGACTGTCCATCAGTTTAAATGAGAAGGATAGGAAAAGAGAAGAATCGGAGGAGGGGTGGGGTTTTCTAGTCATTGTTATTTCACATACAAACCCTCACCTAGTATGCCCAACATGCAGAAATGATAACACCAGAATCTCTGTTCAATAATATGACAATGGGAAAAAAAACAGTTCTTTTTATTAGTAAGTCAGTCCGTTAGCATTTGTTAAGCATATATTATGTGCCAGGGACGCTGTTTTAGGAACTGGGTATATAAAAATAGTTTTAAAAAACAGCAATAACTTACTCCTTACCCTCAAAGAGCTCATATTATAATGGAGAAGACAACATATATATATATATATATAGATATATATATATATATATATATATATATATATATAATGTATATACGTATGTATGTATGTATGTGTATGTATATACACATACATACATATAAAACAATATAAATACACACAAACACATATATGCATATAGTAGAAGTTTGATTTCAAAGGGAAGACACTCACATTTGAGGGGACATGGAAGGACTTACTACATAGAAGGTGGATTTTGAGGTAAAAATCTTCAAGAAAAGCAGAGCAACTAGGAGAGAGAAATAAAGAGGGAGAGCATTCTAGTCATGAAGGACAGCTATTGCAAAGCCATGGAGTAGGGAATGGTAAAGTGTAGCTAGAGGTTGGAGCATCTGACCTGGAATCAGAAAGATTTTAGTTCAAATCCAGCCTGAGATTCTAACTATATGACCCAGGGCAAGACATTTAACCCTGTTTTCCTCAGTTTCCACATCTGTAAAATGAGCTGGAGAAGATGGCAAATCAATCCAGTATCTTTTCCAAGAAAACCTAAATAGAGTCATAGAGAGTTGGATACAACTGAAAGGACCGAACAACAGGGAATAGTAGAGTATGTATAGGGTACGTGACTAGAAAGGTAGGAAGGGGACAATTTATGAAGGGCCTTAAAAGACAGGGGATTTTATATTTTTAAAACTTCAGTTACTAATCTAGCTCTTTGAATAAGATCATAGCATCAGAGAACTAGAGTTCAAAGGGATTGAAAACACCATTTAGTATAATTGCTTCATTTTAAAAGTGAGGAAACCAAGGCCCAAGGTAACAGGTAAATGACCTGTTGAAGGTCACGTAGATTGCAAGTGTCAGAGGCAATAGCTGAACCCATATCTTTTGACTCCAGAGATAACATTCTCTTGTCTCCATCATCCTGGTCATGATATGGATCCTTATATGTTGATATCTTCATGCAAATCTCTTTCATTTATCCAGAAACTGTTTCGATGAGTATTAGAGAACCTTGTTTTCTGCCCCCTCTTTGTCTCTGAGACGAACTAAGTATGTATTTCCTTTCTGATTTTCAAAGGTTCATGACCTCAAAGCCTATGGAGTCAGTCAATATTTGATTTGAAAGGGAACTTTTGTCCACATGAATCATAAACCTGAGAACCATTAAACCCATTTCATGGCAGACTGAAAGTGTGTGAATTATAGTACCATAATGGCTATTTCCTAAGGGCAACAAGGAGCCTCCTTAAGCCTTGGTGTAAGTATGTGTGATGGTTTTTCATGGGATGCATGAATAATATCTGCTCCAATACCTTTTTTGGTATTTGACAGATAGACTATCTCAAGGAAAGAAAGGCTCTTCTGTACTCAGTGAGGAGGGATTCTAATCCCTTGTAGTCTTCAGCCCTGGACTGAAGCTCTTTATGTCCCTCCCATTCATCATTTTGTTTTTCTGTCTCAGCCTGGCCTTGACTTTTCATTTGAAAGAAGATGCATTAAAAAGGAAACCGCTCCCTTATTGTTCACAAGCAGAGCTTATAAAACTCACCAGATGGTCAATGCATGTTTCTCACAGCCTGATTCTCTGATCTTTATAGAGCAATCCCAGTCAGCGGAAATTTTGTTTCTGTGAGCTCTCATCACACTCTGAGAACTACAAAAATACTGAAAGAAATAGGCTAGAAAATGTGTGTGTGTGCTATAGGGAAAGTAGGTAGTATTAGATTCCTTCTGTCTATCTTCAGAAAGAACTAGTAGCACTGGGTGGACATTGCAGAGACAATTTTAGGTTTGATGTCAGAAAAAAAATTTTTCCAAATAATTTTTACTTTCCAATAGGTGCAATGGATTGCCTCAGCAGGGAATGGGTTACCCCTTTCTCTTTTCTTATCCCCAACCCTCACTAGAGATCTTTCAGCAAATCTGAGTGACCACTTGGCAAATATATGTCTAATGGATTCTTTAGGGGGTTATGGATTGGACTAGAGGGGCAATGAGTGTTGACTTCTCTTTCATTTCTGAAATTCTTTGGTTTTGTGATGTTTTGACATGTTTTGGATCTCTGAATTAGACACCTTCCCTTAAAGTTGCAACCTAATCATTGATTGGTATTTCTCAAAAAAAAAGAACAACTTAGATGATGGGGGGGAGGGGGAGAGAGAGAGAGAGCAGGAGGGAGAGAGAGAGGGAAGAGTAAGATAGCAGATAGAACTTTTATTAAGCACTTACTATATGCCACACTCTGTGCTAAGGTGTTTGGGTAACACACACACACACACACAACAACAACAACAACAACAAAAACAAGTTCCCAATTTCAAAGAATTTTCATTCTAATAGGGGAAGGCAAAATATTACAGGGAACAGCTTTATAGGAGAGGGAGAGCAAAAAAGTGTACCTGGAGAGACATAATGGCTTGCTGTAGAGGCAGAGAAAGACAGCTGATGTGGAGGTAGAGCTGACCAGAGAGTATGTGAGAAATGAATAGAGTGCCTGGGATTCCTCATGGTACAGCAGTTTCAGGCAGACTCATCAATTCATCAGTGAGTAGGTCTCAGATAAAACAAGGATGTAAGTTTAGGGTCAGGAGAGATTTCAGAGGCCATCTAGCCCATTTCATCCCTTTAAAAAATCTGCCTCACAGCATACCCCAAGTTCCCAAGTGTTTAGGCACACTTTCAAAAGAGACTTCTAGTGAGGGAGAACCTTCTACCTTTCCCAAGCAGTTCTATTGGATGCCCTCCTTTCCCTATATGCATACTCCTAGAAGCTCTCCATATTAATGCTGAACTTAGTGCAGACACCTGATCAGCATAGCTCACCTCATTTCAGAGCTCCAGAGCTCAGAAAATCTTCATTCTCCCCAGCAACCATTTACATTATAAGAAAGTACCACCACAGCTGACCTAGTATTAGTCTATAAAATGATTCTGGAATTAATAGCTTATGTAAACACACTTTTCCTTTCTGTCTTTGACCATTTGGGGACTATATGCCTAACTATGGTATCTTTGGGTAAAAATCCAGGAGCATTTTAGTCATTTTTTGAAAAGTACAATTTTAATACGCTTTATAGAATGGTTAAACCAGTTCATAGCTCCAGTCCGGTAGTGTGCCTGTCTTTCTACAGCTCCTCTATCAATTACTTCTATTAACATCTTTGTACTTTACTAGGCTTAATTTTTTGCAATAAATTAAAGATGTATGTGAGATAATGTTGAGGTAGGGATGCTTGGGACCTCAAAATACCGAGACATTGGCTCCTGCCCAGATGAATTCAATCCAAGCCTTCTCTCAGGAAAGAAAAAGAAAGTTTATTAAAGATTCTCCATATTGGGTAGACTCTTAAGGAGCCTAAGCATTTGTGATACTTGATCTGATGCCAGATCAAGTGGGAAGGAAAGTTCAAGGGGGCTCTCAGAGCCCATATGCCATCAATAATAGAATCCACATGAAACCATCAGCTGTACCTAAGTATCCAAAGATCTTTTCTACAGCTCAGACCAAAAGCCACCTTTTCAGAATCAATCAATAAATAAGCATTTATTAATTGACTACTATGTACCAGGCACTGGGCTAGGTGATGGTGATGTAATATGTGTGTATACATGTACATACACATAGAAACACACACACACATACACAAGTGAGAAACCAATCCTTAAAATACTTTTGAGAGAAACAAGTCACTTAGCACAGAACCTGGCACATAGAAGGTGTTTACGAAATGTTTAATTGAGTAAAGTCCATATATGTCTTTCCTAACATATGACTCTTTTCTCTTTATTCTCTTCAGTAACTTTAAATTCTCTGCCAGAAATTGCAAGGACATAGAAACATAAATCTTTCAGGTTTAAAATGTATTTTAAGAAAGTTATCATGCATTTTTCATTAACTGCTATTAGAAGTAGTTATTATTAACACTGAATGTAAAGATGGATAATCTCAGAGAATTCTGGGAAACTTCTACCAAAATAGTTGGAGGATTAGACAAGCATAATCTTTCAAAAATAATTTTAACAAAATAATTAGACTGAAGTATAGAAATAGAGTTAGCACTTTCCATAGTTATGAAACGAAAACCAAGGAAAGGACAAAAGCAAACAAAAACCAGATTGGTCCTCTCACTGGATAAGCTCCTCAGGGACACAGAACCAGAGAGAGGAGCTGTTGTTGATTTTAGGAGTCTACATTAGCTAAATTTGTACTATTTGTACTGCTTTTCAGAACAGTCCACTGTCTTTGATAACACTGTCTCTTCAGTATCAAAAGCAGTCCACGCTGAGGTTTTGAATTATAACTTCATGAATAAAGAATGTAAATTATCATTAATCACTGGCCAACTGTAAATACTAAAAAGTGATGATCATTTTCTCTTTGGAAGATCTCAGGGTTGAAGTGGCATTTAAAGAAAGTATGCAATTATTTTTGGTATTTCATTGCCAGATAGAAATCATTGTAAAATGGAAATGGTAAACAGTCTAAGAACATATTTTTTTCATTAACTGTATGAGTTATAAATGCAAAACAAAAAGTCAAAATTAAACATATAAAGTGTTAGTTTAGATGATTTATAGTCAGTAAGTGTTTAAATTGCATTGTTTCTTCTTTTAAATGTTACTGATTTATTAAGCCTAGACCTTCCTGCCTTGTAGGCCAGCTCTCTTTTCACTATATAATGCTATACTTATTCATAAAAAAGTGAAAATTAAGAGGAATGGAAACACTGGCCAGTCAATGCTATAATTTTGTGATGCACAAAAGTCATTTTCCTATAGCACAAAGGAGACCGTGTAAATTCTTAGTAAAGCTTTAGTAAAAATTTAATTGACTACAATGGCTCCCTATCACCTCTACCTCAGCTATAAACTTTATATCTAGCATTTAAATTCTTTCATGACCTGGTCTCATTTTACCTTACCAAATTTATTATACATTGCTCCTTTTAAAGAAATGTATTCCCCAGCCAAACCAGTTCTGTACTTCACAGTGACATTCCGTCTCATCTTTATTTAGTTTGTATTGTCAGTCTCCCAGATGTAAAAAGTATTGCTTTATCACTTCTGGCTCATAGGTTTTCCAGTATCTTTAAAACACAGTTCAAAACTCAGCTGGAGTTTTCTACATGAAGACTATCCTGATCCATCCAGCTACTAATGTCTTACCCACAAAAGGTACAGTGTATTTATTCTGTATGTGTCTTGTCTACGTGTGTCTTGAGTCTGCTGAGAGACTATAAGCTCTTTGAGGGAAAGGACTGTTTGATTTTTGGCTTTGTATTCCCAGTATCTCACATAATGCCTGAAATAAGAAGTGATTAATAAATTCTTGGTGATTAATGCAGATTATTTCATTGCCATCTTTACTCATCATATTTCCCTTTTGCCATAGATTTTTCATGATTTTCTTCTATTACTCCTTTTTCTTCCCAATTTTTCCTCTGTCTTTCCTGATTATCAAAATCCTATTTTGAGCTCTTCTGTGACCTGAGACCATGTTATAATTTTTTAATAAACACATATAGTTTTTTTCATTGTTAACACAGTTCATATCACTTAAAACAATTCCAACTTTTGGTCAGGTGATAATTTTTTTTAAAGCATTTGCAATATAGACCACAAAAAAAGAATTTTTTTTAAACATTAACCAGTGGAGACACAAATAATATTTATGTATGCTAACTTCACAAGCCCTTGGCCTAATTGTCTCCACAGTATTACTAAGAATTAAGGCACCCTAACTTATTGTTGTTGGTCTAAAGCTCTAAGCCTAATAGCTTAATTTTAGACTTAACCTTGGATATTCCCGTACCAACAATCTATAATTTAATAGATCTGGTATTAAGCTTACAAACCTTTTGACAATAGGAAATTGCCACTAAGGGTAGGGACAGTGCAGGGAACCAATATCGCCCCAACTTCAGGTCAATTCCAGGTAGGAGTAGATTGTCAGCTTGCATTCAGTCAGGCTTAAAGTCTGCCAGGTGTCAGTGGGGAAATTGAGTCAGGAGAATCCTACCTCAGCCAAGGCTGCCAATTGGCAAGCCTGCCAATTAGCCCCACCCCACTGGGGCCTTTCCCCTCTTTCCCCCTTTAGTACCTCCCCTCCCTCACCAAGCAGCTCATCCCACCTTCTTGCCTTCCCTCACACTTCCTCCCTTAAGGGCACTGTGGCTTCTGGGAGAGACACAAGGTGGGAGCCCACCACTGTGGAGCCGTTTAGCCCCACCCAACCCTCTCTGACAAAGAGGAGATCACCACCTCAGCTATTTGTTTCCCTCCCCATCCTCTTGAGGGTCATCAGGTGGCCCAGCTCCCTGCCAGGCCCTGCC
>CM053770.1:569096236-569124412 GCA_028658325.1 Potorous gilbertii
CCCTGCCCACCCCCAGGGGGTGTATACATAGCTATGTATTATATGTTGAAGGTGTGAGTCAGGACATCATGAGAGCCTTACTATGCTCAGCAGCATTCAGAAGCACAGCTAAGGCTCCCTTAACTTACCTTGCCCGAGAGTCTAGGTCAAAGAACCTGGTTTATTGAGGGCATGACAAATTGGGCACTTCAGGGGCAGACTGGTAGCCAATCATGGCCCAGCAGGTGGCTAAGGCTCCTGTCCATGGTAGCATGCATAGTTCTCTTTACCATGGGGCATGATGGGGGGGAGTCTTTGAAATCTGAAGTATCTGGGACTGGCCACAATTCCCTGGTGTTAAGTTTATTGGGATAGATTGGGGGGGAGTTTGTTGTAGTTAAGGGTGGGATGGGAGGGGAAGGGCAAATTCTTTGACCCTCCTGCCGATTGTATTTTTTTATATAGATGCATATTTCTGTTGATAAAAAAAAAAAAACCCTACCCTTCCCATGAGATCACCTTTTTCAGTTAATACCATCTCACAGGCTTACTGGCATCATGAATTGAAGGCTCAGACCACCTTTCTTGCTAACCATACCTGGAGTTAGAAGAACAGTCACTTAATAGTCCCATAACATCTTAAAATAACAAGTTCCAATAGCCAGGTTTCAGATATGACTATAATTTCACATTGACTAAGGAAAATCTTTTGAGGAAAATCTGAAGTGGCTGACATGCCTTTCTATACATGTTCTAGTTTCTGATTAAGTAGCAATCATAAAATCAGATTTAGCATTAAAACCTTAACTTTTCCATCAATGCCAAATTTTACCTATGGTTACCTACCTCTAGGAAATTTAGACTAAAATTTTTTTCTCCAAACTAAAGATGTCTTTGATTTATTCTCAGTAATTCATTCAATTGTTTTAATACTAATTACTAATTTAATACTAATACTAATTGCTTTTACATGCTTTTGTAACATGTCCAATTTTTCTCCCCATCACTCCCTCCCCTCTGCTTCCTAATACCTTGTATTCTGATTACTCCTTCCCTCAATGTACCCTCCCCTCTATCACACCCCAACCTTCCCTTATCCCCATCTTCTCTCTTTTCTTGTAGGGCAAGATAAATTTCTATACCCCATTCCCTGTATTTCTTATTTCCCAGTTATATGCAATAAAAATTCACAACATTCCTTACTAATACTTTGAATTCCAACTTTTCCCCCTTCCTCCCTCCCTCCCCATCCCCACTGAGAAGGCAATCAATTCAATACAGACTAAATATGTGTCATTTTGCAAAAGACTTCCATAATAATCATGCTGTGTAATACTAACTATATTGTCTTTTGTCCTACTCTACCCCTCTTATTTTTTTTTATTTTTTTTATTCCTTCCTTTGACCTTATCCCTTCTGAAAAGTGCTTATTTCTAGTTACTCCCTTCCCTCATTTGCCCTCCCGTCTGTCATTCCCCTCACCCCACTTGTCCCCTCCTCCCCTACTTTCCTGTAGTGTAAGATAGATTTTCATATCAAATTTAGTGAGCATTTTATTCTCTCCTTCAGCCACATGTAGAGAGAGTAGCTTCACTTTTCCCCTCTCCCCTTCTCCCTTTTCTCCTCCATTGAGCAAGATTTTTCTTATCTCTTTTAGGAGTTATAGCCTGCTGCATTCCATTTCTCCCTTTCTCCTCCCAGTATTTTCCTCTCTCATCCCTTAATTTTTATTTGATTTTTTTTGTGTGTGGATATCATCTCTTTTGATTCAACACATTCTGTACTCTTAGTCTATGTGTGTGTGTGTGTGTGTGTGTGTGTGTGTGTGTGTGTATGTACAATCATTCCACCTACCCAAATATTGAGAAAAGATTCAAGAGTTATAAATATTTTCTTTCCATGTAGAAATGTAAACAGTTCAGCTTTATAAAGTCTTTTATGATTTCTATTTCCTCTTTACCACTTCATGCTTCTCTTGATTCTTGTGTTGGAAAGTCAAGTTTCCTATACAGTTCTGGTCTTTTCATCAATATGAATGCTTCAAAGTCCTCTATATCATTGAATGACCATTTGTTCTCTTGAAGTATTATACTCAGTTTTGCTGGTTGGTGATTCTTGGTTTTACTCCCAGTTCCTTTGAATTCTGGAATACCCTAGTCTAAGCCCTTCAATCCCTTAATGTTGAAGCTGCCAGATCCTATGTTAGCCTGATTATGTTTCCATAATACTTGAATTGTTCCTTTCTAGCCACTTGCAGTATTTTCTCCTTGATCTGAGAACTCTGAAATTTGGCCACAATATTCCTAGGAGTTTCTCTGTTCAGGTCTCTTTCAGGAGATGATCAGTGGATTCTTTAAATATTTATTTTGCCCTCTGGTTCTAGAATATCAGGGCAGTTTTCCTTGATAATTTCGTGGAAGATGATGTCTAGGCTATTTTTTTGATCATGACTTTCAGGTAGTCCCATGATTTTTAAATTATTTCCCCTCGATCTATTTTCCAGGTCAGTTGTTTTTCCAGTGAGCTGTTTCACATTATCTTCTGTTTTTCCAAACTTTTGGCTTTGTTTTTTAACTGCTTGGTTTATCTTATAGTCATTCATTTCCCTGAACTCAACTCTCTCTTTAAACAATTTATTTTGTAGAGTGAGCTTTTGAACCTTCTCCTCCATTTGGCTAGTTCTGCTTTTTAGAGCCTCCTTCTTCTCATTGGCTTTTTAGGCCTCTTTTTCCAATTGAGTTAGCCTCTTTTTAAAGGTGCTATTTTCCTCATCATTTTTTTTGTTGTTGTTGTTTCTCCTTTAGTAAGCTAAAAACTCATTTTTCAAGCTCTTCTATTGCCTGAGCTCAATTTAAGTTCACTTTGGAGGCCCTGGAGGCAGAAGCCTTGACTTTCTCTGACAGTATGTCTTCCTCATGTGAAAGGATAGGAGGAGAAACCTGTTCACCAAGAAAGTAACCTTTTGTGATCTTATTTTTTTTCCCTTTTTTGGGCATTTTCTCAGTCAGTTACTTGACTTCTGAGTTTTCTCCCCACAACAACCTCTTCTCCAGCTCTGCTAAGCCAGCACTGGGGGCTGAGATTCAGATGAGCCGCTCCAATCTTACAGAGGCTTTAGGCAGGGGCAGGGCTGCTATGAAATCAGCTACTCACATGGGGGCAGGGCACCCACACAGGGGTCAGTACCCTCAGGAGCTTTACGATGAGACCTTCAACAATAGATGCAGGCTGCTACCTGCCTTGGGAGACCCTGTCCACTGCTGCCTCCACTGCTGCCACCTGAGGAGGCCCGATTTATGGGGACACCCTGCTCCCTTCTCAGCCAGCCAAAAAAACCCTCTCACTGATCTTTGGTGCCTATGAGTTGAAGGATCTGCACTGCTGCTGGAGATTCTGTCCCTGAAGGCTGCTCAGTTCAGCTCCTCTTGGTTCCATGTGGCCAAGGCTTGTCTGGGCTCTGCTCCGCATCTGGTGTGACAGACTTTTCCCATCGGTCTTTCTGGTCACTCTGGGCTAGAAATCTCCTCTTTTCCATTGTTCTGTGGCTTCTGCTGTTCTAGAATTTGTTGAGAATTCTTTTTTGCAGATATTTTATGGCTGTGGGGGAAGAGCTAGTGTATGTGAGTCTTTCTACTCTGCCATCTTGGCTCCATCCCCATTTCATATTTTTCTAGGAGGCTTTGGATATAGGACTTTGTTGTCTTCTTCTTCAAGTATGTTTTGATCTTCGTTGTCACCAACATAAATCTCTATAGTCAGAGAAATTTTACATTGTTTGCTCACTTTTCTTAGCCTACTACTTGACTTTTTAACTCTTTATTAAGGTAGGGCTCTGTGTGGAGGGCAAACTGTCCCAAGCTTCAAGGATTTTCTGCAGCTGTTTTCAGAGATACTTTTAAGGATCTACAAATTTTCAGTTCTTCCAAGGTGCTTATTCTTCTCGTGAACTGTGTTCTGCTCTCTGAGTGACCATAGGAACTATTTTCTGACCCGGAATTGTGATGATGGTTCCCTCTCCACTGTGGCCCCAAGCTGTGCTATGCTAGTGCTCTTCCTCCCTCCAGGGCTGCCACCTAGGACTCCAACTTGGATCTGGGTATGGGTTAAGAAACAAAGTCCTGCCTCAGCCCTAGCACAGAGGTCCTATATTCTCTTTCTGACCAGTTATTCTATCCCATTGTTGTCTATAGACTGAGAGCTCCAGAAACAGTTGTTGGAGATGCTACTGCCAATTCAGTCACTCCCAGGGCCTGCTCCTGGTTTGCTGGGACCAGGGCAGTGTTGGTATAACCTGAACTGAGCTGCATTCCTTTTTCACCCAGGTCTAATGGACTTTTTCTCTTCACCTTCTAAGTTGTCTTTGATGTCTGTGGGCTAAGAAGTCTGGAAACTGCCACTGCTATGAATGATTCAGTTGCCCCAAGGCCTACTCCAGTTTTGCTAAGGCTGGTCTATGTTGGCATGGCCTGCATTGGACTGTTCCTATGTCAGCCTGGTGCAACAGACCTTTCCTGTCGGCTTTCCAGGTTGTCTTGGGCTGGAAATATGTTTCTCTCTGTCTTTTTGTGGATTCTGCTGCTCTAGAGTTTGTTTAGAGTTTTTTTATACATATATAGTTATTTGGAGGAGTTTGGGAGCGAGCTCAGGATAGAAGCTCTTACTTCTATCATGGCTCCCCCTTGCCACAGATTTTTCAATGTGCCTACTAAAAGTAAAGAAATAGAAATGATGTCACAATAATGCAATTATTCTATCATCTGATTTCATAACACTTTACATATACTGATTTTATGTGCTTGTTGGATTCTAATAGGTATTTATATCTATATATTTGTATTTATATCTGTTAAGATAGGACAGCTAGGTGACACAGTGGATAAAGTGCTGGGCCTGGAATCAAAAAGACCTGAGTTCAAATTTGGACTCAGAATCTTACTATTTGGGTCACCCTGTGTAAATCATTTAACCCTGTTTGCCTTATCTGCAAAATTGACTGGAGAAGGAAATAGCAAACCACTCTGGTATCTCTGCTAAGAAAACCCCAAATGTGTTACAAAGAGTTAGACATGACTAAGAAAACTGGACCATCACAAGAAAATATTTATTAAGGGAATGGACAAGATGACCTCCAATATCCCTTCATAGCTTTTAATCCATTATCTTATGATAGAGTGTAAGCTCCTTGAAGTAGAGACTGTAACTCGTTTATTTTTGCTTTTCCCCTAGTGCCTTGAACTAGTAAGTGTTCCCCAATTTTTTGTCAAATGAATGCATCTTGATCCCATGGGAACTGAGCTCAAATCCTGATACATACTCTCCATGTAAACTTAAATGATAATAACTAGCAGTTTTATACTTCTTAAGATTTACCAAGCATTCTATATGCATCATCTCATTTTACCTACACAACAACCCAGTGATTAGGTATTATTAATATCCTATTTTATAGATGAGGAATCTGTGACTCAGAGATTAAGCAACTTGCTTGTAGTCATATTGGTAGTAAGTGGTGGAATCAAGTTTCCTGACTCCAAATCTCAGGATCTGTCAGGTACATCATACTGCCCCCTTTGTACAAGTCATGGCTTTCTGTTTCTTTATCTGCCAAAGCGGGTTAGACTAGTTAACCATAAAGTGCCTCAGAGCTCTAAACATATAACCCCATAATCTTTGACAGCCAGCCCTGGAGCCAGGAAAATAATTTTCTTTCCAGGGAGGATGAAACTCTGTCAGTACCATTTTGATCCAGTTAATTAGATTTAACTCTTTATTAACCTGCAACTAAAAGAAAATACAAAGATTAGCAAGGTTAGTCAGAATTTCAAAAGTCATTGATAAGCATGAAAATGGAATGAAAGCTTTACTTTTACAGTGGGATATTGTTTAAACCTCCCTTCCCCCACCTCATTCTTGCCCTCAATCCCCTATCCTTTCACCTCTGATCTCTCTATGGCACTGGTTTGACCTTAAGCCAGAAATTCTACCTCTAGAGATTCATTACTTCATATTAATGTATTATGACTTCAGGTGACAAGACTATAAATACTCCTGAGAGAATTAACTCTAACTAAAACATTGTAAACCATTAACATTTTGAAATGAATTGGTTGCATGAAAGTTTTCTCCTAGGATAGTTAATCAAATATCAGATGCTGAATAACATATAGTATAGTTGTCTGGTTTCCCACTGACTCTTGGAGGCACTGAATGTGGCAGTCAGGTCAGAAGACATAGAATACATTCATGTCATCAAGGCAATGTGTTTATATATTGCTATTCTGGTCCTACTTGCTTCCTGATTTCATTTTAATTTTTAATACGAAGTTTCCACTTCCTGACTTTATTCTATATCTTAAAAACCTCATTAAATCTTTATTTAGATTCTCCTACTTTGCTCCAATTTCAAGGACGGAGCTGTTGTTGCTCAGTCATTTAGTTGCGTTGCGATCTTTATGATTCTATTGGCCAGACTGTTCATTGGGTTTTCTTGGCAAAGATACTGGAGTGGTTTGCCATTTCCTTCTCCACTGTATTAAGGCAGAGATTAAGTGATGGAGGCAAAGGTCCAGGGTCACACAGCTGGTGTCTGAGGATGGATTTGAACTTGGGTCTTCTTGACTCTAGGTCCATCACTCTATCTTCTTAGCCACCTATATGCCTCCTGGCTATCCACTTTGTCCAAACTAAAACTTCTACAAGTTGTGCTCTCGATCTTATCTCCTCCTATCTTCTGTAAGAGTTTGCCACATCAAGCATTCTCACCATCTCAGATTCAGTCTTTCCCTGTGTGCAGTCCTCTTCCCTGTGGCTTGTCAGGTATCCCCATCAGTCTACTAATCAATCAATAAACATTTATTAAATGCCAACAGTTTAAAGAACTTACATTGCAATCAGTTTGATTGCTTAACAGTTTGATTAATATAATAAATTTAAATCAGTCATAAGGATGAAACCACCTGAAACAATCTTAGTGTAATACCATAAGTGAAAATACAACTCTATAAATAAATCGATCACAGGCTAAAGTACAGGGGAAAATGTTTTGTTGCTACTACTTTTACTATTCTTTTTCATTAAATCAATATCTTTGCTCTGGATGAATTGACTTCAATGTCTGATTAATAAGGTATCCCCATTGATGGAGGCTGAGCTATGTTTTTAAGGTATTCAGCTTGGACCTAATGTAGCTATTCCCTGCAGAAATCTACATTTCAAGATGGGGATGGGAGGTACCTACAGGTACATTCATTCTCTGCACTAATGAGCTACCATCTACCTCTGCTACTGTGGCCCTCTTCTCCCATTGATGAGTTTCTTCCAGATCCACCATTTTGAGGATGGGTCCAAACCAGCCATCTTTCATTCTTCAGACTTCACCCCCTCCCCCATCCATGTATCTCTCTTCTCCTCACTTTTATGCATTGTTTTCCTCCATTATTATATAAGGTCCTTGAAGGTAGGGACATTCTTTTTTTTTATTGTATCTCCAGTAAATAGTACCAGCACATAGTAAGTGATTAATAAATGCATGTCAAGATTGACTTGCTACAGAAGTATCAGAAGGGAAAATCCAGGGACCTCTCATTTCAACATAGACTAACCTAAACCTCAGGACCGTGAAAGCCCTATCCTGGAGACAGCAGAAAGTTTGATGACAAAACATGAAGCCAAGGAGGAAGCATGATAAAGTGAGAGCAAAACTATCAATGATGACCTTGTTTCAAATCCTGCCTCCCATCATTATTTCTTATGCAGTATTAGGCAAATCTGTCTATCTGTGTTCATCTTTCATTTTTTTAAGAAGACTATGACATCAGAGAAACCATGACATGACTTACACTTGACTTTGTTTTGAGGAAGGGAGAGCTGTGCAGGGTCACCAACCTCACTTTCCCCTCCTGAGTCATGTAGTTCCAGTGACCAGACAGATATTCATCAGGATGACCGGAGAAGGCCCAGGATGCAATGGAAAACCTTGACCTGTTCAGATACTCACCTAGAGTGAGGTAAAGTCCATTCAGTGAACAGGCCTCCTTAAGGAGTAATCAGGGAATGGCCCCTTTAATGAGTAAAAGAAAAAAATAAGAAAATGAAAGTGGGAGAGAAGGAGTAACAGTTACTACTGACAATCACTCTGAAGCCAGGAGGGTCCTGAAAAGAGCAGGACAGGGACCTATTGTTTTGCAATATATGAGTACATGTGGTTTAAGGTTTAGGGAAAGAAAGAGAGAGAAAAAGAGAGAGAGAGAGAGGGAGGGAGGGAGGGTGAGAGAGAGAGAGAGAGAGAGAGAGAGAGAGAGAGAGAGAGAGAAGGAAGGAAGGGAAAGAAAGAAATAAATCTGGCTTGTTAATCTCAATCTAACTGGGGGTCCTGTGGCCATCCAAATTTACCTTTCTTTGGAAAAGAGAAGGAAGCAGGGTGACAGAAGGGAGCAGATGACCTGAGTTACCCACCTAGCTTGGTCCCCATTCAGGCAGCTCCATCTACTCACAGTTCTGTGTTCATCCTTGTTTTCAAAAAAGACCATCAGATAAGTAATAACATGATTGGGTAAGTCACTTAAAAAGGGAAGGAGAGGAGCAAACATTTATTAAGTACCTACTATATTCCAGGCAATGTGCTAAGTGTTTTTCAAGCATTATCTAATATGATTCTCACAATAATTGTATGAGGTAATTTTTATTGCTATCACCATATTACAGTTGAGGAACTAAAGCAGACAGAGGATAAATCATTTATCTGGTCACTTACTAGTAAATTACTTAGCTGGATTTGAAATCAAGTCTTCCTGATTCTATCTACTATGCTACCACAGGGCCTTGGTTTCTTCATTACTAAAATAGGAGGGTTGGAGTAAATTACCTGTAAGGTCCCTTCTAGCTCTGGATCAGTGATCCCATGATCCTAAGGGCTTAGGTATCGCCTCTCACTTGAACTGTTCCAACAACCTTTGCCTTGTCCTGATTCAGACTAGACTGGTAGCATAGGTCTGTCATTGGAAGGACATGAGACACTTTTAGATTACTTACCATTTAACAAAAATATTCAACAATAGCATGAAAAGAATATTTTGCAAAGATGCAACATTGGTTCAGTTGCACACAGCTTTTCCATTTGTTTCTACTCTTGCCACAGTGGCATGTCAACAAAGAAATATCAGATCTGCTACCACCAATATATGTTCTAGCCTTGTTATGTCTGTAGTGATTGGGAAACTACATCCATGTTCATGTCTTAATTCCATGCACTAATTAAGAATTTTGGATGATTTAATTAACTTTATAGTGAAAAGCTAACCTAAAATGTATGGCAAGAACTTTGCAGTCTTTATAAATGTTGCTACTTTTACAGATGCCTAATTAGTTACTTAGTTTCAAATTTCTTCTCTCTCCAATCCATCCTACACACAGATGCTGAAGTGATTTTTCTAAAGTGTTGAAATCATACTTTACAAACCCTAATGGTTTCTTATTAAAAAGGAATGAAGTATATACTCTTCTGTTTGGCATTTAAAGTCCTTCACAAGCTGCCCCCAAGTTATCTCACTAGATTACACACATACACACAGAGTATATACATATGTATACATATATACACATGCATGTATACACATGTACACACATCGGAATATATACATGTGTGGGATGTATGTACATATACACACATATATATGTGGGGATGTATACATATTTATGTATAGACATACATATATGTATATATACATATATATGTATGTATTCTCTTCGCATCTTCTATGGTCCATCTAAATTAATCTTGCTGTTCCTCATATATGGTACTCCACCTCCCACTTCCATGCTTTTATACTGGCTGTCCCCTCCCATGGAATGCTTTAGCTAGCTTTCACAGCCACTTCTTAAAATCCTTAGTTTGCTTCAAGGCTTTCTGTTAGTGCAACCTCCTACATGGAGTCTTCTTATATTTCTCCAGTTGCTAGTTATTTCCCCTCCAAATTACCTTTTATCTATTTTGCACATACTTCTATACAGTATATGCATCTTTTATCATCCAGTCGACTCCAAGCTTTTTGAGGGTGGCCACTGTTTTACTTATATTTTTAGATTCCCAGTGCCAAGTATGGTGTATAGTAAAGTGTAGGCATTTATAAATGCTTGTTGATTAATTGCTTGAGTAAACAGTAAACAGGTCATGGTTTCAATTTGTGTGTGTGTGTGTGTGTGTGTGTGTGTGTGTTTTCTTATGATATATTTTTTTCTGCTGTTAAAATTTATCAAAATTAAGAGACACTGTTGAGGCCTTTTAAAGGAAAATTTTTTTTATTATAAATAGAAGGATAACCTGTTCCAAAAAAAAGAAAATAGGCTCACTAATTCACTACTTTTTTTTTTAAATGGGAATTGTTCCAAGTATTTTGGAAATAAAATCTATATGACTGTGTCAATGAACAAATATTTATCAAGTCCTTACTTTGTTCCAGGAAGTCTACTGAGTACTAGTAATACAATGAAAAAGGTAAAAAAAAGTCTCAGTCTGAAGGAACTTTCATCTTATCAGTGGAAATAATATTTACATAAATTAATATAGATCCCAAAAGGGGGAGAGAAGAGTTACTATCAGCTAAGGGACAAATTTTTATGTTGGAAGTGATGCTTGAGAAATGTCTTTTTTTAGTGAGAAGATATGTTATTGTAATTTTAATATTAACCATAGATTTTGGTGGTATGTAAAAATATACAAAATGTGTGTAAATGTACAATTAATGTACATTAAATGTGGTTGATTGGTGGTGGTGGTTGTTGTCATTCGTTCTCAAAGAGGACCAAAATGACATCACCGTGATAAAGTGAAGTTTCAATGTGTATGGCTGTGACTGATCAGACCAATGTGAGCTCAGAATGCTCTACCAGAGAATGGGCACAAATAGTCCACATGAGCATTTGGGGTGGCTACTCCAAATCTGTGCATCCTATGTTTCCTTTGTGCTGTTTCAATTCTGCTTTGTTCATAGAGCACAGCACCTCTTCTGATGTGGGCATGACTTCACATAATCAAATCCAAAGTTCTTGAGAGAGATCTTGAGAATGTCCTTATATAGCTTCTTCTGACCACCTGCCTCATGTGAGTTCTCCATAAAATAGTCTTTTGGCAAGTGTACATTTTGCATTTGAACAACATGGCCAGCCCATTGGAATTGCACACTCTGAAGCATAGTTTGAATGCTTGGCAGTTTAGTTTGAGCGAGGACCTCAGTGTCTGGTACCTTATCCTGCCAGGTGATCTTCAGAATCTTCCTAAGACAATTCAAGTAGAAGAGATTCAGTTTCCTGGCATGTCTCTTGTAGACTGTCCATGTTTGGCAGGCATACAACACTGAAGTCAGCAAAATGGCTCTGTATACCTTCAATTTGGTAGTCAATTTAATACCTCTTCTCTCCCAAACTTTTCTTCGGAGCCTCCCAAACACTGAGCTACCTCTGGCAATGTGTGTTTCAACCTCGTTGTCAATGTGTACATCCCTAGAAAGTGCACTACCAAGGTAAATGAACTTATCCACAGCCTTCAAAACTTGTCCATTTGTTGTAACTAATGGTTGCACAATCATCTGCAAACAGAAAATCATGCACCAACACTCCTTCAACTTTTATCTTGGCTGGTAGCCTTTTCAAATTGAAGAACTTACCATCAGTATGGTAGTTGACCTTGATGCCCTGTTCATCCTCACTGAAAGCGTTGGACAGCATGGCTGAAAACATCATGCTAAAAAGCATGGAAGCAAGCACACAGCCTTGTTTCATTCCATTGGTGACTGGGAAGACATGAGAGCTTTGTCCACTATCCAGAACCTGGGCAAGCATGCCATCATGAAACTGAGTTACAATGCTAATTAACTTCTCTGGGCAACCAAATTTTGATCTAATTTTCCATAAGCCCTCATGACTAACAGTGTCAAAGACCTTGGTCAGATCTACAAATGTTGTGTACAAGCCTCTGTTCTGCTTGTGGCATTTCTTCCGAAGTTGTCAGGTACCAAACACCATATTGACTGTTTCTCAGTCCTTTCTGAAGCCACACTGGCTCTCGATTGCATGACCATCTTTCAGGTGAATATTAAATGTAAATTTAATGAAAATCATACATCATGATGGTGGGAAAGGTAGGAGATCTTTTAAAAAAATCTGTATGTGCTTCAGTAGCAAAATGATCTCATTTCAAAATGTAGTTTTTATCTAATATTTTCATTGGCTATTTGAAAATGAAATTTCTTTAAATCCACTTAAAAAGTTGTTGGACTAGAAACATTTGGAATAGTTTTATTTTAGGCTATTTCATTATAGTTGTCCCTGATTGTGAGGGGAAAATGTTTAAATACTTAGCAGTAAAAAGAAATTTGATTTGTATTCCAAATTGGAATTCATCTAACATGGACCTGAAACCAATTGGAGAACTTGGTAAAGTAGCTACAAAAAAAGAAAGAAGAACTAATATTTGTAGCTTTAGAAGGTATTTGTGTACGGACTAAATTATTCATGATGGTGGATTCTCGATCTATGGATGGGGGACAGAAAGAAAATCATCAGGACATTCTGTTGTTATTACTTGAATCACTACTACATTCATAGTCATTTTATTAGGAAATTACTTTGAATCATATGATGTGAGGTTTCAGGAAAAGTAACTGAGAAATTATTTTTTAAGTAATTAAATTTTTCTCACAGTTAAAAGATATGTGTGAAATAACACCTAAGTTAAATTAAGAGTGAAAGACCATAGAAGAATACATTAACATAGTCCTTAGGGAGGAGGTATTAGTAAAAGAGAAAATGATAGAGAGTAAGTTAACCAAAATCATCTGGTAATTTTACTCCTCGTATAAGAACCTTAAAAAAGATCACACATCCCTGAGAGTAAAAACCCAAGTGTGCTGTACATCTCACTGAGAAAGAATAAAAAGTGCAACAGCAAACAAAGAGATTGTAATTATCAAGTATCCTCCTGCCATATTCTCTAATTCAACAAGCATTAAAAACACCCCTATTATGTATAAGACAATACATGGGGTATATGATTGTTATGTAAAACGAAGAATGATGAGTAGGATGCTTTCAGAAAAACCTGGGAAGAGTTACATGAACTGATGGAAAGTGAAATGAACAGAATCAGACTACTGTATACAGTAACAGCAATATTATATGATGTCACCAAGGTCTACACACAGGTCTATATACATGTGGTATATGATTGTTACATAAAACTAAGAAATGATGAGTAGGATGCTTTCAGAAAAACCTGGGAAGAGTTACATGAACTGATGGAAAGTGAAATGAACAGAATCAGACTACTGTATACAGTAACAGCAATATTATATGATGTCACCAAGGTCTATACACAGGTGAAGTTATAGCTGATAAAATAGATGGTTTAATGAGCTGAGGTACAGATTTTCTAGGTAGTGTTGGTATATATAGCATGGAGAACTGTCACATAGTGATGGTGAAACAGAACAGTGAATTTCAATGGCAGCATTTTAATATCATTGGCAGCTATAAGCAGAGATGTTCCACTTGTCAAAGCAAAGAATATCTCAACAGATGGATCAGATGTCAAAGGAGAAGTCATGAAAAGAATATCTTCTTGTGTGATTTTGAACAGTGTCTGAAGATGTTGAATATTTGGTACCATGCGTGTAGGAGGCACTGACAATCTTAGGGCTTCCTGTAGTTCTTGAGATATATAAACATAAGCTAAACAATGCTGCAATCTGACATCCATGCACTTTTTCTTTTTTGCTTTTTCTTCATTGCTGTTCAAAGAACTGATGCAATTACTCTTTTTTCTCCCTTTTCCATAGTTTTCTTTTTAATCATATAGAATCAAATTCACTTCAATATCATTCTAGTGAAGTTCAAAAAGTGTTAAACCAGTATGGTCTACTGTAATGGTATCATTATTTAACCAACTTTCATGGAAAAATTTGAATTGATCAACTTGGTTTTTTTCAACAAGGATATAATTGAGGTTACATTTTTTTCATAAAATAGTTTGGTAACACTGGTGGCTTGTCTGGATCAATGGGAGAATACGCAGCAGGGAATTGCAGAATTCCCCAAATCCAAGATGGCAAATTTATTCCTGGACAGCAATAAATTCAGATTTCATGAATCCCTTTAAAATCATAGTGTAGTTGCAGGAAGCTAGATAATTGTGAGGCAGATTAACCATTGATTTGTAGGTATAATAAACTGGACGTTGATTATCACATCCACCAAAACATATAACTATCAGATCTGAGTAAAGGATAGTAGCTCAAAGCACCATTTCCTGAACAGTCATTTTCACAGGAACTTGATTTCGTATTTAAATTTTCTTAAACTAATTGTACTGAGGAAATTTGGAAATTTTAATTTAAGAGCCGTGGTTCCAGCTAGTCAGGATCTCCAGGCCTCAAACAAAAACCCTCAACCTACACCGCATGAGAGATGGCCTATGCAACCACAAGATGGGTTGGGTCCAGGTCCAACCTCCAATCCTATCCCCAGCCCCACAGTACCATGAGCCAATTGCAGCTGGGGAAGCCTGGGGAGATAAGAGAGTCTCGACCCAAGCTCATCCCCTGACGCCCAGAAGGAGCGCCTTGAGAAACGTTTTGAAGGAAACAAGCAAGTCTAAGAGGTAAGGGTACTTTTGAAGCGTTGGGGGCTTAGCCAAGGCAAAATCACAGTGGTGAGAAATGGAATGTTGTAATTCAGTGTAGCACTCATCTGGAGTGTAGGAGGAGTTCTATAATAAGCTTGGAAAAGTTGGTTAGAACTAGGCTGTGAAAGGCAGTGAAAGCTCAAAGTATTATATACATGCATATATATATATATGCATGTATGTATGTATATTACCCTAGAGAAAATAGAAAGTCATTGAAAATTATTGGGTAGAGAAGTCACATAATAGGATCCACATTATGGAAGAGGGAAAAGGAACAAGTATTTATTAAGCATATATGATTTTCCAGACACTGTTAAGTGCATTATGAATATTATCCATTTAATCTCATGAGTGTAATGGTCTCATGGAGTATCACTTTGCAAGGGTGTGTAGGATAGGTGGAGAAGAAAGAGACTTGATTTTGGGAGACCTGGAAGGAAGTTATGGCAATAGCCCAGGTGAGAGGCAGTGAGGACCTGAATTTGTATGGGAACTGTATAAATAAAGAAAAGGGGACAGATACAAGAGATATTGGGAAGATAGAAGAGATTTAAAAAATGATTAGTTATGTGTAGTGAGGGAGAGTGAGAAGGAGAATACCAACATGACACACCTGAGTGATTGAAATAATGAGGAAAACCTGCAGAGAAATAGGTAAGTCCTGAATTGGGATGGGTTTGTGGAAAGAATTAATGAGTTCAATTTGGAACATACCGAGTTTGAGTTGCAAATATAAAGCTCATTTAAAATATTCAATAAGTAGCAGAAGACTGAAAACAAGTAGAGTGGCTAGGGCCAGAGATACAGATTAGGGCATCACTTGCATAGAGATGATACTTAAATTCATGGGAGATAAAAATATCACCAAGATAAAGAGATGGTCCATGCCAAAAACTGAGGATATAACCACAGTTAAGGGGCATAATGTGAATGATGATCCAGTAAAGGAGACTGAGAAGGAATGGTCAGAAAGAGGAGAAGCAAGACAATGGTGTCAAGTCCAGAAAGGAAAGACTGTTCAGGAGGACAGTGTAGTCAACAGTAACAAATACTCTTGACACAGAGCGTCATGAAATTGGAAGACTCAGATAATTCTATCAGATTTGACAGATGAAATCATTGGTAACTTTGGAGAGAGCAGTTTCAAATGAGTGATGAGTTTAGAAGCCAGACGTAATAGTGAGAGGAGAGGAAGTGGAGGAGATAGATTTAGATAATATTTTCTAGCCATTTTGCTATGAAAGGGAAGAAATGTATAGAAATGGAAGAAATGTATAGCTTGAGTGGTTGGTGGAGACTATTAAGCATTTTTTTTTCAGGTTAATGATTTTGGCATATTTGTAGATAGCACAAAAGGACATAAAGACTGAAGAACAGAGGGAGGGGGGAGAATGACTGTGGGTGCCTACGTGTAGAGCATTAATTGTTTACTATGTGCCAGATACTGTGCTAAGCACTGAGGATACAAGTACAAACAAGCAATTAAGTCTCTTTCCCTGAAAGAGTTTAACTAATAATAGAAGATAACATATAAAGGGATGCTAGAAAGCAGTGGGCGAGGAGAAGCACATGGCATGGTGGCATGCTCTGGAGATCACTAGGAAGTGAAATGAAGGAAAGAAAGTGAAATCATGAGTCCATTTTAGCATTTGAATGTATTAATAAGGTATGAATATGAAGAATTCTAAGAAATATGTAAAGGTACCTATGAAGTGATTCAGAGATAAGAAAACATTCAAAAACATACCAAAGGTATGATTTAAAAAAAAATATTCATTATAAGGGATTGCTATCTAGAAAAGACAAAGGGAGGGTGATAGAGTAAAATCTAAGTGACTATAACAATAAGAGATACCAATTAAATGAGAAAAAGAGAGAATGATCAAAGGGATAAGCTTCCAAAAGAAACAAGAGGAAATAGAATCAAAGGCACAAGTGCAGGGCCCATGGCAAGGAGAAGGAAATCTTTTTCCTCTTAGACTGGCGCAAAGCAGAAAATGGATGATAGTGTTGAGAAGATCTTAGGTATAGAATGAGGGAGAGGAAGGCTCTCATTTTTCAACCTTGTTTTTCTTAGTGAATACGTTGGGAGATCCTCTGCTAAGGGGGAGAGAAGAGAACTTAATGAGAAGCTAAGAGAACAAATGAAACCAGGAGAGAATCAAACAAGTCAGATAAAAAGAAAAATGTCAACAGTTTAGTCAGAGTTCAAGTTTTTAGGGGGAAAAAATGAATAAGATAAGATATAGTATCAGTACTTTGACAGCTTATTATTTTGGGAGTTGCTTATTTATAGCCAATAAGTTTCATAGCTGTAGAGAATTTAACTATAAGCTATGGTGGATAGAAGGAACCCAGTATCATGAGTCAGAATACTTGGGTTCAAATACTGATTCTGTCACCTAATCGCCCCCAGTAAAGAACTAGGTGATGCAATGGAGTCAGAGTCCTGAGTTCAAATGCCACCTCAGACACTTTTTTGCTGTATGACCCTGAGCAAATTACTTAACCTATGTCTACTTCAGTTTCCTCAGCTGTAAAATTAGGATTATAGTAGCAACTACCGCATAAGGTTGTTATGAAGATCAAGTAAGATAATATTTGTAAAGTGTTCTACCCAGTGTCTGGCATATAGTTGTGAAGTTGTTTCAGTCTTGTCCAATACTTTGTGCCCCCTTATGGGGGTTTTCATGGCAAAGATACTGCAGTGGTTTGCCATTTCCTTCTCCAGCTATTTTACGGATGAGGAAACAGGGTTAAGTGACTTGCCCAAGGTTACACAGCTAGTAAATGTCCGAGGCCAGATTTGAGCTCAGGTCTTCCTGACTTCAGGCCTGACACTATCCACTGTGCCACCACTTCTCTGCCATCTTGCACAGTAGGTGCTTAATAAATCTTCATTGCTTCCCCCTCCTGATCCCTGCTTCCTATATAACCTAGAATGAATAAGTCACAGATGCAAAAGTGATGAAGTTAGAAGATATCATAGGACCTTGTATTTAGAGGCGGAAGGGCCTTTGTTGATATCTATATAGTCCAATTCCCATTAACAAATGAGAAAACTAGTACAGAGAATTGAGTCAGTGATTTAATCAAGGCCATGTAGGTAGTTAAGTAGCTGAATCAGGATTTTAACCCAGGTCTCCTCCCTCTAAATCTGCTTATCTTTCCATGATAGCATGCAGTGTGGCCTTCACAGCCTTAATATTCTATAATTTTCTTTTTACAAATGAATTTAAACTTTCCTGGGACACTCATACATAGACTTCATTTTGGATGAATACCAACTCCGGTAAACTTGTCAGGATTTTATTTCAGAAAACAAAACTTTAAAAAACTTTAAAATTGATACCAATTCACATTAGAATTCACTATGAAATATAATCCCCATTCCCCATCTCTCATTCATTGTCCCTTCTTCCTGTTTCCCTCCAGATCTCTCTCTTCCTTTCTAGTCAGAAATAGAGTTGGGAGTAGAAAAGTATTCTCAGAGCTTTCTTTTCAATTAGCATAAATATTTGCATGCTAATCCTCAAATGCAGATGTTAGAGCCCTCCCGAAAAGGGACATCCTGATACCCACTTATTTCTGACAAGACTGAAAAAAGGAAACATTAGTGACCATTTTTATATACCTTGGGGAGCTCTCACAATTCAGCCTGAGGAGACATTCTTTGCACATTTGCTGTGAAATGTGCTTTCTATAGAAAGCTTGGCACTGCCTAAGGAAGAAGTGAATCATTTAAAAGGGCTGAAGAATGCAGCAGAGGGATTAATCAGACCACTTTTACTTTTAATTACTGTCTTCTTTTTTGGTCCACAGGTGGCAGCAGTTACCAGCTCACATCAAAAGTCTCAATAGCCTTTGACTTGTCAGACTTGGACCCACTTTCAGGATTCTTTAATAGTTCAAAGAATTGTGGTCAACATTTTTTTTTGTAATTCTATAACACAAATAGCATCAGTTCTTTAATGTTGTTTATTCAAAGCTTTTTTCATTTTTCCTAATAAAATACTGGGAATTGTGTAACTTCTACCCATAAGAGAGGCAATCAATACTGAACATTCCCCTACCCCCAAGTACTTGCAAAGGATAACCCCCAGAAAGAGTTATTGTTTGTGAGTGTGTATGTAGAGCATATAAAATGTCAATGTTCCACAACAGTCAGCTTTTCTTTTTAACCTACATATCTCCACCCCCCGCCCCCCAGTTATTTAGGTCCTTGTTCATTGGACAGAGGAGATCTTCAATAAATGTTTGTTGAATTTAACTAGAGTTGAATTCACTGCTATAACAAAGACTTTTACTTTGTCTCTTAACATTTTATTGATGTGTTTTGTTTTCATGTTAGAAATATTTCCATATTACCTTATTGTATTTAAGAAGTATCCCAACCTATTTTTATTTTTTTAATTTTTAATTGGCAAGCATATTTTCTCTCCATCCTGCTCCTTAAGTCCATTGGGGTGGGGGTGGGGAGCAGAAGAAAAACAAATTCCTTATACAAATATACATAGTTAATATACATACATAAAACAGCTAGGTGGCTAGGTGGATAGAGTGCTGAGCCTGGAGTCAGGAAGACCTGAATCCAAACCCGAACTCAGACACTTATAAGTTGTATGACCCTGGGCAAGTCATTTAACCTCTGTTTGTCTTAATCTACTGGAGAAGGAAATGGCAAACCACTTCATTATCTTTGCCAAGAGAACCTTAGGGTCCATGAGGTCACTAAGAGTTGGACACAACTGAACAACAGACAACAAAATACATATATATGTCTTTATGTCTATATATCTTTATATACATATAACTTACTTTCAAAATTGTTATTTTATGATCTCTTGAGTTTGCTCCTTTCAGTCTTTTTTCAGTTTATTAGTCTTCAAAATTGTTTTTTATAATTTAATATTAAAATAGTATATACTGTTCTGAGTCTGCTTACTGGACTTTGCCTTAGTTCAAATAAATCTTTCCATGCCTTTCAGAAATCATTCATTCCCTTATTTCTTATAGTAAAATGACATTTTATCACATTCATATGCCATGAATTATTCAGTTATTCCTTAACTGATGAACAACACTTTGGTTTCCAACTTTTTTGCTACCATTTAGAGTTGCTGTAAACATTCTTGAATATAAAGAACTTTTTCCTATTTCTTTGATCTCTTTTGGGTATAGTCCTAGAAGAGGTATAGCTGGATCAAAGGGCATATACTGTTTAGCAACTTTTTGTGTATAATTGCAAATGCTTTAAGACTTTAATAAGCTTGCTTAAGTATAGATAGCTGAGATAGACTTGACAATAAGGCAGCCTTTGGTTTGCTCATTTCTTGTTGGTGACTTTACCAGTAGGTCACTACCATGGGGGTAGGTTGAGCAGGTAAGTCTAAAGTGAGTCAATTTGACTACTTAATTGCATGTTGATAGATACATTTGAAACAGAATTAAGAAAGTTGTCCTGGTAGATTACTAAAATTATACTTTTGATCATCTTTATGTCTCTGCCTTCTTTGTCATGGACAATTCAGTATGCACTATAGCTATCTTGTTGTGGTAGAAACTATAGTCAGTGGTATAGCAAATCCTATTTTTGAAAGTTCTCTGTTTTGCTAATCTGCTGTACTGGAAAGCCTTTGCAAAATTATACTTACTGTAATATTCCAATGCTGCATTGTCTGGTTAAGAGGTTCTCTGAGCTTACCCAGACCAGTCCTCAGATAACAAATATATAACTTGTCATTCTAGCTTTTGTATCACTAGCACATAGGGTGATGTCAGATATATAGTAGAAACTTAACAAATTCTTCAGAAACAGTGGAAATAGTGCCGCTTTGGGGTCAAAAGACTTAGATTTTAATCTGTCTCTATGAGTAATTACCTAAATGACAATGGGCACTTACATTTAACCTTTCTGGGCATCATTTTCTGCCATCTTCACTCTCTCACTTAAGTTCAATCCCTCTTTGGTCATTGGTTTCTTCTTTACTACCGACAAATACGCCCATGTTTTATCTATCATCCAAAACAGTATCCTGAATAGATCCATCCATTCCAGCTAACTACCATCCTATCTCCTGTCTTTTGTTGCTATATTCTTTGAGAAGTCCATCTACAACAGGGTCACCACTTCATCTCCTCTCACTCTCTTCTTAACTTTCTACAGTCTGGCTTCTGTCCTCATCATTAACTAGAACTGCCAACTCCAGTTACTAGTGATCTCAGTCACCAAATCCAGTGCCCTTCCCTCAGTCCTCATCCTTCTTAAACTCCCTGCAGCCTCTGACACTGAAGACTGTTTTTCATATCTTCTTTATAAATTTTCAAAACATTATTCTCTCGTGGTTCTCCTCCTATACATCTGCTGACCCCTTCTTAGTCTCCTTTGCTGGAGCTTCATCCAGGTCATGCTTGCTCACTGTGGGTAACCCCATAGTTCTTTTTCCTGGGCTCTCTTTTATTTTCTCTCTATACAATTTCACTTGATCTCATTAGCTCCTATGGATTCAATTATCATCTCTATGCTGGTGATTGTCCAGAGTACCTATCCAGTTCTGACCTCTCTGCTGACCTATAATCTTTCATCTCCAACTGCTTATTATACATCTTGAACTAGAGTGTCCTGTAGACATCTTAAACTCTACATGTCTAAAAGGAAATTCATTATCATTTCCCACAACCTCCCCCCCCCATATGTACCTTCCAAACTTTTCTATTACTGTAGAGTGTACCATCATCTTCCCAGCTCTCCACTCTCACAACTTAGGTATCATCCTTGACTCCTCGCTATTATTAAATCCCCATATCTAATCTGTTGCCAAGTTTTGTTGATGGTACCTTCTCAACATGTCTAGTATATGCTCCCTTTTCTCATTTGATACTGTCTCATCCCTAGTGCTGGTCCTCATTGCTTCATGCATGGACATACAATAGCCACATGATGAATCCACTTATTTCAAATCTCACCCCACCCCACACCCATTAAATCCATCCGCTAGTCACTTGTTGAAATGATTTTCCTGAAGCACAAATCCTACTCAGTTACCCCACCCCACCCCATCCCCTATTCAATATACTCCAGTGTTTATCACTTCCAGGATCAAATAAAATCCCATTTCATATTCAAAGTCTTTCATACCCTACCACTACCCGCAGTACTTATGTCCCTTCCCTTGACTCCATATACTCTTCAGTCCAGTGACACGGGCCTCCTTGTTTTTTCCTTACACGAGATAACTCCACCTCTCAATTCCAGGCATTTTATCTGACTGTCCTCCCTTCCCCGAACACCCCTCTTGCTCATTTCAACTTCCTGTATTCCCTAGATTCCTTTAATTCCCTGCTAAAATCCCACTTCTATAAGCCTGTCCTAATCTCTCAATTCTAGTGCTTTTTCTCACATGATTATTTCCTATTTACCCAATATACACCTAGTTGTTACATGGTTGATTATATGTTGTTTACCCCAATAGATTGTGAGCTCTTCAAAGGCATGGACTGTTTTTTGCCTTTATTCATATCACAGCCCTTAGCACAGTAGCCTTGGCACATGGTAGGGAATTAATAAATGCTGATTGACTGACTGCAAAGTGAGAGCGTTGGACAATATATTTGTAAGGTTCCTTCTAGCTCTAAGTCACAGAATTTTAACTCCTAGAAGACAGGAAATATTTTTTTTTAAATCACATCCACAGTACTTCACACAGTTCCTGGCATCTAATAGATGATTAACAAAAGTTTGTTTATTGATTGAATGATAGTGGAAAAGGTAATGAAATTAAAATTAGAAAACTTAGATTTGAGTTCCAGTTTAGTCATTTATTAGCTAAACTCTTTGAATAAGTCAATTAATACCTTTGAATTTCAGTCCTTTATATATATATATATATATATATGGAGATATTTGTACTATATATGTCATAGAACCCTCATTACTTTGAAATATTATTATGTATGTGAAAGTATTTTTGTAACTACAAGGTTCTATAAAAATAGAAATATATTATTAATATTTAAATTGTAAGATTACAAACTTGTCACTTTCACTACTGAGAATACCTACTAGGGACTGTTTAAACAGAAGAGAATGGGAAGGCAGAGAAGAAGTGAGGGAATAAAATATATGTTTATCAAATTGAAAGAGCTTTCAAATTACATGGTTTCCATTATGTAGAGAATTCAGATTTTTTTTCCACTCTGATCTTACAGCAACATTATACAGTCATTTAAAAGAGGATTAGGTCTAGTCATTTTTTTAAGGAAGAAACTAAATTCTTTAAATTAGCATGATCAAAATAAATCATTGTAAGGGGATTTTAAGCAGTAATTTGGAATGTAATAGCCACTACAATGAATTAAAAAAAAAACCAAATAGTAAGTATAATTAATATTATTGAATAGTTACCCAAGGAATGGTTGTTAATTTCAATTGCCACTGAAACACTTGTGCCAATCATTTCAACTCTAGGGGTTCTCAGTTTCTTGACCTGTAAAATGAACATTTTAGTATAGCAACTACTCACAATAGTAAAATAATATCCACCTATAATTATATGCTGCTTTATAATCGCTAAGTACTTGACTTGATCTGAAACTTAAAACTACCTTGTAAGGTAGTTAGGACAAACACTCTGTTTCATAGTTGATAAAATTGAGGTTCATTAAGAGGAGGTAACATGACTTAAAGTATCAGCTAATAAGGAGCAGAGCCAAGAGTAAAGTTGAGGGACATCTGATTTCAAGTTCAATGATCCTCTCATACACTATACAATGCAGTATGTGCATGTGGTTCCTGAAGGCCATGTATTGACTTAGAAAACCACATATTAACATAAATCTATGTACAATTATCTTTTTTATTAATTTTATTTGATACTTCCCAATTACATTTTAATCTGGTTTTGGCAGAACTTGGGAATGTTGTGGTTGCATGTGACATCTCTATACTACACCATTCAACATCTAGATTTCCTCGGAGAAATGGATAGAAAAAATTATTCTATGATAATTTATAATTGTACATGAGGCCAGTTGATGAGAGGAGCTCATTCTTCCTAGTATAAATGATTTGATGATCACATCTCTCCTCCTATAGGTTATTGACATGCCCAGTGGCATTTTGTTGAAAGGAAAAATAATGGTTTCTCATTGGGTTCTCCTCCTCTTCTTTTTTTTTCCTCCTCTTCCTCTTTTCCCTTTTCCTCCTCCTAAATTGTTTTGCTTGACAACCATTTTGTGAGAGGGATGGAATCTCTGTCCCTCAAAATTGTGCCCTCTTTAACAATAACTACAACAAACTGTTAAGAAAGAACACCATACACAATCATCACATCTTGAGACATTTTAAAGGACTGGGGCTTGACACTCAGGAGGATAGACTATAGCATGAGGAAGCACATTTTCTGGATTATAGAAGCGAACACAGACTTGCTCTTTGTACTTTTGTCTTTTTCATCTTTGTTCAAAGAATAGATCAAAGTGTTGCATAGTGGGTTTCAGGTAAGGATGAGAACCTTGAGTAATTATATATATATATGTGTGTGTGTGTGTGTGTGTGTGTGTGTGTGTGTGTGTGTATGTTTGTATGTATGGAACCTCCTCTCCTCCAGGAAATACATATGGCAAAAATAGGAAAGAAAGACATTAGGGTTACGTGTTGATCCAAAATTGTGCTCACCTCTATCCCAAGAGTAAAATTCTGTGAAAAAATCTTAGTGCTAGTGGTAGCAGAGGCAATGACAGTTACACAGGAGTATAATATAGTAGAGATAGATATACTTGCTTATGGATTATTGCAACAGGGGTCACTGTTTAGGAAATAAATGGTGAAGATTCCCACATGTAAGAGAGAGATTTTCCTGATGTAGCATTTAGTTGGGATGTGATTCCCTTAAAGGGAAGCACCTTGGGCCCTCTACCAATAAAAACATGTCCCTTTTTCCCAAGGTTGGCTCTTTTTTGACTGAAGGGCTTATCTCTCTTAGGTCTGGAGAACCTATTTACACCTATTTTTTAATCTCTCTCTGGTTATACACTCTCTTTATACTCTCATTTTTATGGAAACTTGCACCTATTTGGGGTTATGCATTCATTGTGCCTTCTGAATGGAGTCACTGTCTACTTTTCCTCTAGAGAGATGCAAACCTTTCCACAATCTCTACCCAACATGACACATACCAGATACAGATCTGGCAACTATCCCATTTTGTTTTATATAATGGGAGAAGAATAAAATGATAGCGATAAAAGGAAAATAAGCAAGAGGGAATCCTCTTTTTAGGAAAGATAGGAAGAATCCAGAATTTCATTGCTGATTCAGAGGTAGAAGAGATGAGAGGAAAACCTAGAGAGAAAGAGCAATCAGTGGAAGTTGTTTCCTCTCTCAGCTTTGAGGAGGGGTGATGGTGAATGGACATGTCTGGATGAGTTTCTTTCATTGTCTCATCAAACATCACTCTTACTTCTCAGTAGTATCTTGGAACCTCACCAGTTCAATCACTCCATCTGGTACAAGAGCCCATCAAAGCCTTGGAAGGAAGGATGAGGGAAGCAGGCATTCGGACAAGAGGTATGCCACTTTGACTTGCCCACTCACATGGCAATGAGATGGAAAACAATCTTTCCTCCTCCAGTTTCTCTTTCCCAGAATTCTTCAAAACAATCCCAGAAATTCATACTTACTAGAGAACTTAAGAATGGTGTTTAGTCTTTCACCTATATGTCACTGATTTCAATGCAAAACCCCCAGTATAGAGGAGTCAGAATTTTTATTTCCTCTGCAATGTGATGCCAGATTCTATCCTTCAAGTCAGAGAAGGGAATTGGGGGAAGGGAGGGAATGCAAATCTTATATGTTGACTGGAGGGTAACCAAAAGTTTGAGATTTGAGGGATCAGAACTTTTAGATAAAGAAGACGATTTCCTTAAAGAAAATAACAAGATAGTTCTTATTACCCTGTAGCCAGAGCAGCCATGATGGTTAACACTACATTGTGGAGGAGTGAGGGACAGAGATTGGTATCTTGGTATCTTGTGACCCTTGCCATTCCAGTCCAGACTATGGACCTAACAAAAAACAGAGTTGCCTAGGGCAGCTCCAAAAACAAAAACAAAACAAAACACAAACAATTGGGGAGTCTAAGACTTTAGAGTAGGATCGTAAGGCTGAATAGGGGAATCACTGGAATGCCAGGGTATTACTTGAATAGCAGCCCCAAAAGGCATTTACTCTGGAGAAATCCAAACCACAAGATGGCACAATTCTTCTAGGTGGAACTCTATGGGAGAACAAGGGATTCACTGGTATGTCAAAAAATTAACCCTCCCTGAAATACTGCACAGTGTCATAGATACTTGGATGAGCTATTGCTGCTAGGTAGAAGGATGGAAATCTCAAATTCAGTTTCTTTTTAATGGAAATTACTGAAAATGTTTTAGGTGTTTTCAGAATATATTTATTGACTACTGTGAGTCTTGCATCATAATCCTTGCTAGCATTTATATAGAATTTTAAGGTTTCCAAAGAGTTTTACATATTTACATTTACATCTTATTTTATACTCACAGTAACTTCGGGATATAGGCAGTATCATTATCCCCATCTTATAGATAGGGAAACTGAGGTTGACAGTCACATACCTAGTAAATGTCTGAGGTCAGATTTGAATTCAAGTTCTTCTACGTGCCTTTAACACATTTATCTTCATTTTTTCCTGTAGGGAAATAAAGACTATCTTTTACCTATATGCACTTATTATCTTGACCACCTGTGAAGGAGCTTGAGCCCTCTCTTCCCCACAGCTGTGGAAACATAGATATGAGCTATCTCTGAATGTTTGTTTTGGAGGTGGGGGCAAGGAATCTAAAAGAAAAGAAATACCTTTTTTGTATCAGGTCCAAAACTGGACATTGCTACTTAGGAGCCCAGAGACTTTTCATTTGTCTGTTTTGCTTTGTTTTGCAATGCATAGAGTAGATCCCTGCGATGCAAAACAATTAAAAATAAATAACACAGATGACAACTTGTGTTTGTTCTTATGACCTGTTATAAGTGTTCTTTATCTTCATGAATATGAATTGACTGTGTTTTTCTTAATAGTTGTAAAGAGATTTTCATAGTGCTCTGTAATATTTTTTGCAAGGGTCAAATCATTAGTTTAAATGATAACTTTCCCAACTTAAAATGAAGTCTTTGATATTCATTTATAGATATGACATTTTGTATATGATATGATATCAGGGTCCTATGACTACGGGCGGGATTATCTGACTTCTGACACAAGTATAACCGAGAAAACAAGAAAGGGGAGAGAAAATGGTATGGTAGTGTTGTATTTAAAACTTAAATGATCAAACTTAAATCCTGAATTTCTATAGAAACTTGTGTTTCAGTAATTTTATAGTTGACTCATATATATGTATGTCATATTTTGCCAGACAGTTTATTTGCACTTTAAAGTCAAGGATGGTATTTTGTATTTCTTTATAGTACAGACCACACAATGAACAATAAATATTTGTTAGTTGAATGAATGGATGGAAGGAGAGAGGGAGAGATGAATGAATGGAGGAATAGTTGGATGGATGGATGGATGGATGATCATGGTCTCATTGACAGGGTTTAAATATTTTGTCAAGTGTGGGGGAATTTTTTTATTAAGTTATCTAAGAAAATAAATAGACTAGTGAATGGAATACTTTATAAATTCCATGCTTATTCTTCTCTGTGCGTCACATTTCATATGAGGAAGCTGCATCTATTGAAATCCATTTGGGATCCATTCAACATCAGGTAAGGAATATTTAAGAATGTATATGAATCTACTTTGTTTTAAGTTGAAAATCTGTGAAATCACTTGATGTCTAAGTCTTCTCAACAGTAAAATAAATATAAGTAAGGTAACAGTGCTGTCCTTTCTCACAGAAAGATTTCTCAACACTAACCTAGGGACTAGTGCAAGGAATACCATAGTCATTTATTCAGCAAATATTTACTGAGTACCTGCTGTGTTAGGGATTAGAGAGGATAATAGACTTTTTTCAAGGTATTTTAGTAATAAGGTGGAATTGAACTCTGTTCATATATGCAGGATATGATTCATCAACATTTTAAAAGATATATTACTAGCATGATTTTAAACTATTAAATCAAGTCCAAATATCCATACAGTTCTGTAGATTATGAAAAATTTCCTTTAGTCTGAAGTAGCATTACCTATAATTATGAGCATAACATTACCTCTAATGATGAGCTCAGTTTCAGTAAAGTTTCTTCACTGATCTAATACTACTGTGCTATAAGACATAATGAGCTGCTTAATTTTAGAAAAAAAACATGGAAAGACTTGCATGAAATAATGAAGAGTGAAATGAGCAGAGAAAAGGAAAAGAACTTACATGTCCTAAAAAATTCATAGCAACTCCTTGGTGGCAAAAGAATTGGAAATTGAAGGCAATGGCTAAAGAAGTTGTGGTATACGATAGTGATGGAATACAACTGGTGCTACAAGAAATGATGAGCT
>CM053770.1:569124912-569163950 GCA_028658325.1 Potorous gilbertii
CATTTTAGAAAAAAAATGGAAAGACTGGCATGAAATTATGAAGGCTGAAATGAGGAGAAGCAAGAGAGCACTACATACACTAACAGCAATATTGTTCTATGAACAACTTTGAAAGAGTCATTCTTTTTGACTGCTGTAAATATGCAAATCAATTATAGTAACAGTGGTATTGTTCTAAGAACAACTTTGAATGACTAAGTCATTTTGAGTATGTGTGTACACACATATTTTTGTATCTAAAGGTAGCCTTTTCTAGGGCAGGGTGGAGAAGGAGAAAAAATAAAGTGCACAGCAAAGAACCAAAGAAAACTTAGAAGGAAGCATGGAAAAGCAGGGTAGCTTAAAAATAATGTTTATTTACATAGTTTTTCAAAAAAGTAAACAGCGTGAAATGGAAATTCATGGTTTTCATATTGAATACTCTTTTAATGTTACGCTGTCTACATGGAAATGTTCTCTTTTTTTTGTCTTTTTGTATTTAAGTTCAAAGTGAATAAAAAACAATTTTTTAAAATTTATCTGCTGGAAGTTAAATATTTTTCCCAATGGGAAAAGTCATTGTTGCAGAACCAGAGTCACAGAGTTTCCAGAGGTGGAAGGGACCTCAAAGACCACCTAATCCAGCCCATGCCAGAAAGCAAATCCCCTCTACAACATTCCTGAAAAGGAATTTCTTTAATAATTCGTGAAAATGTCTGAAAAATCCAGTTTTGGTTGAAGATCTCCGGTAAGAAGAAACTCACTACTTCCCAAGGCAATCCATTCCACTTTGGCATAGCTCTAAGTGGTAGAAGCCTTTTTGTTTTTGTTTTTCCCCTAAAACCTAAATTTGCCTCTTTGTAACTTCTACCCATTCCTCCTAGTTCTCCCCTTTTGGAGCCTAGCTGAACAGGTTGGTAACACGATACATCAGATGGTGCAGTGGTTCAAGTCAGAAGCCCTAGGCTCAAATCCTGCTGTTAGCTAAAACTTGTATGAATTTTCGTCACCTTCCTTGGTCTTATTTCCCTCATCTATAAAACAAAAGGATTGCATTAGATGGCAATTGAGCTTCTTTCCAACTGGAAACTTCCAGCTGACAGCTTCAACAACTTGATGACAGCTACCATGTTGTCCCTAAAATTGCTTCTGTCCTGGCTAAGCAAACATCCCTTTCTTCAGCTGATCTTCTTTGCAATTAGATATTGCAATGCATCGTGCCTGAGTCTGGAATCAGGAAGACCAGAATTAAAATATGGATTCAGACACTTACCAACTGTGTGACCTTGGGCAAGTCACTTGATGTTTACTTGTGATGGTTTCCTTGTCTGGCAAATAGGCATAATAATAGCACTTAGCTCTCGTGGTGGTTGTGAGTCTTGAATGGGTTAAAAAATTTTAAAGCAGGTGGCACACTGCCTGGCACACAGGAAGTGCTATATAAATGTTAGTTACTATGATTATCTTTTATGGTGTTAGTTTGATGCCTTCTACCACCCTTACTTCCTCTTTTAATATTTTAAATGTCTTTCCTAAAATAAAAGAACATAGAACTAAACAGAATATTCTAGATGCAGTCTAACCAGGCCAGAGTACAGCAGAGATCTTACTTTCTTTGCCCAGGCATCCCACCTCTTAATGCACCCTGAGCACATTCACTTTCTTGCCGTATCACACTAGACTCATACTGAGCTTGCAGTTTACTAAAAACTCCACACTTTTTCAGATGAACACCTCTCTAGTCATTCTTTATGTGTGAAGTTGTTTTTGCTTTTTTAACACAAGTTAAAGCTTTACATTAATTTACACATTTTAACACAAGTTAAAGCTTTACATTAAAAGCTTTACATTTAATAAGGTTTAAATTTCAGCATATTTTACTTGGTATAATGTTTGAGAAACATATAAAGATTTTTTTTAACTGGCACTGTTTTCTAGTTGACTTTGTCTGTCAACTTGGTGTTATCTGTAAGTTTGATTAGCATGTCATCTTTGCCTTTATTCACTTCTCCTTCTTCTTGCATTACACCCCCAAGAGCTGCCTTTTTTCCTTTATGTTAGTTGGCTACATTACTTGCTCAGGGATCAAGTCTGGTACCCAATTCACTCTGGAATAGCCTGGACAAGTCCCTACCCACCTAGCACAGAGTGGATTTAAATATTAAATAGTAATTGTTTTTCTTTTACCCAGGAACCCTGAGGGTCTTCTCCTCTCAGTTTGATTTTCTTTTTCTTTTTCTTTTTTTTTATGAAAGGAGCCATACCTTGAGCAACAACTTAAAGAAGGCTATTCATTGAATGGGTGTATCTCACTCAAAGTAAGAATGCTGTAGGATCTTAGCCTGAAAGAGCCAGGGTCTCCCATTGCATCTGGGCCATCTCCAGCCTTCCTCATGAAGATCAAGCCACTGAATCCAGATGGCTCAGGAGAAGAAAGTGAGGTTGGTGACCTTGCACAGCCCTCCCACACTCAAAGTCAACTGCAAGTCATGTCATCATCTTGATGTCATGGTCCTCTTCAAGAACAAAGGACAAATACAACATCATAGATTAAACTATTAAACAACACAGGGCCAACCAACCACAGATAGTTGTGTCACTCCACAGAAGACCTCCTTCTGAGTTGACATTGAACAATTAATGACTATTCTTTGTACCTAGTATTTTCCTAGTTTCAAATATGATTAAATGCACTATAATTTAATCTATATCTCTTCATCTAATTCAAAACAATTGCATGAAAGATTGCTAAATGCTCTACAAAAATAGAGGTAAACTAGACCTGTAGCATTTGTCATAACTACCATTTTTTAACAACCAGCTCTCTTTAAAATATATATATATATATATATACTTACTACATAATTTGTAACTTACTTGCATTAACATTTTCTACATCTACATTTTTAAAAAATGACGCAATAAAATGTAAATCAAACCCTGATCAGCATTTGCTGATTCCTAAGAGATTTAAAATTTAACAATCACCTTTTCAGAGCCAATTCAAACCAGTCTCAGAATACTGCTGCTGATCTATCAGTTTAGTAACTCCATTAGCACTCCCATCTACCCCAAAAGAAATTAAGTTTAGTATGGAAGTTTTGCTGACATATTATGATATTTGCTTCTCTGTGTGTTTGTTTTTAATTTTCTAATTTCCCCTTTGGACAGGCAGCATAATGAAGTGGGAAAACCTCATTACACTACAAGATCCCACCCAGTCTTGGTACTCCACCTCATCATCACTCTCTGATTGGATGGTGGAGCCATCAATTCCCAAACCTCCATTTGAACAGAGAGTTCAGCTCAGAACATCTTCTCATTTCTCGCCTGGCTATAATACTTTGGGACTTCTCTGACTTTCCTACCGTGTCCTCAAGTCAGGTACCTTCCCACATTTCTCTTCTACTTTACCTCCTCCTTCCCCCATTCCTTCTTTTCAGCTTCTTTTGTGTGTTATCTTCTCCCACTGCCCTCCTTGAGGGCAAGGACTGTCCTTTTTTCAGATTTGTACCCCTAGAACTTAGTTCAGTGCCCGGCACATAGTAAGTACTTAATAAGTGTTTATTGACCGGCTGGCATGCACTAGTTGTGTGACCCTGACTAAGTCACTTAACTTCTCTCTCCCTCAGTTTCTGTATCTGTATAATGGGGATCATAGCAACATCTAACTCTCAGAATTGTTGTGAAGACAAAATGGGACAAATTTTATAAACCGGTTTGTAAACTTGAAGGTGCTATGTAAATGCCAGTCATTGTTATGAGTAATATTTTTGTTATGGTAACTAATTATAAATTCCCCTTTGCCTTCTTTATGTTAAGATGTGAAAGAACAACCACACAAGAAGATCGAGAGCCATCGCTGCAGAGAGTAGCTGTACCAAATGTCAGGGAGCAATTAAAATTTGAATGTAAGCATCATAGCAAAATTGCGAAAATAAGATAACTGCTAACATTTAAATAATATCACTGCTAATATTGTCTCATTTGAATCTCACAACAGTCCTGTGAAATAGATCATACAAGTATTACTATCCACATTTTATTGATGAAACTAAGGCTCAGAAAATTTAAGTGACTTCCCCATGATCACACAGATAAAATGATGTCAATGTAACTTCTATAACTGCTTCTATAGGTATTCACCATTGGTTTTTCTGCTATATCATGTGGACTCTGGGTCTCCAATGCATAATTTATGGAGTTGTACTTCAAATGTTTTAAAAGAAATCCACCTGATGATCTAGAATTCTGTCTTTCTGTAACTGTCTCAGAGGAGGTAGTATATTATTTGGACTCTTTTGTTATTCACATTCCCTTTAAATCTGTTCCTTTTTCTGGCCAGACAAGCCCATGATAATATCTTTTATGTTATATCTTTGGTACAACTCATAATTGGTAACAAGCTGCAGTCATTTTTACACCTACTGTCCATTTCCACTGGTATTTACAATACCAACTCTTCTGAGACTTTTGTGCTCCCTGGTTTGACATGGTTTAATTTCACCAGGAAAACATTAAATTTATTATGATAAGGATCTTAAAAATAAATCTTTTTTTTTCCACAGAAAGCTTGGGGAAAGTCCTAGAATACAAGACAAAACAATAAACGATTTGTCCCATTTGATGCTATATTTTTTTTATTTTTCTTTTTAATTCGACTTAGAAAAATTTGTCATGAATGTTTCCTTTTGAATTTCATTCTCTTTCTCCTCTCTTCAAAAAAAAGAGTCCTTTAAAAGCTGGAGATCCAGTTCCTCACATTCATTCCCTCTCTAAAAAAGTAGTTCTGGCTTAGTGTGCAGTTCCTCACACAAATTTTGAACAGGGAAAAAATTGTTTAAGATTTTTGGAAGTGGGTGGGAAAGTGGGTGGTTATGAAAGTTCTGGCAAAATGTGAAAGGCAGAGAGGAGATAGCTCTGGAGAGAACTGTGAAATTCTATTAATGGATACCAAGGAGAGATTTTTGTAGATACTTTGTCATCCCAACATCTCTAGCTCTTCTTTTAAAAAGAAACATAGTAGATAAAGGATCTGAGAAAAACATAGGCAAAGATCCTTTCTAAGTAGCGTTTGGAAGGCTTGTGAATTCAAAGCTTTAAGAGGCCAAAAGCAAAGGATCATTGGGTCATAGGACATCAGCCAGCCCATTAACAAGAACTTATTAAGCATTTATTCTCTGTGTGTTCAGGGAACACTATCACCTCTGGTGTGAAGGCTGGCTGAGCCTTTTTCTAGGTGGCTCATCTATCTACTTTTGGTGTCGACCTTTCATTCAGCTCTCACCTGTGACTTCAAGAAACTGTAGCATGAACAACAGCTACACCCCAGTAAAACCATCTTGGCAGACAGGCCAAACCAGATAGAGGGTAACTGATGGGCCCCAAACCTGTCAGTGAATACAAGAAATGTTTATCCCAAGTATATGAAGACTCCCATCTTCCATACCTCATTCCAGTCAAAGAGTGTGGAACCAAGTTCAATCATACATTGAAGACATAAAAGCCATTCACCGCATCCAAGGCCATCACCAGCTGTCCTGACTATTGTCTTGCCAGATGACCCTGGAGGAGAAGGTTATGCTGACAACTTTGTGCAACTCTGCCTCACTTAAATCCAATTTGTGGGTAAGTCAAGACATTACACCATGATGTCATTGGTTCTCTTTGAAAATGAAGGATGAACAACTCTGCATTTTGCTAAAAGCTGGAAATATAAAGCAAAACAAAGTGGAGTATGGTGAGAATCCAGCTTCTATTCTCTATAAAGGATGGCACTGGGAAAAATTGGTAATCCATCCTCCACCTCTCCAGTCAAGAGGGTAGAGGAGGCTAAGAGAGATGGTTTTTAATCCAGGCTTGAGTTAGCTACATGGTGGTGAGTTTAGAAGTGATGAGCTTATTCTAGGAGGGGTATCTCTTTCCATGGAGTTGAAACCAGGCAGAGCAACAGATGTAAAGCAAAGTAAAAGAGAGTAGGAGAAATTCATCACTCTTTCTCCTACACTATGAATATCTAAAGCAATGTTGCATGAATGAGATATTGTATTCATTTTGTTTGACCTCAGATGCAGAATTATGAGTGATGGCAGATTTTTGAGAGGAGTAATTTAGGTTCAATGTGAGGAAAATCCTTCTAAATATTAGCACTCCCAAAGCTGGAATGAGCTGGCTCAAAAAGGTCTGCAATATGGCTAGATAATCTTGGGAATTTCATAGAAAGAATTCTCATTCAGGTTTAGGTGAATTAAATGGCCTCTGAGGTCTCTTTCAAATGTTAGATTCTGTGATAATGCAGATGTATTTGTGATTTACTCTTTTTTTTGCATAGAGATAGTGCAAGAATCCCACCCTTCCTTCTTCATCATTGTGATCATCAATCATCATCTTCACTTAGTTAATAAGTACCTACTATGTGCCAAGTATTATACTTAGCACATGGGATATAATAATAGACAAAAAGCAAAAAACAAAAAAAACACAGACCCCCTCCTCAAGAAATTCACAGTCTAATGTAGGAGACAAAGAAAGTATCTCGTAAGTAATTTGAATGGGGAAATGTTTTTGTTTTGTTTTTTCTTCTCCCGCCTTCCTTAAGGCTTAAAAAGTCTCATTTTAAAAAATTTTGCCTAGGAGTTCAGAATTTCCAGCTAAGGCCTGTATTCAATATTTATCATCTAGGAAGTCAAAGACTAGTAAAGAATAACAGTGCTTCTGTTTGATAACAAAACCCATTTGACAGCAATCTAGAATATGTTCTTATCAGGGAACACCATCAGTGAATAGTAATAGCATTAATTTAAAGTGGTCAAATTCTTGTCATTGTAGGCAGTCGGTCCCTGTGATTATTTGTGAACAGCTATCCTATCAGTAAGTGACAGCACAGGGCTGAGGAATTCTATTTGTCCTGAAGAACTACGCCTAAGGTAATGAGTCTTTTGACTCATTAAAGAATTATTGGTGGTAAGGAAGCTGTAGGAACACATTCCCGTATCTGAATCCATAGTTATTATAAAGTGTTTAGCACAGTCCCTGGTACATATTAAATGCTATATAAATATTTACTAATTTTATGTAAGTATGAAAAAGATACAAATATGGGTGATATGAATAATAGTCAAGATTTCTATAGAGCTTAAGGTATGTATAACACTTTACACATCTCTTTTTATCCTAGGGTTGTAGGGTTTGTTCAGGGAAGACTAGAACGTCTGGTGTAATGACTGCTGAGCCCTTCTCAGGGCTGCTTTCCACCCTTGGTGTCCACCTGTTGCACTCAGTTCTAACCTATAGTTCCAAACATCTGTAGCATGCACAGCGGCCACACCTCAATGAACCATTTCTGCAGAAGAGTTAAACCAAGTTGAAAGTAACCAAGGGGTCTCAATCCATTGGTGAATTAAGGGGGGGTTTTTACCCCAAACATGTGAAGACATCCCCTGACAGAATGGGTGGATGAGGACATTTTGTTTCAATGTCCATGAAAGCAGCTGAAGCAGTGTACTGTGGAGCACTTAGAGCTTGGTTAGATATCAAAAATGCCAAGGTCATCCACTGCATCCATCACAATGATTATGTCCTGCCACTGAACTGTAAGTGATTTTGGAGGAGTGAGGTCAATGACTTTACACAACTCTGCCTCACTTCAGTCCAATTTGTGCACAGATCAAAAGACAAAAAATAAAATCCTTCTAAAGTAGATGTTACTATTTTATAAATCAGTAAACTGAGTCTGAGAAAAGATAAGGGATTTGTTAAGGGATTAAAGCTAATTATGTTTGTGAGGCAGGATTTGAACTCAGGTCTGTCTGACTCCAGGTTCATCTTTCTATCAATTGCACCACCTGATTGTTTCATAGTCATAAGAATATGTGGAAATCATTTTATCAATTTGCTCTGGTCATTTAAACAAATGAAAAGCACCCAATTCCTCTGTAGGTTCTTCCACCCATGACTTCTAGCCATTCTGATCCACCCAGTACCTTACTACCATGCAACAAAGCAGTGAAAATCTTTGCCCTTCTCCAACATCTCTGGACCAGATTCTCCAGGAAAACTGAGCTTTCCTAACGTGGGAAACAAAAGGAGGAATTCTGTTTTCACTGGATTAAAACTCCTCCCTGTTTTGAGTGATAGCAGAATGTGAGACAGAGGTAACCGGTTCTAATCAGAGTTGTGACTTACCAGAACCAGGCTTCTGATAAGGTAAAAGGCCAGATGTTTGTATGCATGCTTGACAAGCTGTTTGAAGGGGAACCTATCAGGGAGAAGAACATGAAGTGGGAGCTTCAGGAGGCTGCATCTAACCAATGGAGAGCAAGGTGTGAAATTCGAATTGGGAACAGCATAAAAAGAGTTGCATTTGTCTGAGCAAGCATTCTCTCCATTCAGGAGATTCTGTTCACTAGGAATATAGAATAATTGGTTAAAATAAAATGAGAACTTTTCTGGCTTCACAGTGAGGATTGTTCTTTGTTTACAGTGAGCATTTTTCTCATACCTACTCAATCACCAATTGCTCCCACCAACAAAACAGTTAAAACCTACCTTAATAAGTGTTCGAGGTAACTAACATGGCATTTAAATAGATCTAACTTTCCATGACATTTAAATAGTGTTCTTAGGGCATGTATTGAATCTGCAGATTTCACTGTTGACACCAATATTGCTTCTAATTTACTGTTTTGAAATTAAAATTTTAAATATAGATTTTATAGAAAGTTTTTTGTTAGATTTAACTTTTTATTATAAGCATTCCCTTTGTTGTTTGTTCTTTCTTGAAGAGAGTCAGTGACTTAAGGAAGGTGATGTCTTGACTTGCAAATGAATTGGATTGAAGTGAGCCATGACTGTGCATGCGAAGAACCCAGTCTCACTTTCACTTCTGAAGCCATGTGGGTTCAGTGGCAAGATACAGGTCAAGACAACTGGCGATGGCCCTGTGTGCAGGGGGAGACCTTAGTCTTTGTAAACTAAGGTCTCTCCCAGGTCTCGGTTTGTCTGAGGCAACACCCATTCAGTGAATGAGAATCTTAGCTGTGGAATCTTACCTGCTATACAGTCAATGGGAGGTTCATAATTAAAATACTAAATCATAAAATACTTGGAGGTTGTACTGAACAAGCATTTTACCTTCATCTCACTCATTTTCTGTTAAATTAGAGTATATCACAGGACCATCCTCCTAGCAGTGGTTATCTTTTTGTCTGCGTAGTTTTTCTGTCATCAGGACCTAAGAATTCCTAACCTCCTGAACGCATGAGGTTGCCACCAAAACTATAAATATCCATCTTAGGATGGCTTAGGCCACTTATGCATAGGGCAAGAAACACAAACCAGAAGAGACTACTAGAATCTTGAGATACCACTTCCGGAAGACTGCTATATGATGAGGAGCCATCATAGCTGTGGAAAAAGAAGTGAAGAATGGGAAGAGAGAAATTTCCTTTCTGTCTCTGTAATGGCAAGTAAAATAGGATCTTTTGTGTTTTTGTTTTTGTATAATTAAGAGGTATAATGCCTCTATTTGAATGTGACTGAGGAGGATCTTTCCCACCCACTAATGGGCCTCCCCATTATGAGAAGCTTGATTAGGGGAGCTGTTTTGTAGAAGTACCTTCTCCTTTTCTCTATTGAGGCACTGGGTCAGAGGGTTATGCCCTCTGACTCTAAAAAGTGTATAAATAGTCTGAGAGTGAGGTTTTGCTTTGGAGCTTACTGACTGGAACTGTTTGTTTGGCCAGATGAGGACTCTGGGAAGTCACTTTAAGGAGCCCCCCAGCTTTGAGAACCCAGATTTTTTTACTTCCCTCTCTGACAATTATGGTCAGACAGCTGTCTGTTGAATTATGATCAGACATTTTGGAAGCATGTCTGTTGACTTTTAATTTTTTCTGTATTTTCGTTGAAGTTCAGAGTGCTGACTCCCCTGAAATAGGTGAATGACATTTGTGCTTGGTTAAAGGATTGATACATGTGCTTGATTAAAGTGATTATTAACCCCTCAAAAGTTGCTTTTCCTTTTATGAATGCAGATCTATGAACCTGTGATAGTGGATCCCCCTGTGTATTTTGGGGTTCTTACTGCCCCCATGGGAAGTTCAAAGGAAGTTGGAATTTCAATCAAACATTCAGAAGAAAGGGAAAAGAACTAGAGTACAAATTATCTTTTTCTTTTAAAAATCCACTGAGTGGAAGGTTCTTTCTGTTCAGTGACCAAAACTTCTATGCCATCGTTGTCCCATTATTGGGTGGGGGGAAAAGATAGGCACACAAAAGCCTTTGGTTGGCCATGTTTTTAATCAAAGGATGAACTGGGAAAGAGTCAGAGCATAGATCTAGCTCTATGCATGCTTCATGGAATGGCCACTGTTTACATGAATGCCATAGATACTAATTGACTAACTTTAGAGTTAGCTATTATTTTGTTTCTTTTGTTTCTTTATTTCTTGACTATCATAAAAATTCATTTATCTCATAATAAAAATCTATGTTATTAACACAATGGTTTTCTTGCCTCTTCAGATGTTGCTAAATTTATCCAATTATTTAGAATGAGTGTTGGTGCAAGATATGTATAGTCTTATTATACACACACATACAAATATACATATATATACATACACATACACACATATATATTTAAAGTATTGAGTGTTTAATTGGAGGCCAGTTATATTACATGTATTCTAAGATAGGTCAACGAGAAAGTGCTTCAACAATTCTGAGTATATTCAGTGATGAAATATAAAATGACAGGAAGCCATAAAAATAGGTATACTGTGAAGAACTGATAGAAAATCTAGGCAGCTGCCTTGTCAGTGCATCACTATTACAACAAATATTTACTACAACTGAACCTAATGCTCAGTGTGTCCTGCCAATTGTTTTAGAAAAGTAATTTCAGTGTTCTGGCAAATTATAAACACTGATTTCAAAAAGAAATTTCTCATGTTTGAAGCAAAGATGTGATGATTTGAGTTATTGTATCTAGTAGTGTTTTCAATGATAGAATACTTATGAATAATTAGATCCATTAGATCCAATATTGTCCAATATCCAATGTTGTTAGATTATTAGACTTGAAAAGTATGATTTCAAATTGTCATATGTGTTAGTTCTACTAATAACAGACAGTAAAAAAACTTCAGAAACTTTTTAATGCAGGATTGTCACTACAATTTTCTTTAAAAAAATAAAGAGAATTTTCACTTTAAAAAGTTTAAGAATAAGCAATATAACTAGATTGATATTATGAACACATATAATAATATTTAATATTTAAACATGGGTGGGTAGAGAGAAAATGAATTGGAAGTCGTTTAATTTAGTCATTAGTACAACATTCAGAATTGTCTGAATAGTGCCTTTGTTCACAGTAGGTGTTAAATAAATACATGTTCAGTTGAATGGAATCAAATTTGGTAGTCAGCATACATGTATTTCCTTTGACTGACTTACTCTAGTTTTCCGTTGCTGTGTACGAGATGGAAGAAAGAATTCAAGTGAAGTGATCTAGTGAACACAGACCTGATCTGTCAGGAGAGTCTGATCTCAAAAATATGGTCTCAGACAGTAAAGATACCCTAAGTCACTAGACTTCTGTCAGCCTCAGTTTCCTCATTGGTAGAGTGAAAATAATATCACCTCTTTCTGAAAGTTGTTAAGAGGATAGAATAATACATTTGCAAAAGCACTTTGTAAATCTTAAAGCACTATACAAATACCAGCTATTGTTGTTATCGTAATTATCATTCCCTCATTTCTTATTATCCCCTAAAGAACAGGGTCATAGCTAGAGAATTCCATCCTTATATCTAAGAGAGAGGCTGGCCAGAAGTGAAGAACAGTGTCCACCATTATGCAGGACCAGAGGGATGCTTATTCAGCCCCTGGTAGAAATTGTAGGAAGCAAACAATTGCATATGTTTAAAGGATGGAATTCCAATTTTCCAACCCCACACTCCTTTTAGACACATAAAAAGGGACATGCCTACTTATTCCTGGGTGGGATTATAGAAGATCATGTGATTATAGTAACACATTCACACATCTACACATAGAAGGGACCTTGGAGGTCATGTGGTCTAATTCCATCATTTTCTCTTTTTAAATTAAAAAATATATATTTTAAGGCACCCTCCACCTTGGCTTTTTGGACCTCTTTTGCCATTTGTGTTTATCTATTTTTGTAAGGTGTTATTTTCTTCTTTATTGTTTGATTGATTGATTTTGATTGATTTTTTTTGTTGATTTATTTTTCATGACTTTCTTGCATCACTCTCATTTCTCTTCCCAACTTTTTCTCTACTTCTCTCTTACTTGATTTTCAAAATCCTTTTAGAGCTCTTCCATGGCCTGAGACCAATTCAAATTTTTCTTGGAGGCTTTGTATATAGGGGCTTTGAGTTTGTTGTCATCTTCTGCTTGTATGTTTTGATCTTCCTTGTCACCAAAATGAAATTCTGTAGTCTGATTTTCCCCCGGTTTACTCATTTTCCCAGCCAATTTCTTGACTTCTTAGATCTTTGTTAAGATAAGATTCTGCTTTCAGTGTGGAGGGTGATAAAATTTTTATTTTAGACTCAAACACTAGAACACAAATACAGAATAGAGAAACAAAACAAAAATGTATCATAAACTTAAATATTAGAACTTAAATACAAAGTAAGAAAGGGAGAAAAAAAGCTTGTCACGCATAGAAAAACATAAGAGAGGATTCAAAATATGCAACAATAAATTTTCATTTCAAGAGACCCTATAAGATATATACTACACTTATTGAGAGCTGTCCGTCTTTTCTTTGCTTCCTTGTAAGTTTTGTTTTGTTTTCTGCTGTGCACCTTTTTACTTTGTTCTTTTTCCCCCTTCCCCTCCCCAGAAGGAAGGAAGAGAAGGAGGGAAAGAGAGAGAAGAGTAGGAGGGAGGGAAGGAGACAAAAGAAAGGAGGATGGGACAAAGAAAAATTTAAAACATCATGAAAATCACTTTTTTGTACTCTTTGAAAACCATCATAAGCATGTAAGTCATATATATATGTATGTATCTATATACATATATACATATATATGTGTATATATATGGTATTGGTAGCTGTCTAATATGTAGATATGACTAGCCTACATATGGAATGGGCATGGATAGATATGTGATCTAGGACCTGGTCTATACCATATGTAAGGTAGGCTACAATTTCCACCTTTCTAATGAAAGCTGCCTAGATGGAAAGGGGCGAGCAGGGTCTAGGGTCGCTATGACTAGATACTTATTTTCAGCAACAAAACATTATTTGGGAGGGGATATTAGAAGTTGGGGGATCAGGAATGCTTGCATGAAGACAGAGACATTTAATTTGAGTCTTAAAGAAAACTAAGAAGTCAAAGAGTTAGAGATGAGGGGAATGACTTCCATGCCTGGAGATGGATCCCATGCAAAGGCATGAGCATGAGAAATGGAATGCTATATAAGAAATAGTAACCTGGTTACAATGATTAAAGAGGGAGGGAACAAGCATTTATTAAGCACCTACTATGTGTGCAGGACATTTTTGTTTTATATCTCCAATGTCTGGTATAGTGCTAGGCTCATAATAACTCATAACATAATAAATGGATGTTGACTAATATTTACAAAAATGAAAAATACAATCCCTGCCAACAAGAAGTTTATAATTATAAAAATAAATTATGTTGTTGTAAGGTACTTTCACTCTTCTTTCTACAAGTGGGTTATAAGGCATTATATCTACATACTACATATATGTATATGTGCACATACACAATATACATACATGTATGTGTGCAAACAATACATGTGTGCATATGTATATTCACACATATATGCATAACATCTACGGATATAAACATGCATGTGTGTATGCATACGTGCATTCATATACACATTCATGCATACATATATATATATATATATATATATATATATATATATATATATAGCTATAGATATATAGTCTATATATATAGTCTAGGGGTAGAATAAGGAAGGAGTTTGGAATAAAAGGCATTCTCTTGGACTGTTCTCACAGGGCTAATAACACTGAGTTTACTGTATCCAACTTAGGTCCTTTCCACCAAAAACATATCAGAAAAGACCACAAAAGATTTATTCTGATTTCTCTAGAAGGAAAATTGAGTACTAATAGAAAATCAGAGTTTTTCCTCTCTTCTCCTCCCATCTCCTTCCCTCCCCTCCCTTCTTCTTCCCTTTACTCTCCTCTCCTCTGTCATAAAGACTTCAGACTGTGGTGGAACTAAAGTCTGTGATTGATATTCAACCCTCTCAAGGGCAACACTATCATTCCAGTCATCCACGTCCAAAAGTGTTATCTGTCACTGTTACCCTTGAGGTGTCATTCCCACTCATCTCATATATGTAATCAGTCACCAGATCTTGTTTCTGTGTTCACAACGCCTCTCATGATTTTTTCTCCATCCACACAACCCCCATTCAGGCCTTTATCACAGTCCCACTTGCACTACTCTGAATTTCAAAAGCCTCAAGTCTTAACCTGTTTCAATCCACCTATCACACAGTTGCCAAAGTGATTTCCCTAAAGCACTAAATAATTACTATGAATTATTATTAATATACTCAATAATTGATCATTAATCTACTCAATAACGTTTCACAGATCCCTATTGTACTAAAAGTATATGTAAACTCATCTTCTTGGCATTTAAATTCCATTACAATCTAGATCAACTTCCCTTTCTAGTCTTAAAAATATTTACTTCTTTTCACAAACTCTATGGTCTAATCAAATAGAAAATTATTCTAAAGTTCTTCGTACATTGCCTGGCAAATGGTAGGTGCTTAATGAATGCTTATTCCCTCTCTCCCTAATCATTTTGACCAGGTTACTAATTCTTCATACAGCACTCTGTTTCCCATGACCATGCCTGGAAGTTACTCCCTCTCACTTCTACCTCAAATATTCCTTCCAAATAATGTTGTATCTACTTTATATGTAATTATATGTACATATAATCTCTCCAAATAGAATGCAAGTTCCTGGAAAATAGGAATTGTTTCACTTTTGTCTTACATCTCCAATGTCTGGCATACTGCTAGGCTTATAACAGTCATTTAATAAGTGGATGTTAATTTATTAATATTTTTAAAAATGAACAAAATGCAGCCTCCCAACAAAGAGTTTATAATTGTAGAAATGAATTGTGTTGTGATGAAGTAGATGAATTCTCCTAACTGGAAGCTTCATTGTATGCATGTGTGTGTTTGTGTGTGCATATATGCTTGTATGTCATTGCTGTTCTATCTTGGGTGTGGCTAGTGGCACAATGGACACTTAGAGTCAAAAAGCTCTGGATTCAAATCCTATTTCTGACACTCAGTATGTGAACATGAGCAAGGCAATAGGCCCTTGTTTTGTAGTACCCATATCTCATGGTTTCACTGAGTTGAAATTTTAAAATCAAATTTGGAAATACTTGCAGAGCATGTAAATAGTCAATTTGGGATGAAAAAACTCAAGTGAAACATCTCCACTGCTGGAAGGTCTGGTCAAAGATCTGAATCATTTTTGCTCAGTGAACTAGAACAGTCATTAACTCCCTTTTGCCTCAGCTTCTTCATGTGCAACATGGAAACAACAGCATGGGTGTAAATTGTTGTAACAAATAGCTATAGCACATGACCATTTTGGTTATACAAATAGAAAGTGCTTTATGAATGCTTTTAAAACTATGGTCTGTTGTTCATGTTGTCTTATTTGAACATATTCTTGGATTTTACCAAAATATAAAACATCTCTGAAAATGGCATGTGGGAGAAAAAATTGTTGCATTGTTCTGAATATATTTAACTTTCTGTGTACTTGTAGATCATTGAAAAGAATATTGTTCCTATGAATAAGGAGAGTGATGCTATAGGAAAGCATGCTTGCCAATTGTATTACTCGATCAATGCTGTTTGAACTTCTAGACTGAGAAATTAATTTCCCAAAAGAGCAGTAGAGAGATTGAAAATTCACAAAACCTTTCAATGCTTTCTTTTCATCTTGAAAACAGTTCCTTTTGGAGGGTAATTTTTACTGACTTCCTTCCCTAGCCCCCAAGTTATGTGTCTTCAGGGCTTCTGATTGTATACAGTGACAGTTATTGAATTTTTAATATTTTTATGGATACTTCCAGGCTCCTAAGGGTTCTTATTTGTTATGTGTGTTATTTAGATATGTGTATTCACTTAAACGTGAGGTTGAATCTAAAAAGGTAGGTAAACATTGCTAGACAGTACACAAAAAATAGAAAACTGCTTTCCATAACATGACTTTATTTATATTACTATAGCTATTCCATTAAGACACTGGATAAGATCCTAAGTTGTGATGCAGAGTAGATGGTAAGTCATCCTTTAAGTTGGGAAGACCTGAGTTCAAGTCCTATTACCGATGCATTACAGTGATATGACCTTGTGCAAGAAAACTAACATCTCAGTGCTAGACAAGTGGTGTCAAATGCAAATAGAAATGAGTGTCTGTGGGCTGCGTAGTGACTTTGAAAACCACAAATTACCATTATCTATATTTGGTTGTATTTTTGTTTATTTTATTAAACATTTTCTAATTATATTTTAATCTGGTTTCCACCACACTTGGGAGTTTGGGGGCTCTCATGTAGCCTACAATTCTGAGTTTTGACAACTCAATTCTAGACAAGTCTTTAAGACAATAAAGACTTTAAGACAATGAAGTCCACCTAGTTGAAAGGAATTCCCTACATTGATGAAATCATATGCCCCGCAAAAAATTGGAAATTGAGGGGATGTTCACCAATTGGGGAATGACTGAACAAGTTGTGGTATATGAATGTAATGGAATACTATTGTTCCATAAAAAATAATGAGCAGGTGAACTTCAGAAAAATTTGAAAAGACTTGCATGAACTGATGCTGAGTGAAGTGGGCAGAACCAGGAGAAAATTGAACACAGCAACAGCAACTTTTTATGATGATTAACTGGCAGACTTAGCTCTTCTCAGCAATACAATGATCCAAGACAGTTCCAGAAATCTATTCATGGAAAATGCTAACCATATCCAGAGAAAGAACTATGAAGTCTGAATGCAGATTGAAGCATACTGTTTTTATTTTTTTCTTTCATATAGTTTTTCCCTTTTGTTCTTATTCTTCTTTTACAACATGACTAATGTGGAAATATTTTTAATATGATTGTACACATTTGGAACTCAAAATTTTACAAAAAATAAACATTGAAAACTATCTTTACATGTAATTAGAAAAAATACTATTGAGAAGCTTGAAAATATTAAATTGAGAAATAATAAAATCAGTTGACTTTTTAAAAAAAAATATCATATGCTCTGACCATAATCACAGGAAAGAACGGAAAAAGAATAAAAATCCTAAACTGAAAGGCAGATTGTTGGCATGGTGGATAGACTGGTGGAAGAGCTTACAAGGTGGTCTGGATTTAAAACTCACCTCTCTCACTATTTGGTTATGTAACCATAGGCATAACATTTAAACTCTCTGAGATTAGGTATTGCTGTAGTAGTTACTTCACAAGTTTGTCCCAGGGCTCAAAAGAAACAGTTCATAGGATGGGCTTTGCAAACTTTAAAATACAAATTAATATCAATTATTGTTGTAAGTTAGCAAATAACAAATATATTTAGCTTTCCTATTTATAAATACCAAAGTCACTTTTGATAGTTGTTATTTATTAATTGAGGTGCAGGGTGTGTTCAGGGAGGACCACTACCTTGGTGTGATGACTGCTGAGTCCTTTTTGGGGCTCTTTCTGCCTTTGGTGTTCACCTGTTCCACCCAATTCTCACCTGTGGTTCCAAGAAACTGCAGCATGTACAGTGGTTATGCCCTGGCAAACCATTACGACAGACAGGCCAAACCAGGTTGAGGGCAACCAAGAGTTCTCAAACCCGTTGGTGAGTTAGGGGGGTGTCTACCCCAACCATGTGAAGACTTCCTCTGGTGGAATGGGCAGATAAGAACAATTTGTTCCAACAGCCATGAAGGCAGCTGAAGCAGGTGATATGGAGCGCTTAAAGCTTGGTTAGACCCTGAAGATGCCAAGGTCATCCACTGCAGCCTGAGCCATCACCAGCTGTCTTGACTCTGCCCTATCGCTGGACCAGGATGGTTCTGGAGGAGAGAGTGAGGCTGACAACTTCAAACAACTCTGCCTCACTTAACTCCAATACATGCATGAATCAAAAAAGATAAAAAAAAAGTTCTTGATGCCCAGTTGGTCTCATCATAAGATCAGAAGTGGTAGATTATGTACTGATCCCTTTTCACTCCATTGGTATCCTTCATGTTTTTGCTGTAGTTCTTAGGCACTTTCTGTCTCTGAAATTCATGCAAATCCACCCCTCCCTTCCCTTTATGATTCTATGTAAGAAATCCATGCTCAAAGTCTGCTACCATAAATTTTTGTTCTGATTGTGATATGCTCTTGTCTATTGCCCCTAAGTTTACTTCTCTAGATTCTTTTCAACTGTAGGTCTTCTACCCAGATATTCCCTTTATTTCTCTTCATTATCTTTCTCTGATTTCCTTTCTCCATAGCACCCTTTCTTCATATAGCTTTGGTTCAATTTGGCATCTTCTTGCATTTCTGACCCCCTACCCTCCTACACTCCATCTTACACTCTATTTTGCCCAAGCATCTCTTTTGACTGCACTCTTTGTCTTCTTCGCCCACTCCCAACTCCATGCCTTGTTTTGCATTGCCCTTTATGCCTGGAACTGCCACCCACTAACATTCACAGACCTCCTTCCAAAACTCCTGCAAAATATTTCCCTTGAAGGTTGACAAATCCTACTATCTCTCTCTCTCTCTCTCTCTCTCTCTCTCTCTCTCTCTCTCTCACACACACACACACACACACACAAACACACACACACACACACACCCTTATATTCAATCAACTCCAGTAACTCCCTATTACCTCTGGGATCAAATATAAAATCTCATGTTTGGCTTTTAAAGCCCTTCATAAGGTGATCCCTTTATATTTTTCAAGTATTCTTTCCGCTAGCCCTCAATTTCTCATCTAGTGACCCTGCCTCCCTGTTGTTTCTCAAATACGACACTGCATCTCTGGAATCCTGGCACTTTCACTGGCTGCCCCCTATGACTGCAATGCTATCTATCCTTACCTCTGCCTTCTGACTTCCCTGAATTCTTTCAAATATCAACGAAAATCTTATCTTGTAAGAAATCCTTAGCTGTCTTCCTTCTGTTAATGTCTCCTCTCTGTCAATTATCTCCAGTTTTCCTGTCTATATCTGGTTTTGATGTAGTTATACACACATTGTCTCTCCCTGAGATTGTGAACTCCTTGAGGGAAGAGACTTCCTTTTCCCTTCCTCTCTATCCCTAGCATGTAACACAGTGCCAGACACACAGTAAGTACTTCTTGACTTTACTAGCATAGAGTCACTCAAGTCTTTATAGCACCGTCTTTTTAATGTGATTAATATTATAATATCACAAACATATTATTATTATATTACAAACATAAACGTTGAACAATTTTAGTTAAAATAATTGCTAGCATTTATGTCGTATTTTAAGGTTTGTAAAGCACTTCATAAATATTATATCAAAGAACTTTAGTGTAACGTTACAAAACTCTTTGAAATAGGGAATGCCAGTGTTATCCTTTTTTTTTATGTAATGAAGATATACCTTAGAGAGGTTCTATGATTTGCCTTAAGATTTCTGAGAAGTGGTAAAGCTGGGGATTAAACCCAGGGCTTGTGATTATAGATTCAGGGCTCTCTTTAGATATAGCATCATCTTGAAATTTACACACTTCAATATTTCAGTGGACAGATGATCTCATTGATGCAGGTCATTCCTCCACCCTTAAAGGCCACAACTCATCCATGCCTATGTAATTCTTGTTCATGTTTCTCCAGAAATACTCTCCAGAGGACTCATTCAATGTTTGAAAGCCCTGCCTCCAGTTTTTTTGTTTTGTTTTGTTTTGTTTTTTACATTTTATGTTTACTTATCTTTACTACAATATATCCAATAAACACCGTTTCCACTGAATTTAACATAGCTAATTTGCATACTTTCATGAGGTGAAATACATATTATAGAGTGCCCCATTCAATAAAAACATATATTTCTTCCCAAAATGTTAACATCAAACATAAACATCGGGTTATCTGATGTTTTAGGATTTCTGTAACTAACTTTTTCTTAAGAAATACCAGATATTTTATTCCACATTTTGAATCAATGGAAAAAATATTTATTAAGAGCTTTCTATGGGTTAATCATTGTACTAAACCCTGGATATACAAGAACATTTTTCATATGAATGAAATTTAATGAAAATATACAAAACTATTCTTTTTAGAGAATAACTTCGACTGAAAATTTTGGAACTGAAGAATGAGCATAGACATATGAACACTGGAAATAAAGACACATACAGTTTACAAATATTGAAGTCAATCTCTGTCTCTCTCTGTCTCTTTCTGTTTCTCTCTCTCTCTCTCTCTCTCTCACACACACACACATACACACACACACACACATACACACACACACAGATATATGCACAAACAGGGAACTTTGGGGATTTTCATATCCTTTTTTTTCCCTCTTGCTTTCACAAATGTAGCATATTTTAAAGTGAATTAAGTATATGACATGCAGATTTGTTTGTTCTTATAGTGGAATATGGCCTTAAGCATGAGTTGCTAAATCTTCCAGTATTATGACAGCTTCCAATTTTAGAATGGATCGATGCTTACTGAATAGTACAGCAGTCTGCCCCAGGGCCCAGGAACTGTCATTATTATTGAGCTCGGATTATATCAAACAGGAATATCCCATCTCCTCCATGACGTTTCCTCTAGTCTACATGGAAAGTCCCTTTCTCTCAACTCCTGTCACACTTTTTCATCCATCCTCCTCATCTTCATATTTAATCATTTACTGTTGTTTTTCCTCCTCATCTAGATTACAAGCTGACTTTTCATTTCTTCTGAATGCCTTTCAGAACCTAGCATAATGCAATGCTATGGTAAGAGTTCAACAAATATTTAATAAATGAAAATAAGGAATGACTAAATGAATACTGCTACTTTTACAGAGTTCCAAATCATTAAGTTGAGTTTAGACTCGGTGTTTATTGGAAAAACATAGTTTCTATATTACAACCACCACCCTAATGAGGAAACCTAAATTTACATTTATCAGAATTTTGGATGGTATTTTTAAAAATCTTTTTTTCCGTATATTGAATAATAATTTTTTGCTTTTGCCTATTGTTTTACAGCATGCAAAAATGCTTTCACATACATGATAGTTTTAACTCCCACAACCTTAGAAATATGTATTATATATACATATACATGTATATTTATAGGGGGAGGGTGTTATCCTCATTTTACAGATAAGGAAATTGAGGCCCAGAGATTAACTGATTTGTCCAAGGGTACTATACTAATAATTAAGTTGGTAAAGCATTGGTTTTGGAGACAAAAACCAGTTTAATCAAACTGTTCTGTCAGTAATTTTGTGGACATGGGCTAGGTAGCACAGTGGACAGTCTGCTGAACCTGGAGTCAGGAAGTCCTGAATTCAAATATGACCTCAGACATTTACGAGCTGTGTAACCATGAACAAGTCACTTAACCTCTGCTTGTGTCTGTGGTAATATTTGTAAAGTACTTTGTAAACCTTAAAGTGTTACATAAATGCAAACTTTGATGTTGACAATATCTTGCTAATTAAGATTCCCTTCCATCTGTCAAATAAGAAAGAAGGATTAGATTATTACTAAGTCCTGACCACTTCTAAAATGTTAATCTGGAAGGCTGTAATCCAGATCTTTCTCATCCAAAGTCTGGTACTTTTCCATTTTGAGTCAACATGGATTAGTACTTTCTGTTCTAACCTTAGGAAAAATTGAAAACCAATTTTTAAAAGAATAAATGTAGGTACAAAAGGAAGAACATGACCTCTGAGGTCCTTTTTCACTCCCAAAATTTGTGATTTGGTATTGTGCAGTCTTCTAGAAGTAAACAAAGAATGTCATGCTATCTTGGTTCTTTCAAGTGACGTTTCCTAAATGGAAGGCCTGCTCTGTTGCCTAAAACTTTTCCTCATATTTCCAGATAAAGCTGGCCTTTTCTAGTCAATAGCTAAAATGATTCTTATTCAGATATACCATTTTTCTGTTATGCATTGCTATGTGTGGTATGGTGTGGTATGGTATGGGTGGGCAGGTGCCCTTCCTGAATAAGATACTTTTGCTTTCACCTTGGTATCCTTGGAGAGGAATTTAGAAGGCAGCTTTTCCCCTGCTCTCTATCCTTCTCTGGTCCTTACTAAGCATAGTCTTGTGAAAATGAAGGTAAAGGCTTCAGATAAAGCACTCAAGTAGAATTTTAACAAAATGAGGCAGAATTAATGTCGCATCTGCTGGTGTTATGTTTATGTGGATTTAAAGAAACAATTTATACTTCAGGCACTAGATCTCTGTCCGCAGACAGAAAGCATCCTTACTGGTGGCGGTGATCATCACAGCTGAGAAAAGTTTGTTTTTTTTGCCTCTTTTTTTCCTTCTTCTCTGGCAAAGAACAGGTGCTTAATAAATATTTATTAACTACTGAATGCTTTCAGAAACATCCTCTGGTTGCTCCTTAACTCTACGGACAAGATACAATTACTAAGCATGTTTCACTTCAGGAATGATCTTGTCAGTTCTTTGCAGATCTGAGTGGATTCTTACTATATGAGACTTCCTTGAAAAAAAATGAATGAGAAAATGAGATAGTTTCTCTTGAATCCATATTTGCTCAGAATTATAGCGTGGGCTCAGAACCAGTGGTTGTTACGGTTAAAAGGCTTATCCTGCAGTCAATGAAAATAATAATACTCGACACTTATAGGGTCCTTTAAGAGTTGCAAAATTTTAAAATCTTATTTAATTTTAGCTTCAGAAAAATCCTATGAAGTAGGTAGTAATGATGATGATGGTGATGACAGCTGACTTTTAATATAGTAACTTAAGGTATGCAATCATCTCATTTGATTCTCAGATGCTACATAGTCTTAATATTTGCATTTTACAGATAACAAAAGAAATCAAGTGGCTTGACACTCTTGACAATATTGTATATATATATGTGATATATATATATATATATATAGCTAGCATTTGTACGTCTTCATTTATATTCATATTTATTTATTTATATCTCTTTAAGGCTTGCAAATTTTATTACAAATATTATCTCATTTTATCCTCACCACTTGGGGAGGTGGGCACTATCGGCCCTATTTGACAGATAAGGAAAGTAAGGCAGGCAAAGGTTAAATGACTTATTCAAGGGCATATAGCTAGTAAACATCTGAAGCAGAATTTTAATTCGTGCCTTTCTGACTCCAGGTCCAGTTCTCTAGAACCTTTCCCAATGGATTTTGTGAGCATATGAGATAACATATGGTAAGGGTTTTGTAAATTCCAATTTCTGATGAATATGTATGGGTTCAGATTTTGTCTCTGAAATATATCTGTGTGACCACGGGAAAGTCACCTAATTTGTCAGTGAACCAGTCAATGTGTTTTTTGTTTGTCTTTGAATTAAAGACTGGACCTCTGGATCTCTCCCAGATTGGAAGTGCAGAGGGTGACTCAGTGGCTGGATCCCATTTTACTGATTAGCAAGAGAGCTTTGAGCTACTTCATTTCAAAGGAGACAATATTTGTAAAGCACTTAACACAAGGCATGGAACCTAATAGGTGTTAAATAAATGCTTTTTCTCTTCCCTTCCTTTCTCTCCTCCCACCCTCCAACCTGGACTGGCTACCTCCTTTTAATAATCCGGTGGCTCTGCTCACAGGGGCTCACCACATTAATACCAGTCTTAGAGCAAACACCTGATTGGCATAGTCTGTGGCAGTTCAGAACTCCCAGTTCCAAGACAACCACCTCATTTGGCCTTCTCAGCAGCAGGGATGATAGGTATTTGCTGTCATGAGTCATGATGATAAACAGTAGTGGAGTGACTAATGTGAAAATATGTTTAATATGAATATATAAGTTGAGTCTGTATCAGATTGCACATTGTCTTGGGTTGAGGGGAAAAGAGGAAGGGGAAGAAAATTTAAAACTCAAAATTTTATAGAAGTGCATGTTGAAAGATAAAAATAAATTATTAAAAAATTAGTGCATTTTTAGGTTTTAATAACTTAAAATCACACTAAGAATTTTATGGCACTGTACTTCTAGAAGACATGAAGGCAAAAATAACACGTTTAGCTCATTGCCATTGTGAATATTTCCAAAGAATATCTGTGTTGTTTAGTATTCCAAATTATTAAATATTTGCAAAACTTGGCTTTTGGGATCTTTTCCTCCCAAAGTCCCTCCCATGAACAGTTAATAAGGTAGGCCATTGGTGTCACCCCTGGCTGTTGCACAACAGCTGAAAGCAGTAGAAAGAAAGCTGGATAAGAATTGATATGATATGAGTTTGAGTCCTGGCTCTGTTATGTAATTTCTTCACGTGATCATTTAACCTCTATGAGCCTCAGCTTGCTTATCCACACAATGGGATGATACTATTCATACTCTCTACTTTCCGTACTGGTTGTGAGGGCCAGGGTTGCGAAAATGCTTTTTTAAATGCTCAGGTGCAACATAAATGAAAGCTCACTTTTCTGAAGGGAGAAAATTCCAGCCAATTTCACAGTTTGTTCATTTGCCACGCTGCTATAGTCTCTTTATGGTTCCCTTGTTTTATTGGAGACTAAATGAAATATCTGAAATTAAGGATTTCGCATTTACAAAGGCATTCCTTTGACTGGCAACTGACCCAGAAACCATATTGGGGAAAAGAAAGAAAATACTGGATAAAGCCAAATTGGATCCCAATTAAAGGCAAGTTTTGTAATTAGGTAGTCTAGTGTGATAAAGCTCCTTCCCGTTCTGTTTTCGTGACTGGGGAGCATTTCTATATTCCATTCAAAACGTTAATGATTGTTTTGATTCTATATGTTGCATGGTGTCTCATCTCCTCAGCCATAAAAGATGGTCTGAAGTTAACTAGTACACAGTCCGCACAGCCTGGGATAAGGAAATAGCTCTACTTGGGCACATTTGTTGTTGATCCAGAAATAACTTCTATGCTACTAATATTACCCTTCTGAAGGACAGTAAAAATAAGAACACAGCTATGAATATTTTTATCCTATACATGCAAGTCCTGAAAAGGTCAGGCTATGCAGGTAGGGTTCCTAACAGCTAGTGTCAGTCCTAAAGGTATTCTGGATGACATGGCCTTGCTTCATGGTGAATTCAAGTATCTGAGACCCATAGGGTCATCTTGATACCACTTTCCAGTAGGTCCACACCTCCAACATAACCAAACTGTCTTTTTAAAGGTTTTCTGATTTTAACAGGCCTTAGGACAGTGAGTTAAAGCAGACTTTCTTAGGCTAGCCAACATCTCTGAGGTTTTGATGGATGTGATCCAGCCTCATGGGGTGGGAAAACACTCAGCCAATCACTTGAGCATTTACTCCTTGGCATTCATATCAATGTGGCACTATCGGAGGGTCTCTACTGAGAGGCTTCAACAATTCAAAACACCTAGCAACAAAATCTAAGAATGTCCAGTTTTCTGTGGCTGGCGGTTTTCCGCCACACAGTGAATGAACAATTACTTCCATTCTGTACTACTGCAATCTTGGCATCAAGTGGATGAAACGGGACTGGAAATCAGGATATCTGTGTCACTAACACTTTATAAATTTGAGAAAAAAAACAATTATTGTTTTCTCAACTTCTTAGCCTATTGAACTCCTAGTGTGGAAACTACCTCCTCTAGTTTTTGGCTTAGTAGATAAGTCCTAGGAAGTTGCCTGAGGTTCCTGTAGATGACTAAATGTGAGAGATGGAATTTTAACCCATTTTCTTGACTCTAAGCCCAGAACTCTAACCAGTACTCTAGTCTGTGTCTACTTTGTTGGTTTATCTATATATTAAATAGGAAAAAATTCAATTTTCCTTTTTGTGACTATGGAAACTCAATTAATAATGAGGTGTTTTAAAAATACGATGAGGAGTTATGTTAAAAAAAACTTGGTTTTCTTTTTCTCCCTTACTGTATAATATACAACTAATTTATACTCTAGCAATCAGTATTATTTTTATACCCAATGAGATTCGTCATATGCTCGTAGATGAAATGTTAAGTTTTTCATTTTCATTTGGATTTTATCACTTAAATGTGATTGAAAACATTAAGCTAACTAGGGGAAACATTTCAAATGTGAAACAAAGAATTTACATGTAAAGTAGTTAACTGGAAAGACATCTATTAGCTGCAAACATTTAATTGTTTAGACCAAGGATATTGAGAAGGTAGAAAATTTCATTTTTTTACTTTTTTAAAAAAATAAGTTTATTTCTTTTTAGTTTTCAACTTTCATTTCCACAAGATTTTGAGTTCCAAATTTTCTCCCCATCCCTCCCCTCCCCCCACCCCAAGACACTGCATTCTGATTACTTCTTCCCCCAATCTGCCCTCCTTTCTATCACACCCCTCCCTTGACTTATCCCCATGTCCTCTATTTTCTTGTAGGGCAAGATAGATTTCTATACCCCATTACCTGTATTTCTTATTTCCCAGTTGCATGCAAAAACAATTCTCAATATTCGTTCCTAAAACTTTGAGTTCCTACTTCTTTCCTTTCCTCTCTCCCTACCCATCCCCACTGAGAAGACAAGCAATTCAGTATAGGTTATACATGTGTAGTTATGCAAAAGACTTCCATGATAGTCATGTTGTGAAAGACTCAGTATTATTTCCCTCCATCTTATCCTCCCCTCTATTAATTCTGTTCTCTCTTGACCTTGTCCCTCCCCAAAAGTGTTACTTCTGATTACTCTTTCCTCCCCATTTGTCCTCCCTTCTATCATCCCCCCACTTCTTACTTATCCCTTTCTCCCTTACTTTTCTATAGCATAAGATAGATTTTTATACCAAAATTGCATGTACATGTTGTTCTCTTCTTAAGCTAAATGTGATGAGAGTGTCACTTTTTCCTCTCACCTCCCCCCTTTTCCCCTCCATTGGAAAAGCTTTTTCTTGCCTCTTTTATGAGAGATAATTTGCCCCATTCCATTTCTCCCTTTCTCCTCCCAATATATTCCTCTCTCATCCCTTAATTTTACTTTTTCAGATATCATCCCATCCTATTCAACTCACCTTGTGCCCTCAGTCTATATGTATATAATCCCTCCAACTAACCAAATACTGAGAAAAATCTCAAGAGTTGCAAATAGTATATTTCCATGTAGGAATGTAAACAGTTCAACTTTAGCAAGTCCCTTCTGATTTCTCTTTCCTGTTTACCTTTTTGATTATCTTGATATTTATGTTTGAAAGTCAAATTTTCTTTTCAGCTCTTGTCTTTTCATCAAGAATGATTGAAAGTCCTCTATTTCATTGAATGACTATTTTTCCCGTGAAGTATTATATTCAGTTTTTCTGGGTAGCTGATTCTTGGTTTTAATCTTAACTCCTTTGACTTCTAGAACATCATATTCCAAGCCCTTCAATCCCTTAATATAGAAGCTGGAAGATCTTGTGTTATCCTGATTGTATTTCCACAAAACTCAAATTTTTTCTTTCTGGCTGCTTTCAATATTTTCTCCTTTACCTGGGAACTCTGGAATTTGGCTACAATATTTCTTTTTGTATCACTCTCAGGAGGTGATTGGTGAATTCTTTCAATATTTATTTTATCCTCTGGTTCTAGGATATCAGAGAAGTTTTCTTTGATAATTTCATGAAAGACAATGTCTGGGCACTTGTTTTGATCATAGATTTAAGGTAGTCCCCATTGTCTCCTGGATTTAAATTGTGTCTTCTGGATCTATTTTCCAGGTCAGTTGTTTTTCCAATGAGATATTTCACATTGTCTGCTATTTTTTCATTCCTTTGGTTTTTTGTATAATCTTGATTTTTTCATAGAGTTGTTAGCATCCATCTGCTCCATTCTAATCTTTAAGGGATTATTTTCTTCAGTGAGCTTTTGAATTTTCTTTTCTATCTGGCCAATTCTGCTTTTTAGCCTCATTGGCTTTTTGTATCTCTTTTGTCATTTGTGTTAGTCTATTTTTTACAGTGTTATTTTCTTCAGCATTTTTTTGGGTTTCCTTTAGTAAGCAGTTGACTCATTTTTCATGATTTTCTTGCATCACTCTCATTTCTCTTCCCAATTTTTGCTCCACTTCTCTTACTTAATTTTCAAAATCCTTTTTGAGCTCTTCCATTGCCTGAGACCAATTCATATTTTTCCTGGAGGCTTTGACTTTGTTTTCTTCTGTTTGCATGCTTTGGTCTTCCCTGTCATCAAAGTAAGAATCTATAGTCTGATTCTTTTTTCCAGTTTTTGCGCATTTCCCCATCCATTTACTTGACTTTTGAGCTCTTTGTCAAGGTAGTTCTCTGCTTCCAGTGGGGGTGGAGGGGTGTACTGTCAGCCCCTCAATCTCCCCACAGTCTCTGGGCCTGGAGCTCCAGAAACAGTGGCTGTAGTTGCTCCTGCTGCTGCTGTGACTGTGGAGGGTACCTCTGCCCCCTCCCCCAGCCACCCAGGGGCTGGGGCCAGACCACTCCACTCTCCTGTACTAGTCCCACAGGCTTTTCCTACTGACCTTCCAATTTATCCTCAGTGTTTTGGGGTCATGCAGTCTGGAAACCACCACAGGTGTGAGAGATTCAGTCTCCTCAAGTCCTGCTTAGGTCTCCACTGTGCACTTGTGGCCCACACTGAACTGCGCCCTGCCCCCAGTGGTGATAGAAACTTCCTGGTAACCTTTCAGGCTATCTTGGAATGGAGATTTGCTTCACTCTGTCATTCTGTGGGTTCTGCAGCTCCAGACTTTGTTTAGTCATTTTGTACAGGTATTTGACTGGGCTTGGCGGGAATGCTCTGGAAAGTCCATGCTGTTACTGTGACAGGTAGAAAATTTCAAAGGCAAATGAGACTTCTCTTTAAACAACTTGTTCTTTAGCTGCAACTTGATATAACATCCCAAGAGGCCTTTAAAAGATATTCAATATTTACACTAAATAATTTTTCAACCTCTTATACTGACATTCAGTGGCAAATGGAAATATGAAAAAAAGTAAACTTTTCAGTGCCAAGGAAGCCAATGGAAACTCAGGTACTAGACCAGCTTCCAATTCAAGTTGATAAACTATATGGACCCTTCTGCCTAATATATATTATTTACTTTCATATTTGAGAAGTTTCATTCCTTTGTCCCTCATGATTTCATCCATAAATCACTACGGTTTTGGGGTGTCACCATTCTGAATTCTTTCAGGATCCTTTGAGTTTTAAGGAATTGCCAGTTTGAAATTCCAGAGATATCTGTGAATCTCAGAGTTGAAAGTTTCTTGGTAAAATTTCTAATCTAACAATTAGAGAATCCCAGGCATATGAGACTTGTCTCAGCAGGTGAAATCAGCATTCATAGGGCCTTACTCTTTTCTTGTCTTCTCTCCCTTTTCAGTGATTCTAGAAATCCCAAAACCTGCCCCTTCTTTAATACCTTATTTGTCTTAAAGAGAAAAATATTCCCTAAAAAGATGTATGGTGGGCAAGCACTCAAAAAAGTAGGATGAATTAGTGTTTATTTGTTTAGTGAAATCTCATCATACTTGTATAGCAGAGAAATACATGTCTAGAAAATATTCTTTTTCTATTAGAGTCATCTAGAATCTTTTCTTCTGGTATTAAGGTACTAAAGAGATCTTATGATAGGTATGGCAAAGGAAGGGAAAAGCAGAGATTTAGAACTGCAAGGGATTGTAGAGGCCATACAGCTTAAGGCCCTCGTTTTGCTAATGAAGAACTGGGACTCCAGAGGGGAAGAGACTTGTCAAAGGTCACACATGTAAGTAGCAGAGCCAGAATTCAAAGGTTTCTGACTACAAATTCAGCAATCTTTTAACTGAACCACACTGATTTTTGGCCATTCCTTTATCTCTTCCTTCCTTTAACCTTTGGAAGAACAAAGATTTTCAAAATACAGCCCAAGAGAGGTGATTAATCCAATTCTCAAAATGCAGCATAAGTTACTTTTCAATGCAACTCTGGTCTTAAATAGTCCAATGGATTAATAGGAAACAGCTGAGTTGGCCCAAAAATCAGAGAGGAGGGCTGGCTATCTTCCTGACTCATTTCCTTTTCCCCAGTGATTTCTTTGAAGACCACCTGAGCAGTCAAAATAGCAAACCTCTCTCTTCTTGCTTCTCCAAAGCAAAGATTGCCCTGAAATAAGCTGGTCACTGCTTGAAACAATCACTGGAGGTGTGAGAAAATAATCACAACAACTATTTGTTTGAAGACTGAAAAGAATTATAAGATAACTAACTGTGAGTTTTAGACTTTTTTGATGAATTTTGAATATGGTTTAAAGTTCTCCTTGTTTGTAGGAAAGGGTAAATGATGAAGGATGGTATTTTTTTTTTTGAATGAGAATGACTTCTAAGCTGGAATATTTACTGTTGTTATTTTTCTTATTTTCCCCTTTCAATCCTTAAGTACATTTGAACTTAAATGCTAAACAAAAGCAGTTGAAACTAAGTTTTAATGAAAAAATTATTTTTTAAATTAAAGTTATAGGAAGCCATTTGTGTCACAAATTAATATTGAAACATAACCATAAAATATTCAGGAATAGATTAAGCCATTTTAAAAATTAAAATACATCTTAACATTCCTGTAAACTTGGCCCAGGACCCTGGCATTATGGACTCTGTCAGTCTGGTCAACTTTGTGGTGGTAGTGGCTTGAGTTTTGGGAAGACTTTTTTCCTTTAATACAGAGAACTTTTGTGAACATTATTAGTTATGTCCCCTTCTACTCCTCTATTTTATTCCAAATCCTTTTTTTGCAACTCTGTTGCAAATTCTACAGATTTTCTAATCCAGATTTGACCAACCTGAACAACATAATAGCCAGAACTCAAAAAATGTCATTCTAACACAGTGTTTAGGCAAACACCACTTGGCTCCAAGCTTCTGAACTGGGGACAGATCCCTGTCATTTCCTGTTTTTGGATTTTCTCTAGGGGGTTGCCAATTTTTTACTCAGGTGATTAGGCCAATGGGCAGAGAAGGCCTGGGGCTCCTTTTATATACCCATAAATTCTGGCTTAGCAGCCAAATAAAAGATTTCTTATCACCATATAGTACAAATCCTGAACAATCATGGTGGACAGGAAGCAGAGGATATCTGTACCAATACTGACTTAGGGAAAGGGTCCCTCCATCATGCCTGGACAAAAGCAGGATTGCCCCAAGCTTCCAAATGCTTAGCTGAATGTATCATAAGATGGTGTCACATCAACAAAAGATCACCACAATCTATGTTTTTAGAATGTTGATATTAAGTTGGTTTTTTTTCTCTATTACTAATTGGTTAGAGGGTCTTTGTAAAAATTTTAGGATCTGTCTTTGAATTTAAGTCATGTAAGGTGAGCTGTAAGGGACCAAAGTCCTTTGAATACTTGAAATAACTTGTCTATCCCCCCTCACTTGTTTTTTGTTTGTTTGGTTTTTGTGAGGCAGTTGGGGTTAAGTGAACTTTCCCAGGGTCACACAGCTAGAAGGTGTCAAGTGTCTGAATCTGGATTTGAACTCAGGTCCTCCTGACTTTAGGGCTGGTGTTCTATCCACTGTGCCACCTAGCTACCCTCCTTCCCCCATTGTCCCTCATTTTGAGGAAAATGACACTCAGACTTCACTTAAAATCTTTCTAGATGTTTTCAAAGGGCATACTACTGCTTTTAATCAAATGGTCGCTACAATTTATAAATAATTTAATCCTTTCATTTTTTGCTTTAAGGGAGTAGAGCTGAATGCAGCTCTATAACCAAGGGCTAGACATGACTACTATAATGTATCACTGACTGAATCTTAAGGATGCATCTTCCTAACATACAAAAGAAAATCAAGTCATTTCATTTGCCAAACATGTAGTGCAGTATAGTGACATTAATTAATGAATTCATGAAAAATTGAATTATTTAAAAAGAAAAGCAAAATTTATTTTCAAAGAAGTAAAAGCTTATTAACTTTAATGAAGAATATCCTCTACTGGAAAATCAAAATAAATATTTTCTTTACTCCACATTTTTTTCCAAAATGTCTTTGCTGAGACATTTCTATATACAAGAGAAAAATTCAGAGAAAGTACTGTGGGGAGATCTTTTCAATTATCCTTGAAAAAGTATTTTTTTTTTTTTAGGAATGTAAAATGGGATCAGGAAAGTTATTTGTTGCTCCCTTTTAAGCAGTATATGCAAAATCAATATAAATTTGGAATCTGTATCTTCTCAGAGGCCATGATTTCCTTTTGTTTCCTATTTTTCAAAGTTTTAAAAATTATTTTATGTAAAAGATAGGAGGATAGCAAATAAAAGAAGATGTCAGCGTAGAGTCATAATTTAGAACAAGAAGGAACAATATAGTTCATCTAGTCTAATTCTATTTTATAGATGAGGAAACTGAGGCCTGTAATGGCTAAGTGACTTGCCCAAGATCACTCAATTAGTAAGTGGCTAAGAATATTCAAAATCTAGTGCCTCTGATTCCACATCTAGAAGTCTTCCTTTTAAAAAAATCATTTATGGCTTAGATTCAATCCATCTCAGACTCTGTCTAGCTGAGATTCTATCTGGCTCGTTTGTAAATACAAGCATTACAAATTCTTAGGCTCCCTAAGAGTCAACCCAATTTGGCAAATCTTTAATAAACTTTGTCTTTCTTTGACTTTAAGAAGGCTTGAGTTGAATTCATTCTAGCAGGACCCCGCATGTCAGTATTTTGGGGTCCCCAGAACCCCTAAACATTATCATTTATGGTTCCCTGACAGGGAATAGCTGCTAATCTCAAGTTCTTCTGCTAAGACTGGACAGTATATAAGCCTCCCCATCTCCCTGTCCCCCTTCTTGCTCTCCAAGCACCTTGGAAGTGGATTTTCAGACCTGGTTTCAGTCCCAGTATTGGGCAAATTCTCTGAATTTCCTGAGCACAAGGGAATTAGAGAATGCTCTTAGGTTGTCAGTCCAGTGGCTGTGTCTGGGGCAGTGGACCTGGGCGTACCCTCCAAAGCAAGTGTGCACAATTCTCTGAATTTCCAGGGTGTTAGGAAATTAGGGAAATGTCAGTTAAGTGGGTGCCCAACTCTCTAGATTTCCTGGGTGCTAGGGAATCAGGGAAAACTCAATTACTTTTTTGTCCTCTTGGTTTTTTTTTTTTGTTTTTTTTGTTTTGTTTTTTTTCTCAAGGCTTACTCCCAAATCCTCCTTTATGGAGAGAGGGACTTCCAGCCCTGTGCCAAGTAATGGGTAAATCCTTTTCAGTTCCAAATAATTCACCTTTGGGCTGTCTCTTACAAAATTGGAAAACATTTAGCTTCTCTGAAGAACTTAAAAAGGAAAAGTTGGTGTTCTTTTGCAACACACTTTTGCCTCAGTATCACCTGAAGGACAACGAAGTGTGGCCCATGTTTGGGGCCTTACAACGTAATACTCTTTTACAGTTAAAATTATATTGTCTCCAAAAGGAAAAATGAATAGAAATTCCCTACATAAGGGTGTTTGTCAAACTCTCTCAGGACCCCATTCTCAGAAAAAATTGTAAGATGCTTGTAGCCAAGCCACTCCACAAAAGGACAATGGGGGTGAATTGGACATTAGGGTCTTGGCCTCACCTCCTCCCCTATCTCCATTCCCAAACCCTGCTCAGTTCCCAGGCAAGGGACTTGCTGAGGTGCCTCCCTATGAAGCCCCTCTTGCTGGGGCAACATTCACTCAGGCCTCAGGCCCCATACCTATAGCAGTCTCTGGGGTATCTCCCCTTCTAACCCCTTCACCTCCTCAGGTGCCAGCTGATCTTTCTCCTTGCCAGCCAGATGCCCTGGCCTTGCAGTCCAAACCAGTTAAGTCAGCATTCCCCTCATGAAAACTGGGACTTCTTACCTCTCTAACCAAGCCCCTGCCCCCACAGTGCCTTCAAGGTTTTTTCCCTTGAGGGAAGCACATACTCTGTATCTCATTCAGGTTAAAGAGAAACTGGGGAGATACTCAGAAGACCCTACTACTGAGGATTTTGCAGACATATCCCTACAATTTGAACTTTCTTGGAAAGATCTGCATATTCTTTTCTCTACCTGTTGTACCGTTGAGGAGGAGAGAATTTGGGAACATGCCCAAAAGTTTGGGGATTGTATGGCTAGCAATGATCCCATAAAATACCCCCCAGGAGCAGCTGCTGCTCCCACCAGTGACCTAGGATGAAATTATCAAAACAATGAGAATAGAGGAAAGAGAGACCTAATGGTAATTTGCCTGGTAGAAGGCCTAAAAACTGAATTTCAAAAACAATTAGGGAAATTACTCAGGGAGAAGAGGTAAACCTTGTACTTTTTCAAGATCCGTTAGAAGAAGCTATTAAAAAGCATATAAATTTAGATCCTGACTCCATAAAAGGGGCAGAAATCCTTAGCATGTGTTTTATTAATCAGTCTACCCCAGATATTAGAAGGAAATTGCAGAAATTGGTGATGGGACCCCAAACACCTCAGGCCCAATTACTGGTAACAGCCTTTGGAATCTTTAACAATAGAGACCTCTTTGAAGCAGAGGAAAGTGTATGGAGGAGAAGGGCCAGGGACAATGAGCATGCTCAATTCTTGGCCTCTGCCTTGGCCAGGAAATGACCCAGGGAGCACCCCTCCAAGGCACCCCCTCGGAAGAAGGCTGGCTACTTGGGCAGTGGGGAAATCTGCTTTCGATGCCACAAGGAGGTTCATTGGTCCAAGGAGTACCCCTCCAGGATGCCCCCCCAGAGGGAACCCCAAGAACCCATGTCTATGGAACCGTGCCCATGTGACCAAGAGGAACATTGAAGGAAAGATTGTCCCTCAGGTTGGAAAAGTGGTGGAGCCACACCCCAGTATCCTGTCCTCCAGTGTTCTCAAGACTTGGAAAGACAGGAAAGCCTGGGTGCTGGCAGTGCTCCTACTTTCTCCATCTCTCTTGCCAAGTCCTAGGCAAAAACAGAGGCTGAAGGTAAGGTTACACACTTTAACATGGCTAAGTTCTCTGCTTTAACCAGTTACTCTGACCCTACCTGCCCCTTGACTCCTCAGGTCATAGGCATTGAAGGAAAAACTAGGGAATGTGTCTAGACACACCCCCTCCACAACCTACTTGAGGATGTGTTGTTTAAACACTCCTTCCTTATGCCCTCCTCTTGCCCTACCACCTTGTTGGGAAGGGACCTGATGGTGAAATTGGGGAGCCAATTTTCTCTAGTTAATCCTCTCATCTCCTTTTTCTCTCTGTTCACTAAAGCTGCCCATGTTCGCTTGAGATCGTGGGAGACAGTCGAACCAATTGTTTGGGATCTGGGAATTCCAGGGCAAGCTACTTCTGCTACCCCAACCACTGTTAGCCTCCCAGACCCTAAAGTGCACCCCCATCTTAGCCCATATCTGATTAAGCCTGAGATCTGGGAAGTACCACAACCTTTGACTGAAAACTTCCTTCAGTATAGAATCCTTGTCCCTTCTTCATCTCCATGCAACACTGCCTGGAAAGAAAGCCTAATGGAGATTACTCACAATTTCTTTTTGGTTTTGAATGTACTTTTCCTGGGGAATCAAGTCCATATCAGCTAACATGGACAGTCTTGCCCCAAAGTTTTCGAGATAACCCTCATTTATTTAGCCAGGCTTTGGGAAGGGAACAAGCAGGTAGTAGCTTCATTCAGTATGCGCATGATATTCTCATTTGTAGCCCCACCCAGGCAGGTTGTTTGGCTGCTGCCACAGAAGCTCTTAATTTCTTAGGCATTCGAGGCTATAGGGTCTCTTGGAACAAAGTCCAGATAGCATACCAGTCCATAAGGTATCTGGGCAATGAACTCATGCCCACCTCTCTCTCCTTAACCTCTGAGAGAAGGACAATTCTGTCTACCCCTGTTCCAGCCACTAAGAAACAAGTTCGAGTACTTTTAGACATGGCTAGATTTTGTAGACTCTGGATTCCTAATTTTGGTTTTATTGCTAAACCCTTTTATGACTCTGCTCAGGGCACTGACTCAGACCAGGCTAAAGCTTTTGAGACTCTGAAAACTAATCTGACCATCACCCCATCACTAGACCTACCCAATTTGGGAAAACCTTTCACTTGGTATGTTGATGAAAGGAGAGAACAGGCTTTGGGAGGCTTAACCCATTCCTTTAGGACCTGACCCCATGCCAGTTGATGTTTTTATTTACTCAAAATTTGTTTTCCTTGTTTCATGTGCCCATGGAGCAATGTGGAAAGACAGGGGATATCTGATAGCAAAAAACTACCCTGTCAAATATGCCCTTTTATGTTCTGACCTTGCCATCATCATCTTTGATTCTCTCTAAAGAAATTACGTTTTATGCCAGGGAAATTATCTTTTCTTTATATTCCTTTTGTGCCTGTTTGGTGTGTGTTTGCCTAACTTACTTGCCAGGTTTATCTTCCAGAGTGCAAACCATCAACTTCCAGATGACAGCCCAGGCTATATACCAACCTCCAACTGAATCCAAGGTCTCCAGCCCACTGGACCTGACAGCACCCGGGTTCTGAAGTCTGACCCCTTGAACAGGATCCATCGAGGCAGGGACAGCTCTACACCCCTTGCCAGTAGGAAGCAGCTTCAGAAGCTGAGACCTTCACTCTTTACCCCAAAAGAATTTGGGTCCAATATTTTTGAGGGATAAATGATGGGGTTCAGACTCTGGGAGCCTCCTTGAGCTCCCCATGAATCTTCCCACTTAATCTAGGCTTTCTTACTCAAATCTAATCTTCCCATTTGTGGCAATCTCAGGAAACCTTTCAATATCACTGTGCTCAGGTTTCTGTTGCACCCCCCACCACCCTTGCTCCCATCAAAATCTCATTCCCCAGGCTCTGATCATTCCCATCAAGATCTGTCTTCATTCCCATACCATCCCTATCAAGACCTCTGGATTGCCCCACCTGCTTCCCACCCAAGCCTTCCATTGTCTGATATCTCCTGATTTCCTCCAGCTCTTTCCAACCTTTGACCAGTCATTCCCACCTTGGACTTCTCCTCAAGACCCTCCCTAAACCCCTCCTCCCATCACCCTAGACTATCAGATCACCCCCAGATCCCTCCTATAGTCTTTTCTGTATTTAAGTTCCATCTTGCCTCTATGAAGGCACTCAGATTCAATCCAGCTCAGACTCTGTCTAGCTGAGATTCTATCTGGCCCACTTGTGAATACAAGCATTACAAGTGCTTAGGCTCCTTAAGTGTCAGTCCAATTTGGTGAATCTTTAATAAACTTTGTCTTTCTTTGGCTTTATAAAAAAAATAAAATAAAATAAAATAATTTTAAAAATCATTTATTCATTTTTAACATTCATTTTATAAAATTTTGAGTTCCAAATTCTTGCCCTCCTTCCAGCTCCTCCCACACGTATATAGGAGGCAAGTAATATAATATCTACTATACATGTGAAGTAATGCAAATCATATTTCCATATTAGTTAGAAAAGTAAGAAAAATAAAGTAAAAAATGTAAAACTATGCTTCAATTTACTTATCAGTTCTGTCAAGGTGTATACCACCTTTCATCATGAGTCCTTTGGCATTGGCTTGGATCACCGTATTGATCAGAGTAGCTGAGTCTTTCACAGTTGATCATTCTTACAATATTACTCTTACTGTGTACCTGTGTGCTTCTGTTCATGTCATGTTACATAAATTTAAGCCTTCCTAGGTTTTTCTGAAACCATCCTCTTCATCATTTCTTATAGGACAGTTGTTTTCCATCACAATTACATGTCACAGCTTGTTCAACTATTTACCAATTGATGGACATCTCAATTTTTCATTCTTTTCTACTACAAAAAAAATAAAGAATTGCTACAAATATTTTTGTACATGTAGTTTTTCCCCCTTTACCTTTGATCTCTTTGGAATCACCTACTAATGATATTGCCTAGTCAAAGGGTATGTAGAGTTTTTAAAGTCCTTTAGGCATAGTTCCAAATTGTTCTCCACAATGGCTGGACCATTCACAACTCCATCAACTATATATTAGTATACATACATTTCCACTCCCCTGCCAGCATTTGTCATTTTTCTTTTATGTCTTGTTAGCTAATCCAGTGGAAATGCTTACAATTCTCTAAGCAATAGTGACTTAGAACATTTTTACGTGACTATTGATAATTTTGATTTCTTCTTCTAAAAACTGTTTATTCGGGGGGGCGGAGCCAAGATGGCAGAGTAGAAAGACTCACATTTGCTAGCTCCGAACCCACAGCCCATAGATTTCCTGTAAAAAGAACTCCTGACAAATTCTGGAACAGTGGAAGCTGCGCAGCAACACAGTGAAGGAGATTTCCGTTGCAGAGAGCCCTGAAAAACTGACCGCAAAGGTACTCCGGACGGGAGCAGAGCCCTGCCCTGCAGAGCGCTCCCCTCCCCCTGCTCTGGCCACATCGCACTGAGAGGAGTGAGCAGACCCCAGCAGGCGTCAGGGACCTGAATCTCCGGGCGGCCGCGAAGGTCCCTCCACCCACAGACGCACAGGGCAGTGAGAGAGACAGGCTGAGAGGGGAGCGGGTATCTCCGGGACTCAGACCCCATTGGGGGGCGGTGGCCGCGGCAGAGGCAGAGGCAGCTCAGCCAGAGACTCCCAGAGCAGGCAGGAGCTCCACCTCAGCTCCATTACAAAAGATCTCTGCATAAACCCCCTGAGGGAACTGAGCCTGAGAGGCGGCCCTGCCCCCACCTGAGAACCAGCAGATAAGCTCCCATTGAAGAGCAGTCAGGCCTGCCGACAAAAGCCCTGAGGCTGGGGAGCAGCATTTGAATCTCAGACCCCAAGCACTAGCTGGGCAGACCTAGGCTGGAGTGGAGAGGACTCTCAGAAGTCAAGTAACTGTCTGGTAACATTTGAATC
>CM053770.1:569164450-569233835 GCA_028658325.1 Potorous gilbertii
ACAAATGGGGAGAAAATTTTGGAACCCAAAATCTTGTGAAAATGAATGTAAAAAGTTAAATAAATTTATTTAAAAAGAAAAAAAAATAAAAAATAAAAACTGTTTATTCATATCCATGACCATCTTATCATTTGGGGAATGGTCCTTATTTCTATAAATTTGATTTGATTCCCATGTCTTTGAGTAATAAGGCCTTTGTCAGAGAAACTTGTTAGAAAATTGATTTCTCAGTTTCCTGCTTTTCTTCTAATTTTGGTTGTATTGGTTTTTTTTTTGCAAGAACTTTTATTTCATATCATCAAAGCTATCACTTATTTTGTCATAAATTTTTCCCATATCCATACATCAACAAAAAATTTTCTGTGCTCCCCTAATTTGCTTATGATATCACCCTTCATGTCCAAGTCTCACATTCTTTCAATTGGATCATATAATTGTGTTGCACATAATCAATGATGTAAGAAAAATTTTAGGAATAATGTGTTTGTCAGATGCTGTAACATTATTTGGAGTCAGGATCTCAAAAGGCGTTCTCAAACATTTGTTATATTTATGAACTGTGGGGGCCATGCAATATCATAAGATTATATAGATGCATAAAGGTGCCCATTGTTGTCATGTCCATATTTTTAATTTTGATGGAATTTACAAAAATGACTTAAAGGAGATTTATATATCCACACTAATTGTAACTTTCTTGAGGGGAGGGGAATGTGGGAGAGGGAATAAAGTAAAAAGAGCACAGCAGAGGACAAAAGAAAACATACAAGGAAGCAATGAAAAGATGAACAGTTTTGAAAATAATGTGTGGTATTCATTATATAGGTATTCTTGAAATGGAAAATTTATGACTTTAAATTGAATCCTCTCATGTTCTTCAGTATACATGATGTTTTCCTATCTTGTATTCAAGTTTAAAATAAATTTAAAAACTAAAAAAAAGAATATTGACAGAGATTATTTTCTGAAACTAAGAATTTAAATTTGATGACATGAAATGAAATTCTTGCTCAAAGCCAATGTAGTCAAGAGTAGAAGAAAATCATCACAAGCAAAGTCAAAATGATTGTATTCATTGTGTTACAACATGTCTGATATTCTTCTTACCAACAATAATTTTCTGGAATTGATCTAGGGCAAATTAATAATTAAAATTCCATAATATGAGAATGCATCACATATTTATTGTTCAGTTTTGAATAACCAGTATTACATAGACCTCAGCTTGAAACTTTTAGGTTATTTTCACCACGTTGTCCCTTTTTGTGAGTCAGTAAATGAGAAGTGTAATGCTACAATGGATAGAGGCTGACTTTGATGTCAGGAAGACCTGGGTTAAGTTCTGTCAGTGACACTTAATGAGTAATTATATACCTCTCAGTTCTCCATTCATTTCTATAAGGTAAGCTGGAAGGATGAGGGAAAGTGTTTCAACTCCAGACTTCTCTTATGCTAATAAAACTATTAGGTCTGGACAAAAAAGATGTACTGAATCTTAAGAACAGGATCTAGCAGTAACAGTAAGAGGTTAAATTATTTACCCAGGATTATTCAGACAGTATATCAGAGGCAGGACTAGAATCCAGATCTTCCTCACTTTGAAGCCCGCTCTCTATCCACCTCAGACATGCTACTTGGTCTTTTTTTTTTTTTTGCAACTAAGCCAAATGAAATAAATGATTTTGAATATTTGAAAGCATCTACTGATTGTTCTTCAGTTTTTCTCTTGCTTTTTTTTGCCCCTAGCAAGCATGATTTTAGAGGGAACAAACATAGATGCTACATGGATCATTGTGGTGACAGGCAGTTTGGTCCAAGTATTGATTCCCTCCCCAGTTTCCAGAGAATAGATTAACAGTTGGGTTATATATGGCGATCAATGTTATTTGAGAAACTATGCTTAACTCCTTTTAGGATCACTCAGAGCCATATGGTGCCCTGTTTTGTATTCTAAAATTATAGAAAGGTGCACAGAAGGAAATGGTAATGAAATAAATACTTTCAGAATCTGGTAGCAAACCTCTTCCCTTAACCAGGCATTTGAAATAAGGGCTGTCTTGTTTAAAAAACAACAACAAACAAAACAAAGAATTCAGATCAAAATGAAAAAAGCTTAAATACTTCAGAGAAGTAGGCAAATTCGAGTAGCTGCAGACAAACTATGACTTTCTGGGAAGCCCAGAATAGAGAAGAGCGCATGAGGTGAAGCAGAGGCTTGAACAACGATACCTGAACCAATTAGACAGTAGAATATAGTAATATAATAAATTGGATTACTTTTACATTAAAATCAAACAGTATGGAAAATTCTGGCAAAGATTGTAAATTACCTTTGAGCTTTAGCAAAGAATGATTAAGATGGTTGTGCATATTTGCGGTGTGGTATTACTGGCCTAAGTTCTGGGCTTGATGTCTGGAAGATCTAGATTTCAATTCCACCTCCAGCATCACAGGGAAATTAACTTAGCTTCTCTGAGACCTATTTTCCTTATTTGGAAGATTGGCATTAACCTCATGGAGCTTTTGTAAGAGTTAAATGACAATATATGTTTGTGAAACTTCAAGTAGTTTATAAATGTGAGTTATTTTAGGAAATATCACATTCAAGTTGCATGATCAAGGACAAATCATTTAACTTTTCAATGTCTTTAGGAAACTCATTAAGACTCTGAGTCATTGAGGAATTGGATTCAGAGCTTGGAGTTTCCACACTAGTGGTATCCTAGGACCAAAAGGAAGAGAGGGGAGGAGAGAAACATACAGACACAGAGGTGAGAAACACATAGAGATCATATATTTTATATTGAAATTGTATCTTACTGGTGTTTGTTGTTTCATAGACTCTTCAGATTTTTCCTGGGTTGACTCTAATTTCATTATATTCAAGTATATAGAGTAGTTTCACATTCTCAAAAGACAATCTTTTTTTCTTTTAAGTTCCTATCCTAATTTAACATGACATCTCTCTCTCTCTCTCTCTCTCTCTCTCTCTCTCTCTCTCTCTCTCTCTCTCTCTCTCTCTCTCTCCTATTAACAAGGACATTTAATACATATTTTGATTATAATAGTATTAAGACACACTTCATTGGTAATTTTGAAATAACAACTTAAAGAAAATCTAGTATGTTGGATTGTTGGTTGGAAATGTTTACATATGAAGAAGAGAAATGTTTTTCCCATAAGATTTAAAAGTGGCCTGAGCTGGGTTGGGGCTGAGAGACACTCATTTGCATGGTAACTTTGGATTTAATTTGTTTACTGCCAAGGTTTCTTATAGGAGGGAACAATGGTGATGTGTTTAATATTGATGAGTTTAACCTCTTGGGAGGTATAGCATATGAACTCTCCTTGAATACAAATGTTGCCTGATTTATATGGTAAACATGTGAAATTTTGAAGATTAACATTTTAATTAACACCTTGCCCCACAAATCACACGGTTTCCTTATCTCTCCCCCTGTAAATCCCCCATCAGAAAATCAATTTTTGAAAATGACATTGCAGCAACCATGAAGAAAATGGAGTCTGATGTGTAGTCTCTTCTTAGCCATATGTTCAACTAGATGCTCAATTATTGAAGACAGTACATTCATTCATTCAAAAAAATTTATTGATGTTCTTGTCTTTAAAGGCAGCAAATCTAGCCTTGAGGGGGAAAGAACCTAAGTGACAGTAACATTATGGTGCACAAATTTTCAGAGTTTCTCTTTCCTCCTCATTCTTCCTCTAAACTTTTTGTTTTTAACTTTCCTTTTTCTTTTTTTTCTGACAGGTCTCTGGACTTTGAAGTTCTGACATTGGATCTTCTAGTTGACAAGCTCTTATGGCAGAGACAATGAATCCGATTGATAAGCTGGAGGTGAAAGTCCCTGGGAGGCAGGCAACCTTTCTTGAGTTTTCTTTCCTTGCGGGGCAAAAGAGAGGAAGAGGGGGTGGTGGCAACCTGCCCAGAGAGCAGCCTAAGCAGCAGCTGCGTCAGGAGCAGCCATTGGAAGGAGCTGTCTGCGGCGGGGAGTGCTGCACTGAGCATGTTCGAGCCCATCCTAGACCAAGCTGCAGCAGCAGCAGCGGCCACAGCAGCAGGAGCCGCCTGTCATTATGCAAAGCAGCGGCTCCGGCAGATGGAAGAGGGGCCAAACAAGAGCGCGTTTCCTTTCCTGCTGGGCAGTTTGCACGTTGGCCTGGCTTCCCCAGGAGTCTCCCCCAGACCGAGCCGGGGAATGAAAACCGCTGAGATGGCCTGACTGCGGGCTGGGCGGCATTGCAGCGGGATTGCAACATGGGAAACCAGGATGGCAAACTGAAGAGGAGCGCAGGTGATGCTTCCCTTGAAGGAGGGGGAGGCGGTGGCTGTGTCGGGGAGGATGCTGTTGGGCCCAGGGATGCTGAAAGCACCAAGAAGGGGAGCGGGGGCAAGAAGGCGCTGGGCAAACATGGAAAGGGGGGAGGGGGAGGGGGCACCGGAGAGCCTGGCAAGAAGAAGAGCAAGTCCGACTCGAGAGCCTCGGTTTTTTACAACCTGCGGATCAGGAAGAATCTGTCTAAGGGAAAGGGGGGTGTCGGTTCGCGGGAAGATGTGCTGGATTCCCAGGCCCTGCAAACGGGGGAGCTGGACAGCGCTCACTCGTTGGTCACCAAGACCCCTGATCTCAGCCTGTCTGCTGACGAGGTGGGCCTGTCAGATACAGAGGGCACGGACCCTTTTGAAGTCACGCGTCCAAGTGTGGCAGGGCCTGCAGGGCTCGGGGTTCAGTCCACCATAGAAGGGGATTTGGAAACAGCCCCTGGGGCACAAGATGGACAAAGGACCAGTTCAGGCTCAGATACAGACATCTATAGCTTTCATTCAGCCACGGAGCAGGAGGACTTGCTCTCAGACATTCAGCAGGCAATTCGACTCCAACAGCAGCAACAGCAGCAGCACCAGGGCAGTGTGGTCAGCTCCAGAGACGCTTCTTCACCCCTGGGCTCTGCTCCTCTCCAACCGGGGGCCTTTCTTGGCCTGGATCACTTTCTGCTGGGGCCTGTTAGTAGGGCTGGGGAAGCACCAGGGAGTCCAGACACCGAGCAAGCTTTATCTGCCCTCTCTGACCTCCCGGACAGTTTGCCCCAAGAGCTTCCAGTGCAGGAGAAGCCATCACCCCCTAGCGGCAGGGATTGGGAGGTCACTGCCCCAGAGGCTACTCCGCTGTCAGCCACAGAGTCTCCTCCTTCCACAGCCTTCCCCTTCCCAGAGCCAGGTTTGGTGGAGGCCGAAACTGTACCCTCTGCTGGGGGAGCAGGAGACACTGATGATGATGAGGAGGATGCATTTGAGGATGCCCCCCGGGGTTCTCCTGGGGAGGAGTGGGACAAGGGCACCCAGGAGACTCCCTCTGAGGTAGGAGAGGAGGAAAATGAAGTACCAAGGGTAAGCCCAACACCTCCTCAGATGGACAGCCCTGCCCCCAGTCCTCGCTGCTTCAAGCCTTACCCACTAATCAATCCTTGTTACATCAAAACTACCACTCGGCAACTTAGCTCACCCAACCACTCACCTTCTCAATCCCCCAGCCAAAGCCCCCGGTTTATGAGAAGGCTGGAGCCTTCTTTGAGTCGGAGTCAGAGGGCTACCTTGGCCTCAAACTCCACCCAGGTCAAGAAACACAAGACAAGTGGCAGCAGCCTGGTGGGGGGACTCAGCCGCTCTGCTGACTGGACAGAGGAGGTGGAGAGGAGGGAGCCCAGGGTGGGTGGCTCAGCAGACCTGCTTGAATGTGGGGCAGCCCAGGAAGGAACTGATGGAACCCCCCCAACTCTGTCCAGAAAGTCCTCAGGAGTACAGGCTGCCACTGATGGCTTCCAGAATGTATTCACAGGTGAGTTAGATTCTACTATCTTTTTTCTCAAGCTTCCAGTGTTTCTAGAGGCCCTAGTACTGTCATCCAAATCACTACTCTCCTCTTACCTCACCTTTAAAAAAAAAACTGTGCCAAATTTATTATGACTTTTTTTTAAAGCAACTCTTTACTTCCTGCTGTCATCATTCCAACCAGTAGGTAAAGTCTTCACATGCCCTGTTTGGTCAACAAAAGTACATTATCTTGAAAGTATTTGACAGGTTGCATATTTTCCTGACCTCTTACCCTTATTCTCTTCTCTTCTAAGCCAGCACTTTGATTAGCTGTATTGTCTCTATTTATATTATGCCTTATATGACATACTTATTTCTGTATGTATGTGTCTCTCCTTCCCCTTTGATTATAAGCTCCTTGAGGGTAAGAATTCATTTTTATTTTTCTGTCTTCAAAAACCACTACAGTGACTTGTACATAGTAGGGACTTAATAAATTTTTATTGAATTGAATTTACTACAGTAATTGAGAGGGACAATATTAGTCCTGTGAGACATATGATCAAAATTAGTCATTGCAAGGACACTCACTTTTTTCCTAACTAGTAAATCCATGCACATTCTGTTCAGTGATAGAGAAAAGTGATGAATTTGAATGACTGAAAGACATACTTTATCAAGATTTCATCACAAACTGAAAGCTAGCATAGGAGCATAAAACAGCCTTTCATTTGTTTTGTTTTGTTTTCTAATTCTCCCAAGTTCAACTCTGTTCAAAATAACTTTCCTACTTCTGCACCTTTGCCATACCATTCTTTCTTACTTGATTGACCTCTCCCTGTTTCCTTTCCACTTCTCTCCAAATTCTATCAGTCTAGGTCCAGATCTGTACCACCTTTACATATCTTTTTAGCCCATAGTAATCACATGTCCTCCATAATAATTACCGTTAATCTCTTTTTTAAGGGAGCCTCAGTCTTACAAGAATTTGGTTCAGGCTTAACTGCTTCTCCATAACATTTAAATAGTCTTTTAAAGTGTCTTGATGCAAATATATCAACTCCAACGGAAATACCCAGTATAATTGTTTGGTTTTATGGATGAGTCAAAGTATATACCCTGAAGTGAATGCCAAAAGACATACTACAGTACTTGACCATCCTTTGTGTGGCTTTTGTTACAGATACCTAACAAACATCACAATTAAGGGTCATCACAATTTGAGGGTCAATATATTGCAGTATAGGTCGAGCCACCTAAGTGAGCTATCTTCTCTTATATACTCAAGTCAGAGCTTTTAGGTCCCAAGGTCTTGCCTTCAGTACACCTTAATAAATTGTCAGACTGACACATGTACACTCAATGACCTTTTTGTGAAGTCTCCTTTCAACTAATGAATGGGAAGTTGATAGTCATTCATGGGGAAAAGTCTGAAAATTAAGCAAGTAGAAGAGCAAACAAAAGAGGAATTTATTAATAAATGTCTGTGCATATTGAAATGATTTGTGACTCATCAGTATATGAGGAAAGCTTCCTGTTGCTGGTACCTCTGATGAGTAAATGCAAAGGTAATAGATCTGAATTAATTACTTCCTTTGCTTGAATTCTACTTATTATTTTTTACCACTATTCTTGTTGTATATGAGGAATACATGAGAGATGTCATGGAGTGGTAGATAGAATGCCATAATCAGAGTCAGAAAGATGAGTTCAAAGCCTGTCTGACACTTACTTGCTATGTGAGGGCAAGGTATTTAACTTCTCAGTAACTCAGACATCTCCTAAGGACCTATCTAATAAATTATAGGTTATGATCAGCATCATTGGAGAGTATAAAGTATACACATTTTGTGGTTAAGAATAGCATATTCTATTTCTTCATATGATTTACTTTCTTGCTTTTCTTCATTAATTTCTTTGAATAAATTATTTAAGAAATATATTAATAGATTTGGAATCATCCAAATGTTTATAAAATTTATTTATGGTACCTCCATAGGAAAGGAGTCAGAGAAATTGATGTCTTATTCATTTCTTAGCCTTTGTGAATGTCATAAAGATAAGTATAGGTCTTATTGATGAAAAATTGAATACCGAACCACACAACTGTAGTAACATTTATACAATGCATTACAAAGGCTTAAAAAAAATTTCCCTGTATTACTAGTGATGAAATCACTGACAGTGGTGATCTTATTTGAATTAGTGTTAAATCTGTTATACTGTTAAAAACACATTTACCATGTAGTAGTGATAAGTTGATCTTTTTAAAGTGAAGTTTAATGACTATTTTTGTTCTTGCATCACTTATATCTCCAATATTCATCCCCTGCCTTACTTTATAAATGATAAGAATTTGCAGGAGTTGGAAAAACCAGGATTGTTGTGAGAATCAAATAAAATAACATATATAAAGTGCTCTGCAAACCTTAATGCATTATATAAATGTTATCTATTAAAAATTTGATTTCTTCAGTTCTGTGTTTCAGAAGTTGAGATTACATGTGAATCTTGGGTCTTTGAACAAATGGTTAGTTAATATCAGAAGGAGCCATAGCAGCAAACCATCTTCATGAAGATGATTTAGGCTTAGAAAATTCTGACTCCTCTGTTTTGCCTTACAATGAAAAAACTGGAGACATAGTGTATGGATGTGACATAAGTTATCTTCAGAATGGTCTTAGGCTCCTTGGTCTTTGTCATATTTTTTTGACTAATGAAATTAGGTAGCCATATGTTACAACCTGTGGATGTACATACACATGTATGTAATTACACAAAAGATCTGGGATTTTTGTAGGCATGGAGAATTCCAAGCATTGAAAGTCTCACCAGAAAGGAAAATTATAACCTGACTATGACTTAGTAGTTATGCTAGCTTTAGCTCCCACTTGAGATTCATAAAGGTTGTGATTTGCCCAGGGTCCTGTAGCTTTACAGTATCAGAAGTCTGGTTAAATCCAGGTGTTCCTTATGTAAAGCCTATCTATTTGGTAAAGTAGCTTCTATGCATCTATGGAGACAGTTACCTTTTAACCACTTTATATTATCTACTCCATGAATATTATTTAAAAAGAGAGGTGGCCATTTTGGTTTCCCATTTTACTGAAGGAGAAGTAAGGTAGACAAAAGAAGTGAAATCACTTTCTCAAGGATATATGGTGATTCAATAAGCAGTGCCAGAAATAGAAATCGTTTGATTCAGCTTGGATGTCTAATATTACAAGAAAATATTTTACATTTTTAAAAATAGGTTGGCTCTATTACCTTTACAAATGTTTCAGGGACTATTATGCTCTCTAAATGTTACACAACACCATATCTTTTTTCTTAAAAATATAAATATATACATATATACATATGTATACACACATGTATATTTATACACACACACATACACACACATTATTTTAATATTTTTTCCCCAACAGTTTTTGCTTGGGTAGCATTGGAGTAATATTCATTATTTTTCTATCTTTCTTTGCACATCTTCCATGTGGCCACAGTGTAAATCCAGACTTTATCCAAGAGTCCTTTATTCCAAGTATCCACCATTTGCATATTGTTTAGGCATTGCTTCTGGTTTCTTCTCACTGCTTACTTTGTTATGACTGTCCTTGAAATATCCAGAGGTCAAGAGAGCACTTGCTATGTCCTGGGGGAGAGAAATTCACTGTCTGCTGCCTTGGAAAGCAAGGTGATTATTATATCTGTGAAGTTCTATAGGCATATTTTATTTTGAACCATACATAAAGAAGTAGATGTTTGTCTCTTTGTAATGACTAGAGAACATTAGGAGAAAGTGTATAGTAATCTGTTTTTGTATATGTTAGAGAAAGTTGTTTTTGTTTTCATTTTTTTTAGAAATTTCGCATCATTTAACCCTTCTCCATTTCCTTGTTCTAGAGAGGAGAAATGGTCTTGCTATGCTACCAAGAAATAATGTCATGGGGAAGACATTCAAATTGAAACTACCTTACAATCCATTCAATAGGAATGCTTCTAATTTTTAGAAAAGAAAGGGATATGGAAAATTGAGAGATTCCATTAATATAGTATATGTAAAGCATATTCCATAAAGTGCCATATATCTAGAGCCATCAGGAAATGAGGAATCGTTTCCTCTATTTTCCAGACAGCTGATGCTTACCTTTTAAAATGTCAAAAAGGGTTTTTATATGTATCATTTTTGATAGAAAACTTCCAGGAATATTCCTGCTTTAGGTTTTTCTGTCATAGGAGAATTCTGAACTCATTTTAACCTTTGCTTGATGACTCCAGGTTATTATCATGAACACGCTGTCCTGCTCTGCACTGTAATACAGCAATACCCTCAGGTCTGTTGAGCTGTGTTGGGCTATTTGTCCCTATGGCAAAGCTAGTTTTTATAGTATTTTGTTCTTTTGTTTGTTTTTTCTATCTCCTTTCCTGTCATCCTTTCAGTTGTTATGCCTTAGGTCTATCCAACATGCTTTATCCTCAACCAAGCTTGTTAGAATTGCATATGGAATAAAAGTAAAGACACTCTGAGGGGCTCTCTTATGAGTTAAATACAGGAAATTAAGTGGATGAATTTGGGGGTGTGAACTTTGACTGCTTAGTCCTTTTCAACAAATCCACTTCGTCCAGGTGTGATGGTGCATGCTTGAAGTCCCCTTCTGCTATGGACACTGAACTAGTAGATCACTTGAATTCAGGAGTTCTGAGATACAGGGAGCTATGCAGGTTGGGTTATCCACACAAAATTTGACACAAATATGGTAAGACCTTAAGGAAAAGGATCCACTAGGCTGTCTAAGGAGGGTAAAACTGCCCTTGTCAGAATCAAAGAAGGTATAAGCTTCTATATTGGTCAGAAGTGGGGTCAGGTCCATAAATGAATGCTGTACTTCCTGTCCGAATGAGATAGGGAGATCTATGACTTAGAAAAAAAATACACCAATTGTCTTGTCTGTGTCTGTCTGGCTAGTTGATGAGTACCAGTATTAAAATGAAAAGAACGTGGCATTTGCTTACTAGAGAATTGGGCTTGAATTCTACTTCAGTCACTTACTAGCAATATATCTTCAGGCTCTGGCCTTTAGCTCTCACCTCTTTAAAATGTGAGTGTTGGGTTAAATTGTCTTTAAAGCCCCTTACAGTTAGTTCTGCCATTCTCTGATTTTCTCATATGCAATGTTACTATATCCTGTTTTAAAGGTGAAGAAGACTTCTGAGAAGGTGTGAAATCAGTACATTTTCAGTGCTCACAAAATAAAACCACTTACCTTGCATGTAAATACTTCTTTATAAAGTGCCAAGTTGCGGTTTCAATTATGCTGAAAGTCAGAACTCTACATATAGTGGTTTTTTTAGTATCTATTTTTTCTCCAGTAAACTTGTGGTTTTTTTTTTAAAAATTAGATTTTTTTTCTTTTTAAGGATCAAGAAAGTGGGACTGAAGGATGGAGTATAGAATAGAAAATAAATAAAAATATAAACTCTTTTGCTAACTTTTTATGCCTCCAATAATAAATACACAAGAAACCGTAAACAGAAACACAGTAAAGCCTTAAATATCGAAAGTCTCCCTATGGCAAAGCTGAAGTTTTAGTCTCTGGTATTTGGAATTTAGACTACAGTCCTTATTTAGATAGATCACTGAGCAGATAATATAGTCCATGCTCTAATCTAACCAGACTTGGATAGTAGTGATGTATGTACAACGTTTTCATTGTAACCTGCAAAAAATATCACACATGCTTTCCTTGTCCCATGGTACCAGCACTACAGGATCTTTCAGTATTCAACTGGAATTTGGTGATTGCAGCAATTAGGATTATTAGTAAGTACTAGAAGGAGTACTATTGAAGCATTTTTGCTTTGGTCAGAAAATCAACTTCCAGTTCTTCCCCTCCCCCACTTCTGTAGGTTTCTAGTATTCAGAATGTGGGTCTGGCTGGCAGTCAAGCAACCCACATACCTTTTAGTAATGACTTTTAATGACTGATTTTTTGAGCTGATGACTGGTCTAGTCTTCAGTGCATTTAAGCAGCTGGATAGATGCCAAATGTGTTTGAAACTGAACAGGTGCTTTTAGATTTAAGATGTCATATGATGCTATTGAAAGAGGTGCTGGAATTACTCTGGTGGGTGGTGCTCATAATAGTTACTCTAATTTGGGGTATTAGGTAAATGTTATTTCAATCGTTTTCTTGATGGGGAACATAGATTTTGAAGGTAAGGGGAACCTCAGGAATCATTTTATAGTCCAAACCTTTCACCTTACAGAGAAGAACATTGCGGCCCACAGAGGTAATCTGCCTTTCCTGAAATCACACAAATAGTAAGTGTGAGAGCCTCGTTTCAAATCCAGGTCTACTGACTCCAGTAACAAATGCTGTTTCCACTATATTTCACTGGGACGTTCTGCACCGTGGGTGATATTGGGTTCATCTTTTTCTGCTTTTGTCATATACTAGCCATACATTAGATGCTTATTAAGTACTTCTTAATTAAAAATGAGTTTTCATTATAAAAGCTCTCACACTTGAAAACTATTTTCTTAAAAAGGTAAAAAGAAACTATGTTGGGCAGTGAGTAGAGTACAGAACCTGGGGTTAAGAAGACTCATGTTTGTGAGTTCAAATCCAGCCTTAGACATTTACTACTGTATCACCCCAGGCAAGTTGCTTAACCCTGTTTGCCTCAGTTTCTTCACTTGTAAAATGAGCTGGAGAAGGAAATGGCAAACCACTCCAGTATCTTTGCCAAGAAAATTCCAAACAGGGTCACAAAGAGTTGGGCACAACTGAAACAATTCAATAACAACCACAAAAAACAAGCGCAGACATTTCACTTGTGAGCCAGAGCAGTACTAACAATTAGGTCATTTCCAGTCGCTGCAAATAAAAGGCAACATTTCAGAGAATCGTTTGAACTAACAGATAGTACAGAATGAAGCCAGCTGCTTATTTCATGTCCTTATCACCTCACTTGGACACCCAAGCCACCTATCTCGTCATTTTCCAACTGACTGCACTCCTTTGCACTTTTCCATCATTCCTCCAGGAACTTCATCATCAGGCTCCTCATCATCGTGCAAGACAGAATCAGCCTGAGCATTCATACCTCATCAGTATTTTCTACTCCTCTGATTGGAGGAAACTAAAACCACTAAGGCAGAGATTGTCTTTTTTTATTTGTCCCTTACATTTAGCACAATGCCTAGAATATTCTAAGTCAGTAAGTATTTATTCACTGACCTTCAAAGTGCTAAAAGGTGGAGCTTTGCAAAAGACTCTGCCTTCATCATTATTTTCATTTTCCCAGAAACTTTTAATGGTTCTTCACTTGCTATGAACAAAGTAGGAAAATTCAAACAATGTTTGGGGGACAGTAAATAGATCAATTTGTCTGGAGCAGAGCATGTAGAGAACATGGAAAGAAGAGGTCATGGGTGATCTGAATAGAAAAGGCATAATAACGCTAACCACCTGTGGATTGATTAGTTAGTTGAAGTATCTTCATGGAGTTTATAGTGTAATCTACATACAAAACACATTTGTTATTGTTGTTCAGTTGTGTCCAACTCTTCCTGATGCAATTTGGGGTTCTCTTAGCAAAGATACTGGAATGGTTTGCTATGTCCTTCTCCAGTTCATTTTACAGATGGGAAACTGAGATAAACAGGGATTAGTTACTTGTCCAGGGTCACATAGCTAGTAAGTGTCTGAGGCTAGATTTGACCTTAGGAAGATGAGTCTTCCTGACTTCTGGCTTGGTACTCTGTACCACCAAGCTGCCCCACAAAACATATATAAACAGTAATAATACACAGTATGATATTCTAGGTGTAGTATAGAGTTGAAACAGATGTTATGTGAGTTCTGAAGTAGAGGAAGATCAGGGAAGGCTTCACCACACTGGAAGCATTTAAGTCCTCCTTTAAAGAATATTCAGGGAGTCAAGAGACAAAGAGAAGGGAGGGTTTTCTAAATTTAGGGAACAGAATATATGCAAAGGCATGGAGCTAGAAGAGTGCTGAACATGTTCAGGGATTCTAGAATATTTAGAGAATAGTCCAGTTTATCAAGAACATAGAACTAAACAAATAAGGCTGGAAGGGTAGGATGGTATCGGATTGTAGAGGGTCTTGAATGCCTGGCAAAGGGGTTTGAACTTTTACTAGGGAGGCAATTGGAAGCCTCCGAAGGTTTTTGACCAAAGGCAAAGGGGGAGGAGAGGTAATAAACCTTTACAAAGTACCTGCCCTTTGTGGGGCATTGTGTACTTCTACAAATATCTCATTTGATCCTCAAAATGACCCTTGAGGTAAGTGATATTATAGTCCCCATTTTACAGTTGAGGAAACAATCAGAAATTAAGTGACTTGTCCCTGTTCACACAGTAAGTTTCTGAAGTGAGAGGACTTGAACTTGGGTCTTTCTGACTCAGGGCCAATCCTTCATCCACTGTACCACCACAAGATGGGTATGAAAGATTGTTTAAAGGCAGGTAAAGGATATTGATAAGATCTACAGCCCCTAGGCTGTTACTGTGGTCCAGCACAGGTGGTAATGAGATTGTGTTCTAGGGTGGTAGCATTGGGGAAAGACAGTAGGAAAGCTATTTTATGGAGGTAGAAATGACAGTACTTGGTGACTATAAGGAGTGAGAAAGAATAAGAAGTCAGCAATATTACTAAAATTTTATGTGTAGACACTGTAAATCTGGGAGCCACAGACAGAAACAGTGAAGTCATAAGAAGAAAGGTGTTTTTGTTGTGTTTTAGGGAGAGTGGGGAGGGGATAATAAGCTTGTAGTAGGCACTATCTAGAGAATGTCCTTTTAAGGTTACTCTTATTCCTCTAATAATAGCAGATTAAATCTTACTACAAATAATGTTTTGAAAATTTATTGCTTTTATTTGTTGACATAGATGAAACTGACTATGCCCATGCCAGCAATGAAATCTATTTATATCTTGGAATAAAGCTATTTTTAGACCTAAGAATGGTCAAAGAGAAGATGGAGAAAATGGTAATGTCAAATATTATTGACAATAAGATTTTAGATGTTCAAATTTTAGCTAAATTTTAAGGAAAATTTGATTTGCTGGATGGTTAGTTTGTAGTGTGAACGGTTTACATCCAGATGTTTGCACATTGGAGAAAAAGCTCAGCTTGTGATTAGGTGTATAGTGGTCAATCCTATTTTACGGTGATACATAAATCAAGGGGCCCATTCTCATGTGTGACTCAGGGATTTAAAAGGAGTCTTTTCCCAGTCCTGCTACCAGATAACCTATTATTGAGCAAGTCAGAAGTGTATTTTATTGTCTAAGTAATAAGATTGCTGTAGTATCTTGAAAGGACGGAGGACTATATAGATTTAATTAATGGTTGAATCCAAACGAGTCTCACAAAGATACAATCAAATGATATCATTAGTTCTATGAATTAGCTATACCACAGGGCATTTCTTTTTAAATTTTATGTTCACTAATTTTTTTGCCTAGAATTTGTAAATGTTTTTCATCCCACTTTTTTGGGCACTAGATCTGGAGTGGCTTTGCTATACGCTGTCATTTAGAGGTTTGTGTTTCCATTTAACAAATTATGCAGGAAATACAAGCACAGAAGGGATCCCTTGAGTTTTCAAAAGATGTATTTTCTGACCTGTAAGCAGGTTCAGCCTATTTGGAGAACATGCCACCTTAAAAACAGATGAGGTAGAATGGGCCAATTTCATGATTGAAACTTAGAAGGGTTTTTAATAATTTATGTAGTTTTATAAGCCATAATACCCTTAATTGATTTTTTCTATTAACATTTTTATTTAAAGTTTTGAGTTCCAAGTTCTACTTCTTGCCTCACCCCTCTCTGAAAGCAATCAGATATAGGTTATACATGTGCAATTGTGTAAAACATTTTCATATTCGTCATTTGAAACAAAAAGTCTCAATTAAATTTTTTAAATGAAAGAAAAAAGTGAAAAATAATATGTTTCATGCTGTATTCAAACAACATCAGTTCTTTCTCTGGAGGTAGATAGTATGCTTCATCATTAGTCTTTTGGAATTGTCTTGGATCATTGTATTGCTGAGAATTGCTAGGTCATTCACAGTTCTTCATCAAACAGTGTCGCTGTTTGTACAATGTTCTCCTGGTTCTGTTCACTTTACTATGCATCAGTTCACATAAGTCTTTCCAGGTTTTCCTGAAATCATCCTCCTTACCATTTCTTATGGCACAATAATATTCTACTACAATCATATACCATAGCTTGTTTAACCATTCTCTAATTGATGGGCATCCCTTTGATTTCCAGTTCTTTGCCCCCACAAAAACAGCTGCTAGAACTGTTTTTGGACAAATAAGTCCTTTTCCCTTTTTTTTTGGATGACTTTGGGATATAGCGGTAGTATTGCTAAATCAAAAGATATGCATAGTTTTACAGCCCTCTGGGCATAGTTCCAAAGTACTCTACAGAATGGTTGGATCAGTCACAACTCCACCAACAATGCATAGTATCCCAGTTTTCCCACATCCCTCCAACACCCAACATTTTCCTTTTCTTTTTTTCATATTACCAATCTGGTAGGTATGAGGTGGTACCTCAGAGTTGTAATTTTCATTTCTATGATCAATAGTGACTTATGATTATAGATAGTTTTGATTTCTTTGTCTAAAAACAGCCTGTTCATATCCTTTGACCATTTATCAACTGGGGAATGACATGTATTTTTATAAATTTGATTCAGTTCTCAATAAATTTGAGAAATAAGGCCTTTATGAGAGATACTTGTTGGTGAGATTTTCTTTAGTTTTCTGCTTTCCTAATAATTTTTGTTGCATTAGTTTTGTTTGTATAAAAACCTTAAAATTTTATATAATCAAAATTATATAGTATACATTTTGTAGTGCTCCCTATATTTTCTTTAGTCCTAAATTCTTCCCTTATCCATTAATCGGACTGATAAGCTATTCCATGCTCTCTTAATTTGCTTATGATATCAATATATTATGATATATTATATGCAAATCGTGTGCCAATTTTGACCTTCTCTTGGTATAAGGTATGAGATGTTGGTCTATACCTAGTTTCTGCCATATTGTTTTCCGGTTTTCCCAGAAGTTTTTTGTCAAATAATGAGTTTTTATTCCAAAAGTTTGGATCTTTGGGTTTATCATATACCAGATTACTTTGCACATTTACTATGATGTCCTTTGTATCTAATCTACTCCACTGATCCATGATTCGATTTCTTAGCCAGTATGAGATTCTTTTGATAATTACCACTTTATACTGAAGTTTGAGGTCTGGTATGGCTAGACCACCTTCTTTTACTTTTTTTCATTGAATTCCTTGATGTCCTTGAGTTTTTGTTCTTCCAGATGAATTTTGTTATTATTTTTTCTAGCTCTATAAAGTATTTTTGATTGTTTGTTATGGCATGGAATAAATAGATCAATTTAGATAGAATTGTCATTTTTATTATATTCATGAGTAATTAACATTTTTCCAGTTTTTTAGACCTGACTTTATTTGTGTCAAAAATGTTTTATGGTTATGTTCATATAGTTCCTGGCATAATTTTAATGAGAGTTAAAGATTTCTCCTGCCCGTTAAGGATGGAGCCCATTAAGGGAAGCTTGATTAGGGTAGACTTATTTTGTAGGAAGGCTCATACCTTTTGTTAATTTCTAACGAGGCACTTGGGTCATGAGGGTCATGATGTCCTCTGACTCTGAAAAGTATGGACATACTCCGAGGTGAGAAGCAGATCTAAGAACCTGTGCTAGTAGGCCATCCTGGATGTGTCAGGGTGCTTGCTGCTATACCTGGCTATGTCCTGACAGGTAGAATCCCAGTATTTTATTTTGTCTACAGTTATTATAAATGGAATTTCTCTTTCAATCTGTTGCTGCTTGACTTTATTGGTAATAAATAGCAGTGCTGATGACTTATGGGCTTATTTTGTATCCTACAACTTTACTAAAATTGTTAATAATTTCAAGTAGTTTTTCAGTTGATTCTCTAGGATACTCTAAGTATAGCACCATATCACCTCCAAAAAGAGACAGTTTTGTTTCCTTATTGCCTATTGTAATTCCTTTAATTTCTTTTTCTTGTCTTATTGCTATAGTTAATATTTCCAAATAAAATTACAGAGGTGATAATGAGCATGCTTGCTTCACCCCTGATTATGTTGAGAAGACTTCTAGCTTATCCCCATTATAGATAATGATTCATTGATGGCTTTAGATAAATATTACTTATCATTTTAAGGTATGTTGCATGTATTGCTGTTTTTAATAGCAATGGGTGTTGTATTTTGTCAAAGGTTTTTTTCTGCATCTGTTGAGATAATCATATGGTTTCTGTTGGCTTGTTATTGATGTGGTCAATTATGCTGATAGCTTTCCTAAAATTGAACCAGCCCTGAATTCCTGGTAAAAATCCCACCTGGTCATAGTATATGATCCTTGTGATATATTGCTGTAGTCTCTTGGCTTGTATTTTATTTAAAATTTTTGCATCAACATTCATTAGGAAAATTGATCTAAAATTTTCTTTCTCTGTTTTGGTTCTTCCTGGTTTGGGTATCAGAATCATATTTGTGTTGCAAAAGGAATTTGCTAGGACTTCTGCTTTGCCTATTTTTCCAAATAGTTTAAATTGTATTGAGATTAATTGTTTTTTTCAAATGTGTGGTAGAATGTGTTGAATTCATCTGGTCTTGGGAATTTTTTCTTAGGAAGTTCATTGATGGCTTGTTTAATTTCTTTTTCTAAGATTGGGTTTTTAAAGTGTTTTATTTCTTCTGTCAATCTGGGTAATTTATGTTTTGTGGATATCCATTCATTTCATTTAAATTGTTAAATTTTTTGACATATAGTTGGGCAAAGGAGTTCAACAATTGTCTTAATTTCCTTCTCATTAATGGTGATTTCACTCCTTTCATTTTTTGACACTAGTAATTTGGTTTTCTTCTTTCCTTTCTCTAAATCAAAATAACCAATGGTTTATCTGTTTTATTGGATTTTATTCATTAGTTCAACAGTTTTCCTACTTTCAATTGTATTAATCTCTCCTGTGATTTTCAAGATTTCCAATTTGGTGATTTGGAGGTTTTTAATTTGTTCTTCTAGTTTTTTTTAGTTTCACTCCCAATTCATTTTTCTCCTTTTTCTCAATTTTACTCATCTAAACCATTAAACATGTAAATTTTTTTGCAAAGTACCATGTTGGCTTTTGTTGTGTTGTCTCACTGTTGTCATTTTCTTTAATGAAACCATTGATTGCTTCTATGATTTGTTCTTGGATTCACCTTTTTTTTAGGATTAGATTATTTAATGGCCAATTAATTCTAAATCTGTATTGTCCATGATTGAATATAATTTTTATTGCATTATAGTCTGAAATGGACATGCTTATTATTTCCAATTTGCAGTATTGGGTTGTGAAATTTTTATGTCCTAATGGTAAATTTTTATATAGGTGCAATATAGAGGTTGAGAAAAAGCTATATGTCTTTCTATTCCCATTCAGTTTTCTCCAGAGATCTTTTATATCTAACTTTTCCAGAATTTTATTCACCTTCTTAACTTCTTTTTTGTTTATTTTTTTTATTAGATTGATCTAGTTCTGAGACAGGAAAGTTGAGAAAGGAAAATAGCATAGCTTTATTATTTATTTCCTCCTGTAACTCATGTAACTTCTTCAAAAAATTAGATGCTATATCATTTAGTGCATATATTTTTGGTATTGATATGACTTCATTATCTATAGTTCCTGTCAGTAAGATAGTTTTCTTCCTTATCCTTTTTTATGAGAAATTTTTGCTTTTGCTTTTTCTGAGATCATAATTGCTACTGCTGTATTCTTTGTTTCAGCTGACACACAATAAATTCTGCTCCATCCCCTTACCTTTACCCTGTGTGTATCTCTCCGTTTCAAATGTGTTTCTTGTAAACAACATATTGTAAGAATCTAGTTTTTAATCCATTCTGCTATCTGCTTCTGTTTTACGGGTGAATTCATGGAATTCACATTTGTAGTTATGATAACTATATATTCCCCTCCATGCTATTTTTCCCTTGTTTAGCCCCCACCCTGTTCTCTTACCTCCCCCACCTTTTACCTCCTCAAAAGTGTTTTACTTCTGATCACCATGTTCCCTAATATAGCTTCCCTTTTATCAGTACTCCCCTTTTCTATTATCCTTGTTCCTTTTTACTTTCTTATAGGTTAAGATAGATTTTTGTATCTGACAATGTATATGTTATTCCCTCTTTGAGTCAATTTTGATGAGCGTAAGGTTTAGACTTTGTCCACCTCCACCCCCTTATCTTCCCCTGTATTGTAATAGCTCCCTCATGCCTCTTTTATGTGGAATAATTTACCACATTCAATCTCAATCCTTCTTCTGGTGCAATTTTCCTTCTCACCCCTTTATTTTGTTTTTTGAGATATCATGCCATCAGAGTCACCTTATCTCCATACCCTCTGCCCATACACACACACACACACACACATATATTTATATATATGTACGTGTATATATGTATGTATATATGTGTGTATATATGTATATGTGTATCTATATGCTTACATATGCACAGATATATGCCATATAGAAATATAAATTTTAACTTTATTGAATTTCTTATGTTTTCTCTTTCTTGTTTCTTTTTTACCTTTTTATGTTGCCCTTGAGTCTTGTATTTGGAGGTCAGATTTTTCAATTCACTCTGTTCTTTTAGTTAGGAATGTTTGAAAGTCCTCTATTTCATTAAATATTCATTTTTCTCCCAGAAAGTTTATATTCCTTTTTCCTGGAGGTGATTCTTGGTTTTAAACCTAATCCCTTTGCCCCCCCCCTGTATATCATATTCCAAACCCTCCCATTCTTTAATGTGGAAACTGCCAAATCCTGTGTAATCCTGATTGTAGCTTCACAATATTTCTATTGTTTCTTTTAATTGTTTTCAATACTTTTTCCTTGATCTGTGAACTTTGGAATTTGACCATGATATTCCTACGAGTTTTCATTTTGGGATCTCTTTCAGGTGGTCATTTTTACATTCTTTCAACTTCCATTTTGTCTTCTGGTTCTAATACATCAGGAGAATTTTCTGTGATAATTTCTTGAAAGATATTGTCCAGGTTTTTATTTTTTGTTTTTTTTTTTATCATGGCTTTCTGTTAGTCCAATAATTCTTATATTGTCTCTCATGAATCTATTTTCTAGGTCAGTTGTTTTTACAAAGAGAAATTTTACTTTTTTTCTGTACTTTTTTTACTTTTTTTTTTTGTATCTTGATATCTCATAAAGTTATTAGCTTCCACTTGTTCAACTCTAGTTTTAAGGAATTATTTTCTTCAGTGAGCATTTACACTTCCTTTTCCATTTGTCAATTCTATTGTTAGGTAGTTATTTTCCTCTTTAAATTTTTTTAATATCTTTTCTCATGCTATTGACTTTTTTTCATAATTCTCTCGCACTTTGTTCCCCAATTTTTCTTCTACTCCTCTAATTTGCTTTGTGAAATCCTTTTTAAGCTCATCCAGGAATTCTTTTAGGGCGAGAGACAAAATTATATTTTCTTTTCTTGAGGCTTCACATGTAGCTATTTTGACACTATTGCCCTCTTCTATGTTTTTTCCTTGATTATTCCTGTTACCATAGTAACTTTCTAAAGTCGAGTTCCTTTTTTGTTGTTTGCTCATTTTTTCTGTTTTTTTTTTTTTGGTGACTTGTTATTCTTTATGTGAGAGTTGGGCTGTGGTCCTGCACTGTCCCAAGCTTTTTGTACTGGGTCTCTGGGTCTTACTTCTGCCCTTCACTGGGCTTCAGGTCTTAGCTGCTCACTTTCACTGGAGAGTTGACATCTCTTTTGACTTGTACCGGGGACTGAGGCCTCCCTCTTGGCCTCCCTGGCATGTGAGGATTAACTTCTGGCCTGGTCCAAGGGTGGGGCCTGCCATTGGGTTGCCATGGTAACAGAGTCTTTCTGGTGTCTGGCCCCAGGGTAGAGTGTCTCTGCTGGCCAGCCCTAGCTTGAGGTCTCACCACTGGTCAGCACTGGGGTCAATGCCTTTCTGAGCTACACAGACTGCTCAATTTCCCAGGGAGGTGCTGGATTACAGCAAGGTGGAGATTTGCTAGTGGATTGATCCCAGCTTGGAGCCTTGCTGCAGGGATGCTGTCCTGAGGTTGGCTGCTGCTGCTCTCTCTCCTCCCACCCAATGAGACAGACCTTTCCTGACAGGCTGGTAAGCTGCTTCTCTGCTCCTAGGCCACTTCTAAGGTGTTTTTCACATTTTTTTGGAGGGGAATTTTAAAAGGCTTCAGAAGGTTCTTTCCTCATTCCACTGTCCTGGCACCAGAAGCTTACCCTTAATTTGTGTTTTAAAAGATTCCAGAAAGCACTGGGATAACAGTAGGTTAATGATTTTCAGTTATTTCATTTATTCAGAAATAGGTTGTAAATGAGTTTTCAAGGAACATATTGGTAGACAATTGGTTGCTTTAAAGACCTGTTCTTAACTCTTCTGAGAGCTGGGAGGCATTTATTCTAATTTTTTTAAAAAGTACTTTTAGGAACCAATGGTATTTAAGGAACCAATGACATTATTGCATTTTAGTTATAGTTAATGGCTGTTGAAGTGCTATTCACTTTAAAATATTGGGGATAAAGGAATCAGCCTAGATAATCTTTACTACTTCTTCAAGTTCTAATTTCTATAATTCTTTTGTTTCTGGGAAGGTAAAAGAGCTTGAATAATACTCTCGAGGGTTTTGCTATTGTTACTAAAAGTTATATAAGGTAATGAATTCCATACTAACATTCTACACTGAGGACTCTTCATAGTATAAAAGCTATCCTAAGTTCCTCAGGGCTATACCAACAGAGCACAATCCATGACAGACCCTACCAAGTTAGAATGGCTACAAGTTAAGATTAGTGATGGGTATCTATGCTTGTTTTGTGAGAGACATTCCAGCTATGCTTAGAGAGACTTGTCAGGTTGACTGCAGTATGATTCAGATTTTTGTTTTGTTTTATTTTGTTTTTTACCACAACGACTCATGGAGACCATCTGTAACTTATAGAAGGGTTGCATTCTAATTTAGTGGAACACCAATACTGATGAAATCCCAGATATTTCAAACGAAAATATAGAGAGTGAAAAGACATTATTACTTACCAGGAGCAGCCCCCAAATTTTCTGGTTCAGTTGGAATGGTTAATTCATTCAATAAACACTTCTCAAAATGTACCTGGGTGGGTACAAAGATGAAACCAATACCTGCCCTTAAGAAGCATGGAGGATAACCTAATAGACAGTGATCAGTTACTCACAAATAGAGTAAAAACTAGAATAAGATACATGAATAAGAGAAGTGGTACAAAATCCTAGATCTTGTAGAGCAGAACAGATACAAACAAGGGATCTGTGCTTTTTAATATACTGTTTCACATTTTTATTAATGATTTGGATAAAGAAATAAATCATATGGTTATCAGATCATGCAAGTGCACAAAATTGGAAGATAGACCTAACATATTGTATTAATGAATCAGGATCCAAAAACATCTTAATGGATTTGACTGTTAAGTTGAATTTTAGATGATGAAATCTAGGAGTGTCAGTGGTCTCACATCTGATTTTAAAAAAATTAATTTTATAAGTAAAGATAGTGGCGATATAGCCTAAAAATCACTTTGGTTAGCAAATACTTGACTTCATTGCCAGGGAAAGAGGAATGAAAGCCAAGGTAAACATTAGCTTAAACAAAAAAGTCTCTTGAAAAGAATCGTATAGAAGGAAGGTGAAAAATTATGAGTAATATGGTCTCACAAAGACCATATTACTCATAAAAAGAAACTATGGATAGCAAAAATCAGTTCATTTAAAACCTAGTGAGAGATAAAGTTAAAAATTTTATCCCAGAGGAATTGAAGGATGAAGAAGGATAATAAATAGAAGGGAAATGGGGGGAAAAAAGATCTGTAAATATTTCTTTTGGTTATTGAGTCATTTTAGTTGTGTCCGACTCTTTATGACCTATTTGGGGTTTTCTTGGCAAAGATAGTGGAGTGATGCGCCATTTCTTTCTCTAACTCATTTTGCAGTTGAGGAAATTGAGGCAAACAGAGTTGAGTGACTTCTTGCTTGGAGTCACAGAGCTAAGTAATAAATGTCTAAGGCTAGATTTGAACTCATGAATGAAGATGAGTCTTTCTGATTCTAAACCCACCACTCTACCCACTGCACTGCCTCGCTGTCCTTAAATAAATAAAATAAACATACGCATACACACACACACACACACACACATATATATATACACACATAAACATACACATTCATATTCGTATGTATATATACATATATATATATATATATACACACATTTTTTTCTTACAAAATGTTCCCCCTTTCACCCCCGACAAAGTCATTGGTTATTGTAGATAGAGTGCTGGACTTGGAATCTGTATTCAAGTCCCGTCCCACTATATTATCTAGCTATGTGACCCTGGGCAATTTAGTTAACTCCTTTGCATCTGTATGTACGTATCTGTAAAATAAGGTGGTTGAAGTTGGTGATCTGTAAGGTCCCTTCCAGTGTCAAGGCTATGATCTTCTGAAGGGTAATGATGCCACCACACCTTGATTCTAAGCAATCACAATTACATACTGATAAAGATGTGAAAAGATTACTGGTATGAGAGTAAGAGGATAGTCAAATCCTGACTCTAATTTCTACCTGGGTTACCTTGGGGCAAGTCACTTAAACTTCTATGCACCTCAGTATCTCCATTGGATTTGAGGACAGCTCACTTCCTTTCCAGTTTTAAATCTATGATCCTATGACCTAATGTACTTATAGAAGAGGTAGAAATGGAAAAGAGAGTAAATCTTGAAAAAGGAGCTGGATTAGGTGAAGTGTACATACAAGTTATCTGTACTGGAGGAAATGCAATTGTGAGAGAATTGAGGAATCATCTTAAAAGAGGAGTAGGAGATACAGAGTCATAAAGAACAGTGATTAATATCAATTACTACTGTTTTATAAGCCTTTCTCATCTATATAAAATTTTAATGCAAATCACCTCTACACATATTGAGTGGAGATAGTATGGGAGCCTACTGTGTTTATTTGTTGATTCCAAAAACAAAACAAAAAATCTCCTCCAAAATAAAAAAAAAAAGTTTGATACATTAAATAAAATGCCACTTTAAAGCCTCTTCTTCAACAATGTATTTCCCATCAATTCATCAAAAATTTTAAGTACTTACTGAAACACATAAAAATACAGAACCTTATTTGACCCTATTTAACAGCCAGGATCCTGGCATATACAGGAGGGCTTGCTGTACAGGTTCTTAGATTTGCTTTTCTAAAAGGGAAGAAACTTTTGAGGTGTCAACAATCACTTTAATCAAACACACACATCATTCACTTAGTTCAGGGGTAAAAGTCAGGACCCTGAACTTCAGAGAAAATACAAACAAATTACAGGCAGAAATTACAAACAGAAAGACCAACAGACAGGGCTTACATACACCCATAGTTACCAGAGCAAGGAACACCAACATCTGGGTTTTCAAAGCTGGAGGGCTCCTTAGCAACTACCCAGAGTCTCACCTGACCAAAAAACCACTTCCAATGAACAAGCCCCAAAACAAAACCTCACTTCAGAGTATATATATGTATATATACTTTTCAGAGTCAGAGGGTATCACAACCCTTGAGAACCAGTGCCTCATTAGAAATTAACAAAAGATGTGGGCCTTCCTACAAAACAAATCTCCCCTAATCAAACTTCCCTTAATGGGCAAGACATTAATGGGGGGAAATCTTTAACTCTCATTAACATGATTAACATTATACCCTATGACTATAAATGTCAAGGAGACATATGCTTGTGAAAGCTGTTTATTATTGCCTACTTAGATCAGACCAAGGTCTTTACTATGTGAACACATGTGTAGGCTTAAACGTGAAGATAATTCAGTACTTCTACTTAGAACCAAAGCTGAGAGCACATTTCTCAGTCTCTTCTCTTATACCAATAATCAATCAGGAATTAGAGAACTTTTGGAAGAAACTTATGAGTTCATTTAGATCAACCCCCATCTGAAGAAAAAAAATTCTCTCTACAAATCTCTTAACGAATGGCTATCCTGAATTTGCTTTACAACTTCCAGCAAGAACAAACCTATTCATTAATTTCTGTAGCACCTCATTGTACTTTTGGACAGCATGGAGTATTAAGAAGTTGTCTCCAAACATACAACATATCATTGCAAAGGCAGCCTAGGGTTAGGAACTTGGCTTTTTATAAATCACAGCTAGATTAATGACTACATATGCCTAAATTTTGTCTGTGTATCTACTGAAGTATTGGTGAGGGTGAAGACTGCAAAATGAAGAACCTTCCAGATGTTTCTAAGAGTGTTAGAATATGGAACATATTTGGTTAAAGAAAACACTTTTGAATTTTTGGCTAGAATTTGAGGATTTATGTTACTGGTTTGATTTTTAAAATATTTCCACATTTCAGATGAACCTACAGGAAATTTCTGAGTTCCCCAGTCTTATGCTTTTTCTGTCTCATTTGAATCTTCTTTTTTTTTTAAATTCAAGTCATGATTACACAGGAAGTGATTGGCTATTCAAACTGAGGGTTCTTCTTTTCTGCTATTCTCTTTATCTGGATTTCATTGCCTGGTTGTACTCTGAACTACTTTTTCCTTTTTTTTTAAACAAAAATAATGGCCGTGGAGGAAATTGAAATAAAGTAATAGAGCTAGGGAACTAATAGATAAATAGAATTACTTTTTTAATGTATGCATGAGTCTTACTTATCTATTAATATTTCCAAGTAATTGATAAGCCACACATATTTACATTTATTGTTTTATTTTATATAACCAGAGTCATGTTTCAAAACCTAAAATTAAATTGCACCTTTCACATCATCACAGAGTATTTTTTTGGACCTATGTGTGTGCTGTGGAACATTGAAATAATATCAATACAAAGGGTTCACAAGATACACAAATTTACCAAAGCCTGAATAAACACATATTAAATAAGCGAATACAGATACATCCCATATTGTGGAAGTTCAGAGCCTGTGGACACCCCTATGTGCCATGGCCATGTGCCTTCTCAGAGTTTATTTAGGCAGTAATGACTTGGAGGAAACCAAGAAGATACAAATGAAAAGAATAAATAAACTTAAGGAAGTTCTTAATTCTCTAAATAAATAAAACAGTGATATTCATCATTAGTATATACACAGATTTCCTTTAAAAATGGAAACTTACCTAATATAGATAAATATTGATAAGTTAGCATGTAAGAGAAAGGGATGAGAGCGACTACTTAATAATTAAATAGCAGTAAAGCTAAATTATCTAAGACTCTAATGTGAAGATAGCACTGAATAGTTTTCCTTTTTTACTTTTAAGTACAGACTTGTTTTGGTCTGAGGCAACTAGGTGGCACCGTGGATAGAATGCTGGGCCTGAAGGCAAGAAGACTCATATTCTTGAGTTCAAATCTGGTCTCAAACACTTACTACCTAGGTGATCCTGGGAAAATCACTTAATCGTTTGTTTCAGTTTCCTCATCTGCAAAATGAGCTGGAGAAGAAAATGGCAAACAACTTTAGTGTCTCTACCAAGGAAATCCCAAATGGGGTCACAAAGAGTCAGACATGACAGAAATGCCTCAATGGCAACAAATACTTTGGCCTAGTTCTTTAAAAAATGGTGCCTTCCTAAAATTGATTTAGAAATTAATGTTAAGAGAGTTAAGCTTTTTCTTTTCTTTCTTGATAAAACATCTTCCCTTTGGCATTACTGAGGTCTTGTAACCTGATCTACCCTAGTTGGCATACAGAAAAGTGTTTTGTTAGTCATGTTTCACGTGTTTTGAGATGTTCTTCAACTAATTCTATGTCACTTGTTAAATAAAGGCTTTGATTTTAACAGAATTGTGATATGACAGTGCTCAAGGCTCAAAATTTGTTGTGCTTGAGTGAGAGATTTTTTTTGTTTAACTATCCTAAATACAACATTGAAATCAAAATTAAAAATAAAAAAAATGAGTTTCCCAATGCCTTTGATTAGGGGGTTCCTATATATTTGATAACCAAAGATTGATTTTATATCATTTTCAGAGCACTGATAATATGTTTGGATGAAAAATATATGGACTGTTATGTCATTTTTGTGATGGCAAGTATATAAAAGAAAAAAGTAAGAAAGCAATATATTTGGTACTGGTAATTTGAGTTTATCAAATCTTTCTGTGGGAATTGATACAAATGAAAGAGTCCCTGTCTTCAATGAGTTTGTGTTCTATAACTCAATAAGCTGCACCAGCAGAGGATCCAGGTCTAAAATTAGTATACTTTTTAATATTTCAGAAGATTTATGACTTTATCTATGTAGGTATTCCCTCCATTGATATAGACTCTCTCTTTTCCATCCCTTACTATATGGCTTCATGAGTTACTGTGACCATTCTAAAAATGACCATTTGGAAGCTATCCTTGCGATGATGACCCTTTTTCAGGTTTATCCTTAGAAAAGTTAGAGACAAATTGTACCTCTCTCTCTTTTTAAGTCAGTTAGCAAATATTTATTCGTTCTCCCTTTGTATACCTCTCCCCCAACAAACAATAGTAAAAAGGTTAAAAAAAAAACTATTTTCAAAATAATCACGACCATAACGCAAATTCCGCTTTTGTCCATATCCATTAATGAATGTCTCATTCTCAATTTTGTGTCTGTCACTTCTCTATCACATGTCTTATCTTTGGACTTATGTAATAATGGCTAGTTATTGCACTGGGTAGAGTTCTAAAGCTTTGCAAAGTTGTTTTTATAGTGTTGTCAATAATACTAATTCTGTTCCCACAATTTTGCATCAGTTCATATAAGCCTTCCCAATTTTCCCTAAAATGATACATTTGATAATTTTTAAGGTACAATAATATTCCATTATATTCATATATCATGATCTGTTTATCCATTCCTTAATAAGTGGGCACTCCTTCCCCCCAATTTTTGCTACTATGAAAAGAGGTTATTTTTATCTTTTATTTTTTTATCAATTATTTTTATCTTTTTCCTTATCCTTTTATTCTTTGGGGTATATACCTATATTGTTGTGAAAGGGTAAGTAGAGTTTAGTGACTTTTGGAACATAGTTCCAAATCGCTTTCCAGAATGGATAGACTTACTTATACGTACACCAACAGTGTAGGTATACTGTTTAATATTCTGTTTTACCAAAGCTCCTATGACATTTGTTATTCTCATTTTCATCAGCTTTGCCAATTGCGATGTGAAATAGAATGTTGGAAGTGCTTTAATGTATAATGAACTAATTATTAGTGATTTGGAGCATTATTTCATCTAGTTGCTGAGAACTTAGTTTCATTCCTTTTGAAAACATATTTACTAGTGAATAACTTTTACTTTTCTAAATTTGAACTAGTTCCTTATGTATCATGAATATGAGACTTATCAGAGATGAAAGATATTTTCTTTTTTTTTATTAGCTGATATGACCCTAGGCAAGTTACTTAACCTCTATCAGCTGCAGTTTCTTTTTTTATTCTATTTATTTTCAGTGTTCTACAATCACTTCCATTTAACAGATTTTTCCCCTCACCCCCTCCCTTCCCCCTCCCTTCCTGGGACAGCATGCAATTTTATATAGGTTCTACATATACATTCCTATTAAATCTATTTTGACCACAATCATGTTGCATAGAAGAATTAAAATGAATGGGAGAAATCATAAAACAAACCAAAATGTAATACAAAAGAAAATGATCTGCTACATTCTGCAATCAAATTCCATGGTTCTTTCTCTGGATGTGGAAGGTATTTTGCCTTAAAAGACCATTGGGAATTTTTTAAGCCCTTGAATTGCAATGAAGTTCTAAGTCTCCCAGAAAAAAATCCTTGTATACTGTGGTTGTTGATGTGTACAAAGTTTTCCTGGTTCTGCTCCTTTCGCTCAGCAACAGATCATATAAGTCTTTCCAGGCCTCTCTGAAGTCTTCCTGTTCATCATTTCTTACAACACAATAGCATTCCATTGCATTCACGTATCACAATTTATTCAGTCATTCCCCAATTGATGGGCATCCCCTTGATTTCCAGTTTTTGGCTACCACAAAGAGAGTTGCTATAAATACTTTTGTACATGTGGGGCCCTTTCCGATTTTTATGATCTCTTGGGGATACAGTCCTAGAAGGAATATTGCTGGGTCAAAGGGTATGCATATTTTTGTAGCTCTTTGGGCTTAGTTCCAAATTGCTCTCCGGAATGGTTGGATCACCTCACAGATCCACCGATGATGAATTAGTGTTCCAACTCTCCCACATCTTCTCCAACATTTATCATCTTTATGGTTTGTCATGTTAGCCAATCTCATAGGTGTGATGTACCTCAGAGTTGTTTTGATTTGCATCTCTCTAATCAATAGTGATTTAGAGCATTTTTTCATGTGACTATAGATGTCTTTAATTTCTTCCTCTGAAAACTGCCTGTTTCTTTGACCATTTATCAATTGGGGAATGACTTGTATTCTTGTGCATCTGACTCAGTTCTTTATATATTTTAGAAATGAGGCCTTTATCACAGACATGAGTTTCAAAAATTCTTTCCCAGTTTTCTACTTGCCTTCTAATCTTGGTTACTTTGGGTTTGGTTGTGCAAAAATTTTTCAGTTTAATGTAATCAAATCTATCCATTTTGCCCTTCATAATGCTTTCTATCTCTTGTTTAGTCAAAAATTCTTCCCTTCTCCATAAATCTGATAAATACACTATTCCTTGCTCCACTAATTTGTTTATAGTATCAATCTTTATACCTAGATGATGTACCCATTTGGACTTTTTTCTTGTGTACAGTGTCAGGCATTGATCTATGCCTAGTTTCTGCCACACTGTTTTCCCAGCAATTTTTGTCAAACAATGAGTTCTTATCCCAGAAGCTGGGGTCCTTGGGTTTATCAAACAGTAGATTGCTATATTCATTGACTACTGTGTCTTGAGTACCTAATATATTCCACTGGTCCACCCTTCTGTTTCTTAGCGAGTACCAAGTGGTTTTGATAATGGCTGCTTTATAATACAATTTGAGATCTGATAGAGCTAGGCCACCTTCCCTAGCATTTCTTTTCATTAGTACCCTTGATATTCTGAACTTTCTGTTCTTCCAGATTAATTTTTATATTACTTTTTCCAGCTCTAGAAAATAATTATCTGATAGTTTATTGGTGTGGCACTAAATAAGTGAATTAATTTAGGTAGAATTGTCATTTTCATTATATTGGCTTGGGCCTACCTGTGAGCAACTGACGTTTTTCCATTTACTTAGATCTGACTTTATTTGTGCAAAAAGTATTTTGTAATTGTGTTCATATAGTCCTTGGATTTGTTTTGGCAGGTAGACTCCCAAATATTTTATAGTGCCTACCCTAGCTCTAATGGAATTTCTCTTTCTATCTCTTGTTGTTGGGCTTTGTTAGTAAAATATAGAAATGCAGATGATTTGTGTGGGTTTATTTTGGATGAGAGATATTTTCAAAGATATTTTCCCCAGCTACTTATTTCCCTTTAAATTTTAACTATGTTGCCAACTGATAGTCAGTAACAGTATGACTATGGGCAAGTCATTTACTGCCGTAGCCTCAGTTTCTCCGTCTGTAAAATAGGGACCATAATAACTATGAGGATCAAATGAGAAAAAGTATGGAAAGAACTTTGTAAACCTTAGAATCCTATATAAGCATCAGTTATTATATAATTGTAATCTGTTCATTTTGCAGAAGAGGAAATTGGGAGCCAAAAGGTAAAGTATTTGCCCATGGTTAAATTGGCAATAAGTAGAAGAGCTAGAAATTTTTAAGTCTTCTGATTCCAATTCCATTTATCTATAATACACTGCCTCCATGAACAATGACATGCATCAGTAAAATATTAAAGTAGAACTTTAATGTTAGAACAATTTGAAACCTACATTTCGTTTGCATAAACCTTAATTAAAATACTCAACCTAACAATAGCTTCTAAACCACAGGCTAAAGGCCTAGGTTAGTTTTATTGTTTTTTCTTTTAGAAAAGTCAACCATTATTTTATTAGTACCTATATTACGTAACATTGTGCTAAATGTTACAGTTTCTGCAAAAGGATCTGACTGTCAAGGAATTTATGGTCTAATGAGGGAGGTAATGTATGAATCCATATACACACAGATTAAGTTGGATATAATTTTTGAGGAAAAATGCTTGATTTTCTTTTTAAAAAGGGGAGCAGGAACGGTTTGTCATGGAAAGTGGAACTTAGATGAGTCTTTAAGAAAGCCAGGAAATAGAGAAAAGGAGGGGGAAAATTTCAGAATTGCAAGACAGCTCACGAAAATGCCCTAATTTTACAATATCTAATGCCAAGAACAATAAGGAGACCAATGTCACAGTGTATGTGGAGGAATTGTAAAGTATGAGAAGACTAAAGAGGTAGAAAGGAACCAAGTTATAAATAGCTTTGAAATTCAAAGAGTTTTATATTTGATACTAAAGGCAAGAGGGAGTCATTGGAGTTTATTGAATAATTTTTTGAATGATCAAGTCTTCACTTTAGGTACTTTAATAGTTGAGTGGACGACGGACTGGAGATGGGAGAGACGAGGCAGGAAGACCAAGCAAAAATCTATTTTTACCTTCAGATTTGTGGGAGGTTTTGTTTTTTGTACATTATTTTGCTTTTGGTTCAGCTCTTTTTTTAGGTTGTTGGATGTTATCACCTTGATGAGATCCTAGTTCTAGCTTTAAACACTTTAGAATTAGGAATTTTATGAATTTTCCTTCTTGTCACATTAATTCTCATTCATCTATAATTGGTTTTGTGTAACTATGGTAATACCTCTGCTGTTTTATCCTTTATTCTGCCTTAGTGAGTTTGTTTGATTTATAACGCAGTTTGTGAGATCCTTCTGGTCACATATAAAAACATGAAGTAGTAAAACCAGACAGATCAAAACTAAACAAAAACATTTCATCTCTTCCTGTCCCTTTAAGAAGGCTCACAGGACCATCAAATCTTGTTGGAAGGGATCTTGGAGGTCATCTGAGCTTAAATGTCCACTTAATATAGAAATTCTGTTTGTAGCCAACAGACTCTTTGAAAAGTTTCCAGACATCAGGAACTTACCACTTCCCAAGGCAATCAATTTCATTTTTGGACAGCTCTTACACTTTGGAAGTTCATGTTATATTAAACATAAATTTACTTCTCTCTCACTTCCCAGCCAGTTTGGAGATGGCTTTTAAGACATATCCTCAATATGATTCTAGATCATAAGCACCTAGGGATGGAGGACCATGGCAAAGACTGATCTTAGGCCAGAGGCTATGTAATGAACAAGTATAAGACAATGCTACCGATAACATGTTTTCATCTTTGAGAAGATATGGTATTTTAATTCATGCCTTAGAACAGGTTGACAAACTAAAGCCCATGGGTTAAATGTTAGAAACATCTTAGGTATACAAAATCAAGAAGCTGGCTTGATTTTGTCCCCAGGCTAAAAGTTGCCAACCACTATTCTTGAGCGATAGTACTTCCAATTTAAGAATCTTGGATTGTAGGCACTTTTCACAACAGCTCCATCTCCACAGCAATGCTACTACTCTTCCTACTAATTTCCTTTAAAAAAGAAAAAGTGACCAAATCAATGAAGGTTTTGTGGAAAGCTGCAGAACATAGCGTATTTTAATTCTGTAGAATGGAGCCTTTCCCCTGGATTGTCTTTCAAATCTGGATTGCTTTGGTTAAAAATCACATTGAGGGCAACACTTAGAAGAATAACAGACACAGAGTTAAAGAAATAGGGACATATTTAGATTCAATTGCAGAGAAAGGAAAAAAAATCTAGTTTAGTACAAGTGGAACAGGTTAAATACAATAGGGATTTGATTCTTGATTCTTTTCGGATAGTTTATTGATTCAGTCAAATATTAATAGAACCAGATTCTTTTATTGCCATGACTTCGTAACTGTCACATGCTTTTACTCTGAAGACCTTCAGCACTTAGGTATTCTACTTAAATTGCATTGTCTTACACCTGTCATACACATTTCTGTGCATGGTATTTTTGCCTTCTGGGTATTCATTTAAAAAAAGGTTATTTTAATTTCATGAAATTAAACTTAAAAAACAACTTTTATAGCTACGGTATCAGTGCCACTAGAATAACAAGGAAAACTAGTTATTGGGGAAAAAAATAAAACCCTCACATCAAACACTTCTGGAATGAGTCTATTATTAAAGATATAGAAAAGTAGCATCAGCATACGAGATTATTTCCAGTATAAAAGGTCAAAGCACATAAATAAATAGTTCTTAACTAAAGACTTGTAAAGTATTACAGCCATTTGAATGAACCTCAAATCACTAATAACGAGAAATTTAAGTCAAAACAATTTCAAGATTTTACCTTTACACCCAAGAATTTGGCAATTATGACAAAAGGATGGATATAGTCCAAGGTTTATAAGAATGTCAAATTAATAAACTGTTGATGGAGCTGTCAATTTGTCTAAACTTTCTGGAGAGCAATTTGGAACAAAGCTAACTAATTACCCTAAATATTCATACCCTTTTTTCCTTTTGCCACAGAGGTCACATTGCCAGTAGGTAAAAGACCTCTAGAATAAATGGTACAAATATATGGCAAATATTCACAGCAGTATTTTTTGTACTATTAAAAGCCTCAAAATAGAGTTGATGCTAATAGACTGAGGAATGACTAAATATAATATGGTACATGAATGTAATGGACTATTGCTAAAATATAAGAAATTATGCATATACAGAATTCAGAGTAGTGTGAGAAAACAAATGAAATGATGAAGAAGTAAGCAGAAAAATATCCTACTCAAGTAAATAGAAAGAACAGGAATCAAAAAACAAATGAACAAAAACCTGAATGAGTTGTAGTTTTTATTTTTGACATGAGAGGCCTTACATTCTCTTCTATTTTAATCAACTTTTGTTTTAATATTCCTTGTTGCTCATGGAGTCATTAATTTCCATCTGGTTTATTCTCATTTTTAAAGAGTCTTTTGCTTGGGTAATCTTTTGTACCTCTTATATGCATTGTTTTTCCAAGTCTATCCTTTGTAGTTCTTATTTCTTTTCTAATTCTTTCCTCTAATACTCTCAATTCTTTAATAAAATTATTTTTAACTCTTTAAAATGTTGCTTCACTTCTTTTTAGGAATTCTGTTTGAACATGATGTCTAGCATTGTGATTTTTTTCGAGACTGTTTCGAGATATTTTGGAATGATTCTTTTCTTTTAAGTTTATATCTTGGGCCTCCCTGTCACTATAATAGTTCTTTGCGGTGATTCATTTTTGTTTGTTTGCTTGCTTGCTCATTGCGAACTGATTTTGAACTTTGTGTTAAGAATTAATCTGCATACTTCTGGTGGGAATGTCTGTGCCATGCTTAGTCTTGTTTCATGTCCTGATATTTTCTTCAGGTATTGAGTGTTTTCTTCAAGGATCTCAGAAGGGTGGTTCAGGCCAAGGCTCTGTATTGATAGTGATCTGAATCCAGGCTAAAGTCTGATAGATACCTTCTTGGTCTGAGCTTTGCTGGTTCTTAATCTGGGTTTGGATCTGAGCAACATAATTATTGCACCTGTTTGGAATTTCAGTAGACTGCTGCTGGACCCAAGGACCATGACCTAATTCAAAGGCTCTGCAGATTCAAAGGGATTCCTTATTCCAGTTCAGGCTTCAGACTAGCATGGAGGCTGAATCTTAGACCCTACTTCAGTTCCAGAGTCAGGCACACAGCTTCTGCATGCAAAATTTATAATAACAGAATTCCAAGTCCTTGTTAATTATACAACCTCTGTCTTGAGATCACTCTTTATCTCGGTCTTCCATTCCTAGATACAGAATGGTCTGTGTCTTCTGAGTCCATATAGGTTCTGTGACCCATCTCTGGGTTTTAAGTGACAGAATGGCCAGTTGGCACTTGTCCTCATTCTTGCACAGGAGCAGGGATTTGTGCACTACATCTGAGATCTCTTGTTGCCATAGTGCTTAGCTGGAGGTCCTAATTCCATTCCTGCAATGAGAATCTTATGCACCTCTGACTAAACTCCATTGCCCAAACCTCTCTGTCTCTTTCTGTCCTGACCTAGATGGAAAGATGAGTCAGTGTGATATTTTCTTGGATTTCCGGATAAATACAGGATATAGTACATTTTCTAGGTCTTTGTAATGTAGGTGTAAGGAGGAGCTGGGCTATATTGCTTCTTCCTACTTCACAATCTTGGCTGGTCTCTAAGTGGTTTTTTTTTTTAAAGAAACCCAAAATATTATACTGATATTTCTTGTCCTGTAGCTCATATTTCTCATTTTATTTCTGTCTCTCTCATTTTTGAGAGAGCCATCTCAATTTAAAATATGAAAAATGGAAGAAATAAGAAAGTTAAAACTAAACAATAGTTAATCAATCAATAAACATTTATTAAACACCTACTATGTGTCAAGCACTATGCTAAGCATGAGGGGCTACATATAGGAAAAAGAAAGATAGTCTCTACTTTCAAGGAGCTTACAGTTTAGGGGGGGAACAACACACAAAAGGAAGATGAAAAACCCAGGGTTTGGGGGAACTTTCAGTTCATTCAGTTTATATTATGAAGTAAAGCTGTCATTCCCATTGCCTGTGTTGTAGTCATTGTATATTTGACTCTTCTTTCTACTTCACTTTGCATTAGTTCATGTGTTTCTATACTTCTCTGTTTTTGTCATATTCATAATTTCTTAATAACACAGTAATATATTCCATTGAAACCATATAACACAATTAATGCCTACTTAATAGGCATCTACTTTTCTTTGAGTTCTTTTGCTAGCACCAAAGTTACTGCTATAAATATTTTGTTGCATATGGAGCATTTCTTTTAACCATCGACTTCCTTGGAATCTCTGAGTCATAGAATATGGATATTTTAGTCTCCATGTTCATTTTTGTGATCTGTGTTGTATGTTACCATATGTATGATAAAAATACTGAACAGTAGAAAATGTTTCTTCTATTTTTGCTAGGAATTACTCGATGCAGATGCTTGCATAGAATTAGAATCATTCATTATTTTAGCTGGAAGGGATCTCAGAGATGTTCAGGTCCAAACTCTCCCTGAAACATGAGCACTGTATGCAATATCCCTAACAAACAGATCTATTAACATTTGTGTAAATACCTCTTTTAGTGGGGGTACTCACTATTACACCACCAGAATTTTCTAGTTAGAGTATCTTAGGCAAAGCATCTAATTGTTGTGTGCCTATGACAACTTCTCAAAACTTATTTGTAAACTGAGAATGTTAGACTAGATGACCTCTGAGATCCCTTTTATATCCAGACCATTGATTCTCTCTCCAGGGAGTCCTCTATATTAGCAAATAGTACCAAGAATCAGGAGAAACTTCCTTATGTTGAGCTAAAATATATATGACTATAGCTTTATCTTTTTTACCTTCTCCCCTGTTGAAACCAAGCAAAATATGTCTAGTTTCTTCTCCATGTGAAAGACCTTCCACTCTTAAAGACAGCCATCATATACTTGCAAAGATTGTAAATAGTATATGTAGAGCTTATAGAAGATTGTATGCCATCTTGGGGAGGGGGAAGAGGAGGAGGGAGACAGAAACAAATTAAAACTCAAAAGCTTGCGCAAATGGAAGTTGAAAAGTTGAAATAAATTATTTTTTTAAAAAAAGATTGTAAACAGTAGTAGAGGTAGTAGTAGCAATATAATAATAACAATAGCTTTATTTATATATATAAATAGCATATATTCATATAAATATAAAGTTTACAAATCATTTTACAAAAATATATAATTTGACCCTCATGAGAATTCTATGAGGTGTGTACTATTATATCATCATTTTACATGGGCAATAAGATGAGGAAACTGCGGCACTGGCAGGTTAAGTGACTTCCCTTGGGTCACACACCAAATAAGTGTCTGAATCAGGATTTAAATTCAGATTTCCTTGACTCCAAATTCTTCACTGTACCACCAAGTTGCTTTCCTCACTATCTTCAACTGATCATCATGAGGCATGGTTTTGAACTCCTAAAATCAGATAAAGTCATCATTCCCCTAACTCTCTCTTGGATAGACTTGGTTCCAGTGTCCTTTCTAGAATGAGTTGTTCAGAACTGAACACGGTACCTCAAACAGAGTAAGAGATCAGAGTATATGTCTTGGAACTAATATGTCCTAGTCTATGAGGACTATGCTTTTCTTAATGCAAAATAGGATCACATTAACTTTTTTTGTGGCTTCCATGGCACAATGCTGATTCATATTGATCTTCTCATTTATTAAAGCCACCAGGTCCTTTTCACATGGCCTGTTTCCTAGTCACTATTTGCAGGTGTTGTTTTTAACTTATAGGATGTTATACTTAATATTTTTAAATTTCACCTTATTGAAGCTAGTGAATTACTCCAGCCTATAGATCTTCTTTTGTAAAATTTTGTCCTCATGTAGAAGATGGATTGGACTTATTCTGTGTCCCTTAAATGGCAGAATTAGGACCAAGAGGAGGAATATTCAGGATGATTTTTGTTCTTTATAAATAAAATCTTCTCAATTATAGTGATTATATTCGAGAAATGGAACAGCCATGGAGGAAGCGGAGACACTGGTTGTAGATACTTTTATGAGTAATTTAGCCCTTAACTGGGAGAAAAGTTATAGGACAATAGTTACTGGGGTTAATGTGGTCAAGTGAGAGTTGTTTCAGAGTGAGAAAGATATGGACTTATTGGTAGGCAAAAAATAGATCCGTTCCCTCCACTCTTTAGTACTTTCCCCAATCATCACATCTGTTTTGATCCTAGTGCCTTTTCTGACAGTCTTGACCCTTTAGAGAAACAAATTAACTCTTTCTCACTCTTTTTTCTGCTGTTCCTTTATCTTACTACTAATCAGGGCTTGCCAAACTCCAACCCTGAATAACTTCCACTCTCTACCTCCACTGTTCCTATCCATATGATGCTAATCAGAGCAGGAGGAAATCATATAGCAGAGCAGATTGGACCCATTACAAGTTTGTTAAATAATATCTCACTTATGGTGATGACAAGGTCAAGAAGATGACCCTCCCTCTTTGTAAGTATGGTGGAATAGAGGAATAGGTCAGGGAAACTAAGTACAATAGAAAGAACAGGGATATCTGCAAGGGGTCAGTGGTGGGGAAGGCAAGGGTTAAGGTGGACAGGTCTGAGGTAGCAGGGAGAGAGAGTTGGAGAATGGGATGTGACATGGGCATGGCCTCTGAGAGGTTCAGAGTCAGTGGTAGGGGGTGAGTGTAATGGTATGGGAGTTTGTTACTGACTGAGCAGAAAGAGTGCAGGCAGAGTATCAGTGGTTAAAGAGTTCTATAAGTGTGGCAGGAGGTAGGCAAGAGGCAGGAGATCCAGGAGTGGGGAACCTGTGGCCTTCCAAGTCGTTGGGTGTAGCCTTTTGACTGAATCCAAGTTTTACAGAACAAATCCTTTATTGAGAGAATTTGTTCTCTAAAGTTTAGATTCAGTCAAAGAGCTACTCTTTGAGGACCTAGAGGGCCACAAGTAACCCACCCCTGGATTAGACTGTTCTAGGTTCTCGCTTGAGGTTCAACCTCATGGCAATTGAAGCTAGGTGACATAGTAGATAGAGCACTAGTCCTGGTGTCAGGAAGGCCTGAGTTCAAATATGACTGATCCTTGCCAGCCAGTCATTCTGTTAACCTCAAGTTTCCTCAGCTGTAAAACAGGGATAGTAACAGCACCTACCTCCCAAGTGTTGTAAGGATAAAATGAGATATTTGTAAAGCACTTTGCAAACCTTAAATATTATATAAATGTGAGCTTCAATAGTATGGCATTATTTGTTATTATTATTGTATTGTGAGGTCTAAGGAGACCTATCTACTTCACTGTAGGCAGGTAAAGGTAAAGGTCTATAGCCTAGTGAGGGAGGAGACTAGGATGACTTGCTTGTCAGTTACGGAAATTCACACCTTCATATGTCACTTGAACTACCAACACAGCTCCTTAATTAATATCTCTGCTTCCAGACCTTCACCTTTCTAATACATCATCTATCTAGCATCCCAACTAATCTTCCAAAAGCACAGATCTAACTGTGTCACTGCCTTGCCCAAACACCTTCAGACATTCTTAGTTACCTACAGGACAAGACAGAAAATCCTAAACCTGGTATTTAAGACCCTCTATAATCTAGTATCATAAAGATAGTATGACAGCACAGGGATAGTCTTGAATGCAATATATTCTCAGGTCCTAAAAAAAATTGGCAGATGTGATTGCTGAACCACTTTCAGTGGTTCAGTGAGATATCAAAGAAATAAAAAAAGTAGCACAAACCTTAAACATGAAATCTCCTGTTTTAAATTTATTTTCTTTAAGAAGGAATAGAACAGAATCTTTAAACTATAGGCCTATGAGCTTGACTTGAATTTCTGCAAAATTCTAGAACAGATCATTAAAGAGATGGTTGGTAAACATCTATGACAAACTTCTCTATGGGTTTGACTATTTTCACACTAGCAGGTCTAAATTGCCAGAAAGAGATCACTTTTACAGAAAGTTTGCATTCAAACTCTTTAAGAGTCCCAGGGTAACCTGTTAAGAGAAAATATACTCCTCTGACTCACCACTGTAGCTATAAACATCTATCTAATGTGTCATACAACCAGTCACTTACAAGGTGCATCTTTATGGTGCATGATATTTATAGAACCAGGCAGTCAATGCTGACATTTTTAGATCTCAAACATAATCACTTAACAATATGAAAAAAGAAATGATAATACTCTATATATTTAATATATTAAACATACGTGTGTGTGTGTGTGTGTGTGTGTGTGTGTGTGTGTATGAAACAAGTCACACTCCCCCATTAGTGTACTCAGTGGTTTTACTAAAAAGTGAGCACAGACTTTTAGGAACCTGAAATAAAAGAAAACTTATGTGCTTAGGGAAATACAACTGTATATTGCAAGCTTCAATGTGATCGGTTCATTTAGGAACATCTGGAGGTTGTTATGCGGCACAGTGGATAGAATGATGCATCTGGAGGCAGGAAGACCTGAATTCAAATCCAGTCTCTCATTAGATGTGTGAACAAGTCATTTAAGCTCTTTCTGCCTCAGTTTTCTCAAGTGTAAAAACAAATAATAATTCTCATCTCTCAGGGTTTTAGTTCCCTTTCCTTTCTCTGTCTTACATCATATAACTACCAAACTTATCAAATTGACTCTCTCTGACTATAAGAGCAGCCAATTATTCCCTCACTTGGATGGTAACTCTCTATTCTGAACAAAGCTTAGAGTATCACAATTCATGTTGACTCTTTACCTGGCCAGCATAGTATAGCAATTTTAAGAAAGCCTTGCATTTTCTTTCCCAGTCACAGGTGGCAGCAAACTCTTGTGAATAGTTTTATATCTCTTATCTAAGTAGATGAAAGGGTTATAGCTGTTCTTGGAATTCTTAGCCAGTGTCATCAGGTCTCTTCATCACTAAACTGAAGCATTCTCTTAACTGTTTGCTTCTCTTGGGCACAGCTCAGAAAGAGCAACTTTTAAGCTTTACCTCCTTTTCTCTTTTGAGGGCTAGTATTCCTATAAGTCTAGACCTTTCTCACTGGCTGAGAATGGCTGAAATAAAAGCATCCTGACTGTCAGTGACTCATCTTTCACTTAAAAGTCACAACTTTCCAAATTTATCATATCAAATTTGCATTCTTTTTTCAATTATACTTATCTCCAAATGTTTATATGATAATCTCATTTTCTTAGTTTTACCCACTTTAGTTACAACACATCTAGATGGAAATTAGGAAATTTCTCACATTCGTAATTCTCTAATTTTTAATAAATAAAAGATCTTTCTCTGCCTTTTTATAACAATTTATTTTTGCTATACAAGGCATCATTCCACCTTGTTAATAAGTCAGTCCTGAGATAATTTTCTCTCCAAAATTATCCAGTCTTACCTTAATATGAAGCTTCCTTTTTTTGTTAGCACTTTATGATGAGGGCTGGGGAGGGGGAGAGTGATACAGGAACTCCAAGACTGGAGTTGCCTTCTCGGATTGTCTGGAAAAGAATTCACAAACTCAAACATTGTTGAGGTCAAGGTAAAGATTTATTACACTTTTCAGAGGGCAAGAGTTCTTAGGGAACCTGCAACCTTAGAGAGGTCCAAGTAAAGTTTATGTAGAATATTCCATAGTAAGATATGTGCCAAATATGCTAATTAGGTGATTCAGGGTGGGATTAGGGAGCGGTTAGTTCTTAAAGGATCATGCAGTTTTTGGTATCTACTGGGCAGATGTTTTTTCAAGAGTTCCTTGAGAAATAGCCCAAGGCAGGGGCTACCTGGAGGTGTGATTTTAGACCTGAAATGTCACTAAGTCAACTTACACTCAGGACTAACTAAGGAATACCAGATGGCTCTCATCAGTGTCTTGTTAGACAAGATAAATGTAAGGGAATAGATGTATGTCTAAGTCTAGGATACATGATTGGTCAGTGAATAGTAAATGTCATTATGACTCAGTACACAGACAATTCAGCCAGTATACAACTGGTTCAGACTAATAAATTCTATAGGTGCATCTGGCTGCTGTATCAGGAAGGGAAATAACAGTTGTTGCTGGGGCAGGCTATCCTTGGGCTGGGGAGAAACTGCCTGAGATAGTGTTTTGAGGCTAGGGAGAAATGTGATTTTTAAAGAGAAATGTGATTTTAGAATTGGGGCCCAAGCACATGCACCCAAGTACCCCATCATTTATATTAAAACAAATTATTTTTTTCTATTCACATAAATTATCAAGATATTGATCAAGAAGAGCAGCAATATTTTACATTCTTTGACAATTACTGTAAATCTCTTCATTTGCAAGACAAAAAACCAAAACCTTTTCATCATTATCTTTTCAGAAAAAAAAATTGAGCAGAATTATCAAAGATGCAATTGAAACAGAGAACAGCTTCAGAAAGGTTTCAGATTGTTAATTAAATCCTTAAAAATCAACAGCATTTCTATATATTAACAAAACCCAAGAATCAAAAATAGAGAGGCAAATCTCATTTCAAGTAACTACAAAATATATAAAATAATGAGGTAACAACCTCTTAGAGCACATGAAAGATTTATAGATTCAATTATGAAATGTTCTTTAAAGAAATAAAGAACAAATTAAATATCATAGTCATATTCAGTACTCATGGTGAGGCCATGCTAATATTATTAAAAATCATATTACCCAAATTAATTTCAACTTTTTTAATTCTATGCCAATTAAATTACCAAAGAAATACTTCAAAAAATTTGACAAAATAATAACAAAATTTCATTTGGAAAAAGAAAAATATCAAGGGAAATTATGAGAAGTAAAACAAAGGGTAAATAGCACTTCAAGACTTCAGACTATTTTAAAGCAGCAGTTATCAAAACCATCTGGTACTGGTTAAAGAATAAAGAGAGTTCAATGGAGCATACTCAAGAAGCAAGATTCAGAAGCAACAGAATTCAATAATTCAGTATTTGATAAAGTGAAAAACATAAATTACCTAAAGAAAACCTCCCAATTTAATTTAAAAAATGCTGGGAAATCTGGAAAGCAATCTGGAAGAAATTAAATTTAGTCCAACACCTTACACCCTGCTCTGCAATACATTCTAATTGAATATGCAAACTTAAAATATTAAAGTTCATAGAGCAAAAAAAAAAAACAAGACAGAAGAGAAACAGATCATATGCTTCATAAAGCTATGGGATTTTTAGCCAAACAAGAGAGGTGTTTACAAAAGAAAATAAAAAAAGTAATTTGGAAATTGAAAGTTTCTGCACTTGAAACATCGAAATATTTACAACCACATGAAAGAATGCCCCCAATCAATAACAAGAGAAACGAAAACCAAAACAACCCTGAGATTTTACTGCACATGCTACAAATTGGCAAAAATGTAAAGAATTGTAATTAACGTAATTGATGTTGGAGACATCTGACAAGGTAGACACACTGTGACCTTTTCGTTGAAGCTCTAAAATGGTACAATTGTTTTGGAAATCAATTTGGAATTATACAAAAAAAGTAACTCAAATGTCCACATTCTGAACCGGAGACTTTTTTCTCAAGCTTATATCTCAAGGAGGCCATCATTATGAAAAAAATTCCCACATTTTCCAAAACATTATAATAGCACTGTTTGTAAAAGCTAGGCATTGGAAACAATGTAGATCCTCATCAGTTGGGGGCCAAACAAATTGTGGTATATGAATGCAATGGAATGTTATTGTTGTTTTTTGGTCATTTTAGTCATTTCCAATTCTTCACAATCCTGTTTAGGATTTTCTTGGCAAAGATACTGGAGTGGTTTGCCATTTCCTTCTCTAGCTCATTTTACAGATGAAGCAAGCAGTTATACAACTTGTAAGTGCCTGAGGCCACATTTGAACTCAGGTCCTTCTGACTCCAAGGCTGACATTCTATCAACTGTACCACATAGCTCCCCTCAAAGGAATATTATTTTTTAAAATTTAATTAATTTATTTGTTTTCAATTTTCAACAATCACTTCTATAAGTTTTAATTTTCTTGTCCTTCTTCTCCACTCCCTCCCTGAGATGCAATCTTATATGGGTTCTACACATACTTTCTTATTAAACACATTTTCACATTAGTCATGTTGCATAGAAGAATTAGAATGAATGGGAGAAACCATGAGAAAAACCAAAACAAAACATAACACAAGATAAAATAGTCTGCCTCATTCTGCATTCCAATTCCATAGTTTTTTCTCTGGATGTGGATGTGGCATTTTGCCTCAAGAGTCCTCAGAGGAATATTATTGTGCCATAAAAAATGATGTGCGATGAATACAGATGATTGTGGAAAGATCTATATGAACTGATGCAGAGTGAAGTAAGTAGAGTCAAGAAAACAATATATAAAATGATTACAACAATGTAAATGGAAAGAACAACAATACACCAAAAAAATCAGAAGTAAATGTAACAAACTTAAAAAGATCAAACAGGAATCAAATGAAGAAATATGAGAAGACACCCCAACCTAATCCTTCATGAAGTAGAAGGTCTTGGTGTTATGCATTGCACATGCTTTCAGAATTTTTCAATATATTGATCAATTGTTCTGACTTTTTTTCTTTCTAAGGGAAAGATTCTTAGTCATGTGGGTTGACTCTGTGGGACAGATAGGAGGAAGAATGTGTGGGATAACTGGAGATGTAAGAAAGGGAAAATTAAATCAACAAAATTAAAGAAAATTTAAAAGAGACAATGTAGCTAATACATAGATTCTATGTTGTTCAGATTTTCAGATGATTCAAAGCTGGGTAGGTTTACTCACAAAGATGATGTCAAAGTCAGAATCCAAAACCCCCAGAATCTCTCCTTTGAAAGACTTTTGGAATTAAATGACCATTATGCAATTCAGTAGGGATGAATATAAAATCTTGCACTTGGCCAGAGAACATTCAACTTTACAAGTCTAAGATGGGGAGATATGGCTGGATGACAGTTGTTCCAAAAAAGATCTTGGAGCTTTGGTGGATTGCAAGTTCACTGTGAGTCAGTGGTGTATGTGACAACCAGAAAAGTTTTCAGAGTGACATCACTTCATGTAATAGGGAGGTGAAAGTCATATTGTCTCTGCTTATATCAGACCTCAGTGGATTACTGGATTCATTTGTATTAAGGACACTGACAAGATGGAGTATGTTCAGATGAAGCTTTGAGTCCATGTCCTATGAGCATGCCTTAAAGAACTTGGGCAAGTTTAGCTTTGATAATGGCACAAGGAGACATGATAGCTATCTTCAAGTATTCAAAGAGGTGTCACATGTAGGAGGGACTACTTCTTTTGCTTGGCACCATATGGCAGAAGCCAGAGAAATGGAATTTTCTGAGAGATCAATTTAGGCTTGATGTGAGGAAAATAAATTTCTAACAGTTGGAACTGTCCAAAAGTGAAATGGGCTGACTAATGATACAGTATGTTCCCTTCTTAGACATATTCAAGCAGAGGTGAAACAACCACTTGTCTGATATGCTACAATATGGATTTCTTCTTGTAGGTGTTTGACAAGCTCTACCACTTACCAGCCATATGACTTTGTACAAGTCATTTCATTTCTCTTCTCCTCAGTTTCCTCATATGTATAATGGAGAGATTGAACTAGGTAGTATTTAAAGATCATTTCAACTCTTTTTTTTAAAAAAATAGAATTTTTTAATATAATGTATTTATTTTTCAGTTCTTAACATTCACTTCCACAAGATTTTGGATTCAAAACGTTCTCCACATCTCTCCCCACTCCTCACCCCAGGACAGCATGCACCCATCCACCCCTTCCTCCAGTCTGTCCTCCCTTCTATTATCCAGTCTTTTTCCATCCCCCATCCCCTCTATTTTCCTGTAGGGAAAAATAGATTTCTATATTTCATTGCCTATATAGCTTAATTTCCAGTTGCATGTTAAAACGATTTTTAACATTCATTCTTAAAGCATCGAGTTCTATATTCTCTCCTTCCCTCCCCACTCATCCTCATTGAGAAAACAAGCAATTCAGTATAGGTTATACATGTATAACGATGCAAGGCACTTCCATAATAGTTATGTTGTAACAGACTAACCACATTTCCCTCTGTCCTATCCTGCCCTTCATTTATTTTCTTCTCTCCTGTCCTCCTGCAATAGTGTTTACTTCTGATTATCCCTTTCCCCAATTTGCTGTCCCTTCTCTTATCTTCCTTCTGCTTTCCCCTTCTCCCTTGTCTTCCTGCAGGGTAAAATAGATTTCCATATCCAACTAAGCATGTTGGATCCCATGAGAGTAAGCCAAATCCCATGAGAGTAAGACTCAATTGTTTCCTTTCATCTCCCCCATCTTTCCCTCCATTGTAAAAGCTCTTTCTTCCCTCTTTTATGTGAGGCGATTTGCTACATTTTACCTCTCCCTTTCTCTTACTCCTAGTGCATTCCATTCAACAGTAAAGTTTTTCAAGGTATTCTCCATATTCAGCTCACCCTGTGCTCTCTGTCTACATATATAAATATATATGCATATACATATATATGCACACATACACTCATGTGCATATACATACCTGCACATATGTAATATACACATGCATACATACTCATACATACCTATATATACATATTCCCTCTAACTACCCTAATACTGAAACAGTTCTCATGAGTTACAAATAACATCTTTCTATGTAGGAATGTAAACAGTTCAACTTTAGTGAGTTCCTTAGGGCTTCTCTTTCCTGTTTACCTTTCATATTTCTCTTGATTCTTGTATTTGAAAGTTAAATTTTCTATTCAGCTCTGGTGTTTTCAACAAGAATTCTTGGAGTCCTCTATTTCATTAAAATCCCATTTTTCTGCCTGAAGAATTACACTCAGTTTTGCTGGGTTGATGATTCTTGGTTTTAATCCTAGCTCCTTCAACTTCTGGAATATCATATTCCAAGCTCTTTGATCCCTTAGTATAGAAGATCCTGTGTTATCCTGTTTGTATTTCCACAATATTCAAATTATTTCTTTCTGGCTGCTTCCAGTAGTTTCTCCTTGACCTGGGAACTCTGGACTTTGACTGTAATATGCCTAGGAGTTTTCCTTTTGGGATCTCTTTCAGGAGGTGAGCAGTGAATTCTTTCAGCATTTATTTTACCCTCTGGTTCTAGTATATCAGGGCAGTTTTCTTCAATAATTTCATGAAAGATGAAGGCTCTTTTTTTGATCATGGTTCTAGGTAGTCCCATAATTTTTGAATTGTCTCCTCTGGATCTATTTTCCAGGTCAGTTGTTTTTCCAATGAGATATTTTACATTGTTATCTATTTTTTCATTCTTTTGTTTTTGTTTTGTAATTTCTTGGTTTCTCATCAAGTCATCAGCTTCCATCTGCTCTATTCTAATTTTTAAAGAACTATTTTCTTCAGTGAGCTTTTTGAACCTCCTTTTCCATTTGGATTATTCTGTTTTTTAAAGAGTTCTTCTCCTCATTAACTTTTTGAACCTCTTTTGCCATTTGGGTTAATCTATTTTTAAAGGTGTTCTTTTCTTCAGTATTTTTTGGGTCTCTTTCAGCAAGCTGTTGACTAACTTTTCATGATTTTCTTACATTGCTCTCATTTCTCTTCCCAATTTTTCCTCCACCTCTCTTACTTGATTTTCAAAATCCTTTTTGGGCTCTTCCATGACCTAAGCCCATTGCATAGTTTTTGGAGGTTTTGGATGTAGAAGCCTTGACTTTGATGTTTTCCTCTGATGGTATGCTTTGTTCTTCCTCATCTGGAAGGATGGGAGGAAATGCCTGTTCTCCAAGAAAGTAACCTTCCATAGTCTCATTTTCCCCCTTTGGAGCATATTTCCAGCCAGTTACTTGTCAAGTGGAAGGTATGCTCTAGGGACCTGTAAGTTCTCATTTCCTCCAAGGTGGCACAATCAAGGAAGAGGAGTTTATTCCCCTCCTGGCCTGCACTCTTGTTTGTGAGCAACCACAAGCACTCTTTTCTGCTCTGGATCTGTGAGTAGGATTCCCTCTCCACAGTCACCACCAGCTCCATCATGTAAGTGCTCTTCCTCACCCCAGGACCACCACTCAGATTTGAGACCCAGATCAGTCATTTGATTCCTCTAGGCTCTTTAGACTGAGGGCTCCAAAAGTGGATGCTGTTGCTGCAGTGGTTACTCTTGCCCTGGGGTCAGCATTGGAGCCAGATAGCACTACCTCTTACTCAGGTGAAAGAGCTTTCTTACTGACCTTTGAAGCTGTCTTTGGTATTTGTGGATTGAGAAATCTGGGAACTGCAGCTGCTACCCATGATTCTGCACTCTGAAGCCTGCTCTAGTCTTGTCCATCCCTAGTGCCAAGACTGGCCTGTGCTCCGCTTTGAGCCTGGTATAATAGACTTTTCTTATCACCCTTCCAGGCTGTCTTGGAAATTTCTTTCACTATGTTGTTTTGTGGCTTATGCTGCTCTATAATGCATTTAGAGTCATTTTTACAGGTATTTTATGGGCTGTGAGTGGAGAACTAGAGCAGGTTCATCCTTCTACTCTGCCATCTTGTCTTTACTCCTCCCAAAATGAACTTTTTAAGACAAGGAAACTCTTTTGGAGGGATGAATGGGGTAACATATACTTTTATGATCTGTGGTTTTGAAGTTAGAAGCATACCTTTGTTTTGTGCAGATGGAAAAACCTAACAAAAAAGATGAGTTCATTGCATGGTGTCTGCTTTTGTTCAGTCATTGCGAGGGATAGATGTGTGTTCCCCTCCTTCTTTATTTACAGTGTTACAAAAGGAACATAACTTAATTCCCCTTAAATCAATTGTTTGCCATTATCAGTATTACCTAGGATAACTAATCTATGTGAATTTAAGACATTGACCTTTTCAGACCTCCTTTTGCAAAGGGTATTGGAAATGGATGCTAATTTTATGATTCATGGCTGATTCCCAGACTTCATCTATGTGTTATCTAGTTTCCCGGTGTTTCAAAGTGTTAAGTTGATATTCAGAAGTTTGTACAGGATTCATTTTTGTACAGTGTGATTTGGTAACATTCAGAAAATGCTATGGATTTAGTAAATTAATGTCTGTAGTCTTTAATTTATGATAGTCTTGTGGCTGAGGGAAAGCGCAGGGGTTTGAATATGTTTTAGTCAAGGTAGAAATTGTGTGGTATAAACCTGTTATGCCTTTTTTGTCTTTTGAATCAAAACATGCTATTGCTTTGGGTAGGAGAGCGGTTTGGAGTTTGTGATTATTTTTTCTGATATTAAATCTTTTACAAAGCACTGTGCTTAATGGTAGAGGTATAAAGAAAAGCCTAAACAGTCTCTGTCCCCAAGGAGCTCACACTCTAATGGGGAAGACATCACTCCAAGAACTATGTGCAAACAAGACCTATACAGGATAAACAAGGAGGTGGTCTCAGAGAGAAGTCACCAACATTGTGGGAGAACAGTAAAAGCTTCTTGCTGCTTTATTGTACTTAAAACTATGATCACTTTATCCTCCTCCTAGTTATAACAATTTTAATATTCAAATCTGTAATCATATTTATCTGGTTATATTTTCTCTCTCCCTACAAGAGTACAACATGCCTTAGGAGAATTTATTCTTTTTAATTTACATAATAAATATTAGTTGAAAGAATAAATACCAATAAGGGAAAAGGGGCAGCTAGAGAGGATAGTGGATAAAGATGCTGGGCCTGGAGTCAGGAAAACTTACCTCACTAAGTTCAAATCTGGCCTCAGACTTTTACTAGTTGTGTTACCCTGAGATAGTCACTTAACTCTGCTTGCCTCAGTTTCCTCATCTATAAAAATGAACTGGAGAAAAAAAATGGTGAACCACTCCAGTACTTTTGCCAAGAAAACCTCAAAGAAGGTCACAAGGAATTAGACACAATTAAAAAAGGGAAAAGACAATACGGATCAATTCATTTAAATTACTCATTTGATAATCACTTATTAAGCACCTACATTTTTTAGGCATTGTGTAGCAGCTGAGAATATAATTACAAACAGAAAAAGAAAAAAAAATCCCTACTCTCAAGAACTTTACATTCTGTTGTGTGAGACAGCATATCCTTTTGAGTACATTTAGAATAAACATAAAATATAGTACAATACAGGGAGGGAGGGCATGATCTATCAACATTAGTATTTAGTAAAAGCAATTGCCTTTAGCACTATACTTGGAAGTTTGATAAATATCTTTATTTCTCCATGGAGATCTATTAATCGCATAGTCCTTTCACATGTGGACCATAGTTAACTGTACCAATCCTAACCAGTGACTTCTTGGAAAAGCAAATCTATGGGAGTGATACTTTCCTATATATGGATGAGGGCTGATACATAGAAACTGTGGATCACTTTGTCATCAGCATTTGTTAGTTACTGATTCATGTATAGTGCTCTGGGGTGTTACTAAGCAAATTGAACAGCCTGACATTCCTAGAATTTACAATCAGAATAGAAAAACTGCAGAAATACTAATCAAGATGCACAAGTACACAATGCAGTCATGTTTTGCTATCTGGGCAGTTGATTTGAGCAGGATTAATTATCACTTCTGAGCTGATGATTCTCTAAATAGCTATACAGAAGAAAAAAAAACAACTTGCTTTTCTTCTTTATGCTGTCTTTGGAGTTTCATCTATACTTTCGGAGCCAACTATCACTGCTATGTTGAACCCAAAGGAGTAAGTTAAATTTCCAAGGGAAACACTACACTCAGAGAGAAAAGATAAAGGCCAAAGTCACAAGATTGTAGTTTTGATAAAGCTGTTTAGTGCTGGATAAGAGCAGCAGGCTATACAGCTATTTTATGTAAAAGTATTTCGATGACATTGAACCAGTTGAGTCACAACCCATCTATGTATTCATTCATCAGCCAATAATGGTTAAGCACCAACTATAAGCCAAGCTCTCTGCTAGGCGTGGAGTATTTAGAGATAAAAACAAAAGTCTCTATGCTCTAGGAGTGTATCTTCTTTTGGGGTAGATGGCATGTACTTATATACAGAACATTTTAAAATAAATGTAATTTTATTTTTATTTATTTATTTTAGTTTTAAACATTTGCTTTTATAAGATTTTGAGTTTTAAATCGTTTTTCTCCCTCCCTGTCCCCTCCACAAGACAGCGTGCAATCTGATATAAACTATACATGTACAATCATACGAAACATATTTCCATATTAATCATGTTGTGAAAGAAGAATCAGAACAAAAGGGAAAAACCACAAGAAAGAAAAAAAATAGTGCACTTCTATCTGCATTGAGGCTCCATGGTTCTTTCCTTGGATATGGATACATTCCATCTTGAGTCTTATGGAATTGTCCTAGGTCATTGTGAGAAGAGCTAAGTCTATCAGAGTTGATCATTGGACAGTGTTGCTGTTACTAGGTACAATATTTTCATGGTTCTGCTCACTTCACTCAACATCGGTTCATGTTAGACTATCCAGGTTTTTCTGAACTCTGCTCATCATTTCTTTTAAAACAACTAGTATCTCATTACATTCATATATCACAACTTATTCAGCCATTCCCCAATTGATGGGCATCTCCCCAATTTCTAATTTGCCATCATAAAAAGAACTGTTATTACATATTTTTGTACATGTGGGTCGTTTTCCCTTTTTTTACGGTCTCTTTGGGATACAGACCTAGTAGTGGCATTGCTACATAAAAGATTATGTACAGTTTTACAGCCCTTTGGGCTATAAACATTTTGTTCTATAAAATCTGGATTTAGTCAAAAGGCTGCACTTAAGGATCTAGAAGGCCATATATGGCTTCAAGGCAACAGGTTCCCTACACTTGACCTAGACTCTGGAGTCATGGTTTTGAGCATTTGAAAAATTCTTTTGACTGGGTCCACAGGCGCAATAAAACAGTAGTGGTTGTTACAGTCCAGTTCGATAAGACTCAGGAAGACTTCTGTATATTGCAATATATCTGAGATCTCATGGATATAGATCCCGAGCTATACATAAAAATAATGGAACTTTGCCTTAAGTTCAAATTCAGAAGATGCTTATAGCATTAGCATAGTAACAAAATTGAATTCAGCTGTTAATTGGCAAGAATACTTAGTTAAAATAAAACTATAAAACGCCAAGCTTTCTGACTTTCTTCTATCTAGTCTTGAAGCATCCTAATGTCCTTGTCTTCTGCCCCTCTTCTCAACTGAATTTCCAGGGGTAACGCAAGGGATAGGTATAGGTCTACCCACAAAAATGTAAATTATAACTCAATCCTGCCTTCTAATCCTGTGTCTTCCAGTAAATTCTCAGATAGGAGAGCCTTCTTTCATCTTGTGATATCATACAGATATCAGTAAAAGATGCCAGCACACCATCTGCTATCACCCTCTCTGACTATTTGACTAGCCAACCTTCTTTTCTGGGCATGAGTTTTTCTGATGATATCCAGGAGGTACTACAGCCAAAGGAACTCAAAGAGTCTTAGCATCTGGATCCTATTAGTACCTTATGGTGTTAGACAACTTCCTCATGTCTTATAATTATTGCCTCATTATCATTAAATAGGAAGAACAGATTCATGTATTCATTCAACATTTTATTGAACAGCTACAGTGGATAAAGCACAAGCAGGTTTTGGTATCACTTTAAGTGATATAAAGAAAAATAAGATGTAATTCCTGTGCTCAAAATTTTTAGTCTAACGGGGGCATGGAGAAGCAAATGCAACTATAACAAAAGGTATAATATAGAGTTCAGAGTAGGGAACAATTACCTCATGGAGGAGATAGCTTTTGATACAGGCTTTTTTTAAAGGTTGTGTAGACATCAAACAGTAGCTACAGGGTGGAATAAAGTACTCATGGCCATATGAACTGTTCCAGAAAAGGCAAGAAGAGTACAATATACAGGGGTTTGTTGGGAGAATGGTATGTCCTGTTTGGTTGAAATATAGGGAAATCAGACTTGAAAGGGAAAGAATTGTGAGATAGAAGTTAGAATACAATCTGGTTCTAATCCACACCCAAGCAGAGGCCTTAGTTACAATATCCTTAATAAGCAATCAGCCATCTACTTAAAGGCCTCCCATGATCAGTATCTCCTTTACCAATATAGCCCATTCTTCTTTTAAATAGTTTTGATAGGATGGATATTTTTTCTTATATAGAATTTAAATACACTACTACAAAATGACAAACAAATAAACAAATGAAACCCCTAGCTAAAATATCTGATAGTTAACATTAAATAGGCCTTTCTAATTAGTAGAAGAAACTCATACCAATACACTTTTAGTGAGGATTTGTCAAATTTGTCCAATAATTCTAGAAAGTAATTTGGAATTATGCTAAAAAATAAACTAAATTATCTATAACCTTTGACTCAGAGATCCCACTTCCAGGCATATGTATCCTAAGTAGGTTGAAAACAGAAAGGCTCGATATATGAAAATATTTATAGGAGTCCTTCTGTAGTAGCAAAGAACTAAAAAGAGATAGTTATCTACTGAAATAACATAGCTAGAGAATTTGTAAAAAATTGATGAGTTGGAATAGGAATGATTTTAAAGAAATTATTAAAATGAAAACTAGAAATACAGGAAAAGACTTAGTGAGCTGAGTTGGTACAGAGTAAAGATAGGAGAACCAGGAAAATAGTGATGATATAAGTAGAAAGAACAGCAGCAAAGGAAGAAATCTAATCTGTGCAGTTTTAATGATCAAGCTTGGTTTTTACGACAGAGATAATTCATGTAACTCCCTTTTCTGCAGAGGTAGGCGTTCCGGGTATGGGGCATTACATGTGCTGTCAAATTCGGGGAAATGTTAGTTTTGTTAAACTGCCTTTTCCATCCCCTTTATCATCTCACAAAGGATGTATCTGTAGAAGGGGGAGTGATCCATATGTTTGGAAAATAAGGAAATATAAAATCAGAAGTCATCAATGTAAATGCATAAGCCATGATAATTTCCATGGTAGTCTTTTCACAAATATTTATCATTCATGTTATAGGACATGATGACCAATTATCCCATATTTCATGTTGCCTCTGAGTATAAAATGAAACCCATTCTATGATCATTTCTTTATTTCTCCATAGACTATATGAGAGACCTTTCATAGAGCTACAACTTCCTTCTTCAATCTAGCTTTACTTATAATCAGAACTTCAAAATTGATATAATTCATCTCCTCCAGCAATATGTCTACTCTTTGGTCATGTTTCAAGGATCTCATATTAAGAGTACCAACAGGGAATTGAAATAAGAACTAGACCTGGTATTTAATTGTAGAGAAGGCTTAATTGGACCATAAGGGACCCAACGTAGCAAATGATGCAGGGATCTATTTAGATAACTAGATGTATACTGCCCCGCCTGACATCTCTGGGGAAACTGTGATTTGTGGAGCCCAGCAAACACTCCCTATCTCTCCTTTCTTTATTGTTACATTTCAGATATTTTCAGTGCAAGAAGATGATGCTCTTTTAGGGATTTGGAATGAAAGCCATTTTCCCCTGTCTGAAGTATGAAAGAGTACTACTGAGACCAGGAGTGTAATAGCTTAATCTCAGCTATCTTAGCTCCTTTCTCAACTAAATAGTCATTCCACAGACAGTCATAGATAGTGAGCAAACAAAGTAAGCAGTGAAGTAGAAACTGGGGAAAGTTATACAATTTAGTTCGGGTGGTAGCTGTTGGGAGTGAAATGTGATTTAATTGTTAGCTAGCTTGGTCTTCAGAAAATAGACTTAGTCTGTTCCTGGGGTCAAATATGATATCCTTCTGTCAAGTCTAAATTAGCTTCTGCAAATAATACCTACTACTCCTAGTTATGTCAAATAGAAATAAGCTACAGAAGCCTAATCCTGCTTTCAAATGCTCTTCAAATACTTGAAGACAGTTGTTATGTCTCCCCAAAGACATCTTTGCTACTGAACATTCTCAGTTCCTTCAGTTGACCATCAGATCATATGGCATGATCTCAAGGTCCTTAAACATCCTAATTGTCCTCTTGTGGACATTCTCCAACTGTTCTTTGACTTTTCTAAAATGTAGTTACCAGACAGAATATAATATTACAGATGTAATCTGACCAATTAGAGCAGCACTATCACCTCCTCATTCTGAAATGTTATACCTCTAAAGGTTGCCATATCAATATCTTTTTTCAGACAAATTGCTGTCTGTTCATATCCTCTAAACTTTGTGTTGGTACATGTAACACTGTAAAGCTTTTACAAAGGGAATATTTACTCAAAAGATATAATCACAAATATACAAACTTACTACTCCCAAAACATGGAGTCATAAGTTCATGGGGCTCTTCTCCAGTACCTGAAACTGAGGGCAGACAATATAGAATAGAAACACCTCCCAGTCATAAGGGAAGTCGAGTTCATGCTGGGCACAGCAAAGAGTATTCCGCAGAGGGCAGCCAAAAAATGGTGGAAACCATCTTGGGAAGGGAAGAGGAGAGGAAGGTGGAGAAACTTACAGAAGTGAATATTGAAAACTAAAAAATGGTGGGGAAAAAGAGCTACAGGTTCACTTTCAATGGTTTTAAAGACAAAAACAATCAATATAAGAAGGCTACCCCCAACCATGTAATAAGGGATGCAGCAGGCTCCATATCAAGCAAACTGGGCATGCTCAAAAGCTTTGAAACCAAAAATAAAACTTTATATTTGATTCATCTCAGTGTGAACATCTTCTCGAATCCTTACTGCCATACATTGTGCTAGTTGTGACTTCCAGCTTTATTTCTACAAATTTTGTAAGTATGCCATGTATGCCTTTATTATATCATATTATTAATATATATTGAACATTATATATATTTATATAAACCCTTCATGCTTACTCCCAGTAACACCTTGGGCAAGTCACTTGACTTTCTTGAGTTTCAATTTCCTGATCTTTAAAATGAAGGTATTGGATTAGATAGCCTCTGAAGTCCCTTCCAAGTCTAGATCTATGGTTTTTACCATAATAAAACAAAACAAAACCAAACAAAAAAACAAGCTAAACATCTCAGAACAAATATCAGATCTCTGGGATTTTCCACCAGAGACTTCCATCTGAATTGATATAAAACCAGTAGTCATTACAATTTGGTCCAGCTACTCAACCAGTCTGAATCTATCTAATTATATACCATCATCTATCCCATGTCTATGTATCTTTTCTACAAATACAGAGACTTTATTAAATATTTTGTTCAAATCTAGATAAATGATATCTATATAATTCTCTTGATCTACCTGTTTAGGAATTCTATCAACAAAAGGAAATATGGTTCTTCTGGCATAACATCTACTTTTGTTTAAGAACATTTTACTGTCTCAATATCTTCTATTTTTATATAATTTCTAAACATATCTATTTGTATTGAACTGTTCTTTTTAAAAAGAGGATTAAAAGGAGCTATTAATAAACCAGCTAAACCATCAACTAAATCTTATATTCAATATTTTAAATCTATAAGTTTGAACCAATACTTGATACAAGTAGTGTCAAACATTTGGTCTGGAAACACACAATTGTAGCCCAAGCCAGATAAAATGTAACTGGGAAATATTGAACAAAATACATGAAAATAGGAAACTATAGATAGCAGCACATTGAAAACTAAATAAATATGTGGCCTGCAGGAATAATTATGTAGAGATTAGTGGATGTCATTTCTACTTGGGTTTAACATCACTGCCTTATAACATATACTGCAATGAACTCAAAATAGTTATGTGACCAGAATAAAATATCACACCATTAATGATAATTAAAAGACAATGAGATTGGATAGTTTTCATAGCTATGCTTATGGGGGACATTCTTAACCAAGCAAGAAATAAAGGCAATAATAAAAGAAGTAATAGATAGTTTCAATTGTATGAAACTGAAAATATCTTGGATGAATAAAGTCAATGCAATAAGTGTTGCTTCGCTTCTACTATCTCTTATTGTCCTGAAGGAAGGGAAGAATTTTAATAGTTGGACATAGAGACCATTCCAGCTATAGCAAAGGGTGTGGATAGAAAAATATTGAGGGTTTTAAATAAAATGTTAGCAAATAAATTATAGCAATATGTCACAAAGATCGTACATTATGACCAGGTTGGATTTATGTCAGAAATTCAAGGCTACTTCAATATTAGGAAACCTATAACCACAACCGACCATATCAATTATAAAAACAATAAAAATCATATCAGTATATGTTGAAAAAGCTTTTGACCAAATATAATGCCCATCACTGCTATAAAACATGGGAATAAATGGAACTTTTCTTAAAATCACAAATAGTATCTTCTAAAACTAAGAGTAAGAATTAACTCTAAGGATAAATTAGAACTAAACTAGAAGTTTTCCAATTCAATAAAGGATGAAGTGAGGGTGTCTTTTATCACCATTATTATTCAAGATAGTACTAGAAACATTAGGTATAGCAGTAAGACAAGAAAAATAAATTGGAGGAGTAAGAATAGGAAAAGAAGAAACAAAATGATCACTTTTTGCAGATGATATGATGGTATACTTAGAGAGCCCCAGAGAATCAACTAAAAAAACTAAATAAAACAATGAACAACTTTAAGAAAGTTGCAAGATATAAAAAGAACCCACACATCATCAACAATTTTATATTCAGACAAAGTCTAGCAGGAAGAGATAGAAGGAGAAATTCCATTTAAGTAGAGAGAGTATAAAATATGTGGGAGTCAACTTGCCAAAACTTACATAGGAATTGTATGAACACAATTAGAAAATATTTTTTACACAAATAAAGACAGAACTAAACAACTGGAGAAATATTCAATGCCCATGGGTAGGCAGAGCCAATATAATAAAAATGGCAATACTACCTAAATGAATTTATTTATTTGATGACATATGAATCAAACTACTGAAGGATTATTTTCTGGAACTAGAGAAAGTAATGATAAATTTTCTCTGAAGTCACAAAAGATCAAGAATATTAAGGGAATCAATAAAAAAAAGTGAAGAAAGGCAATCTAGCAGTACAAGATCTTAAACTATTATACACAGTGATCATCAATAAAAATCATGTGGCACAGGATAGGAAATGGAATGGTTAATCCAGAAAATGGATTAGTTATACAGTATATGGAAATAAATTACTACAGTAACTTAGTATTTGATAAACTCAAAGACTTCAGGTATTGAGGTAAGAACTCATGAAAACTAGAAAGCAATCTGACAGAAAGTAGGCATAAATGAACATGTCCTACCTTATCTCAAATTGGGCACATGATTTAGATATAAAGGATGATATCTTAAGCAAATTTAGGGGAACATGGAAAAAGTTACCTGCCAGATCCACATTAAATTGAAAAATTAAATTAAATTAAAAAGTTTTACATAAAACATTAATTCAGTCAATATCAGAAGGAATGTAGGAAACTAGGGAATTTTTTTTTTATTTACAACAGACTTCTTTTTTCTGATAGGGTCTCATTTCTCACATATAGAGGAAACAAATTTATAAAAAAATAAGAGCCATTCCCCATTGATAAATGGTCAAAGGCTATAAAATGGCAATTTTCAAAAGAAGAAATCTAAGCTATCAAGAGTCATATAAAAAAATGTTTTATTAATTGAAGAAATGCAAATTAAAACAACTCTAATGTAACACCTCCCACCCATTGGATTGACTAATATGGTGGAAAAGAAAAATGACAAATGCAGGAGGAAATGTTTAAAAATAGATGTGCAATTGGTAGAGCTGTGAACTGGTCCAGCCACTTGGGAGAACAACTTGGAACTATGCCTAAAGGACTACAAAACTGTGCGTATGATAGACCCAGAAATACCATTTCTATGTCTCTGTAGTCCCCAAAGACCAAAAAGGTAGTAGAGGGGGCACTCACAAGTATAAAAATGTTTATAGCAACTCTTTTGTAGTGGCAAAGCATTGGAAACTGAGGGTGTACCCATCAACTGGGGAATGGCTGAACAAATTGTGGTACATGATTATGACAGAATATTATTGTACTATTAATGTGATAAAGAGAATGGTTTAAGAAAAACCTGGGAAGACTTAGATGAACTGATACAAAGTGGAATGAGCAAAACTAGAACTTTGTACACCATAACAGCCCTATTGTAATGATCATCAACTTTGAAAGACTCAGCTGCTCTTATCAAGGCAATGATCCAAGACAATTCCAAAGGATTCATGAAAAAAAAATGTGTCTATCCCTAGAGAGAGCACTAATAACTCTGAATGAATATTGCAGCATTTTTTCCTTTATTTATTGTTCTTGCTCTTCCCCCCCCCAATAATGTGTCTAATGTGGAAATATTTTGCATGATTTTATATGTATAATGAATATTGTATTTTTTGCCTTAATGAATTGGGGAAGGGAGAAGGGAGAGAGCATATTTGGAGCTGAAAATAAAAATTAAAAAGTAAAATAATAAAAAGTTAGAAAAAAGTAAAAAAGAAACATATTTAGTGCGGAAGAGAGAATGAGAATAGACGTGAATGACTGAAGTTAAATCTTACCGGAATATAGAGCTTTGGAAATGAAGCAGTGAAATAAGAGTTGAGAAAGGGAGATTGCGGATGTCTTGAATGACAAGATAATGACATTATACTTTATTTAGAAATAGGGAACCATTTTGTGAGCAGAAGAGAAACAATTATCAATGTGAAGAATGTGTAAGAGAGAAAAATTTGCAGAAAAGCAAAGTTAGGCAGCTATTAAGAATGTATATATTTAGTAAAAATATTTCGTGGATTTGTAAACAATGTTAAAAAAAAATGAACAGTACCAATTTCACACAGGTAACCCTAAATACTCCCCTTTATATATCTTCCTGAAACGTTTTCTTCCCATTCTTCAACAACTCTCTGTATAATTTTCTATGATAGTTGACCTGATCCTATTTGCTTCTTCATTTTCCACCGTTTATCGTCTCTTCACAGTAAATAGATTGTGACTTTAGCTTTCTAACTACTTTTTAATGGGCTCAGGGATTCCATAATACATTCGCAATTGTTACATAACTAACATAATCTTCTGTATAACCTATCTTATACAGGATCAATAAGCCTAGATGAATTTTCTGAAAAAAATATTTTCTTTTTTATCGAAAATTGATTGAGACCTCAGAGTGTGATGTAGTGGGGAAAAAACAGTTGGATTTGGTATTAGAGGGGTTGGATTGAATTGTGGCTCTGCAATTTACTATCCGTGTTAGTTACCTAGGAACTCATTTAATGTCTTTGAGGCTGAGTTTCCTCTTCTCTCAAATGAAACGGTTGGGTTAAATGACACTTTAGACCCCTTCCAGTTCTAAATCTATGAAACTATGATTGATACATTGAAGGAGTAGTGACGGTTTTACATTTACATTCACATCTTCATAACAATAAAAAAAGATGCCTCTTGTGCCTCATTTTTTTTTTTTTTTGTAGTGGCAGAGTTTGCTACACTGGATCTAAATAACCAGATCTCCTGAATCACAGATCAGGGAACTTTCTAATGTACCTCTGTATTGTGAGTGCCTTTCTTTGGATTTTTCCAAAGGAAATAAATAAAGTCCTATTATCTATCCTCCCTCCCTCCCTTCTTTCCACCTACTCCTCTTTGAAGGGGGAAGGGTCTAGTCCATAACTTTTCCAGTTCAGCCTCTTCTGGTACAAGTGACTATTCTAATGGGCAAACCTTGTGACCATTCTTTCTCCAGGCTGCAAAATTGCTAAGGAGTTTGAGAACCTCCTTTTCATCCCAGTTATTGCCTGCCATCTCATAGCGTAGTCTTAGAAACCCTGTTGCTCCTGGTGATAACCCTTAGTGCTTCTTCACTGAGGATGTTCTAAACCTGGTGATCAGCAAGCCCTTTCCTAATTACTATATTTCATCATCTTGACAGGGCGCACTCTGTTGGAAAAGCTGTTTAGCCAGCAAGAGAACGCACCACCAGAAGAAGCGGAGAAATTTTGTTCTCGGATTATTGCGATGGGTCTCCTACTTCCTTTCAGCGACTGCTTCAGGGAGCAGTGTAACCAGAGTGCCCAGCAAAGCTCAGCTCCATTTGATGTAAGTCATGGAATAGATCCGTGCTCGTATTCCAGGCTGCAGAACTGGTATCTTTGATCTGTAATACTCTCTAATCACCCTGTATACTCTGAAATAGAACATCATACATGCTGCCCCTCCCCACCGACTCTCAGTAGGTTTTCTCGAATGAACTCAGTGTGCTCCAGGTTTTCACATTTTTTTTTCACCTGTGTGGTTGCTTTTAATCTGTCAAACTTCCTTAGCTTAGCAGACAGTTATAGTGACTATTTTCTAGCCTGCGTCTCAATCACTGATGAGTGTATTGACCAGTTAAATCATCTTTCCTGACTTTGCAGGTACCTAGATACACATTCTTCTGGCTGCGTATTAGCATATTATATCCTTCCTATGAATTCAGCGGATGCTATTCCACAGGGCAAGAGTGTTGTTCCCATTGGACCGGGGTTTCCACGAACCCTTGGATACTACATCAATACATTTCATAGCTCATTTATGTATGTAGATAATCACATGAAGAAGCTTCATTGTTTGTTCCCTACCCACGGCTGCTCAAGACAGTTAATGCCCCAGGAAAACAATTCAAAAGGCATAGTCATCATTATTGATAACATCAGCACACCGGGATTATTTTAAAGAAAAAAATATCACCCATCTTTCTTAGAGGTATGTGCTCTGTACACAGTTCTGGGCTTCAGTGGGATCAGATTTGACAACAGATATATATGAATTGAATTCCTGTCAGAAATGGGCTAGTGGATAATTGACTCAGCTGGATATGGCTCTGTGCTAAAAAGGACAAAAATCATGGCACTAATTTCGTATTTAGTTCCAAGACCATCTGACCCACTAACTTGGGTGTCTCAAAGGTGGGTATGCTTTTTGTTAGTAGTAATGAGTTTTAGAAAGAAATGTGTAGTTCTTGAAGAGAAAATGTTATGGAATAAGAGGAAATGTTTTTGTTTCTTTTTTTCCTTTCTCTCTATGGGCCACAGAAATCCTTGTTCTTGCTCAATTTCTGTTCCGAACTTGCACTAAAATGGGTCAGTGGCTGAACAGGCTATTTTGTCACCTTCTGGCTACTTTCCTTCTGAGCAGTTTCCCTAGGATGTTCAGTAACTTGTGAAGCCTTCTTCTCAAGGCTTTTCTTTTGTCTGTCTTCAAAGCTTGTAAGTGTTCTTTTTGTGCAAGGACATGTCAGCTGACCACTGCTGGCTGGGTTTGTTCAGCACCATAAAAATAGTTCCCCTCGCCTATCGGAGCAATTGGATAAGTCTGAGCCTTTTTTCTCTGTCTCCTCTGACAGAGGTGTGAGTCATCATGGAGATGGAACTCGAGGAGCATAATAAGCAGGGTGAAGACAGTCTTTATTTCCTCTCCCTCAGAGTTTTGAAGCTTTTAAAGCCAATCACTAAAAGAAATCAGATCTTGGCAAGTCAGAAGAGACCTCTGATAAACACAAATGCAGAAAGCTGTTGTTTATGGCTCATGTTCAGCACCTGCCTTTGCTTGAGTGTCTATTCCCAAGACAATTTATGCTCTGTAATGTAAAGCTCAGAAGCAAATAATCTGAAGGAACAGGGGGTGGGGTGGGAAAGAGGAGGTAACCAGAACAGAGTAACTGTCTCACATCTATTTCTTCTTTTATTTGCTGGAGGAGACAGCATCCCTGCTCCTCTCCCCCCTCCCCATGCTACCTCCCACCCAGCCACATATGTGCTAAGACTTTTACAAATCAGACAGGCAAGAAAAGAACCCAGAATATCAGGATCACAAAAACTCAGATAAGAGAGTATCCAGGAGGAGAAGAGTGGTCAACAGTGTCAAATGATGTATAGCAAGGGTCAAGAAGGATCTCTCTAAAAAGCAATCTCTCCTTATCTACTGGTTCCTTCTCTGATGCCTACATACAGTCCCCCCCACCTCCAACCTTGGAAAAAATCTCACCAGACTATACTATCCCCTCAAACTATTATGCAAGATCTCTCCTCCTTTAAAGAACCAAACCCCTAGAAAGAAAGAAAGAAAAAAGCTTTCAATCTCTGTTGATCACCTTTGTCTCTTCTCACTCATTTAGCAAACTGGTTTCCAATCTCATCACTCAAGTGAAATTGCTCTCTCCAAAGTTACCAGTGATCTCTTATTTGGCAAATGTGATGGTCTTTTCTCAGTCCTCATCTCTCCTGACTTCTCTGCAGCTTTTATACTGTTGATTGCCTTTGCCTCCCATGTGATCTCTGGATTTATGGGGTTTTATGACATTGTTTTCCCTTGGTTCTCCTCATATTTCTTTGACCCTTACTTTTCAGTCTCCTTGCTGGATCATCATAGATCTTGCACCCCCTAACTATAGATATACCGAAACAATCTGTCTTGTGCCATCTTCTCTGTTCACATTTCACAGTCTCATCCTGGGGTCTTTTCTCACCAGGGCCCCTCACTATGCTCCATTTGAATTTGTATTAAGTTGACTTAAGGGTCCAGCTGTCACAATTTCTGTGTGTAGTTGAAAATGTCAAAGTATCCTGAAGCTTCAATTTTGTTTCTTTTTAAAAAATTAATCATTTGAAAACTAAGAGAAAATCTGGTGACCTTTTATTACCGGTATAGCTTAAACAATTCAGGTAAGAGATGATAAAATAGCAACATTAATGAATTTCTCATGTGAAACTGGAATTTTCCCCTATATGTACTTTAATTCAAATTGTACATGTGGGATCAGTAGTATGTCTCAAGAGCAGAACATTACACTTGGTAGTGTATCTTTTTCTTTGCATCTTTTGTTAGTGCATTGTTGGTAAGCATCTGATAAGAATGTAAGCCTCTTGAAGGAAGAAACTCTTTCATTTCTGTCTTTGTTTCCCCAGTGCCTAGCAGATTACACAATAGGTGTTTAAATTCTTGCTACTTAACCAGCAACTCTATTTTTAAAATTAGGTAGATTGATTCCATATCAGATAATGAAAATTTCTTCTCTTTGAAATGGTTAAAGCCAAGTCAGTTGAACCATTAAAGTTGAACTAATCAAAGGCATATCAAACTCTTTTTTAATATGTTATCCTTACATCTTCATTTTGGGTAAAAATCGGGGGGTTTTGAAGAAATTAGAAGGCTCCGAAATACCCAGGCTGGAAACCTGGTGTCATCTTTATTTCCTCATTCTTTCCTATACCCCTCATAAGCTATGTCTTTTCAGATACTGTGGATTTTACCTTTATAACATCTACTATGTAACATTGGCCCCTTTTTTTCCTCCTCTGCTACCACCCTGGTATATGCCCTCGTCTTACCTGGACTGTTACAATAGTCTGCTGCTTAGTCTTCTGTCTTCAGGTTTCTCCTGAAGTCCATCTCCCACTCAGTAGTCAAATCAATTTTCCTAATCTGACCATATCACCCTTTCTACCTGACCCTTTTATCCAACAGACTCCAGGAACTATCACCTCCAGGGTAAAATATAAAATCCTTTTCTTGGCATTCAAAGTCCTTCACAGACTACAAGCCCTCCACCCCCTGCCTTCCTGGTTTTATATTTTACTGATGACCTTCTATTTCATGATCCAGTGAAACTGGCCTCCTCCTAGTTCTTACAACATGAAACTCCATCCCCAGACTCCAGACATTTTCACTAGCTATCTCTCATGTCTGCAATTCTTTCCCTCCTCTTCTCTGCTTCTTGACTTCCTTCATATCCTAGCTAAAATCTCATCTTCTAAAAGAAGCTACTGTTGATCCCCCTTCATGCTAGTGCCTTCCCTCTATGATTATGAACATTTTATCTTGTATTTATCTTGTTCTGCTTAGCTGTTTGCATGTTGTACTCCTCACCTGACTATGAGTTCCTTTAGAGCAAGTATAATCCTTTGCCTTTCTTCCTATTCTGAGTGTTTGCACGTTGTAGATAATTTAATAAGTACTTATTGACTGGCTGATGGTTGTTGGCTTATAGAAATTCTAAGCAGAAAGGGAATTTAGGGAACTTTTAACAAATATGTGGGTTCAGAGAAGGAAAATAATGTGAAAATTCTGAAGAAATAATAGTAGCTATGGAAAATGGCCTTCCAGGAAAATTTGGAAAAGAGGAATAACATAAAAATGTTGATGAAAGCTTATTTTTTAAAGTGAATTTCAGTTATTGTCTTAGAATAGATCAGTGAACTTGGAAAATGAAGGGGCAGTCACACTGATTCATTTTTGTTTTTTTAGTGTTGACATTAAATACTGAAAGTGCATCAACAGTGAGCATAGTTCCTAGCCTACAGCATGCTTTCAATGAATATTTGTTGATTGATTGATTTAAAAAAAGGAGAAAGCTGGATAAAATCCAGCTGAATAGAATTATGAAATGAGAGCTATCACTCAGAGAAATTGAATAAAAGGCTGATGCTCCAAACCAACAGAGGAAGCAAAGTCAGTAACTCGGTTTAGTGAAGTACCTGTTAGGAAAACAGTTTTGATCTAAAATTGAAGAAGATGCACCTTCTCTCAAACAGAAAACATCTACAATATCTCTGAGAAGTTGTCATCCAATATGAGAAGGATTCTCAAGTCATGGTAAGCCCACTCCCAAGGAAATACATTGTACTTTTTCACAAGTCTTCTAGTTAAAGGAATTTTTCCCTACATCAAGTTTGAAATCTACGTTGTAACTTTCATTTCTTGCTCCTGCTCCCTAGGTTCAGATAAAACAAATTTCTCTCCCCCATGACAGACTAGTGACTCCTAAGACAGTGAACTCCTAAGTTAGGGTTAGACCCTTGGAAGAGAGTGATTAATGTCAAAATTAAACTAAGTGGGTAACATCAAATTATGGTTTCACAACTTCTCATGAAAATATTTACTTTGGATCTGAAAGATCTTTCTCAGTGTAATGCTATTAGTTGCATAACGGAATAAACTTTGTGAGTATGCTGTGCTACTCCAGAGTAGAGGGGGTGGGGGGGAGAGAGAGGGAGAGGGACAGAAAAAACAGAAAAAAGGAAAGAGGGAAAGCAAGGCTGTGATCCCTTGAGTAAAGCAGAAAGTTTTCTAAAACAAATTAACAGAAACTGTCTTCAGTAGGGCCTATGTTCCACAACAGCGTGTCCAGGGGGCCAATACTGCTATTTGATCTCATCCAATCTGGAGTGGTCCAGATAGGGTGTGTAATAAAACAACAGGACAAAATAATTTCTACAATCCTTTGCTTCTCAACCATGATATTATAAATGAGGGCTGAACATGCCCAGGATAAACCATGGGTCCACTGTAGCATAACTGAATTATTTTAATTATTTTCCCCTTATTCTACATTATCAGGAAATATCTCCTCTTGGAGTTCGTGCTGTAGGTTAACTCCAGCCAAAATATATTTACCACAATGCAGAAATTATAGGGTTAAAAACCTAGGTTTAATTTTTATGCTCAGACATAGGCTCAGACCTCAGAGAAAAACCTAAACCCCTTACAATCTCACAAGCCCTCTTATAGGCAAAATTATGTCAGAGTGATAGGTAATTCTTTTACTTTTTAAAATCTTATACATTCCTCTTAGGCCATAAAATGTTAAAGAAAAGATAGAACCATAATCCCATACCTGTTTCAGGGTCATAGAAGTTGAACAAATTTAGTTAAATGGAGTGCTAATCTCGTACCATCCCCTAAGGAAACTCTATAGTGTCCTGTGCACACGCACGCACACGCACAGGCACATACGCACATGTACACGCACACACAGACACATATATAGATCAAACAAACTCTATAGGTAAACTTACAGAGTTCACAGAATGGTTGATTGAGGGGGAAGAATTACACATTTCACCAATGAGTCAGGGACAATTAAGAGTTTTCCTCTGACTTTTTGTCTAAGGAATTTTAAAGCTCCAAGTAAATTTTCAAGTTTTGGTCAAGCAAGGTTAATGTTAACCAAATGTTAACCAAAAGTTACAGGAGGAATAAGAGGAAATAAAAAATGTTCATTACACCATCTTTGACAAAACAACAAATTCCTTAGGAAGAGCCATAGAGAATTGTAAGTCCTCTGGAGATTGGTGTTTTGAGATTTCTGCCCTGGAGGTTAGAGAAATGCTCTTAGTTTTTGTTTATTTTTTTCCCCTCCTCTCAAAGGATGTTGCTACTTTTGGAATTCTCACGGGTAATACACTAACAAACTTATCTGATGAAAGGTGTTTTAGATGAAGGGGTTTTTTTTCTGTATTGCCCATTAAGCCTTTAGTCAGGTGTGTGTGTGTGTGTGTGTGTGTGTGTGTGTGTGTGTGTGTGTGTGTGCGCGCGTGTGTGCAAGTGTTTAGCTGAGAAATTTAATTGGTTTCCAGGCAGTTGACAGAATTGCCTAGAAATGGTATTCAGTAAAGTTAATTCCACATTTTGGTACTTACAAGATTTTCTCCCTCCGCCCCCTTTTCCTCCATCGTGTTCTCATTAGAAGGAAATGAGATGTGAAATGCCTTTATTTTTTATTGAAGAAGATCTAAAAATTTTACCTTTTTAGTGGTGTTTTAAATACTTTCCTCTAACATTTTATCATCCTTCATTTGTATGCTTAAAATATAAACCGTCTTTGTTATCCTTTTCTCTTTGTCCCCCTTTCACTGTTATGAATGAGTTTCCCTGAAATCTTTCACTGAATGAAAAAGATTAATTAGAAAAAATCCTAAGTCATAGAAAAGAGGGTTTAGAGTAAAATTCCATAAAGCAAGGTGATTTGCATGTGACTCTAGAAAACTTTTTCCTATTTGCATGAAATAGCTAGGTATCTATTTATGTACATTTTATACATCTGTGTAAATTTGTGACAGTGTTTTGCCTACCAGTGTTGTGTTTACCAAGGATTTTTAACCTGATCTATGAGTAGTGGGGGGGGGGGGGAAATGTCTTATATATGTGTAACATGGGACAAATTGCCATTGGTATTTTGTTGACATCTACTTTGCTACTGTACCCTAAGTGCCATTGGGTCTCTCTACATGCCCTGCTCAAAACTTTCTTTGTATGCATACTTCCACCTTTAGTATGTGACTTTCTTCAGAGTAGGAATCACTTTGCTTTTCAATTTGCATCTGCAGGGATTAGAACAGTGCTTGGCACACAGTAAATATTTAATAAATACTTTGTCATTCATTCATTATCTGGTTACAGAATTGTGTTTCTAATGATGGATGTATTTAATGCAAAATGTCTTTTGCATTTACCATTTTTTCTGTCACCATTTTTTCTATCTCAATGTTGTCTCATCCCTTGATGTCAGAATTTAGGAGTGGACTGGGCTAAGAAAGTGATGGAATAGGACATTAGTAATGGGTACATCCATAGAGTACCAATAGAAGTCCATCAAATATAACATTTTGGGACAAATTTTAAGACAAATACAACCAGTTAGCCTTCCTTTAGAGATGCATTTTTTCAGTCTCCCAAATCAATTCAAGTTCCATGTGGTGCCCTCTGCTGGTGACTTCAAATTTTGACTTCCCTTAAAAACTAATTTCCAAATACTCTATTAATTGGGTTGAGAAAAATCTCAGCTAATAGTATTTCATTTATAAATGAAATTTGATAATTTCATAATATTAAATTTCTTACCATTAAATTAATTGAAAAAACAAATGCAAACTTTTAGTCATTGGAAAGGAAATAGTATGTGTGTATACACACACACACACACAAAACTCATTTTTATTACCTGTAATATACACATTATATAACAGAGAATGCTTTCTATATTATTTTTATGTATGAAATATATAACAAAATGAAGTTGATTTGTAAATTATTTAAAAACAAACCCAATTATTTTCTTTATCAGAAAGGAAAG
>CM053770.1:569234335-569394822 GCA_028658325.1 Potorous gilbertii
AAATATATTATTTTATTCTTTGTTGTGTAGAACTTAAATTTTCTATATTATGTATAACAAGGAATATCAGTTCTAAATTTCTATAGCTAGCTATAAAATATATAACTAGGTTACTATCTATGAAAACAGAGGAATGCTGACGTAGTCAAGGTCCTCATTGCATATAAATAATGACGTGTTGGCATAGCACCGCAACTGGATAAAGGTATTTTTCAGGATTCTTTTATCACAGAGGCTTCTGAAATAGTGTTTTTAGAATTGAATTTTTGCCTCTAAATTATCCTGGAACTAAAAAAAGTTCAAAATTTCAGAAAAAAGCTGACAAATTCTCTTTCTATTAAGTTACTTCAAAGTCAGTATTACTGAAAATGTGTTATTTGTGATGCAGTCCAGTATAGTTTGAAAGAGCACTGTACTTGGAGTCATAAGATAGGAAGTTAGACATCATCTCACATTGCTAATTGTGTGACTATTGGCAAATGACTTGACCATCATTTTCCTCCTGAAATTAATAATACCATATATTTACTAACTACCTTGAAGGATTGAGTTGGTCAAAATACTTTGTAATCCCAAAAGTACCATATAAATCTTAAATATTATACATATTGTTTTTTGTGTTAATTATGCACACATATATCAGAATAGAAAGATTACTTGACGTAAAGCATATATTTTTTTTAAAGTGTTAAGGACCAAACGTTGTTGTCCTGACTATTGAGAACTTTTTACAGTAGATCAATTTTTGGTTAAAATACTTTAGTTTTATGGTTTCCAACTTTGGTAATGATTTTATAGAGTCACCCTCTCCAGCCACTTATGATTATTTACTGATATTACTAACACCTAATACTCACTTCCTCAGGAAACGTCAGGCTTCCATTTAGCACCAACGAAATAAGGAGAAGCAGCATCGGTTGAAAAAAGCGGTCTATTAATTGGGACTACAAAATAACCTCAAAGCTAATAGAAAGTTCACGTGTGATTCCTATGGAAGGAGAAGCCTTTGGAAAAGATTCAGAGCGCACATGAATAAGCATGGTAGGGGAAGGGCTAAGAACCTCTGCACTGGTATATATTATTATATAATTAATTCAAATAAAATTCAGCTACCTCTCAATTTAGACTTGCAGGAAACTGGACTGAGATTTTTTTTTTTAAGCCCGTTCTAAGTTTTCATTGGTTATGAGTGAGAAGGGGCTATTTTGGACAAAAATCCAGATGCAAGTGAAAAATAATTTGCTAATATGTGTTTGGATACGGTGGGTCAGCACTTAGTTGAAGTAAAGAGTCTGCTTAATTGATCACATTTGCACTTTTGCCAAATACATACATACACATACATACATATATATGAGTGTGTGTGTGTGTGTGTGTGTGTGTGTGTGTGTGTGTGTGTGTGTGTACATATGTATATTTAAGATTGAGGTGATGTGAAAGCTGTGCGCGCGTAAGTTTGCGCAAGAGGTTGAGGTTGTGTGCTGCGTACCAGGAGTGAAAAAAATGAACAGAGCAATCAATTTCTGGCACTTAGGAGGCAGAGGGGGTTTCCGACGTGGAATTTTATCATCTTTCGGTTCTGAGTTCTGCGTTCTGGTTCCATTTCTTTGGTGACGCCCAGAGCTGTTCTTTCTCCATACTTTCTCTTCTCTCCTCTTCCCCTTTCCCCATTCCCTTTCCCTTTTTCCCCTCCTCCCCTCCTCCCCTTTCCTCCCTTCCCCCTCCCCCCAGTTTACTTTCCCCTTCTGTCTCTGTCTCCCTCTTTCCTCCCTCCTTTCCCACTCTTTCTTCCCTTCTTCTCCAGAAGAGGAGCAGCACAGGTCACCATCTCACGCTATCATGTCTTCCCCTGCCGGCTCTCCTCAAACAGCCAGGAATGCCAAGAAGCTGCCCAAACATGATGGAGTCTCCAAGGAAAGAGCCCATGCACTTCCCTGCCAGAACCCTTCTTCCAATCCATTACCATTTCCATCTACACATGAATCACAATCTCAAAACTGTATTCTTCCTTCTGGACACCACTCCCCAGGGTCTGAAAAAGGAATCTCCTTGCTTTTGGATGGCGTTGATTATAATTCTAATGACCACATTATTCGATCTCAAAGTGCTGTGACTCTTGTATCTCATCCTAGCAATAGGAACATTCAAGTAGAATCCCAGGAGGTAGACAACAAGGGCTCTCCTGTCCATCACAGGGTACAGCGGGCCACAGGATCTTGCTTAAGTCTGACTCCATCTTCAAGTCATTTACATAACAGTGTGTCTCAATTATATTCTTTGTTTGGCCATCACTACAGTGGTCCAGTTGGGTATTCCAGCATCTCTTCAACTGCTTCTCCAGGATTTTCCCCTCCTCCTGGTCATCGTGCCAGATCTCCTACTTCCAGTTCTGTGAGTCGAAGTGTTTCCTATCCTGTAGTACCTGCTAGTGACCCCTGCAGCACTGTGTTCACCTCACAGAGCACCCCAACTATTAAGCAACTTAGAGATAATTTCTCTTCTGGACAAAACAACTGTCAGTTACCCACAACAGTCAGAGGCGGGACCTCTTTGATACTGTCTCATGACTTTAATTCTAAGGCAGTCAGTAAGTCAGCCAAAGAGTATCCTAGATGAGACGAACTACACAGGATTCCTGATTATGGCAGTTAACCCAACTAAGACCTCTGTAAACTGTTCAGTCTCTTCTGTAAAATAAAATATTCAACTTCCTCAGCCCAGTCTAGAAGTTTTCATGATTTCCTCCAGAAGCCTTTTTTAGCAAGAATACAACCCATGTGCAAGAATGCCATTGGAGCCTGTGACCTCAATTATCATCTTCAGAGCTATCTGCAGCTTCTCACCTCTTCCAACACTTGCAACACTTTTGCCTTCAGACATTAGCATGCCCCAAGAGGAGCAAAAGCTCCCAGTGATACGTTTGGAATGTTGGATTGACTCATAAAAATCTTCAAGGAAGATTAACCTTCAAAATGACATTTTGGATAGAATAAAGTGGTGTTCCCCTGCTGCTGGTGCATGACAAAATTTTACTCCTCATAACTCTTAATTTTTAAAATCTACACCTATATAAACACCTCTTTTTGCTCCTCCTAGAAATTTGGGGATCAGCATTGGAAAGAAACTAATCTCTAATCCAACACTTCATTTTACATATAGATGAGTAAACTGAAGCCCAGGGTCCCTCAGGAAGGAAGTGCTGGAGCTTACATTTGAGCCTAAATCCTTTCTCTCTGGATTCCTTTGTACTATATTACTGTGTTCTGTCCCCTCCCTCCTTCTTGTTTTCCTACCTCATAATCATCTGCTTCTAGAGTCCTCTAGAATAGAAGTGTGGGAGGATAGAAAAGTTCCTAATAGGGAATTTAGATATTTCACCTGGGCTAGGAAACACTGAAATGAAACAATTTATATGTAGTAAGGAATGAAAAAAGCATTTTATGTGTACTTGAAAATTTATTGCACAAATAACATTTGTGGTTTTCACCAGAGAGATGAAAATCTTATTCATTTCTCAGCAAAGGAAAAGTATGCTTTACTTTACATTGACATAATGTCACATACTTGCATAGAGTCTCACTGGACTCTACAAACACAGTAACATTGTTACTACTTTGATAAAAAAAAGCTACAATGGTAATAGTTTATATTTCTCTAGGTATACAATGAGAGAGGTAAATTAAGTGATTTGCAAGGTGCCTTCAAATCTAACATTCTATATTTTTTTTAAAAAATAGTAATTGCTGTGTGAAGAAAAATAATATGCCTGAATTAAGCAAATGTATATGAATTAATAAAAATTGCCATTTAGTTGCATTTTACGGTTTCTAAAACATATATGTACCTAATTGCATTTCATAACAGTACTTCAAAGTGGGTGTTACAGATAGCTTTATCTCCATTCTACAGATGTAAAAACCAAGCGTCAGCTTAAATGACAAGTTCATGGTCAAATAGCTATTAACTTTCAGAGGATGGATTCAAACTCAATTTTAGAGCTTTTTTTAATTGTTTCTCACAAGTTTGTGGATAATGTTTTCATAAAATGGTAGGTAATTAAAAGGTACAATTTTAAACTAATGATATAATTGGAATAATAAAATGACATTACACTAGTGAATTTGTTAATGATTTTCCCTTTTTACTGCATAAAATCAAATTTCATTTCTCAACTATGGGTCATCCACAGGTAAACACTTCTTTCTATATCTCTGATATTTTCTTTTAGGCTATAGTTTCCCTTCGTAATCCTCTTTTACCCTCTGATGAGACAGATTCTTGACTTTTCATAAATCAGTTAAATGTTACCGGTTCAGACTTGGAAATTTCAAATGCTTAGTGTTTCCAGGAAGTCATATTTTTGAAGCAACCGATATATGCTATGCATCATCATATAAGTCTCAGTCTTTTTTTAAGTCTCTAATCCCCTCCCCCTTTTCGTGACAAGGACAAAGGACCTAACTAGTGATTTTAATGTGTCCCCTTTTGATATATGAATTTGGGCAGAGTTCCTGAAACCTTACTGCATTGATGCACTTCTTGTGAGCAACAGGAATCATAAAGAATCTTTAATATAACTTTTTTAATGAAATTCTAGCTTTGAAAGTTTTTTTTAACCAATAGACTCTTTTCTCTGACACCTGTCAGAATCTAATTAATAGATTGAATAGCAATGTAATATCATCAAATAATGTGCAGAGTCATCTTTTTAGTGACAACAGAGGGACTGATAGCTCACTTAAAAGGTTTCCTTCATATTTATATGCTGTATATTATAAGCAAAGATTTGCCAATATATCAGTAACAAGTTGAAAGATGGGAGAGTCCTCTATTTAAATATTTTTGACCCTAAAGAAGTTCTTTTCATTTCTTTGTCAGGTGTCATCTGCCACCTTGAAAATGAGATGTCTAGGACTGTCTTCTATGTTTGGGTAGTAAGATGTAACACTAAGATATGTATCTGTTATATTTGATTTCTATTGCAAACTTAAGTAAATACATGTAGTTATTCCAAAATTATATGTGCCCAGTCTCTGAGTAGATATGATTATCACAAAAGAATTGTCTTCTGTCATCAAGAAAATCACAGTTTTGTTGGGAGAGATGATCTAGTGCTGTGGTTTGATTAAATTCCTTGAACTTCCAAAATAGAGTGCTTCAATCCTTTTAGAAAAGGTAGCTTACCTCAGAGATTAAGTTGCTCCCTGCCTACCTGCACCCCACCTCCAAGCAGTTAAAGCCTGCTTCCCTTTTGCCTATATTACTTGATACACAAATTGAGTCAAAGTTTGCATATTTACATTTGATCCAGAATAGGGCAAAGTAGCATAGTTTAAGTCCTATTACTTAATATATACCTGCATTTTTATACATACATACATATACACATAAAATGTATACACATACACCTACAAAAATGAATGTAAACTAAGAGCAGAGTATGAGGAAAGACAGAAGAAAGAGGTCAGGACAAAAAATAGGGAATGGTGAACTATCCAGATAGGCTGCACTGTAGGAAAATGAAAGGAATTCAAGTCAGAGAATGCTGGAAAATGAAGTTGTATTCAAGTAAAATAGGAGATTATGATGGAGATGGAGATTTTTTTTAATACCTGCATAGACTTGTAGACATAGACTTGTAGAATACCTATAAGGATACTGTTGTACTTTATAACTATTTATTATATCACTTCATAAATGGCTCCCAGGCTCCATCAGTAGAAAAATTTACTACCCATTAAATAGCTCCATATGACCCTTCCTTTTTTTTTGTGCGCATGTTTATTTCACTAAATATTTCCCAAGGACGTTAAACATTTTTAACATTTAAAAAAATTTTTTTAAGTTCCAAATTCTCTCCCTCCCTCCTGTCCCTTCCCTACCTGTTGAGAAGGCAAACGATATGATATCAATTATAGATATGAAATAATGCAAAACATAGTTCCATATTAGCTTTGTTGCGAAAAGAAAAGACATATAAAACCCTTAAAAATTAAAAAAACCAACTATGTTTCAATCTCTACTCAGTTTCACCAGTTCTCTCTCTAGAGGTAGATAGCCTTTCTCATCATGGGTCCTTTGGGATTGTCTTGGATCATTGTCTTGATCGTAGTAGCTGAGTCTTTCACAGTTGATCATCATTACATATTTCTATGTACAATATTCTCCTGGTTCTTCTCACCTCACTTTGTATCAGTTCATTGAAAACTTCTCAGGTTTTTCTGAAGCCATTCCGCTCATCATTCTTTTTAAATAACACAATGATATTCCATCACAATCATATACTGCAACTTGTTCAGCCATTCCTCAATCGATAGGCATCTCAATTTCCAATGCTTTGCCACTGTAAAAAGAGTTACTATGAATATTTTTATACAAATGGGTCCTTTTCATTTTCCTTTGCTCTCTTTGCTATTCAGACCTATTAGTGCTATTGCTGGTAAAGGGTAAAGGGCATAGTTCCAAATTTGAATCCTGGTTTTGAATAAGCTTGAGTTTCCCTCCATCCTTCCCTCCTTTCAGCATACACGCAAAGTATAATGGCAAATGATTTATGAGTTTTATAAATGCCACAAAAGCTTCATAGAAGCCTAATGGAAGAGAGAAAACTTTCTCTGAGTTGTCAGCAGAATAGAGTGTTTTAAAAGACCAAATGAAAGTCATTTGGTTAAAGTCCAAACCACTTCCGGTGTAGTCATAATTTGAAAGATTTAAATTTATTGATTACTCTTCAAAAGGCCCCTGCAGAGCCTTACCCATGTATTCCGTGCTGCAGTTGCAGAGGAATAGTCTAAATTGTTCTGTGAAGTAATGCTGTGTCAGGAGACTGGCCTCTACAATAGGGTAGGAGTCTTCTGACAGCAGTTTTTAGAGAAGGTTCAGTAAGAGACCATAAACCTGCTTCATAGAAAGAGTTAGTTTTTTCATGATGTATCTACAAGGGGAAAAAAATCAAACAGGATAAATCACTAAGGAGAGAGATACTGAATGGTTTTGAGGTTGGTAAGAAGGAATGGAAACTTTTCTGATAGTGTGGAGGCTTGTTACAATACAGAAAGAATAGGTCAAAAGCTACTATTAATGAAAGTCGAGCAAAATACTTTGATCAAGAAGATAGTCTTTATGCATTTCCAGTGAAACTAAAAATTTAGTATCTTTTTTTTTAAGACTACATAATGGTCTATAGCAAATTAAATTGCAACTATTGGAACGACCCATGATTCTTGCTTGGGTAGCCTGCTAAGATAAGGGGTGTCTGAACTCAGTTCTTCTTTGTTTTCCCTTGTCTTCCAGCTCTGTTTCTTTGAAGTTGAATAAGTTCAAGATTCCATAATATGTAATGAGAATTCTTTGTTTTGGTTTTAAAACAAAGACAATCAGGCAAAAATTCAAAGGTACCAAGAGTTTAAAATATGAACTCGAGAAATTTAAAATATTTAATCTTTTCTACTTGTGCAAGATTTTACAAGATTTGCAGTAAAAGAAACTATCAGGTTAAGGGTAACTGGAAAACAGTACTGATTTAAATTCATTTAATATTAATATTCTTTGGCAAATATTGCAATATTTGTTTACCTTTTTAAACCTTTTAAAATAAGTCAGAGTGACAAGTTGGAAAAAAGAAACTTTTCTGAAATCAACTCAAATATAAAATTTGTAATTTTAAAATGACAGTAAAGCTGTTTTGAAAAACTCTAAAAACTGTGGTAAGACTTTCACTGTCACTAGGGGCCAGTTTCCTGACATAGCATTACTTCATAGAGCAACTTAACTTTGTTTTTCATTTGTAATCATATGTAATACATATGTATCAGTTATGACCCTTTTGGGGGTTTTCTTGGCAAAGATAATGGAGTGGTTTCCCATTTCCTTCTCCAGCTCATTTTACAAATGAGGAAAGTGAGGCAAATGGGGTTAAGTGACTTGCCTGGGGTCACACAGTAAGTTTCTGAGGCAGAATTGAACTCAGCTGCTGAAGTGGGAGGGGAGGGAGTGGTTAACTTCATGAAGTTAATGTTTTCTTAGTCATCTTTTTCTGCTCGGTCTGTAATGCTGCCTGTGATGGGGCTGAAGTGCTAGTCACTGACAGAATAGTTTTTATTAAGTCTATGTTCTGCTATGCTATAGTCTTCATCTCGGGGGAATAGAGCAGTTAGCTTCCTTCTTACCCAATTTAAGGAGCATACCAGTGTATTCTGATCTAATTGAAAAATTGCTTTTCTCAATGAGAAAAGTGAAATTTCTGTTTATGCTATATTCCTCTTCGTATCTCTATCATGTCAAATCCTAGGTTGAATTGTAAACATTATGTTGACTTTTCAGACATTGAATAGAAAACCTTATTTTTCTACTCATTTACCCCTTTTCCCTTTCAGGGAGCTTTAAAAAAGTTTCCTCTATGACTTTGTCATAATTAAAGTATTTATTTTTAAAATATCAAGTAAATTAAGTATGAAGTGATCTCCCCTTCATTTGGCAAATTATTCTTTCTTCTACTTGATTCTTTTACTCTATAGGTTATATGATATAGAAGGAAGCCTAGTTGCACATTTAGTATGACCAAAATAGCATTTAAGTTCTCAGGTAAGAACATAAAGGCACCTGTGTTGGGGGAAAGCCCGTAAGGTATTTAAGAAGAGCAGGCATTCTTTTTCTTGATATGATTATAAGTCAGCTAATACGTCTGGGTGTAGCTTAGAGATTTTATAGAATTCATTCTTACCATTGGTAGTGCAAGGTAGATTATACAGGTTGTCCTCTCTGTTTTGCAGATTAGGAAAGAGTAGCTTGTAAGAGATGAAGTGACCTTGGAGGGATGGGAGGAAATAATTTAAGTCAGATAGCAGATATATAGGAACAGCACCCCTGTTGTTCTGATGCTTTATTATATCGGTTCTTTCTCTTGTCCTTTACTTGATGTAGCTTGCAAGAGTGCTATCCAGCCACCTTGGTTACTAAGCCTTGTTGAGTATTAAACAGTTACCACTAAGGACCTCTTTTATCTCAGCTTTTAGCATATGCAACTTTGTCCTAGACCCCAAAGTCTTTACACTTATTCTGATTCTTTTAACTTCAGCTCTGGAATTGAAATATTAGAATGATTGAATCTAGATGCCTTAACAAGTAAGTAGTATCACTACTTTCCAAAATTTTTATTTGTGCCTTTTAAGAGCCATGAATATGACTAACAATTTGTACTTTGAAGCAGATTTAGCTTCTTCTTCTTCTTCTCCTTTTCCTTCTTTTCTTTTACTTCTCTTCTCCTTCTCCTCCTTTTCTCCTTCTCTTACTTTTCTTTTTCTCCTTTTTCTCCTTCTCCTTTTCGTCTTCTCTTCCTTCTTCTTTCTTTTCCTTCTCTTCCTTTTCCCCCTCTTCCTTCTCTTCCTTCTCCTCCTCCTCCTTCTCTTCTTCTCTTACTTCTTTTCTCTTCCTCCTCCTCTTCCTCCTCCTCATCCAGCTCCCATAAATCTACTTTCCTTTCTTTTCTATCTTTTCAACAAGAAGATCCTGGTTTGACTATTTAGAATGTCATCCTAGGATCATAGGATTGGAATAAAGAAGGACATTAGTGATCACATATTTTCTAAGTGAAGATCCTGGCTCTGAGTGGTAACAGAAGTGACCTGCTCACAGCAAGCCAGCAACAGGGCCAAAATTCAAAATAAGCTCCTTTGATTCCCACTCTTGTGTTTTTTCTACTGTAGAATACTACTTCTTTGCCAAACTGAAGCTCTATGACTTATTATTTTATACAGTAATAGAGCAAAGTGGTATTTGATTGTATTTACCCTTAAAATGTCATGGTTGCACTTCCATTATCACATGCTAATATTATTTCTTTTGTTAGTGAAAAAAATGAAGTTTAATTATTTTAGAAAAAAGAAGTATCATTGGGATTTTGTTTTTCTCTATTTATTTTAAAATATTTTGCCATGAAGAGATAGAATTGTCTAATAGATAGAGAGCTAACTTTGAATATATGTATAATAACAGCTGAAAGAAGGTGGCACAAGAATGATGGTGAAAATAAAAGCTCACATTTATATGATATTTTTAAGGTTTGCCAAGTGCTTTGAAATATTTCATCTTCACAACAACCCTGGGAGGTAGTGGAGTTCAATTATTTAAACCAGTTTTTTCACTAATGGAAACAATAATATGAGCAGATGGTAAGGGAAGTGCTACTATGTCATTTTAAGGGTGAATACAATCAAATACCACAGTGCTCTATTACTGCATAAAAAAATACTGCTATTATTTTCCCCATTTTATGCATGGAAAAACCAGGACAGATAGAGGTTAAGTGACTTGTCCAGGGTCACACAAACTAGCAAGTGTCTAAAGGTTGGATTGGATCTCAGATCTTCCCGACTCCAGGGTTGGTAGTGTATCTATTGTGCTGCCATGCTGCCATGAAGACCTGAGTTTAAGTCTTACCTCTGATGATGTTTGACACTGCATAAATCACTTAACCTTTCAGTGTGATAGGTAGCTCTCCAAGGCTAGAAGTTCTACAGAAAGTGCTGACTTGCATTGGCGGAAGGAGATTCCTCACCTAGAAGTTCTCTAGAGTCAGGGGTGGAAATCTTCAGCCTCCAGGTCACATATGGCCCTGTAGGTCCCCAAATGTGGCCCTTGACTGAATCAAAAAGGGCTGCACTTGAGGACATAGAAGGCTACATGTGGCTCGAGGTCGAAGGTTCTCTACCCCACTCTTGTAGATCAATGATGGGTCTAGTCCCTATGCCTATATGGAATTATTGAAAGGGATTGTTGAAAGATAACACATGGCCAGCAGATCTCCCATTAGCCTGATTTGACTGTCATAATCAGTATTTAAGATCCTATTTCATATTTGTCCTCATTTGTAGCGAATAATGCATTATAAAATGGTATTGTTCAGAAACCTAAAATACTGTCAACTGACATTATTGTGTTTAGTCCACAGAAGGCAAGGTCTACTATTTCACTTTTATATTTGTGTTCAAAGTGTACAATGGTCTGATACATGGTCCGTGATTAACAAATATGTGTTAGTTCATTGATTTAGAATGCCTCTGTATTGATATAATTGTTCAATTTTTTTTCTGAGACTGATGGATTGAATTGAAACATATATACTTTTCAGTTTCCCCTAAGATCAAATTCAAACCATCTCATATGGTTAGTCTTCAGTTTGGAACAGTCTGTGTATACCCTTTGTAGTAGTGAATATTTATAGTACCTAAACTTTTTGTCTTTATCATAATGGTTTCTGCCACTAGTCAAGTTAAGGAGCAGTTTTAGTTGAGGCAGGGCTTACCTACTTGTAATTGTAGGATTCTCCGTATTTTCATCAGCTCAGGTCGAAGCTGATCTAGCCATTTCCTTTTAATGCAAAGCAGTGACCTCTGAGGTTAGAGGCTCTGCATTCAGATCCTTTCTCTGGGCAGAAAGGATAAAGAAAAAACTATGAAAACCTTTTATGAGTGGTTTTCTAAAAACATTAAACTTAGATTACATAAAGACTCTTAGAACCTGTTGAAACTTTCAGAATTGCTGAGATATGGAGATATCTATCCTGGCTCTCAGTTTCTTCATGTATAAAATGAAAGGCTTAGACTCAGAGGTCTTTGAAATCTCTTCCCACTCAACTGTATCATTCTCTGATTCATCACCAATCCTTGGATAAAACCACTGAGCTTTTCAATCCCCACTTATGATGATGAGAGGAAGTTCTTTATAGAAGTCCTTCTTGTCTTCTGCCACATACACATCTAATATTTATCAAAAATAATAAGGAAGTGGAAACATATGAACTGTTAATGTTATAAACTGAACACAGAGCATCTGTGTGATTTGCTGCAGGGTGTTTGAAAGGTTAAATGTATTATTATTTTGGAAACATTATAGCAAGCATACTAAGTAGCCCTAAAATTGCTTTTATTTTGGAATATCCAAAGTGCCTCCTGGCCACTGTGTTTAATTATAAGTTGTCCTCTTCACTTTCTGGCTAGGCCCTATTAGTCTGAAGCATGGAAGTCCTCTCTTTATTGAAATACTTCTTTCCAGATCTTTTAGTCTTGTTCACTTCCTTTAGGGCCTCATGGCTTTTTTCTCATAGGCAGTTCTCAGCTTCATCACAAGTTATGCCTCTTTCCTAGGCTCTTGATTGTTGCAGCCAGGGAAACCATTAGTGACTAAAAAGTCCCTAAGAACAGTTTGTCCTTTGCTTTCCCTTAAACGTGTAAACAATTTTTAAAGGGACATAGCATTAACATTTTTTTATAGATATCTTCTGGGTGTACCAAGATAAAATAGAAGGTAAAAGAAGACAGGCAGCTTGTCCTTTAATTCCCTATATGTTTAGATATCTTCACTATACAGAATAGGACAACTGCTGAGTGGTGAATGGATAGAGTATTTGGCCTGAAGTCAGAAAGACTCCACTTCATGAGTTCAAATCTGACCTCAGACACTTACTGGCTGTGTGACTCTGGGCAAGTCACTTAACCCTGTTTGCCTTATCGTTATCATCTGCAAAATGAGCTGTAGAGGGAAATGGCAAAACGTTCCAGTATCTTTGCCAAGAAAACCCCAAATGGGGTCATGGAGAATTGATTGAACATGACTGAATAACAACTGCACAGAGGGAGTATTTAGACATTGATACCAAGAAAAGAGGTAAGAGAGTTAAGGGGGAAAGAAAGGAAGAAAGAAAAACACAAAAAGGAAGGAAGGAAGGAAGAATTGAATCTTAATTACATAAGTATTTCTTTTCAGGAGGCAGCATGATCCGGTTATGAGAACACTGGTTTTGGAGTATAGGATGTATTCAAATTCTGTTTATGATCCTTACTGACTATGTGACCTTGGTCAAGTCATGGAAGGTCTCTGATTTCCCTTTCCTCCCTTGTAAAATGCAAGGATTGGACTTGATGACCCTTTCCAACTCTAGTTTCATAATTCTGTATTCTACGTAGAATTTTCTACTGGATAACTTCCATAGCAGCCTCAAAATATTATTTAATTCTTTATTTGATTGATCAACTTTGAATTAATACATATATATATTTACATTTAATACAGCAAGATCAACTTTATACTTGGGCTGCAGTCAGTCAACCCACACATTCTCTGGATTACACAGAAGAGCAGTTTCCAAGGAGAATCACCCCTCTCTGGTCTCCAGCCAAGCCTCTTGAAGAAGAGCATGGGCCCAAAGAGCCTGCAACAGGTAGGGTATTGATGACATTACTCATGTAGACCTGGTTTTGGGGGGGATATTTGTTATAACAAACTTTGCAATGGAGTATTTGTTAAGAAATGGCAACCACATTGATAGATTTAGAAGTTTTCCTTGGTATTTATCCATCTTTGAGCAGTGAGCAAAGCATCCCACTCTTTTCTGCAGATACTCTGAATCTGATTCCTTCCCACTCCTATCTTACCTGACCTCAGACTTCCAAGCTGGTGGGCACATTACCACTGATTTCTTTTTCCTCTTCGTTATGCCCCTTTTTTATGATTTCTTATCTGGAGACTACAAGAAATCAATGAAAGAGGAAAAAATACCTATGTGTTTTCTTTTTTTATCCTAGCTATCTATTTCAGGTACTATACCCTGGTTACATTTTCTTTGAACAAAATTATACATCATTTATCCCCTTCTGTTTCTTTTTTCTTCTTCTGGCCCACAGTGTATTTCTTCAAAAGCATTTATTATAACTGAAATCTATCTCCCTTCAGAGATAGTATGGTGCAGTTAAAACAAAACAAAATAAAAAACACTGCACTTGGATTCAGAAGAGACCTAAATTCCAAATACTAATTTGACATTTCCTAGAAAGTCTTTTCACCTCTGAACCTCCCTCAGTGATTCTTCATCAATTAAGAGATTATAATGTTAAATGGAACTGTTGGGAGAATCAAGAGATACTATATGGAAAGATTTTGCAAAATAAAGTTTTGTCTAACTGTTAGTTACCAGTTTCATATCATGAGAGGAGGGTGATCTCATATAAAGTAAATTCTAAGAGAATTTATCTTTACCATCCCAGATAATGAGAAAATGGATAGACACAAATGACTCTTTAAACCATGTTTGTGATATGTATTTTTGAATCTCATTAGTTTCTGCCATTTCCCCTCCTTCTTTCTTTTGCTTAAGGCATTTTCTTTATGACCTTGCCAAAAGGGGAAATTGTGATCCTGAAATGAACTGAGAAAATGTGACTTATCTACAGGATGATAAATTGCTACAGAAAGCAAAATCTGGCTTAAACCCTGGAATTTCCTGATGGGGCACAGAGGAGCTTCTCTTAATCTTTGATGTTATCAACAGGTTACCACTGTAGAAAGAAAGGATAGTTAAACCAGAGTTTACTTTAGCATTGTATTATGTTCAGCTGCCATACTATTTCCCAGAAAGAACCCTGACTTCTCTGAAAGACTGAACTTTGGTAAAACATATTTCCAGCTCCTGAGCCAAGTCTGTAAAGTGACCTGCCCATTATCTCAGAAATACCTTTGCCACTTAGCTTAGGAAACCCCTTCTTTCATGATGCCAAGCACTATGGGGTTCTTTGGAAGACACTAGCCATGTTCATGCTCCCCTTCTTTTGTCCTCTATTCCTTTGAGAAACTGCTCTGAGATTAATCAGTCTGCAACATGCTTAGAAATGTAATACTATTATAAATGATTCCTTAGAGAGAGACATCTTCTCAGGAATGTAGTAGATGATATATAGAAAAAGAGGTCACTTGGATGAAATAAATTAAGGCATGTGGTCCAAGATAGGTATTTCTAATGAGTCAAGATCTTGTAGCAGAATGGGAGAGTCTGGTAATATAATCTGAAATTAAAATGCATATAAAACTTTGAAAGGAAAAATCATTTTACTTTATAGTATCAGATATAATATATCCTCTCTTATCTACGGGATAACATAAAGCATTTGTGACTACTATCCAGATGATATAAATAGCAGTTTGTGTACAGAAAAAAAAACTATTCTGTTTATTTTTATACAGGAATCTCTAATAGCATAGTTGTTCATACAACACGGTGACCTTGATATTAGTATATCTATCAGTTATTTTTTTTTGTTTTTGTTTTTCTATCTCCTCTGCTCTATTGATCTTGTTTGATTTTTCTAAATGGAGAATCATTTAGATTTCTTTTTTAATTGAGCACTCTGACAAGTGATAAAGGAAAGTGTTTTGTAAATTTCATTCTCTATTCCTTGTGAATTCTTAGTAAAATCTTGATTTTGATTTATTGATGAAGATCCAGGCTTGAGTTTCTTCATTAAGAAAATATTTTTAGTTAGCAGAACATTATTGGAATTTATACTTTTCAGAATATTTACCCATTTTATTATTTGATACAATCCACAAAGCTACAATATAAATAATTTTAAAATATCAAACTTGTCTTTCTTTAAAATATGCATCCTTACAGAGGATACTGAAGGTAAGTAGAGGATATTTTAACAGTTGACACATATTTTCCTAGTTTATATACCCCAAATTCAGAAAGATAGTACCATTTAATATTTGTGCAGTGCTATAAGTGTGTAAAGGCATTGGAGAATTGGAACCCCAGAACACACACATAGTTTTTTACCATTTCTAGTTAAAAACACACATCTCATGTTTAATGATCATCTGTATTATTTTGGGAATAATGTTATATTGTTCTGTTGTAAGCAGAATATCCTGAAAAACCTGGAGCACTGTTTTTCTCTCCTTTCCATACTTTGCTCAGATCTGGTTTGGTACTAGTCATATATCCTGTTAATTTCTACTTGGTATCCAGTATTCTGCCTTTCTCTTATCCACACTTTCTCCATAGGTTGTCACTCTCTTCTGTTTAAGCTCTCTTTTCCAGCTCTCCCAAGAGAACAGGTTTGACGTGGAAGTTACCATGAATTCTATAAAACTGAAGTAGCTGAGTCAGAGTCAAAGCTTAGGATCTCTCTTACAAGAACTTACAGACAGAAAATACAAAAGTTAGCTGTAAAGAGACAACTGTTCTTATGATACTATTGGTTGTATCTACATAGGTGTGCCTCAGGTGTTCCAAACTTCTTCCTCATGGTATCTACATAGGTTTTTGGTGATGAATAATCAATCATTCAACAAGGATTTGTTTTGCTTCCTCTATTTACAAGACACTCTAGTGGGACTGGGGATACAAAGACACAAAAAAGAAGGAAGCACTCTCAAAGAGCTCAAATTCTCTTGGGAAAAAGTTCATATATATATATATATATATATGTGTGTGTGTGTGTATATATATATATATATATATATACACACACACACACACACACACACACAAATATATGCAAAATATGTTAAGTAAATATGAGGTTTTTGGAGGAGATAGACACTAGCAATGACTAGGGGGACATTTCAAGAAAAGCCTCACATAGAAGGAAACACGAGTTATGTTTTGTTAGCAATTAAGTATTTTTAAAGGTAGAGGTGAAGTGGGATTGCATTCTAATCATGATAGGAGTATGTGTGCCTAACATAGACATAGGACATGGACTGTCTTGTGTGAGGAACCACAGTTCAACTAGACTATAATGTATGTGGAGGGGAGCAATGTAGAATATGCCTGGAAAGGATGAACTCAGACTGTGAAGGGCTTTAAATACTTGGTACTGATAAAACTAGGGAACTTCTTTTAAAAGAAAAAAATTAGTTCTATCTATTTTTCTTTACTTTTTGTTTTCTAGTTCCCATCTTACCTATGTTTATATTGTTCCCAATGTTTTCCTCCCTTCTATCTCTCGGCTTTTTCTTCTTGAGCTAAATTCCAACTAGAGGTACCTGGGAAAGAATTCTGGCCCTATGGGTCATTCTGAAAAAACTCCTTTCTTTTCTTTCCCCCCTTGTCTATTCCTCCTTTCCTCTTTTCTCCTCCCCTTCCCTCTCCCTCCTCATTCCTTGTGTTCTCTTTCTCATTTTATTTCCCTCTTTTCTTTCTTCCTTCCTCAACCTTTCTCATCATTTTCTCCTCTCTCTTAATTTCTCGCCCTTTCTTTTTTCTTTCTTTTTTTCTCCTTCCTCTTCTACTTTCATTCTTTTCTTATCAATTGCCTTTCCCTTCTCATTTTCTCCTGTTTTCTCACAAATTCTTATTTTCACTTTATTTCCTGTTGAAATTTTTCCTTTCCTTTCATTTTCCTTTTTAAATGTTTACTTAAGTTTACTTTCATTGCTTGGTTAAATATGTTTTTACAGAAACTTTTTTTTATATATATTTTATATTTCATGAGAAGTCAAAGTTTCCCTGTAATAAAGTTGTAGTTGTTTTTAAATGTAGGGTGGAGGGAAAGGCACTTCAGTACAACAAACCAACATGTATCAGTCTTGTATGACTGCATATGGATTTTTCCACTACCAAAGCTCACTCCCTTTGTCATGAAAGGGGAGACATCTCTTAATTCTTCTTCAGGACTGAACTTGGTTATGATAGTTAGACGACAGTGAGCTTTGCAGAGAAAGGCAGACTACTGGACACCAAGTAGAAATTAACAGGATATATGATTAGTACCAAACTAGATCTGGGCAAAGCATGGAAAGGAGGGAAAAGCTCTAGGTTTCCAGGATGTTCTGCTTACAACAGAACAATACAGCATTATTCCCAAAATAAGACAGATAATAACTAAACATGAGGTGTGTGTTTTAAACCAGGAATGGTAAAAGCTATGTATATGTTTTGGGGTTCCAACTCTCCAATGCCTTTGCAATCCTGTTCTCTTCTTTACATTGTTGTAGTCATAGCATATATTATTTTTCCAGTTCTGCTTTTTTCATCACATCAATCTATTTTCCTCTGTTTCTCTGAATCCTTCATATTCATCATTCCATATGTTTCAGCAATATTCCATTACACACATGTATCAAAATTTCTTTACATAGTTTGTTTCTAGTTCTTATATATAAAAACTGATGCTAAGAATATTTTGATACTCTATGGGATTTCTCTGTCTTCCACCACATTGGGATAGAATCCTAGCAGAGGTATCTCTGTAACAAAGAATGGAAATTTCAGTCACTTTTTTGCATAATTCCAAATTACATTCTAGAATGGTTGATCCAATTCACCTCTTCACTGGGATGTATTCTTGTCTTTCCATAGAGTCTCCAAAATGGACTATTTCTATTTTTTTGTCTTTTTTTTTTTGCTGATTTGAGTGTGAAGTGAAAACAGTTATTTGAATTTGTGTTTCTCTTCTTAGTAATGTTTTAAAACAATCTTTCATGGGGGTTGCTTTAGTTCAATATTCTCTTGAGTACTATTTATTTATATTCTGTGACCATAGAAAAATTTCTCTCTTTCTTTTCAATCTTTTTCATCCCATCCTTTGCACTCCCTTTCTTAAGTCAACCATCTTCTATCTTTCTCATTGCCCTTTCTCAAAAATTCAACTTTAAAGCCAGGATACTTATTCCTTCCTCAAAACACTTTGTTCTGAGGAAGAATCCTATTTTGTTCTCAGCTTATAACAAAAACATTCCCAGTGTTGTTTGTTTTTTAATGAAGTATATGTTAGAATGAAAAGGTTTGATGGGGACAGAAACTGATTTCAGAGAATCATGGTTGGGAGAAAATTATGAGATAGGCCATTTAAGCTCTAGAAAATTAATGGTGAGTGTTAAAGATCAGTATATTGATCTGTACATTTTTATAATTCAGTCTATTGATCACTAATTGTGACAGAATTTACTTGCCATGAAAATTCAGAATTTTACTTTTCCTGGAAGGTTACCAACACTATCAAAATAAATCTGGAATGTACTCTATGTATATTTGATTTAAAAAAAAACTAATAAGTGTTATTGGGACCCAGATTTGCCATCAAATATGGACTATAATTTGGCTTTGATGTTAAAGGACTTTATTAAAAATCAGGTTTCAATAATAATGGTAATCCCTACTTCTGAGCTTAGCAATCATAAAATGAAAGAAAATCCAATTTTTATTAACAATGTCTGTTCACCAGGAAAGATCATCAAAAATGTTCTTAATGGAATTATGTGTTTCTTTTCTTATGACCACTATGATGTGTCCTACGTTAAATTATTTATGCTTCCACTTTAGGCTGTTCTCCATTGGAACAAGGGAGGTCTAAGTTTTAAAAGGCACATATTTACTGGGAAGTGCCATATTGAAGTGAAGAATTTGCAGTATTTATAAATATTCTGATCAAATTTCTCATCTTCTTTCTCTGTCTCCTGTAGTTAACCACTTAATCAGTAAACATTTAGTAAATGTCAATCATGCACCATGTACTGGAACAAAAGTATAGAAGTGAGATGGTCCTTGCCTTGCCTTCAAATATTTGCATTCTGATTATGGCAAATATCAGTTCCCAGAGATGAAAGCTGCCCCCACCCCCAAGAACATTGTGAGATATCCCATTAAATTCTTTATTAAAAAAATGTATCATAGCTGTCTCTTTGCTTTCAATTAGAATGATTAAAAATATGTTTGGCAGTAAATTCAGAAGCCAAATAGCCTAGATAAGGAGACTTAAGGGTACTTTCTGGCCTAAATTTCAGCTAAAGAGGCAAGTCAAGAGATCGATCAATAAGCATTTATTAATCACCTGCTAGGCACTGGGCATATAAAGAAAAATAAAAGACAGTACCTGCTGTCAAAGTGCTTACAGTGTAATAAGGGAGATAACATTTAAAAAACTATTTATAAACAAGAAACATACAGAATAAATCAAAGATCTAAGTTTTGTTTCCTATATAAAACTAATTAGTTTTTTAACCCTGGGTAAGTCCTTCTCTTGGACTCTCAGATTTCTCTACCATTTTGTGACTCCTATGAAGCCTAAGGAATGGGTCTTGAAGAACCAAATGGATTTAAGACTCTCTTAACCCCCTTAGTCAAATTTATAGAACTTTCACTTGGAAAAGTGGTTGGTTGTTTATGATGCAAGTCAACACTTCAAGGATCTTTTATTTTATTTGGATCCTTCCTGAGGCAAGTCATAAACCCTCAATTTTGGCAGATAATCTTCAAGCGTTGCTGTGGCTGAAAAATTAATCAGTCTATAGCCTACTTTGTGATGTACTTTAACTGGTGATAGTACAGGACCATTTAATTTGATAATATTTTGAGAATATTCTTTAAGATATACTGTAGATAAGCACAATATTCCTAGGTCTGTGATGAAGTATGGTTTGCTGATATCATTGTTAGGAAATAGATGGTATGGGTTGATTTGCATGTCCTTGTCTAACATGTAAGGAAGGTTATCTGATTCTTTATAGTTTTTGATAACTAAACTTTTGGTTACTGTGACATCTATGTTAAATAGCAAAGATTATTTTTTCATATACTGTAAAAAATCCATATATATTCAAATTTCATGATTAAAATACCTTGGACATACTTTTAATGCATTTGGTTCTCAAAGAGACTTGTAAACTGCTTAAAACATATACATACATAGACACATGTATGTGCACTCATCATAAGAATTGTAAACTGTTTATATATGTATGTGTGTATATACATGCACATGTGTGTATATGTACACAATATTTCAAATCACTAATAAGAGACAAATCAAAATAACTCTGAGGTTATACTGTACATCTAACAAATTGGCAAAGATGACAAAAGATTTGGTTAATTAGCATTGGAGGGGTAATGAAAATGTACATGAATGCCTTACTTAAGGAACTATGAGTTAGTACAGTTATTCTGGTAAGCAATGTAGAATTGAAGGGACTAAAATGCTCATGCCCTTTGAACAAGAAATTTCATTGCTAGGCACACAACCCAGTTCATTACTAAAAGGAAGGCTACATAGACACCAATATATTTATGATTGTGTGTTGTGTGTCACCAAAAGAATAGAAATAAAGTAGATGTCAATTAATTGGGGAATGACTAAACCAATTGTGGTAAATGCGTGTAATGAAATATTGCTAAGCTGTTAGACATAACAATGCAGAGAAACATGGGAAGATTTATATAAATTGATGCAAAATGAATGAAGTAGAGACAGGGAAGCAAGAAAACGACTATAACAATATAAATACAAGAACAATAATAAACCAATTGAATCTGAATGCTACAGAATTATAAGGATCAAATTTGATCTCAAAAATAAGGTAATAAGGCATATTGTGTCCGTTGTTTTGATATATGGTATATAATTTTTTAAAAAATTTGAGCAGTGATTGATTTTGCTGATTTTTTTTTCTTTTCTTCCAGTTTCTAAAGATTCTTTGTCATAAGGATGTGGATCTCAAAGTAGGGAGGGATTTAAGAAGAAAATAGTTGATATAAAAACAAAATAGATCAATAAAATTTAGTAAAAAGAAATTATGTATATCACCCATGTAACATGTCATGATGTCATAGATAAGTTTTTATTATTTTCCTGTCTGAATAAAAAAATTGGAAACAAAATGATTTCTTTTTTCAAGATATACTTACTTTTTTTTTTTTATCCTTCAAATCTAGAGTTTCAAGCTCCCATTTTGGAAACACAGAAAAAGTGTTCAGATGCTGTTCAACAGGTAAGGTTTTTTTTCAGAATTTAGAACAAATGTGAGTAAACTACAGTTATTTACCTTTGTATGCTTCTTTTTCAAAAATCATTGGCTAGAGAGAAGTTAGTTTTCATAAACATAGAAGAGACTGAAACTTGAAGCCAGGATGGAAAGAGGGGGAAATTATCAGTGGTAAAGAAAAACTACTTGCTAAATCAATGCCAACTGATGGAAATACGAGTCTCTGCAGCCATGTATGAGTAACCATGAGCAATAAGGGATATACGAAGAAGGGAAGGTAGGGAAGGAAAAAAGCATTTGTGAATTGCCTCTTTGTCAACTATTATGTAATGAATTTTACAAAAATTATCTCATTTGACCCTCAGAACTCTCGAAGAAGGTGTTACTATCCCCAATTTACAATTTCAGAAACTGAAACTGACAGTGGTTAAGTGACTTGCCCACACATCTAATAAGTGTCTGAAACTACATTGGAACTCAGGTTATTCTGAGGATTTTGTCATGAGGATGTGGATCTCAAAGTTGAGAAGGATTTAAGAGGAAACTAGGTGATATAAAAACAAGATAGATGAATAAAAGCTAGTGCTCTATCCACTGCATCTCAGAGGGAACACAATGGAGAATGAACAACCTACTTTGATTTGTGTACAAACCATTGCCCATGAGCTCCTAACTTGACTTGTGAGCTAAATGAAATGAGTCAGGATTTCTGTCCAATATTTATTGCTTTTTAGATTTCAAAGCTTAATCAGCTATCTATAATCTTATAGGAATAGCTGGATGTTTTCCTCTATGAATCTGTGACATTCTGCTCACTGATCCCAAGTTTTAAAAGTCTCTGAATATTCTATGGTGTGAGAAATTTGCAATTGTTAGAAAAGAATGAGGTGTGAAGTGAGGGGTTTTTGAAGTGATAATTAAAAGAAAAACCATGATTAAAAGTTTTGTTTTGTATAAAGTGAAGACCCAAGTTTAAATGTACATTTATCTATCAGGTTTTATGTAGAATCTGTACTTGAATAGTTGAAGGTTAGCTATTTTATCAGCAGGAACTGTCCTTTCTATCAATGTAAATCACCACCCTGCTCCCTTCCCTCAGTGCTTTTCATGACTTACAATGACTAAGAATGTTCATCTTATTATGTTTATTCGTCTAGTTTTGAGCCTTTCTTAACTTCCCCTTGGACAGCGGATATACAGTCCATATCACTGGACCTCCAAACGAATGATGTTGTACAGATCTGTGGGTTGTATTCCTCTCTTCTCTAATGATGCCTTGAGCAATAAATACTTAAAAAGAGGATATTGATTAGTATATTAAATTGTGTACAGTGGATAGAGTCATCTTCCTAAGTTCAAATCCAGCCTCAGATACTTACTAGCTATGTCACCCTGGGCAAGTCAGTTAACCCTGTTTGTTTGAGCTCCTCATCTGTAAAATGAGCTAGAAAAGGAAATTGCAAACCATGCCAGTATCTTTGCCAAGAAAACCCCAAAAAGGGTCATGAAGATTTGGACACTACTAGAAAACAACTGAACAACATTACTGAATTACCCTGGGAATTCAAAGCACATTTTTTGTGCTGTTGAAAGAGGTTTGTGGAAGAACAACTTTGGGAACCACTAGTATAGATTATAGCACTTGCAAACCTTTTAAGGATGATGCAGTTCCCAGATGTTGTAGTTATTGTTATTAAAAATATTGCTCCAAGAATTTCCAGTTTGATATAGGACTTGCCAGACTTGCCCCCATTCCACAGCAAAGCATTGGAATAGAACCTTAGTGGAAGATGATGTATCACTGTTGTAATTATGACAAGGATAAAAAATGTGAGGATTAAATTTTGTTATTTTTTAAACATTTAAAATTCCTTCAGATTCCTGTATGTTCAAAACAAAGTTCTAGTGCTGGTTAAATCCTAAAAATGAAGGTAATTTGAGTATTTCTTTGAGCCCTGAACTTCAAGAATATCTTTGTCTTGTCATTTCAAAAAAGAAACATTTAGCCTTTTTTCCCTCTCATGTCAAGAAGGAAGATTCTCTTCCATTCCCTTTCATGGACAAAGAAGCTTACTTAAATCTAATAAATCTTTGGAGGACTATTTCCCTTACTAGACATGAAAAATTCCTGAGTTTGTCTGCTTCACAAAGAAAATTGGCTCCAGGACAGAGAGAGTTCCAAACAGATTTTTAGATTGCATTAAACTTAATATCCCCTAAGCCTTCCAACTTCCTGATTTTGGAGTGTCATCTCAGGGCTGCCTCTTGTTCTCATTGGTTCAATATTCATTTTTACTTTCTTGGAAATATTATGCAATGACATAATCAACACAATGTTACTATGTTTTGCTGTCATTTCACATTTGTACCTTGTCTTTGTTGAAACACTTCACTAAAGCTGTGGACATTTTTTAAGTTTATAGCAAATTATGACCTATTGCTTTGTATTTATGTTAATTTGCTTGCCAGAGTAATATCTTTCATTGATGGCACACCTCCTCCATTGTCTTTCATTATAAAAGAAAGTGAAAGTATTCAGTGTATATGGTACCCATACATTTTCAGTCAAAATTCATTTCGCAAAGCTATGTTAAGTATCACTTCTGGGAAAAATACCAGGCTAAGTGCTGAGACAGGCACAGATATTTTAAATAAAGGTTTCAATCTCTGTCTCTCAATATGTGACAAGTGCAGCTAAGTAGCACAGTGACAGAGTGCCTGATATGAAGTCATGAAAACTCATCTTCCTGAGTTCAAATCTGGCCTCAAATAGTCACTAGCTATATGACCCTTGTCAATCACTTAATTCTGTTTGCCTGAGTTCCTCATCTGTAAAGTGAACTGGCAAAGGAAATGATAAACTATTCCCAAAACAAAACAAAAAACAAACCAAAAGCCCAAATGTGGTTATGAAGAGTCAGATGTGTGACAAATACAAATTAGAGACACAAAATATCTTCCATGTTCTGAGGAAAGAAAGATCATTTCACATTGTGATGAATCAAAATAGACTTCATGGGAAAAATGTCATTTGAATATAGAGGCTTAAGTGATGATTAAAGCCTGAAATTCAGACATATATTAAGTAAAGTAGTGCAAGATAAAACTGCAAGGGTAAGTTAGTGTCAATTTATAGTCTTAAATGCCGTGCGAAGGAGTTCTGGGCTTTTTTTTTGTTTTAATATAGTAAATGAGGAATTACTGGAGAGTTTTGATCTGTAGAGAAATATAGCAACTTGATACAAAGATGATCTGGTACAAACCTGGCTCCATTGCTACCTGGATAAGCCTTGGGCGAGTAAGTCAACCTCTAGGCCTCAGTTCCTCTTATGTAAAATGAATGGGTTGGATTAGATTGCCTCTAACGACCCTTTCAGTTCTAAATCTATGATCTGGTAGCCACATCTCTGAATCAGGAAGATAAATACAGACAGCACTATTGTAAAAGACATACTGAAAGGGGGTGGATAATCTTGAACAGAAATTAGAGAGAGGAAGACTACTTAGGAGGCTATTATTAGGAGGTCTATGGTGGTAGCAATAAAAATGGAAAAGAGAAAGGCTGGATACCAGAGAAGTAGAATTCATAGAACTTGGTCATGATTTCATTATAGGATGTGATAAAGAGGAATCAAAGGTGATACCAAGAGGGGGGAAGTAATGAAGAGAAACAGATGGGGAGGGAGAAATTCTGCTTTAGATATTTTTCAATTTTGGTGAAAATAGGATATGATGGGATCCCTTGTCAGATATCCTACTTTGTTAGATTCATGGCATTGGTGGTTACTCCAGTCTCTTCCCTACATCTTATTCAACTGCAATGACTGTATGCCGTTCTTACCTGTTCCACCTACCTGGGCACTTGTCAATTCCCTAAAACAAGAAGAATCATGTTAAGTGGAAAAAGAATGTTTTTTTCCACTTCTACAATGTAAATTAAAAAAAAATCTGCCTTGATATGAAAACAAGGACAGTCTTTTGATTAAAAACAAAAGAAAACAAAAACTCCTGAGATTTATAATCTTTCAAAACACTGGGCCAGATAGCAGATGGCTCAAAGATTGACTGTAACTAGCTATAGTAGATGCCTACATAGAAATACGCATGGCAGAATATTCACATCACTGATATTTTTACTTCTGTGAGAATTTCTAAAATAACTAAGGTACTAAGGAATTCATTGAAAAACAATTTCTGATGTAGTAAGTTGTTTCTAAAGCAGATGTGGTATAGAAGTCAGATTTTGCATCTCTTGATGAGGCTGTGTAATACACTGGAAAGAACTTTTGATTTGGAATTAGGAGACTTGAATTTAAATCCTGGCCCTATCACCGTAGGGAAATCATCTCTTCTCTGAGTCTGTTTTTTCATTTTAAAAATGAGAAGAAGAATAATACTTTGAAGACATAACTTATAGGTTTGGAGGAAGCCCTTTGTAAATTGTCAAAACAAGTCAGTCTGATGCAATGAAAAGAATATTAAGTAAGAAGATCCTGGTTTGAGTCCAGGTTCTAATGCTTCCTAGTTGAGTGCCTCTGAACATGTCACTTAACTTTTTTGAGTATGCAGTTTCTTAATTTATTAAATAGGTATTACAGAGTTTCAAATTCCTGTCTCACTGAGTTGTGCTGAAACATTTTGTAGCTCTTAAATCTCTATTTAAATATGCTTTATTGTTACTGTGGTTATTTTATTGACTTATTGTCAAAGAAAGTGCCTTAATTCAATGATTTTATTTCTACCCCCATTAAAAAAAAAGTGTTCTGACATATCAAAATAAATATGGTTACTACAGAAAAATGCCAAAATAAAGAAACCAGTTGTTATTATTTGCTGTAGAATTTATATACAAAATAATTAAACATGCTTGGATACAAAGCCATATTGGATTATTGCCAGTTGGAATTTAAATTGATAGATCTTTGTTGAATATGTCAGTTTTTTGGAGTCACAAGCAAAAAGATAGAGTGTATTCTGTCAAATCCGTGGTCCATGATAGTTCTCAAAGATTTTAGTCACATGACCCCTTTATACTCTTAAAAATTGAGGACTCCCAAAAGAACTTCATTATGTGGGGTTTTTTTTAAAGTCATAATTTTTTACCAGTATTTATCACGTTAGAAATTAAATTGTCTTAGTATTTTTGTGAAAATAGTCTTGATCCTATGGACCTCCTGAATGAGTCATGGGGTTCCTTCATCATATTTGGAAAAATGCTGCTGTGATGTAATACAAGTAGAATAGGATTTTGGTTTGTGAAACTTATGATCTTGTCCTTTCTCTGCCACTGATTAGGTCTTCATACCTCAGTTTTTCTTTTTTTTTAATTTATAACAGTGATTTATAATCTTCATACCTCAGTTTTTCTTTTTTTTTAATTTATAAAATAAAATGTTTGGCTTAGAGGATGTCTCTGTTTCATGGTTTTATGATTCTAAGGAAAGAGCATCTCTCATCTTAAAAACAAATGTGACTGAGTGCCACCTGGAGGAACAATAAAGCTACATCCCTGAGCAGGTTTAATTCTCTGGTTTCCTAGACATTTAGCATCATAAACTCATCTTAAAATCTTTAGTGAAACCATCATCAAATTCGAGACACTAAGACAAATATTGCTAATGAAAAAACAATTTAGTTCAGAATTTTTATTTAAAGCAATATTCTCTTTTTTAATGTTTGGAGGTAAGGAAAGCATGGAAGGCTAGGTAGAGATATTGTTAAGTGTATAATTTATAATTACTATCTAAATATTCATAAACAGCAAAGGACTATAGGAGAGTTAGGAAGAAACTATAAAGGGACAAATTGGAAGCATAACAAGCAACAGTGAATCACTTAAAGGAAATAATGTCAATAAAACCCTTCACAATTTTGAAAAACCTTCCTCCCCAGTACTGCCTTGTGGACCCATGAGGACAGAGCTATCACCATCTGAGCTAAGACTTAAGTCAGTATGGACATACCTGAGTAAAACAGTGTCATTTTGCAGGCATGTCATGAGTACATAATTATCTAATTTTCTTAAAAAAAACAATTTTGGCCAATTTTACAAGACATAAATTAGATGATCAGAAATGATCTCCCTTTGTGCTTGATTTCCCAAAGTGTTAACTTCTCTGTTTGTTATATGTGACATCGTTCCTAAGAGATGTACTCTAATATTTTGAAACAGTGGTTTTTCATATCCATTTAGTGATGTTAGATGGCCTATGACTATATAACAATTTAAATCGTTAAATAACAGGATGAACTATGCCACAGCTTGGTTTTGTAGAGGAATTAGAAAAACCTTGGACATGAAGTTTTCTTAATCTTACCTTGGCAAAAAGGAGGCAACCTGGTGAACACTGTATCTGGAGTCATAGGCTTTCAAATTCTGGCCACCAATGTCTATCCATATGACCTTGGGCAAATTACTTTACCTCTCTTGGTCTCAGATTTCTCATCTGTAAAATATATATATATATATATATATATATATATATATATATATATATATGTTTATATATATACGAGTGGCATTAGATGACACGTAAAATTGCCTCTAGTTTTAAATCTAGATACTTCAAATCATAAATTGATTTAAATTGTGCATAACATGGATGTTTACAAAAGAAAAAAATAAGTTGGATCTCCCCAAATGAGAAAAAAGAAAACATTACATATAGAGAGGAGAAACCTGACAGAAGAAATTTTAGATACTGAAGAAATTTTAAATGATTAGAATTATTTCCCTCTTACTACCATCTCTTTGATTTCCTGTTTCCTTCAACACTCAGATCTTCTACATGAAACCTATCAACCTGTCTCTAACTTCTTATATTTCTTTCTTGCCCCATTTTCTATTTGATTCTACTTATATTCACCTTTGTTTTTCACCTTCATCGGTATGCAAGAAAATTGATAGTATGGTTTGTTTTACTTTAGTTTATCTATAAAGGCTAGCACATAGTAGGTATGAATAATAAATGCTTATGGATGGATTACAGCTTGAAGAGTAAGTATGAAATAGATTAATTTTAATTTCACTTTTTATCTTTCTTGTCATTGGCACTAATAAACAACCAAGGGTTGTCAAGAAAAAGTCAAAAGTCAACCAAAACAGAAAGATTTAGTGAATGAAAATTGGTTATGTTACAAGTATTTCTGATTGCACATTCAACAGTAAAATCACTTGCCCAGAAAATAAATGAACTCTTTGGGGAAAAAAAGGAAAACTTCACTTAATATAGAAATATAAGCATATTTTCTGGGCAAAAATATTTTTTTAGGATAAACCAGCATCTTAGAAGAGTCCAAGTTGAGGGCATCTGGTCTTACAGCAGCATTCAGAGCATAGTTTCACAATAAAGTTCGCCATTTAGCCATCATTGTCCTTTTGGACTAGAAGTTTTATCTGTAGAATTTTTTTTTAAAGATTGATTTTCTATGATATTTATTTATTAGCTGTATCATTTGATAGGAGAAGGAATCCCAGGAATCTTTTCAAAAACATGTAAATATCCTATAACTTATTAAGAAACTTAATACGCCCCCCCTTATATATGCTTGCTTCTAAATCCTTACTACTATCAAACCTCATTACAAATAAAACTTTAAAGCAAAGCAAAGCAAACTCCCTTTCCCATTTATGAGGTATAATGCCTTCCTCTTTTTTTGTCACTAGATGGCAGTTAGGTATCTCAATTTCCTTTGTGAAACTTGCATTCTAGGTTTGGAGTTTTAAAGCATTTGCTGTCACAGTGATTACTACTCTTAGGGTTGGAAAGGAACACAAAAGTTATATGGTCCAAGCCTTACTGAGAATGAATGACAGAAATAAAAGGTCCACTCCGGTTACTGGGTAAAACTTCAGCCCTGATTAGAGAATGCCTAGTCTACTTTGTGTTAGCCCTGAAGCAGGATTGGAAAGTGTCCTGTAAGTTTTTCTTCAGCTGTGAATTTTCAAGCACCTGTTCTCTCAATCTGAAAGTCCTGGAATTTATTGAATGAGTTTTGACTTTTACTATCTTACTGTAGTTAATAATTCTGAGAGTTCAGTATGCCTAGAAAAACACATGATTCATAAAGCATTTCCTCAGCTGGGAAGCCTCTCTCAACACTGCTGCCAGTGAGTCTGTTGCCTAAAGCAAAGAAAGATGAAACTTATGTGTCAAGAAAGGGTAACAGCTATGCCTTGAGAGCATTTCTATAGGGATTCATGAAGTTATTTCTATTTTGAAGAAAACCAGATAGAAAATTAAATTGGGGTTGAACTTTGATTTCTGATTAATTTCACAATACTTTTTAGAATATTGTCTGTTCTGTCATGACTTTTGGATATAGAAATATTATTGGAAGGATGACTCAGATTTTGTAGACAAAAAGGCCAACTTTCAAAAAGGATTTTACTCTCATTTATATTTCTTAGACTGGAGATTTGGTTACTAGATTAAAATGTTGAAGATTTGAAGTTATTGTTTTTTAATCAACACCACCAACTTATCAAGATTAATTAAATTGGTAATAAGAAGGGTAGACAGTCTAGAGCTTAGAAGCCATCTAGCCCAACTCATCAGATGGGGAGACTAAGGGAAATAAAGTTACCTAAAACATTTCACACAAGTTATATATGTCAGAGGCACCTAGTTCCTCTGACTCGAAGATCACTAGTCTTCAAGGTACCAAGCTTTTCATTTTCTTATTTTGTTTTTGTTAAATGAGTATAGTGACATTCTCCACCGTGTTATTATTAATAGACATATCTAGATCTACAGAGTATGTATTAGATTTTTTTTTAAAGAAAAATAAAATGACATGTCCTTCTTTATTTGTGGCATAGTTTAGATGCAACTCCTCCCTCGTTCCCCTAAGATCTGAGAAAATACTTACAAGCAAGATAATTATCAATATGGATTGGAGTGAAAATTAAAAAACAAGTTTTTAATTAATTAGATTTTCACCTCTCATCACTTCATATGATTTAATCATCACATTTTTTGAAAATTGTGACAAAATTCACTTTCCATAGGCAGTTTTGGTGGATCGCGGACACTTAGCTCTCTGATTATGGCTATACTGAGCTGGTCTTACACTTCTGTACTTAGTTCAGTACTTAAATACTTCACTGATGTATTCTGCTTACCGTTGCCTCCTCAGCTAACATCAGGAGGTGGATCTCATGAGTTGCTATGACTGGGGGCTGTGGTGTGGGGGCAGGAAATCATCACATGAAGATGAGTCTTCCAGCAAAAAACTTCCCTGATCTTAATCAGTCTTTCTCTGAGGTTGTAATTAATAATACAACCAAAGAATTTCCGGTTTGATAGGACCGACAGTGGTTTACAAGTTTTCAAGAACTTTCAAGAACCCAAACATGCCTTCAGCTATCACTAGCTAGTTTTCATATTTCTCCTTTTCCTCAACTGATTTCCTTGAAAAATCAACCTATTCTAGGTTCCTCCATTTCTCTTCCTTTCACTGTCTTCTAAACACTGACATCAGATTTCTGGTCCTCCAACATGACACTCCCTTTTTGGACTCAGTACCTTTTCACTGGACTCAGTACCATGCAGACGCATGGAATATTCTCCATCGATGTCTCTTAAAGACTCCTAGGATTCTTTCAAAACCTTGCTTAAATCCCACCTTCTGGAGGTCATTATCTCCTGTCTCTCTTTCCACTGCCTTCCTTCTCCCCTCCTTCCTCCCCGCAGTGCCTTTTCTGAGAATATCTACCATCTACTCTGTATGTATCTCGTATGTGTATAATTATGTACACATAATCTACAGTAATCTAACCACTATAATTTGAGCTCCTTGAGGGCAGAGACACTTTCTTTTTATCTTCAATACTTTGTGCGGTGCCTACCTCATAAGTACCGAATACGTGCTTGTTGACTGACTAAAGAAGTATTGGAGTAGGACTTTACTAGAGGCGACACTTAAATGCACATTGTATATTCCATTAATTGTTACTCATTAACATGTTGCTTTATAACAGCTTTGTGGCACAGTGGATAAGCTGGGCCTGGAATCAAGAAAACTCATTTTCACAAATTCAAATATGATTTCAGATACTACAATCTGTGTGACCCTGTCCAAGTCACTTAACCCTATTTGTCTCAGTTTCTTCATCTATAAAACAGACTGGAGAAGGAAATGGCAAACCACACCATTATCTTTGCAAAGAACACCCCAAATGGGGTGATGCAGATTGAGACATGATAGAGAGGACTGAACAACTCTTATGATTTGCACTGTAGAGTTGAAAGAGCTCTTAGAAACTAGTTTACCTAGATCCTTTCCTATGGTTACAGACGAGGACACTGAAACTCAGTGGACTGACATGCCCACCTCAACTAGCAATGGATTTATTTTTGTCTAACCAATTAGATATTTAAACTTTTTCATAAATAAGAATTGTATTTTCATTATCTTAAAGTCACCCTCCTATATAATTGTGTTGAGGAGGATGTTGTGATCAGGGTCTTCGGCTACTCCTATATGCTTCTTACTCTACTTCTGGCTTATAGCCCAGATGAATTTCCTGGTATAAATGCTTCTTCTCTGCTCTGGGGAGCAACATCAAAGAATCTGCTATTCTCTTTATCTTTTTTTTGTTGTTGTTGTTAGCATCAAGCCCTCAGCTAGAGACTAGCCGACAATACCTTAGTGTGTCTCTATCTCTTCTCTGGAGAAGATTCCTCTCTCAGTTGCTTCCTTTCAACTCAGCTCCCTAAAAGTACAACTGGTAATAGCTGGTGGTTACATCTGTTTATAAAGGCAAAGTAAACACTTAAAACAAAGTAAGGTAAACAGATGCCTTTCCCTTCCCTCCTCCCAATACCCATAGGGGTGAAAAAAGTGTCAGGTACTCAAGAAGGAGCTCAAGGGAATAAAGGGGTTTCTGAATTATTTGCTTTGGGATCTGGAACGGGGATCAGCTTTCAGTAATATAACTACTGTCCCCCATCAGAGTCCTGGGCCTCTTTTTGTGATTATTTTGTGTGGATATTTTGTGACTATTAGTCATAATATTTTGTGATTGCCTCTGCCTGGCCTTCTTCTCTGAACTCCACATGACTTCCTACAGCTTCCCCTTCTCTTTTGCCTATCCCCTCAAGTCCTGGAGTTCAGGCACTAACTTTCAATGTCACCTTGAAGCACAGTCTATCATTCTTCATATGCTCCTGTTGCCCTTTTTTTGATTTCCTCTAGAGGCTAATTCTTACCCTCTAAGGAGATTGCATAATAGTCACTTTTACAATGTGTTTAACACTTTTCTGTGGTCTTTTTTTTCTGTAATTAGGTCAGTGAAAGACCAACTCTATTACACCAAGAACCACAAAGTCCTATCCCTAAGAATATGCTAATAAAATTGATCAGTTTCTCAATCATGGGATCCTAGATTTTATTGAAGGGAACTTAGAGATCATCAACTTGTTAATTTTATAGATGAAGGAAGTGGTTAGGGACTTACTTGCACAAGATCAAGCAGATAGTCGGTAAAGAGACTTTGGATATGATCCCAGGTCCTCATGTCTGAGGGTAGGAAAGAAGATGTGAAGACTTTGATTGAGGAAATTTGATTGAATGGACTTGGAAGTAATGTTCCATGACTATGTAAGGGGGGAGGGATTGGTGGAGTCAACCCAAAAGTCACAACACCCCACTTAAAGTAACCAATAAGACACTCTATCTCTTGATACTTTAATCAAGTGAAAACAGAATTAATGAATATATTCAGAAATATGTATTAGATATGCACTGACTACAAATCAATCAAAGATTTTATTAAAAACCTTTGTTGACCCTAAGGGGCCAACCCAACCCTCATTGTTTAACGTTGCCAGTGATGAGGTGATTGTTGTGCTGTGTTGAAGCCAGAAAGAGTTTGAGCTTTGGCTGGGAAAAAAGCCAGTTTGTATGTAGAGAATAAGGGGAAAGTCTCCAGTCTAGGTTATCATGAATCAGCAGCAGGTCTAGTTCATTGCAAAATGCAAAAGAATTAAGGACCTTGTCTCTCTGGTTCTGAGCCAGAAGGGTATATTGAAAGGCTTCAATATCTGGGGAGATCCTTCATTTATTGCTCCTTTCATTGTTTGGACAGATGAAGTGACTGTCTTTGGTTCAAAAATCCTCCACTTTCTGATGTGACATATCCAAGAGTGATGTTTTTGAATGTTCTCATATGGTCTACGATTTTGACTCAGATATCTCAGCATGCCATTGTTCTGGGACAAGGTGAAGTCTACATTCGTGAACTTGGGGAGCTGTCCGTAAAGATAGCTGGTCTTGAGTTCTGCCTGTCATGAGATCTCTTCTTCTTTCAAGTCTATCCCTGGACATTTGGATGACTTCATATCTCCCTCAGACAAGGAACAAGAAGACAGAGCAGGGAGGCTTACTAGATAGCCAAGCAGAAATAGGAGGGCCAGTCAAAGCCCCTAAGCTAGTTTTGAGCATTGCTTGATAAATTTAGAAGTCCTTAAAAGCTATTGGATGAAATGGAGTGATCAGTGTGTTCAGTTGAGGCAACTTGATCAAACACTGTGAGTTTTAATTAAAAATCAAGCAAATTCAGAACCTGGGCATTTAAGTATCTATCATATTGTGAAGAAAAAGAATAGTAAGGAAACTTTTAAGGAAGAATCACTAGAATTGCTTTGGGGGAAGATACATGAAAGTTCCTTGGCCTCTTCCTATTTCCCTCCCTGACCAGGGGCAGATCTTGTGAACCTTGAGGGGCCAGAAAGTTTTTAAACACTATCAAGTCCCAATTCTAGCAGTGTCCCCAGGACAATTAGGCAGGAAGCAAGCATTTATTATAAGCTATGTACCAAACTCTATGCTAAGTACTTCGGACATAAATGCAAGTAAAAACACAGTCTCTGACCTCAAAAATTTACATTCCAATTGGAAAAAGAAACATAAGAGGGAGCTGAAAAGTTGGGGTTGAAGGGAGAAGGTAGCCCCTGTAGGGGCATGGTGGTGAAGTCTAAAGAGTCAGAAGGGCAACTGAGAGGAGAATGAAGCTGGGCTGGTTTGAGATCATCCCCAAAATGGAGGTACCTAGAAAGAACTAATTAATGAGAGAAGGGGGTTCAGATGGTAGAGGATGTCCCAGAATGAAAAGGGCCTAAACGCTGAGAGAAGTGCCAGGGTAAGAAGGCAGTCATGTCTTAGTGGCAAAGTCAGAGTCAAGAGGAGAACTGAGAAGGTGAAGAAGCAGGTCCAGCCTTAGCCTTTCCCCCAAACAGAGACTCCTGGAGTTATAGTATCAATGAGTTATCTGCAGGATAGCTGGGGCAATCTAGACATAGCAAAGAAAGGTAGCTTCCAGATTCTATCAAGAGTCTAGCAGAAAAACTACACCATGCCCAAAGGAAATTTTGTGATTACCCCACAGAGCGGGGAAAAGAAATTCCAGCAATGAGAACTGTGAGCTACCTTTTTGCCACATATGTGCTTTAAGTCTGAGTTCATTGTCTTCTGCACTAAATATACTTTTTAAATTAACTTTTATTTTTAAACAAGGACCCACATCTCCTTCCTACTTCTGCCTACCACCTCCACCTTAAGAAATCAAGAAAAATAAAACCCTTGTTACAAATATATAGTCAATTTTTACGTATATGCATTTTGTTCTGTCTTGTCCAATTCTTTATGACCCTATGGACTTTTTCATTTTGCTGTTGAGTGAAATGTTTTTGTGTACTCAGCTGTGTGTGTGTGTGTGTGTGCGTGCATGCATGCATGCACTGGTTCATTCTTCCTTCTTTTGACCAGTTCAAATGAGAATGAGGTTTATGTGTTAGCCACTTCCCTCTGTGCCTTCTTGTTTGTATAGATGCCTATTTGTGTGCCATGATTATATCAGATAATTTTCCCTAACTTTTCTTTCCCACCCCCATCAAAATATATTCCTCTTCTCCTTTCTATTCTTTTCTTAAGATCAAAATAAAACTGAAACATGCCCAGACTCCCTCTGTAAAAGTTGCTGATGATAGGGATCAGAGGGGACAGTACCTTGTTTAGTTTTTTATCATTGTTAATTTATGTTTACATTTTAATGTTTCTTTTCATTTCAGTAATTGCATTTCAAAATTTCTTCACAGCTCTGGTCTTTTCATTAAGAATACTTGGAAGTCTTTTATTTCATTAAAAATCTATTGTCCCCTATAGCATTTATTATATTCACTTTTGCTGGGTAAGTCACTCTTGACTGTAAACCCATAAGCTTTACCTTCAGGATTAGCATATTCCACATTCTCTTTTCCTTGATAGTGCTGGTGGATAAAATTATATGTGATCCTGAATGTAGCTCCTTCAGTACTTTACTTCTTTCTTTTTGGTTGTCTTCAGTAATTTTTCTTTGATCTGAAAGTTTTGGATTTGAGTTATGATGTTTCTGAGAGTTTTCATTTTTATATTTCCTTCAGGAGGCAAATAGTGGATTTTTTTTCTATTTTTACTTTGCCCTCTGATTCTAAGAGAGCATTTAAGATTTCTTGGAATATGATGTCTAAGTTCATTTTTAGTTTTGGTATTTAGATAAATCAATTATTTTTTTAAAAGACAACAAAAAACCCTTTCCCTTCATTTTCCAGATCATTTGTTTTCACTATGAGATACCTTGTATTTTCTTCTATTTTTCCTGCCTTATGACTTTGTTTTAATATTTCTTGTTGCCTCATTGTGATGAAGGAAAGAAAGATTAGAGAAAATTATCTCACATAATCATGGCACACAAGTAGACATTTATACATTTTGATCCATTTTAATTATCAGGGAGTTTGTTGCTTGATCAAGGTTTTGTACCTCTTATACTAAGCTTTTAATTCCCTTTCCAGTTCTTTTTCCCACAGGTCTCATTTCTTTACCAATTTTTCCCCCACACTCTTACTCCATTTATAAAAAGCATTTTAAATTGCTTTTTAAAAACTCTTGCTTCATCTCTTCCAGAAATTATAGTTGAGTTTATGCTCAATCTGTGTTTTTTTCTGAGGAAATGCTTGTAGATGTTTTGGAGTCATTCTCTTCTGTATTTGAGTCTCAAGTGTCCCTCCCGTCATTATGGTGGCATTCTTTTTTTGCTTGTCCATTCTTCCAGGGATTTCATGTTAGTGCAAGGCTCCAGCACTTCTGGAGGTAAGGTCTGTGCTGTTCTTGCTGCTGCTTTCTTGGGAGTAATGAATATTATTCCAGGATCTCAGGTAGGATGTAGAAACTTGAGAGTTTTTAGTGTTCTCTGAAGGGTTTAATTCAGAGCTGAGTCTGATTGCTCCTCCTTATTGGAGCTCTGCGACTTTGGGTTCAAGTAAGAGAAGACTGCTGCTGAACCCTACCTCATCAACTGGCTGGAAGATTCAGCTGGCCCAGAGTGCAAAACTGTAGGAATGCTTTAATCTAGGATTTCTACCCTTTTTATTCTTCTGCAGGTTGGGTTACACTTTTGAAGTGAGACTTGTCTTTGTACTTTAGGTTTAATGGACACCATTGTTTCATCTGCTGACTTCTGAACATCTTCCTTTATCCACATACTTTCTAGGAGCTCTCTACTTGAACCTGCCATTCATGTACATTGCACAGGTGCCCTTTTCATTTTGCCCTGAATCTACTACCAGAAACTGGATAATAAGTGACAAAGCTGCCAGTTGCCACCTATCCCCAGTGCAGTGTCCCAGTAGGTGTAGGGATAGCCCAGTATAGATCTGAGACCTCCTTTTGTCCTGGTGTGTATAGCCTCTCTCTGATAACTAGAATACCCCATCTACAGATTGGTCCTAGCCTGACCCCAACTGTAGTTACCAAAGAACTCCTTATTTCCCTTTACCTAAGTATGCTAGACAAAATCCTCACTGGGGGTTTTGTTGGATCTTTGGATTTCTCCATCAGGATTCTGTCTGAGATGTTTTTTAGATCTGTTAGAAAGAATTTGTGGAAATGAGTTTGCCTTTACTTACCATCACTCCACCATCTGCTGTAACAATGAGTATGTATTCTGACTTCCTGCACACTTTTCTGAAACATGTTTCAACCACAGTTTTTGAACTTGTACAAGAATATGAGAATATTTGTGATATCCAGGTAAGTTGTTTTACCCTTATATTGCCTAAACCTGGTGCTTTTGTTATTAAAACATTAGAGAAATATTTCAGTTAATCCTGGAGGTCCCTTATGAAATAATCATGCAATCACCTTTTCTTTAGATAAGGAAGGAAAATCTCCCTCTCTCCCCAGTCATCTGTAAATAAGTCATTTAAAGAGTTAGAGGGGCAGCTAGGTGGTGCAGTGGACAGATCACCAGTGCAGGAGTCAGGAGGACCTGAGTTCAAATCTCACCTCAGACACTTGACATTCACTAGTTGTATGACCTTGGGCAAGTCACTTAACCCCAATTGCCTCATCCTGGGTCATCTCCAGTCATCCTGATGAATATCTGGTCACTGGATTCAGATGATTCTGGAAGAGAAGTGAGGCTGGTGGCCTGCACAGCCCTCCCTCACTCAAAACAAAGTCAAGTGCAAGTCATGTCATTATTTCTCTGATGGCATGGTCATCTTTGGGCAATGAAGGATGAGCACACACACACACACACACACACACACACACGGTGCCCTCCCCTGGCCTTTCTCTCTTCTTATAGGAAAGTGTGTCCAAGGCTTGGGGGATTTTTTGTACCAATTATCTTTAATAAGATAAAATACTCTCCCCTTATAAAACAAAAGCAAAAACTAAAGCCTAGCTGAATAATTGCTATTAACAAGTAATCGTGAAGGGGCATCACACTAGTGAGGCTTATAAACTATACATTAAAAAGACAACCTCATCATTAAATCTCGTTGGGAGACATGGTAGCACTCTCTGGGAACCTGATCTACGAGTGTCAGATTAGGTTGGTAGAATTGCTCCAAAGCATGTTCTACACATAGAAAACTTAGACAGAAAGGATGAAATGATAAAAACCAAGAAAAAACAGTCTGAATTTGAATGAAATCCAATAGACTTGGATAAAGTGTTTATTAAGTATTCAGCGAGCACCTCCAATATAAAAGACTCTAAACTTACTAGATAGTTGATTCAAAGATGAAATAACTCACAATCCCTGTGCACAAATAGATTGCAATTTAGTAAGGTAGAGATAACATAGGATTGTAAATTTATAACTGGAAGGGGCCTTAGAGATCATGTAATTCATATACCAAATAAAATTATAGTATGACACTGATATCAAGCAAAAAGCTTGAGAACTTCAAAATAGTCAGCAATCACTTCCAATTTAGAGGAAGAAGGAGGAAGAAATAAATCAGAAACTCTCAGGGAGGTAATATTTTTACAATCAGGGAAGATAATGATGTTGATAACAACAAAACAGCAACAGTAACTGCTCTGGAAAGATACCTCTGACTAGATGGACAGATGAGAAGTGGGAAGGGAGAAATTCATTATCAAAGAATTTTAAATGTTCAAAGAATTGCTGAGTTTTCTTTTCTGGCCATGCTGTGAATTATAAAGTGCTAATACCTGCCAAGTAGATAAAATTGAATTGTGAATGTGAGAAAAGAGGCAAAGATAACACATTGATTTTCTTTCAGGATATTTCCCACCACTGAGTAATGTGGGAAAGAGCAGGGCTGGAAGATAAAATGAAATTAGGTGTTTCATATACTTAATATTAAGTGATGGTACAAAATATACAAATTTAAAATATTAGTCTGCTTTAGATACAAGGACAGGTTTGGAGGCCACCTCTAAAAATGGTAGTTGAGTTAGAGTAAGTTCTTTATAGCTCCACAAGACTATAATTCAAATCAATAAAAGCCTTCTAATCACTCATGATGTATAGGATATTTTGCTGGGTAATAGGAGGAATATTGGGGGCAGAGAGAATGTGCATTTATTCAGCCCCCACTCTGTGCCGAGCACTGTCCATGCTTTTACAAATATTATCTCAATTAAGAGAGAAACATAAGACATGCTTTCTGCCTTCAAGGAAACAGTGAAAGAGATGTAAATGTACATGAATATACACATAAAATAATGTAAGACAGCATATAATTCTGCAATCTAAAGTACTCCAACTTTAATAGTCATTAAATATCTTTTGAGGAAAAGAGATTGGAGAATTCAGAAATCCAGTCCCTGATCTTGTGGAAATTACAAACTAAGAGAATATTTTTAAAGCATGAATCTGACCAGAAAATTGTTTAAAGAATTTTCAATGGGTCCTCATATAAAATACAGATATTTTCTCTTGTCATTTAAAGCCTTACTTGATTCCTCTCTACCCTTTGTTTTCATACTTATTTCATGAAAATTAATGAAACTTTTATTAAGTGCTTACTGTGTACCACACATTACTCAACAATACTGTCCTTTTCCTCTTAATTGCACTCACAATATTATTTGAAATCTGGGAAGAGTAATGAAAAGGCAATAAAGAAAGTAAGTATATAAATTATGGACTATGTTTTATAAGCTATTACTGAAAGTACATTTGAATAGGCATTTTCCTGGCATTCAAATTTACAGAATTTAAAAGAAAACATAAGTTCCAAATCTCGCCATCAAATAAGTGTTAATAATTAAGATGAGAATCAAAGTATAGGAGAATTTCAGGAAAAGTTTGAGGAAACAAAAAAAAGTGGCCAAGGGCTCTGGTTCAGATATAGCTGGTCTTAATAAAGGTTCTTTAATCACAATAAATTAAAGAGACAAATGCCTCCTTGTAAAGGATCATTGAAGTGCTGTTATTTTTTTAACTTTTATCTTAATCTGTATTTTAAGCTTTTTCTTGATAATTCAACACACATTTATCATCTACTATGTGCAAAGCAGTGGGGAATATAAAACAATATGAGATAGGTTCTCAAGGAGTTTATAATCTAATAGAGGACTAAGACATACCTTGAAGCAATTCTGACAGTAGACAGACAAGTTCGGAGGTACAAATAAATTGCTATGAAAAAATAAAGAGGGTAAGACTGCATGAGTGAATAAGATGAGAAAGGCAGTAGTCTTGTTTGACTAAGATAGTCTGTATTTTATATTAGGAGGCACTGAAAATTCTTTAAACAATTTCACTTATGTGCATTTGTATCAGTGAAAGGGGGTATGATGAGATAAGGCTGGGGGTAATGTAAGGTAAGTTTGCAAGAAGAAACATACAAACCTTCCCCCTCAACCAAATCTGGTGGGAGGGGGTGGGGGGCAGGAATATCCCAAACCCCTGAGTCTCTCCCACACACTCACATTTTGCCCCAGGTAAAGGAGGGGGGGAGTAAGTTCATATCTTGATTCTTTGGCTACATAGCATTAAGCCCTCCAAGTTCCAAGTCCAAAGTATTTCCCTAAACTTTTATTCCAGGACCTTAGCTTCTTAGGGTTTCCTTACTGTGCTTACTATAATAGCTGGTCTTAAATTCTGGCTTTCACCATCTCCCAAGACTTGAGCTTCTGGGTGAGGAAACTACTCCTTGTACCTACAACTGAAAAAGACAGAAAAAACAAGACAAAAATCCCAAGTGTGTTTCTTAAGGCCACCTGGCTAGGAAGAAAGGAAAGATGGCTCTCAGGCCCTTTTCCCCTCTCACTGCATTGACCACACAGTGAATGAACCTCTGGACACCACCACTGGAAAGGGAGACTAGATATTCTTAAGATAGTGAGATTGTTTGTTGAGAATGATGAGTAGGATATGGTGCCATGGAAAGAGTCATAGTGAGAAATATGAGAGAAAAAGTTGAATAAAAAGTGTACCACAGTCAGGGCCCAGTTGATGTTGGGTGGTGTAACCTTGTAATGGTCCCAGAGAGCAAAGATTTGTTATCTCCTCTTGTGCCCAACAGTTTAAAACAGGAAAAGAGAAGACAGGAAGTGGAGATTATTAACAGATAGTGGGAGGCATCAGAACGTGGTAATAGAGAGTGCTTTTCAAGAGTCTAAAAAAATACACTATTGAAATGTCTGAGAAGATGGTTGGAATTGTGAAGAGTTCGAACTCAAACCAAAATAGATTGATGAACTGGGAAAACATGGAGGGATTGAAGGATTAAAGAACATGTTGAAGGCAAAGAGCAGGCACACAGATGTAAAAGAGGCAGGACAGGATGTTATAATTAAAGAGAGCAATTTTTCACATTTAAGAAGAGTTTTCAATAAATTTGGAGTGTGTCTTGGTAGGTTAAATCCTATATATTGAAAACCTTTTATATTTGTTTTCATGGAATTTTAGTTTTTCACTGTTTTTTGTTGGTAATATGAAGAGACTTATGATCTTGTGAGTTTATCCTCCTAATCTTTTGAATTTATTGTCTGAATTTATTTTTAGTTGAATCTCTGAGTTCACTGAATAACCATAATAGTATTTGCCAAAAGCAATAAATTTTTTAAAAAGCACATTCTTTCAATTTTTTTATATTATTGCTGTAGCTAACACTACTAGAAATATATAAAATAATAGTGTTGACAATAGACTTGATTGATACGTACCTGACCATATTGGGCCCCAGGATTTTTCTATCATAAATAAAACTAATTCTTATTTTGGACAGCTAGATGCTACAGTGCTGGGCAGGAAGTCAGGAAGACTCATTTTCATGAGTTTAAATCTGGTCTTAGACCCATACTAGTTGCTCCACCCTGAGCAGTCATGCAATCCTATTTACCTCAGTTTCTTCATCTATAAAAATGAGCTGGAGAAGGAAATGGCAAACGATTCCAGTATTTTTTCCAAGAAAACCCCAAATGGGGACACAACGAGTCTTGGTCTTAGGGTCCAAAGGGACTGGAACATAGTATAACAAACTATATGAATCATAAGGATGAAGATAATAGTTCACTTTCACCCAGAAGTTAGAGTATATGAAGTGCTTTTTTTCCCACAACAACCTCTATAAACGTATTTAATACAAATTTCAACCCCATTTTACATTTGAGGAATTTGAGTTTCAGGTTCAAGTGACCTGGAGCATTCTTGCTCTGACATACAAAAATCATCATTAAATACCTGAAAATATGTAAGGGACATATTTTTTTTTCTGAAAATGGTAGGATTCAAATATTGTGGGGGAAAAGAGCTAACATGACTTACCAAGCACTTGGATATGGGTTTCCAAAGAGAAGAGTTGGGTCCTAGGCTATGGTAGAAGATGAATAATGAATCTAATGTTAGTTGAGTGATACAAAATTAATTTATAGTGTTCACATGCTGATATCATAGATATTGAGAAATTTTCATATTCTTGAACTCCAAATATATAATATCTATATGTGACACATTTGAGGATGAGAAAATTAACTTTTCAACAAAAGCTTAGCTCTAGTGTTTTTTTGGCTTTCTTATTGATATTTGTAACAATAATGTTATACTAATCTTTCCTTTTGGGGGATGAGAAAATCATTGGAAAAATATTCTTGGCATAAATTTTTCAAAATAGTCACTTTTAATTTTTGATATATAAGTATTCAATTTATAAGGCCAAAATGTTGCCACTCACTTAAAAAACAGAAATGAAGAAAAACTGGCTGATGTATTACATGTAATTTCTTAGCCAAAGTATATGGCAATGTCTACTAGGAAAGATTTAAGATTTTAAAACAATATTTCTTTTAGACATATTATCTCACAAGAAAGAATATACAAAGTTTATTATGTCCTATATCCATTTTTCTAAAATGTATTTGCTTATAAAGTATTTTATTATTTAAAAGTATGTGCCCATCATATGAATTATGAGATTATTATGGAGAATTATGGGGTTCATTTTTCATCATAAAAATATTAATTTTGATAGGCACTATTATATTATCATAAGAACTATTGCTAGTCTTCATGGCTCAAAATGATTAAGGAAAATGGAAAGCTAACCTACCAGAGTTTACCCTTTGCTAACATAGCCATCAAAAACCTCGGGTTTACCTACCCATCCCGATGGAGTAGCAGGGGTGGACTTTGTGAAGAATGGTAGCCTTTGTGAACATTCTGAGTACTACATGTTTATTAGAAAGACATTTTTTACTTTTATTTAAAATAATACATAGTAATGTGATGGAAGTTGGAGGCATCCTTGTCACTGTGTACGTCTGAAAATATGGGCATGATCATTTGCTATATAGTAAATGTCCAAAATTTTTTCCAATATGATATTTACCCTTCATAGATAGATAATGGAAGTCAATGGGAAAGCATTATTTATTTAATAGAAGTTCATTTTAGATTTGGATACTGGAAACTACATTTTCATTGAGTGAGGGTTAACCAATCAGTTGTAGATTATAAACTTTAGAGGAGGAACCCTTTGATTGTACAATTTGTGTTAAGTGGCACTTAGGTTCACTTATAAGTGAGCTAATAAATGTAATGCAAAATAAATGTGATTTTTATTTATTTGAGAACTTAATTTCTTGGGGCATTTAATTTGAAATTATTTGGATGTGGGTCACCTGCTTTGTGAATTATCTTCTCTCTCTTCTTAGTCCAGCATCTATCCTTACCAATCCACCAAAACAGGTCTTTCCAAAGTTACCAGTGATCTCTTAATTGCCAAATCCAAACACCTTTTCTCAATCCTTATTTCCTGCATCTTTCGACACTGTTGATGACCATCTCCTCCTTGGTACTCTCTTCTCATTAGATCTAGGATGCCATTCTCACCTGGTTCTTCTCCTATTTTTCTGACCTCTCCTCAGTCTTCCTTTGTTAGACCCTAATCCAGAAAATCTACCACAGGGTTCTGTCCTGAGCCCTCTTTTTTCTCTCTATCTACTGCTTCACTTGATGACAGCAGATCCCATTGACTTAGTCACTATCTCTGTGGTGATGATTCTCAAATGTGCTTGTCTTGACCCAATCTCTCTGTTGACCTCCAGTCTTACAACTCCAGTTGCCTTTTCAGATATCTTGAACTAGATGTCCAGGAGACACTTCAAACCGAATACATTCAAAACAGAACTGAGTATCTTTCTCTCGAGACCCTCCCCTATTCCTACCTTTCATGTTACTAAAGAAGGCAACATTAATCTCTCAACCTACTCTCCCAATTGAAGAGTCATTTTTCAACTCCTCACTGTCTCTTACCCCTCATATCCAATCCATTGCCAATTCCTGCTGATTTTTAAACATTTCTCCAATCCTCCTCCTTCTCTCTTCTGATACCCTCACTACTATGTTATAGACCCTCATCATGTCAAACCTGGACTACTGCAATAACCTGCTGGTTGTTCTGCCTACTACAAGTCTCTCTCCACTCCAATACATCTTCTATTCAGCCAATAGAGTGATTTTCCTAAGTTACAGGTTTGACAATGTCACCCTTCCTACTCAGTAAATTCCATTGGCTCCTTATTGCCTCCAGGATCAAATACAAATCCTCTTTTTGACATTCAAAGCCCTTAATAACCTAGCAGCTTCCTATTTTTCGAGTCTTCTATACCTTTCTTCCCACCACCTTTTCACTGATCCAGTGACACTGACTCTTCTGCTATTCCACAAAGAAGATACTCCATATTTCAGCTACAGGGATTTTCTCTGACTCTCCCCAAGTCTGGAATATTCTCCCTCCTCAACTCTGTCTACTGTCTTCCTTTATATCCCAAATAAAATCCCATCTTTGACAGGAAGCCTTTCCCAACCCCTCTTGATTCTCATGTCTCCATTCTATTAATTATTTCCTATTTATCCTGTATATAGTTTGGAGATATTTGTTTGTTGTCTCCCCAATTAAATTGTAAGCTCTTTGAAGGAAGATATGTTGTCTTTCACCTCTTTTGGTAACCCCAGTGTAATATATGGTACGTGGTCAGCAGTTAATAAATGTTTATTGACTGCTTGATTATTCATAACATTAAAAAAATTACCAGTGTTTTCCCCCTCTTTCCTAAACCTTCCACATAGCCCAACCACTATATCTTGAGTAAAAGCAAATTCATCTTAATATTTGCTGAGGAGGGCATAATTAGGGAAAAACAAATCTACTGAAAAAAGATAATTAACATTAAACTAGATATGAATGAGTTTTTATCACTTCTTCCCTCACTTTGCCTTTAGAACAATTAAGAGTAGACTATATGACAAATATCTTGGCTGACTTTGGGTCATTAATTTCATGAAAATTTTGGAATGAATGTGTGAAGATAGCATTTTAAAAAATTTTCCTGCCTGAATACATTATAGACTTTTTCTTACCTGGGTAAATTATGTTGTTGTGATATTTTCATAACTTTGCAAATCTTTGCTGCAGTGATTTACCTTGCTGATGGCTCTGAAAGTTGTTTGGGACTAGCTGAAGTGGAAGTATGGATATGCAAATGCCATCATTCTGGAGAAACCTTTCTGTTATTGATCAACTTGTACATGCTATCTAGTTGCCATTGCTTGAAAAGTGACAGCCCTAATTATAAGATATGATTAATGTTTCAAGAAATGGGTTCATATGGTTAATGTTAGAGTGTTAAGCAAATGGAACTGGTAAATATATTAGAGAGTTCATCAGTATTACAAAGAAATAATTAACTTTTTTGATCTTTACCAGGATGGATCTGTCTTTTGCATTTCCCCTGGTTTCTTTGGTCCCTTTCTAAATATTATCACTGAAGACAGGAAGGATAGACAAAAGGTGAATATGACATTGGGAGCCCTGAGTCCTAGTTACTCCTACCCCATGAATTTCTCATATGTTATATCCAAACATATTTTGTTATATTTCAGTCTATTTGAAGATCTGTATTTGTCACCAATGGTGATTTAAGGTAATTATGTCTTCCCTCCTCCCTGCTACCTCCCATCCAAAAAAAAAATCTTATAGGTTAGTTACGTTAGGTCCAGGTTACCTTATTATGTTAGTTGAAATGTAAATTGACCTTCTAACTTTGAGTATCTATACTTCCAGAGTAGGGAACACATTAAAAACCTAATGAGGGATATGGGGAGATGGTTTTATTTGACTGTTTTTGTCAACAAACAGCTATCTTGTTAGAGAAGAAATAATTTACTGATAATGAATTCCTCCTTTAAATTCCCAAAAATGTGTGTAATTTATATCGAATAGGTTGGAACAGGAATTCTTAACCTTTCTGGTATCATGGATACCTTTGGCAGTTTGGTGTGACTGTGGATTTCTTCTCAGAATATTTTTAAATAACATAAAATATGATATATAATTTAAAATTAAACAAAAATGTAGTGAAAATAAAGATGTCATTCCCCCCAACTTCATGAACCCACTGAAATCTATCCCTTGACTCCTAAATTATGAACCCCCTTACTTCAAGTGTTTATGTAAAGAAAAATGTTAGTTGGAACTGACAGAATTATATTTAATCATATTTGAAGCTCTATTTGAGATTCTCTATATGAATGAATGAATGAATCAATGAAATATTTTTTTACATGCTTACTATGTTCTGGAGAAGTACTGACAATATAAATGTAAGGGTTGTTTGAGAGAGTATATCTGGAGTATGTGGTGCCTAAATACAAAATAGATAACAGTCCTTGACCGCAAGAATTTGTAATGGGGGAAGATAATACATAAATACAACTGTTGGAATGCAAAGAACATTTTTGTAGAGGGATGGCAAGCTAATGAGGAAAAAAAGAGAATGAAATGAAGCTTGGGTAGGACTGGTCCTCAGTAAAGTGGACTGTTGAGACAAACATTAGTCAGTAAACTGGATCAGGATAAGAGTTCTAGGGATGAAAACATTTAAGTCCTCCAAGGCTTAGTTTGGGTACGGCAACTAGTGAGTCTTTAATCACTAGTGACTAGAAATATTTTCCTCACTAGAAGTGGAAGGAAATAAAGAGTAATTGGAGGCAGTCCTAGATAATGGATAGAAATATAGGAATATAGTTTTAAAAATATTAGAAATCATTAAGAGTCCATAACAGAAGTTAGAATATATGATGGCCAATGTCCATCCTTCAAGCATGCATACTTTTCAGCCTACCAGCTCCAGTGCCTATGATGCAGTGAATGTGATTTCTCAGTTTCCTTTTACAAGTTTAATGGGGAGAAATTTCAGGCAGGAAGACTAATGAGGTTACTGCAATAGTTTATGTGAAAAATGATAAAGGTTTGAAAAAAATAGAGTGGCTGTGTGAGTAGAGATGAGGTTTTATATACACTTATCATATGGTTGGTATATACATATATCACAGGGTTTATATATACATATATGCATACATACACATATGTACACATATGTTATAGAAGTGAAGACAAAAATATGTGGCCCTTGATTAGTTATGTAAGGTGAGGAAGAGAGAAAGAGTCAAAAGTGACATCAAGGTTGTGAAACTAGGTATCTGGAAGGATGATGTTGACCTAAAAAAAATGATGGGCTAGTTTGGAGGAAGAATGCATTTGGAAGGAAAGGTAATAAGTTCAATTTCGGGCACGTTGAGTTTAAAGTGCAGTTTGAAATGTCAAATGAGCATTTTAGGTCATGCTGTAGGACTGGAGCTTAGGAGAGATTCTAAAACTGTATAAATCAGAAGCATTTATACAGAGGTAGTAGCTGAGCCATTGGGGGCTGATGAGATTAATATGTGGGAGGACAGAGGTATGAGAAGAAGATCCAGAACAGAGACTTGATGGACATCCACTGTTAGTGGGCATGACAAAGAAAATCTAATAGAAGGAGCAGTTATACAAGTGGAGAAAGAGCTATGAAAGTGTCATGAAAACTCCAAAGAGAGAATATCAGAAAGAGAGGGTGGTCACCACTCTAGAAAGTTAAAGAAGGATGAGGATTGATTAAAGACCATTTGACCTGACAAGTAAGAATTAATTTGGAGGACCAGAGCTTAAGATGGTAAAGAATAACCACTTAGCTCCCCAATTGAACCGTTCCACAAAGATCTTGAAAACATACCAAACTGTGTCTTTATCAGCCAATAATGAACAATTTCAGCCCAGGTCAGCATAAGGGGAAGGACAATGGGGACAGAGTCTGAACAGGGTGTGTTAGAGCATTTTAGCACACAGGACCTGAAAAAGGATCAAGTTCTGAATTCATCAAAGAAGTTCCCTGACCTTGTACAGGATGCAGGAAGAGATACCAACTGAGTGTTGTAGTGTTTGCTATTCAGCTCTGGTTAAGTGATCCAAGGTTTCCTGAGGGAGAACCTGCACCTAGCTCTAATGTTCCAGGATGAAGAGATGTCATAAGCCCTAGGCTATCTACTGAGCTAGGAATCAAAAGCAAACAGTACTCTTCTGTCTCTGACCCCACATAGCCACAGGAAGCTCACTTCCAGCTGACAGCCTAGTCTGAAGCCTGAAGTAAAATAACTAATGGAGCATCCACAGACCAAAGAGAAGCATATGGTTCTGTCATTCTAAACCTTCAGAACTTTCCAACTGGTGGGTAATGACAGAATCCAGATTCATCCCACTGGATCATCCAACCAGTGTCAAGCCTATATTAGCATGGTACAGACCCAAATCCAGGTCAGGAGCTTGAAGAGGTTAGACTAGATGGGAAATTGTCCTACTTTGTCCTGGATTAGACTGCTTTGGGAGCAATGAAATCTTGTAAGTCTTTAGCCTAAGTTGTTCCTGAAGTATAGGTATAACAAAACTCTCACTAACCCAAGAAAGCAGCAGAACAACCCAAGAGTAAAAAAGCCTAGTCAGGATATTCCCCAAAGTGGATGTAATCCAGCCCTAACATAAAATAAAAAATCACAAAGTAGCCCAGAAGAGGTACAAACAAACAGACCTAGAATTCCATCATAAAGATCTATTATGATAACAAGTATGCTTAAGATACAAATCCAGAAGAAGAGAATGACTTTAAATCATCTATAAGGAAATCCTCAAAGAAAAACTGAGCTCAGGCAAAAATAAAAATACTAGCATTCCTAGAAGAGATAAAGCAAGATTTTTGTTTTGTTTTGTTTGTTTTCGGAGCTAAAATGATTTCTGAAGCCAAATGAGAGTAGGAAAGGGAAAAAAATAAATGAGAGCTACAGAAGAAAGATTTGAAAAGAGAGTTAGTTAATAGCTTGGAATTTATTTACCTAATTAAAAAAACTGCTGGAAAATTAGAATGACCAAATAGAAACTAGTAACTCCAGGAGACAATAAGAAATAGTAAAACAAAGTCAGAGTGGAAAAAAATAGAATATATAAGGTATCACAAAGCAATAAACAAAACCAACTGCCCTTGAAAAAAGTTCAAGGAGAGATAAAATAAAAATCACTGCACTAGCTAAAAGTCATGACCAGAAAAAGAGCCAGGATATTAAGAAGAAAACTTCCTGGATCTCTTAGTATCAGAAAGAAAAGCAGAAATAGAAAGACTCCATCAGTCACCTCAAGAAAGAGATCCCTACGTGAAAATTATAGGCAATTCTAGAATCTACAGATAAAAAAATACTACATGATGCCAAACAAAATTCAAATACTTAAGACTCACATTTGGTGTCATACGGAGTGGAGAGCTTGAAATAGAGTATTCCAGAAGGCAAAAGATATGGGCTTATAACCAATAGTAATTCACTTAGCAGACTTTTAACAAATTAAAAAACTTCCAAATGTCCTTGATGAAAAGAGCAAAGCCAAGTAAAAGCTTTGAAATATAAAGGAATCAAGAGAAATATAAAAAAACTAACATGAGTGAAAAATCACAAGGGATTAAAAAAGATAAACTGCTTACATTCTAATGTGGGGAGATAATACATGTATCCCTTTAAACTATTATCATTAGATATCATGGATAGAGTCTAATTAGACAGAGGTCCTGGAAGTGGTTCTATTATATTTTTTTAAAAAAAAGAATAGAGGCAATGAGATTACATGGTGGATGGAGTGCCTGGCCTAGAATTAGGAGACATGAGTTCAAATTCAGTTCAAAGTCTCAGACACTTACTACCTGTGTGATCCCGGGCAAGTCACAGAATGCTGTTTGCCTCAGTTTCCTCATCTGTCAAATTAGGTGGAGAAATGGCAAACCACTCCAGTACCTTTGCTAAGAAAACCCTAAATGGGATCACTAAGAGTTGAATGGGACTGAAAACACTGAGCAACAGTAACAAAACGAGAATGGAAAGGGAGGAGAAGAGGTAGTGAAAAGGAATAGATAACTTTAGAGAAATCCATTTACAGTGAATCAGAAAGTTGGATGCCAAATTATGAGGGCTTAAAAGAAATTAAGAAAAAAGGAAGTATAGATGTCTAGTGAAGATGGTCTTTTTTTAAGGAATTTAACTGAGAAGGAGGAAAGAGACAGGGCAATAGTTAAGGTAGGGTCAAATGAAGGATCTTTAAGGACAAAGGAGATATAGATATATCGGCTAGCAGCAGGGAAGGGGCAAAAACATAGTAAAGAATTAAAGGTTTAGAGAGAATGAAGATAATTGGAGAAGCAATATACTGGAGATGTGAGCAAGGGTTTATGTCAGGAGTTTGACATTGGTAAGGAATCATCAAATACTGGAATGAAGGAGGATGTTGAGGATGACATCAAACACTTATGAGATATGAACGGATGGAGAACTCTTGATAAATTTCTCATTTATTTCCATGAAGTGTGAGGTAAGGTCCGCAGCTGAACAGGTAGAAGGAAGGTGTCCAGATGAAAGGTTAAAATGTTTCGAGGGCCTGATTATACATTTTTAGAAGGATATAATATATTGGGGGAAACATCATCATGGAGTCAACAAATGCAGCTTGGAAATAACAATGAATCCCATCCTGGTGTCAAAAACATTTCTTGTTTCCATCTCTGTTTAATTATTTTTAATACTGTAGTATTCCTAACACGTCTGCAGTGTTAGTCCTTAAGCAGTACTTGTAAATCATCCTGAAAGGGACTGGTGGTTCATTATCACATCTTGCTAAAAGTGAAAAACATTGGAGTATGTTACTATTTTTTTTAAATATCCTGTTTGATTAAGTTTCACAAACTTTCCAGTGCTGAAAACTTGGAATCTTCTACATTGGTTTTTAACCATTGTCCTTTTTTCTCTCCAAAGGAAACTTTTGACATGAAATCTGAGGAACATGCAAATGTAATTCAGCAGCTGGAACAGACGATTGAAAATCTGAGGACCAAAATAGCCGAACTAGAGAAGCAATACCCTGCTACAGACCTGGAGGTTGGAAAGCAAGTGACTGAGAGGGGAATGGCGGAAGGTGTCTGTCAGGACGATCTTCAGTTAACGGAAGACGATATAAGACATCAAAGGATGTTACATGTAAAATCAGTACAGACTTCACCAACAGAGGAGGGCAGTGCATCTGTAATGCCTTTTGCTAACACACTGCCACAGCATCCTCCACTCACTCAGGAGAGTATAAATGGACAGCCAACTGTGCCATTGACACCTTCTGGACCTCAAACAAAGTTTTGTTCAGAGATTTCTTTAATTGTTTCACCAAGGTTAATATCTGTACAGCTTGATGCAAATCAATCCATGCAGTGTGTATCACAGCCTCCACCACCTCCACCCCTCCCAGGTTCTGATAATCAAGAAAAAATTCTCACACAGCCTCCCCCAACACCTTTTATAACTGAATGTGTGACCAGCCATGAACATTCCCTTCCCACATCTTTTGAAAATAGTCATGGCACTCTTCCCTCCCCACATCTGACTGGCACAGAACTGAATCTTCCCCTGCCTGGTGCAGGTATCCCACCACCACCTCCCTTACCTGGTGTAGACATTCCACCTCCCCCACCTCTACCGCCTTTGCCTGGTACAGAACCTTCCATCTCCATGCCTGGATCAGGCATGACGATTCCTCCCCCACCTCCTCTTCCTGACATGACAGTGCTGCCCACTCCTGTACCTCTACCTGGATTGGAAATACCCCCTCCCCCACCTCTACCTGGTATAGGGGTTCCCCCTCCTCCCCCCCCTCTGCCTGGAGTTGAGGTTCCCCCTCCTCTGCCTGGAATGGGTATCCCACCTCCCCCGCCTCTGCCTGGAATGGGGATCCCCCCTCCCCCGCCTCTGCCTGGAGAGGGGGTTCCCCCTCCTCCCCCTCTTCCCCCGCCTCTGCCTGGAGTGGGGATCCCCCCTCCGCCGCCTCTACCTGGAATGGAGGTTCCCCCTCCTCCCCCGCCTCTTCCTGGAGTGGGGATCCCCCCTCCCCCGCCTCTGCCTGGAGTGGGGATCCCCCCTCCCCCTCCTCTGCCTGGAGTGGGGATCCCCCCTCCCCCGCCTCTGCCTGGAGTGGGGATCCCCCCTCCCCCGCCTCTGCCTGGTGTAGGGGTCCCTCCTCCCCCGCCTCTGCCTGGTGTGGGGGTCCCTCCACCGCCTCCGCCTCTTCCTGGAGGGGGGATCCCACCCCTTTCTGCACCTCCTCTGCCACCTGGATCAGGTCCTCCACCTCCACCACAAGCTGGGGGTAGTTCATTGCCAAACATTATGCCTCCACAAGTATGTGGATTCCTTGCTCCTCCATTGCCAGCTGGCTTGTTTGGAATAGGCTTGAATCAGGACAAAGTGAGTAGGAAACAAGCAATAGAACCTTGTCGACCAATGAAGCCTCTTTATTGGACAAGAATTCAGCTACACAGTAAAAGGTAAAACAGGAACTTGAAATGGGGGTTTGATTGTTTTTGGAATCCTTACTTCAAACACCTACTGGAAACACCTGCCAAATACTGTGGTTTCATATACCTGCATGGATGGCAATAATACCTTGTGAATGGGCAGAATTGCATTTTTGTGCAGCTTTTAAAACTTGTTTGCAGTTTTCATATTGATATATTGTCAAACCAGTTTTGGCCTGTAAAAAAAATCCCATCTCTTCTTTTCTTCAAATCAATCTCTTATCCATATTGAAGTTCTGAGTAGTGAGAAAAGGGAGGTCAAACTCTACAAGATTCTGAAGGGTAATTGGTACGCTCCCTGGGAGAATGAGGAGCTGTTTCCAAGATCTGAACTCCTGTCATGCCCATAATCTTTGGAAAGCACACCACATAAGCTTGGAGCTCTCAATTGTAAACAAGTCTGAGTAGGTTCTGGCCAGATGAATCACCATATGGGTGCTTTGTTTATCGTATTCATCATTTAGTTTTGCACTTCTGCCAAGAAACTTAGAAATATAAATCAGAATTTCAGTGGAATCTTTGTACTTCTATGGCAGTGATTTCTAACGTTTTGGGGATTGTGATAACTTCTCATGTTTGGTTTGATTTTATAGCACACCCTCTAGAATGAAGTGCTAAATGACATACCTATCTATGGCATTCAAATTTAAACATATTTGTTTGCTTTTGAGAATTTGATGATGACATCCCAATTGATAGTGGATAGAGAGCTGCAAAACTAGGGCTGGGAATCCCTTTTTTATATTCCCTGGTATTTTTTTTTCTCTTCTGTCTTTATTTTGGTACTAGTGGTTTGTAAATTGTCCACTTGTCTGGAGTTCATATCCCTGAGTCATCCAGTCATTGACTGACTTGTCTGGAATGTGGTAGAATAGGAAACAATGCAACTTTGAAACTTATTAGCTAAGTCTTTATTGGAACTTTTCATAAATGCCTTTTGAAAGGATATTTCTCTTCTTTGAACAGTTTAGCATGCCTGAGAAACAGTTTTAACCAAGATGATTTCCTTCCTTTTTCCTACTCCCTCTTATCCAGCCCTACTCAGGAAATACTTATGAGTATTTGCCAGGTATGAGCAGATGCGTGTATGTGTGTAATGTGGTTATAGGATAATTCTTAACCACCCTCACTTACATATGCACACATTCTTTTTTCTCTACCTTTCAATCTAAGAATAGATTAAGAATACATACACATCAGTGTTGATGTATGTACAAGATATACAGGTATAGATCTAGAAAGAGACATAGAAAGAAGAAAAGAAAAAAGTAATATACAAAGAAATAGACATGCGTATTACTACTTTTAGTTACAAACAGGGCTGGACAATAAGAAAAAAGATGAAGACAGTAGCTAAAAAGCTAATGCAAATTTTGGATACTTTTAAGTGAAGCATTGTTTCTAAGAATGAGACATTAGCAGACTCACTGTACTCTGCCTTAGTTTGGCAGTGTTAAAGGAGGGCACTGATAATCAGGAAGATGTCCAAAGGAGTGCCATCAGGATGGTGAAAGACTCTGAGCCCCTTGTATTTAAGGATGAGTTTAGATTGGAGAAGACTCAAAAGGGATGTGATAGGAATTCTTTGTGTTTGAAAGATGTCAACATAGGGAATAAATAAATTCCTTCTTTAACACTAGAGGGTAGAACCAGAAACAATGCATGGAAGTTACAAAGAGGTTAATTTAGGTTTGATGTGGCAGGAGGGAAACTTCTTAAATATTCTAACTATTCACAATTAGAATGTGATTTCTTGAGATATGGTGGTTTCCCCTTACTTGGAGGTCTAAAAACAAAGGACCATACATAGTTTGTCAGTAATATTATTACAGAGATTCTTTTCATTTACACATTAATGCTAAAATGAGTTAACATTCAAGGGTAGCACTAAGACAGTGAGCTCTGTAGTCAGGAGAAATAAGCCTGGGATTAAAAACTACTTTGAATAATATGTATAAGGCTGAGAAATTATGACTTGATTATGGATCACTGACAACCATGCACCAATGTGCCCTTCTGTTATATTTTTATATGGAGGATTAATCGCTTACAATTCCAGTATTCCAAGAAAGCTAATGTTCCAATAGTTACATAAAATGGGACTTTTCTCAACTAATATTATTAAGTCAATTGGGATGGTTGCAAAAATAGGTAAATGCATCATTTCTGTAACCTAGCCATTTTTAGTCATAATATACCCCTCATCTAATAATTTAACCTACCAGTTTGACATTGTTCTTCATTCATTTTGTGCTTAACTTTAGAGATTCTAGCACTTCTCTCATTTGGGAAAAAATTGAAGAGCCATCCATAGATTGCCATGAGTTTGAAGAATTATTTTCTAAAACTGCTGTAAAGGAGAGGAAGAAACCTATTTCTGACACCATAACAAAGACCAAGACTAAACAAGTGAGTACTCTTTTTTTCTTTTTTCCAGTCCCCTTTGTTGGACGTTATTTTTGGCACAAGCATATGGACTTTATTAGAAAAGATGTGCTTGCTTTTGAAATGCTTCCTGGACTGTAAACTGCAACATAGATCTAAAGCAGAGAGAAAAGGGTGAAAATTTTAAAGGTATAGCTAAACAGGAACATCTCAGAATAGAGAACAAATGGGTCTCTTCATCTGGATACCCTTCTGCTCTAAGATCCAATAGCCAAACATAAAAAATGATACTTTTTTTGGTGATGCTTGGTCCAAATATGATGCTTCTGTTGTCTGTTGCGCACTAGTTCATAAAATGACTTGCTTGAGCAGTAAAAGTGTCTGTTAACATTTGCTGTGCAGAAGACATGCAGTAATGATGTTATTATGGCTAGTCAGTGCCTGTGCTTGGTAGACATTAGGAGTTAGTATATGAATTGGGATATTGCACTTGGTGACCTACAATTTCTGGCACTTGAAAAGTATAGGATCAGTTATATAGAAGGGGGCAGGAATTAAGTTCAAAGTGAAAACAAGTTAGTGAAGTTAGACAGAAAACTGAATTTAGGTTTGGTTGTTTTTTTTTCTGCAAAGTTAAGGTTTTATAATAAGGTATAGAATAAAATTTGGCTGAACATTCCCTGTGGACATCAGTACATTAAAGTTTTAATGGATAAACTATTCATATTTCTTCTTATATTTCTTACTTATCTGAAAAAGGTTCTAGGCAAATTGATACATGTCTTGTGCTTGGAGCTTGGAAGACTTGAATTCAAATTTAGCATTTGGTATTTATAGCTAGCCGAATCTCTTAACCTTTGTTGTCTCAGGCTTATAAGTTTTGGACTTTTCTATCAATCAAGGGAGTTTCCACATTGGAAATGCAAAATATCATGTTTAGCTTCACCCTCAATTATCTACCCTCAATTAGTTACCTAAACATAATTATTTTTCTAGGATTCTCAGCAGTCTGATATTCTAACATGGTACCACAATGTACAATACTCCTCAGATAGGAATTGTAAGGTTGTTTATTCCTCTTTAAAATAACTCTTTGTATTTCTTCATTTAAAGATTTTTTTTTTGGTGTTCTCCTTTAGATCTCTATTGACTATGCCCATCTCACCACTTCCAGTTAGGCAACTCAACATGTGCTTTCTTCCCCTCTCCTTCCCTCCCATACCCTCTCCACTCCTCTCTCCTTACCTTAGGTTATTCTGCCCAAAGGAAAGGCAAGTTTGATAGCTGAAAGCTATCTAGTTAACTTGGGGTTTACTGGCTAGATTTCTTTTTCAAAATTCAAGCCTTAAACCCAATTCACTGTGAATCTCAAGGATTGGACAGCAATAGGTACCTGCCCAAGCACCACTTAATGATTATTTTTGTGTGTGTGTGCCCTTCTGGCTCAGAATGAATGTAAAGAGTACCTGTTCCTCTTTTGGCCAACAATACTAAAGGTCTTCCCCTCCCAGTTTGATTTTTTTTTTTATTAAAAGGGCCATCCCTTGATTCACTTCTTAAAGAGTCCTATTCAGTAAATGTCCATTGCCTCACTCAAAGTAAGAACTTGAAAGACTTTAGCTTAAAAGAGCCGTGGTCTCCCACTGCATCTTAGGCCATCTCCAATTGTCCTGATCTATATCTAGTCAATGGACCCAAATGACTCTGGAGGAGAAAGTGAGGCTATTGATTTGCACATCCCTCCCTCACTCAAATCAGTCAATTTCAAATCACTGATGTCATGGGCCTCTTCCAGAACAAAGGAGAAACCAAATCCACAACCTATTGCCTACAATTAAATGTAAACAAATAATTACCTTTTCCCAAAAATCCACATGGAAGCTCAGAATTCGTGAGTGCACTCTTTCTTTTGTGTGTTTTTAAATCCTGCTTTTACAGACTGATAAAGAGCAAGCAATGGTGACATTTGAATGATATCGATTTGTATTCAGTTTATTGTTCAGTTGTTTCAGTTGTGCCTGACTCTTTCTGACTCTATCTGGGGTTTTCTTAGAAAAGATACTACAGCAATTTGCCATGTCCTTCTGCAGTTCATTTCATAAATGACAAAACTGGGGCAAACAAGATTAATAAGTGGCTTGCTCAAAGTTTAGTTAGTGTCTGAGGTCAGATTTGAACTCATGAAGAGGATTCTTCCCGCCTTCAGGTCTACTCTTCTATCCACTAGTCCACCTAGTTGCCCATTCACTTTATAATATATTTAAATTGGAGCAATGTTCAATGTTGCTTAAATATGCTACATGATAATGTTGCGAAGAGCTGAATTTAGATCGGCTGACATTAGATTTCCCTGTCCATCATTCAGTAGTCTACTTCTTCTGAATATCATCTGTGTGTATAAGTCATCGTTCAAAGCTTGATTACAGGTTACAGAGATCCAGTGGCAGGCAGTATCATCCTCCGCTGTCACCAACACCTCATTACACAGACTGTGGAGAAGAAACATTCTTTTAAGACATCATTAACATTTGTATCAATTCAGACTCATTTATAGCAACTTCAGGTCTTGTCTCTAAACTCTATCTTGACTTATAACCACAGCTGTCAAGTAGTTGCCTGACTGAGGTCCTGATGCTGAGCTCTGTGTTTCAAGACTGGTTTTAGGATGGTTTAGAAATCATTCTCTTTTAAACCTATAGGAATTCCAGAGACAGAGACCTGTTGTTAAGTGAAATATTACTGAAGAAGGCTGGGTTTGTTTAACTTCATCATTTAGAAGAACAATCCATCTATTCAGTGCCTACAGGGCAGTATGATATGTTGTTTAAGGAAAGTGTATTCCTAGAGTGCTTACAAGTAGTTTTCTTTATGTGTCAGATGTGTACTGATTGTGTGTACACATTTTGGTACCTCATGATTCATTTCAAGTAAAATTAATAATTTTAAATGTAGTGGCATGTGTTTATGGAGATAATTCAAAGTAATTCTACTTGTATACAATGGAAGCTGGAAGTTCTGTTTTTCTTTAAATATTTAAAAATAGCTAAATAATTTTTCTGTGATCTGTCTCCTTCCTGAAAGTAAGTCTGTGGTCTGGATGCACTGGTATTTAATGAGGTGCCTGTGCTGTATTACTTTCACATTTTTGGTGTGATAACATGGAATTGCTAAGCTTGGTAAATTTTGCCTTTTGGCATATTGGGAAGGCAGATTGTTTTCCGGATGCTCAAATCAACTATAATGATAATATCTTGCATTTTAAAATCTTTGTTGCAAGAGGAGGAAAAAAGCACTCTACATTTTTGTAATGGCAAGAGTACAATTGATTCATTTTATTTTTTGTAATAATGTCCTATGATTTTTGAAGCACTGGATATAAGGAGGTCCATACCTAAACAAAAGAAACACAGAACTTAGGAATGAAGTATTCTTTAGCAGAATTCTTTGATTAAAAAAGAAAAACCCTACTAATGGGAATTTTGAAATAAAAGTTGTTAGAATTTAGCTCTTGGGCAAAAGAAGTAGATGATGACAAAAATGATGCTTTCTGTCTTGTCAAAGATTTACTGAAAAATAAACTTCTGAGGAGTATATTTGGGTACTATTCTACATTCATCCTATACTTTCTACAGCTACATCTGTATAAAATAATTAATATTTACAGAAGTGACCATGAGATGTTATATAAAAGTTTTAGTCATTAAAAAATTATATTTAACTCCTATATTTATGTGAGTGATTGAATAGGTAAAGTAGGGTTTCAGAAAGATTGACAATGAAGTTAGAAACAAAAACAATGAACTTTTGGTCAATTCCAATTAATCAGAAGGAAAAAACAATCAGAATAAAGGGGCAATAATTGAGACAATTCTCCCCTGACTTGTTTCTTTATTTTTTGAGGGTTTGGCAATTAATTTACATTGTATTCTTTTGTTTCTCTCCCCCTATTAGATGTTAAAATATTTTTAGCATTTTTTTAAAGTTTTGATTTCCAAATTCTGTTCTTTCTTCCCTCCCTCCCCTCGCCCTTCCATGAGATGGTAAGCAATCTCATACAAGTTATACTTGTGCAATCATGTAAAACATTTCCATATTAGTTATTTAGTACAGAAAGATTCAAATAAGAAAAGAATGAAAGAAAGAGAGAAGAAAGGAAGGAAGGAAAGAAAGGAAGGAAGGGTAAAAAGATAAAAAAGAAAGGGAGGGAAGAAGGAAGGAAGGAAGAATGAATGAGTGAATGCCTCAATCTGTATTCAGGCAATATTAGTTCTTTTTCTGTAGACAAATATTATGTTTCATGATGAGTCCTTTGTGACTGCCTTAAATCATTGTATTGCTGAGAATAACTAAGTCATTCACAGTTCTTCAATGTGTAACATTGCTATTACCTGTACAGTCTTCTCCTGAATCTACTCACTTTACTTTATATCAGTTCATGTAAATCTTTCCAGGTTTTTCTGAAATCATCTTTGTCATTTCTTATAGCACAATAATATTCCATCACAATCATAAACCACACCTTTTCAGCCATTCCCCAATTGATGAGCATCCCCTTGATTTCCAGTTTTTGACCACCTGCAAAGGATATCACCATCCTTCTAGTCATTCTGGTTTACAAGTTAGGTATCTTCCTCAACTCCTCCCTCTCTCTCACCCTATGTATTCACCAAGTTTCTAAATATTGATGGTGGGCAGCTAGGTGGTGCAGTGGACAGAGCACCAGTGCAGGAGTCAGGAGGACCTGAGTTCAAATCTCACCTCAGACACTTGACACTCACTAGTTGTATGACCTTGGACAAGTCACTTAACCCCAGTTGCCTCATCCTGGGTCATCTCCGGTCATCCTGATGAATATCTGGTTACTGGATTTAGATGACTCTGAAGGAGAAGTGAGGCTGGTGAACAGCACAGCCCTCCCTCACTCAAAACACAGTCAAGTGCAAGTCATGTCATTATTTCCCCGATGTCAGGGTCTTCTTCCGATATTGAAGGGTGAACACACAAATATTGATGGTTCTAGCTAAAGAAAATCTCTCCTACAAGTTTCCTTCTTTATCCTCATTGGGCTACCACTGATTCAAACTTCATCACCTTTTGCTGGTATTATTGTAATAGCCTTCTGCTTGCTCATTCTGCCTCAAGAAACTGTTCTTTCCCATGAACACTCTACCCAGCCTCCAAGCAGAGTTTCTTAAAGTATGGGTTATCCATGTCATTTCCCTACTCAGTAAATGCTAGTGTCTCCTCTTGATTCTAGAAACAATATTATTTTGTCTTTATTTCAATTTTTAAAAGTTCTGTTTTTATACATTTTGTATTACTTTTCTAATAATAATTTTATATTTATAAATTGATTATGTATTTATAATAATTATTAAAAAATATATACATCAAATTTATAAATGCACAAATGTATACCTATTGGGGCTATGTGTCCAAACATTTTTACTGATGGAATACATATTAAAAAATGTTGGGAAAATGCTACCCTAGGTTCTCGCATGCTGTGGGGTGGACAAACTGTACAGCATCTCCATTAGTATATGAGTCTTGGGCAGAAACTCAGAATAGACAGTCAGCAGGACCTAGAATTCTTCTCCCACTATGTAGGAGAAGAGGCTAGACTACCTTTGGAAATTTGTGCATAGCTTTTGATGATTTCAAGCTTCTCACTAAAAAATAAGTACATCTTTTTTTAAAAGATCAATATTCTTCTATAGCTACAAGTTCTAGAACACTAAATTCTTCAAAGAATTAAAACTGAGTCTTAACAAAAGAGGAATGCAGAGGCATCCAATGGACATGAATAACAAGTTAGATGAGAATATTTGAATGGAAGAAGTGACATAGTCAGTGAATTGTTTGACTGGAAAAGAATATAGTCCTGGGATATCAGAGGGAGGCAAGATAACTAGACGTCAAATAAAATAAAAATGAAAATTATGGTGATGATAATTAACATTCAAATAGCTTTTTAAATTTTTCAAATAATTTTATGTATTTAATCTTTACAAACCCTGTAAGATTGGTGTAATCATCACTCTCATTTTCTAGATGAAAATAAAACAAAATAAAGCACGTAAGCCTGAGATAAGTTATATGAATTTCCCTAGATCACACCATGACTGAAGCAAGATTTAAATCCTACTCTAAGTCCTACACCATCTAGCTACCTCCTTAGAATATATTTGCTAGCAAGATATTAGGAGGAAGGAAGGGTACTGGCATGTAGGTTGAATTTAGCATTTTTAGTTTTACCATAATGGAAAAAGAGTCTCTTAGGGTGGGCAAATATGGATGGAATGTGATCTTCATTGTTGGAGAAAGTACCTATAAGAGTGAGATTAAAGATCCATTGAAGTGTCACAGTAAATAGAAAAAAAAAGCAAGAGACTTCCTTCTGTAGACATTCTGATTAAATGAAGTGACACTTGAATTAGAAAGTATTTTTTTCTTATTAGTGGTGAGTATATGCAGACACAAATACATGTATATATGTTTACATATGTATAACATGTATATGTATGTACACGCATACATAAATGCAAAGAGTTCTGCTCAGCATTATATTATAGGATTATGTTGTTCATATATGTGTATACACATAAATAAAAAGGTTTATATTTATAGATACAGTGTGTATCACATATAGCACATATTATATGTGTATGTACATAAATATGTATTTTGTAGGAACACACATATCCGAGAAGCATAATCCTACACTATAACATAATTCTGGGCACAGTTCTATGTTGCAAGCATGTCTATATTTGCTTTTTGTGACCATCTCACCTGATGAAAATGCTATTAGAAAATATAAAAATGTAGGGAAGAAATTTTTAAAGAAATTCTATTAGTTGATTTAATTTTTACATTTCAGTAAAAAAAAAAGAGGAAGAAACAGGAGAGTAGGAGAGAAAAAGAAAGAGGAGTATAGAGAATAAGACTTGAAAGCATGAAGACCTGGGTTAAGTCCTGCCTATGCCACATGGTCCCTGGGCAGGTTACTCAACTTCTTGGTGTACTAGGTAGCTCTTCTAGAGTCTAAATTGAAGACAAATGACTGATCTAAATTTATAGAGAGTTTCTTTGTGAGAGAGTTCCTTAAACCCATAAAATCACAGATTCAGTCCCCAATCCTTATTCTCATCAAAATTTTCATAATATTTTTTCCTTTTTACAAATATGAAAATATTTTTCTTTTTAATATTGGTCACTATTCAAGTTGCTATAGTAAAAATTGTGAAAAATTGTGAAATGATACCTCTTACAATAAATTGATGTAGATGGTAATGACTTGTGTAGTCTTTGCCTTAGACTACTCTAATTCCATAAGAACATAAGCTGTAATGCTACCGTATGTAATGTTTTCCTTGCGAAACATAACTTTATGTATAAGATTTAGGCAGACAGACCTCTGTAAGCAATAAAAGTAAAGGCCATTCACTTGTGTGGCCTATAAAGAGTGGTTAGAGGCAGACAGTGGTTGTGGTTAAACTCTATTGGATGTCAAGTGATGGTACTTCATATGCTCCCCACAATGACAAAAAATGGGAATATCACTGTAAAATATGCTTTAAATAAATAGTGTCTGATCATGCTTAAAAGGCATGCATAGGAACATGTTGCCCACAACATAAACTTATACACAGAAGTTAACAAAACTGAACAAGAAGAATCTGTGTTAGTGTTTCAACTCCTAACTGACATTTGTATAACCATTTAATGCAACACAAATGAATGCCTTCATGAGTTTCTTCTGTTGTATTTATCAGATTAACTTGCTGCTGCCCAAAGGAGGAGGGGAGGAGGGGGAAAAATTCCCTGATAGCTAAATATTTGTTGAGCTTTAGCCTCTGGAAATGTGATCGGTAGAGTAGATAGTTGAGTCTGCTACTTATTATGGAAGTAATATACAGATTCATTGAAATTAGCATTTGCTGTATCTTTAAATATTAAGTAATTATTGGGAACCCATTCCAATATGTCATAATGCTTGACACCCAAATTCTGGAAAAACAAAAAAAGAAATGATATATTATTAAAGTTTATAATGCTAATGGAACAAGCGATCATTTAGTATCCAAACAAAATTAGTTTTATTATAACAATAGAAAACCTCAGTAAGACCTGAGTATAATCCAGCCACAGATTGTGTTGTGTAGCCCTGGATAAGTTATTTAAATTCTATCAGTTTCAGTTTCCTCAACTGTAAAATGGAGATAACAAGGGCATTTATCTCCCAAAGTTGTTGTTGGGATAAAATGAGATAATATTTGTATATCATTTGACAAATGTTAAAGAAGTGCACTGAGTGCTGGCTGGCGGTGGTAGTAGTAGTAGTAGTAGTAGTAGTGGTGGTGGTGGTGGTGGTGGTGGTGGAGAAATATTATCATAGAGAAATATTTTCATAGAGAAATAATAATTTTCTGTATTCAATGACCATAGTAGCTAACTGTGAGGAAAAATGTAGTTTCAAATCCATAATGAACAATTACCCTTATGTGAAATACCTATTGAAATTAGATGACTTCTGCTTGACAAGTAGGGAAATTAACCACAGTTGTGTTGCACGTTTCATAACAGTGTTGTTTTTGTGGCACTGTTTTTAGGGTCAAGTTATAAGAAGCAGATGTATGATACCTGTAGAGCCTCCATTTCAGTTGTTCCCTATATATTTAAATAATCATTTTGAGGTACAAAATTCTTACACAAACATCATCTATTCTTATGTACTAAGGGTGTTTTATGTGATACCAGCATTCACCGTTACATTAGGTTTAAAGAAAAACTGACAGTGGGGGATTCTAATATTAGTTTGAGAAGTAGGGAGGGTGGGCTGTATGTGGTGAGATGTGTGCTTTGATAGTAATTGGGCGGTTATATCTGATCGGTGGAAAAGCTATGTGAAATAAAGGCTAAAATGGAAAATACATTTTTAAGACGACAATTTCTGATGTTTGAGGCATAGATAATAAACATTTGGTACTTTGTAACTGTTAAAATAACATCTGCTTTTAATAGAATGCATTCCTATTGCAAGCTTAAAAATGTATTTACATAGAAAACCACATCAAAATACAAACCTATAATTAGACAAACATAGGTTTTGTGGAATCTGGATTTGTTTTAGATGGTGAAGGATTTATTATTTTTTTGGAAAATGCTATTCTTATTACCATACATAGAGCATATACAATCAATTCAAAGAATGGTAAAACCATAACCTTAATTTTTACTTTGGATTTTATGTTCGAAGAAACAAAGTGATTTGGGGTTTTTTTTAGTCCTATATATTTAACAACACAAAAACATTATCAAGAAAGATACCTTGAAATTAGATTAGATATAATTGACCTTGTTATGTCAAGGTCATTAAATGTTAAATGTATGTTAACATTAAATACTGTAAAAATTAGAACTCTTCCATCAAACATTGGATTTTCACAAAATCTCATAAGCATTACTGAATATGAATTAGGCTTTACTTTATGTGCCTTGGCAGATAGAAAAGGTTTTTTTTCTGTTTTGTTGATGTTCTTTAAGATAGAGGTGATTCTTTGTGGAATTATGCTGCAGTTAATGTGAGGAACAGAAGAGGATGTTACTCAGAAGAGAGATTTTAAGACAGTATGGTATCATGTAAAGAGTCACAAAAACACAGAACCTCAAAAATAGAAAGGATACAAAGGTCCATTTAGTCCAGAGTATGCCTGAACATTAATGTTCTCCATAAATGGTAGTAATATGGAACTTTCCAAAAGACCGCTAGTAAGGGTAAACTTCTCTCTCCTAAAGTAACCCATTCCATTGATAGGTAACTATTTTTAGGAAATGTTTTTCTTATATTAATCTGGAGTTTACTTACCAAGTTTTCAGCCATTGCTCCAAGTTCAGCACTCTCATGCCAATTTAGATAGAATTTAATCTATCTTTCATAACAAACCTTTGGATACTTGAAAACACCCATCTTAAAAGATAGAGGGAGAAGATGACAGCATGAGAAGAAATATGGTCTAGTTAATAGTCAACCACTGAGGCAGAAAGACTTCCATGATACATCTTGTCTGGGAGGTGAAAGACAAGTCACTTGACCTTTTAGTGCCTCAGCAGACTGTAAGATGTGAAGTATGTTTTAGGAAAGGGAGTTTCCATTCTCAGAATGTCAGGAAAGTGTTGAAATAGCAGCTCAGGAACATTCAAATACTGCCCTACACCATCCTGCCTCCAACGGCAGTGTAGTATAGCAGAATGGCCACCAGAACAGAAATTTGGTCCATTTCACACTGAATAAGAATTTAGCACTTTGAGATCTAGTCATGTCTTAATTATGTACCATAGAAGAAATCCTTGAATTGTTTAAATTAGGGTAAGTTTTCAATTCTGCTTTAAGGATCTGTTATTTCATTGGTATTGATTAGTTTCTCCATCATTATAGATATCAAGATGTGATCAAAATAATTGTGTTTGAATGCATCAAAAAAAATCCAACAAATATATTTTAAAGAAAAATAATAGACTGAGAATAATTTTATTGTAAATAGAATAGGTAATAATGGCTTCCAAAATACAAGAAACAAGTATTAGATTTTTTTATTATTTCTTAATTTTTCTCTCTCTTTTTCTATTTATTTTCATAGAGAAAAGATTTGGCTTGTGAAAAAAGACATCAATATAAAATATTATAAGAATCTGTTAAAATTCACAAAGATAACTCTCTTCCTCCTTATCTATCAAAATAATTCTAACATATTCAACCAATTTTCTTGGGACAAAATTTTCACCATCCTTCAAAATTATGTTTGCCTTATAACAAATCTTCTATGACTTTTCATCCTAAAATCCGGTTCCCAGACGAGCATAAAGATCCAGACCTATTCTGACCAGGTCTCAGCAATGTAGAGCTTACCTAGCCTTTGGTATGATTCTTTGCAACATAGCCTAACATAGGAGTAGACATTTTCATCTGAAAAGTTTCGCTTGAATATTATCACCCATCTCAAGAGTGAATACTTTCTTTTAACAGATGGAATTAAGGATAAAGTGCTTGAGTCATAATGGTATGATTCACAGGAGTCAGAGAATTACAGACTAGAAGAATTCTATTACAGTCAAATATCCATATATTTGAGCCTATCCATGTATAGCTAGTAGGTCCTATAGCTCACTATCCCATCTATGGGAACCCCAATGGGGTTGTTTCTTCTCTTATGCTATTGGCTTGAACACCCATTTGAAGGGCTCAAAAATAATATTCTTCCCACTCTTAGTCACTCATGTATAACTTGTATCCCTCATTAACAAATGTTATTTAATCAGATAACATCAAACCACTTTTACAAAGGGATATTTTGTCAAAGATATAGATGTTTAAAAAAAAAGACAACCATTTCTATCCTTTTAACCTTGGAAGTATGCTTGATTTCTGAAAAAAGTGCAGTCATTGTTAGTATGGTTTCTGATTAGCATTGGTTTCACCAAGTTCATATCCAAATGCTGCATCACTGCAAAACAAGGCCCCAGCTCAATCACACTGGACCTCTTGGATTCTTCAGATATTAATGCTTGTCTGGCAACAAAACCTATGATGGGATTTTGGAGATTCCCCCTTTGATCTTTTGAAATCTAAAAAATCAGCTCCTCCAGATTAATCTCCTTTCCCTAAAACAAAAGAATAAATACTGAGACAGGTTTAAAAAAAATTATATGCTTCGGCCACATGACAATCTTGGAGGGAAAGGAGCTGAGGCCTCTGCCTTGGATAGCATTGGCACCCACTGGGCACAATTAACAGCACCAAATTCAGAGAAAGAAGAGGCCAAGGCTAAGGCTTTTTCAAAAAGCTCCCAGTTGTGGTACTGTTAACTGTAGCATATCACAGATACTACTATCTATCTCGTGATTAACCAACTAGAACTAGTTACAATTAATGATAACTATAGTAACAAATATACCTGACAAGTAATCATTTATCCTTTTCTCTTAGACTTCAAGTAAGAAGGGAGAGGGTTGTTCTGCTTTTGATAGCTTTAATTGATAAGAACTTTTTCTTAGGAATGTAAATTTGCCTCTTTGCAACTTTCATCCTTTGCCTTTAGTTCTGCCCACTGTGGCCAAATCAACAATCGGTCAATAAGCAATTGGTCAAGTCCTTGCTGTGTTCCAGCTAAGTGCTGGGAAACAAAATCTGATTCATCTTATCCATCAATACCTATATCTGAAAGAGACAGTGCAGGGAGAAAATTAGTTGGGCCACAAGAGGAGCAGAATAGATTACTTTTAAAAAATCATAAAGATCTTTGATGACCCCAAGCTTTAATTAAAACAAAGGCAAGTTTTTGGAATACTAACATTCTTCCAGTATTGCCATATCTGGCACAAGATTTGGAATGTAATTGCCACCAAAGAATTTACAGTGACTATTTTACATGAATCAGTGGAGGAGGCAGATGATTTGTGGGAGGGCTGATGCATGTAACCAATGAATAGCTTGGAAGATGAGCAGCGAGTAAGTATAAGACATCATCAAAGAAACATACAAAGGAAAGATCAGCCCATCATGTGGCAGGGTGAACACAGGTCATTACACTGGTACCCTCACAATGTCACAGCAAAAGCAAGGCATTACTCTAGCATATTGTGGGGGGAGTGATACACTGGAGTAAAGTCTGGAAGGACAGAAACAAGTGTAGCATAGGATGTGCAGGAATGCATGGGGGGGGATCTCATCACCGAAGGGCACAATCTTAAGGATGAGTTCATGGATCAATATGAAGAATTCCTCTGCCTCTTGGCAATGAATTAGGTCTTTAGGGATATCTCTCGCACTCTCTTTTTATCTTCTCTTTTCCAAGATGAACTTTGTCAGTTCTTTTAACTGATTTTCATGTTATCTTGAAGTCATTCGCCATACTTTTTAATCATAGCTAATAATAACTAGCATTTATATAGGACTTTAAGGTTTAAAACTGCTTTACAAATATTATTTCATTTTATCCTCATAACAGCTTGAGAAGAGGGTATTATTAATATCCCCATTTTTCAGATGAGGAAACTGAGACATTCAGAAGTTGCATGATTTGCCTAGGGTCATCAGCTCTCCAGTTTATTAATGTTCCTCCTGTAATGGAAATAATAAGAAGTGAGTATAGTTCTTCATATTTTTTCCACTGGCATCAAACGATGGTGGAAGTACCACCTCTATCATTATTTTTTGTATTTTTTTTAATTTTACACTTATACACAAAATGAGAAAAGAAAAAAATATTGGCATGTATACAGCAAGATTCAATATAGAGCAATAAATTTCCACTTCAAAAAAACATATATTAAATACTACAGATTGTTTTCAAAGTGCCCAGTTTTTCTTTGCTTTCTTGTTGGTTTTCTATGGTCCTCTACTGTGCATTTTTACTTCATTTTTCCCTCCCTCCCCCAGCCTACCCTAAAGAAAGCTAAAATTAAGATTGGAGATAAGATAAATATGTAGATACACACATATACGCACATATTTACATATTCATAGATGTCTATAAACATAGATATACATACACTCGTACACATATATGTAAGACTACGCTATGCTTATTTCCTCATGTCATCTATTTCTCTGAAGGTGAGTAACGTCTTACTTCGTAAGTCCAAGCCTTTCCTTGTTTTTTGAAATCACCCAGTTCATCATTTTCTATTCGACAGCAATATTCCTTTCTGGATTCAAACAGCATCTCTCTTCATAGGATCTTGGAGATTAATTTGGGTATTTATAATAGAATGACTTGATTGCTCAAAATTCTTAACGCAGCAGTAGCAATAAAACACACACATACACACACACATACACACACAAGTGAAAATAGCATGCTTCAGTATGCATTTAAGCTCCATAGTTCTTTCTCTGGATGTGGATAGAATTTTCTGTCATGTGTCTTTTGCAATTGTCCCTTGGATCACTTGTATTGCTGAGAAGAGCAAAGTCTATCATAACTGATCATCACACAGTGTTACTGTGTACAATGTTCCCTGGTTCTGCTCACTTCACTCAGCATCAGTTCATGTAAGTCTTTCCAGGGTTTTTTGAAATCCACCTACTCAATACTTCTTATAAAATAATAGTATTCCATTACATTCATATCCTATGACTTGTTCAGCCATTCCCTAATTGATGGGCATTCCTTTAATTTCTAATTCTTTGCCACCACAGAAAGAACTGCTATAAACATTTTTGTAAGGCGGACACTTTTTCCTTTTTTGTGATCTCTTTGGAATACTGACCTAATAGTGGTATTGCTAGATCAAAGGGGACGCATAGTGTGATTGTCCTTTTGGCATAGTTCCAAATCGTTTTCCAGAATGGTTGAATCAGTTCACAACTTCAACAAAAATGCACTAGTGTCTCAATTTTCCCCACATCTCCAACATTTATCATTTTTATCTTCTGTCATATTTGTCAATCTGATAGATAGGAGATGGTACCTCAGAATTCTTTAAATTTGCATTTCTCTAATCAATACTGATTTAGAGCATTTTTTCATATGACTCTAGAAAGCTTTAATTTCTTCCTGTGAAAACTGTTTGTTCATAACATTTGACCATTTATCACTTGGGGAATGTCTTGCATTCCTATAAATTTGACTCAGTTTTCGATACATTTGATAAATGAAGTCTTTATCAGAAACAATGACTATAAAAATTGTTTCCTATCTTTCTGCTTTCCTTCTAGTCTTGTTTGCATTGGTTTGTAATACAAACAGGGATTACTAAATCATACATAAGGATTTTTTCTGCAAATATTAACTTAGGAACATACATATTAACACTGTTCTATTGTATTTTTATTTATTTTGTTAAATATTTCCCAGTTAAGTTGAATCTCTTTTCAATGTTGTGGGGCCATATGTTTGATAACTCTGTTTTAGACTATTGAGATCTTTTGTCATCTGAGTGCTAATCTAGTGTTACATACTGCTTGCAATTTTATGTTACCTACAAATATGTTATGTAGGTCATTGATAACTTTCTTTTGAATCATTGATAAATATGTGATATAGCACAGAGTCAACTGTAGAGACCAGAGGCAGCTCACTAGACACCACATTCCAAGTTGACATCAAATAATTAATGAACTTCCTTTTGGTCTCACTAATTAATCAGCTCTGAATCTATCTAACCTTACTTGTTTCCTAACTCGAATATCCCTATTTTGTTCACCAAATGTTTGCTTAAATGTAGATTAACTCTATGTCCAATGTTCCTTTGATTTATAAATCTAGTAATCCTGTCAAAAAAGTAAATGAAATTAAAGTGGAAAGGCCTGTTTTTGATGAAGCCATGCTGGCTCTCTACACTCATTGTTTCCTTTCGTAAAGGAAGCCTTTCTTTAATACTAGATCCTATAGTTTTGTCATGTTGAAGTCAATTCTCACCAGTCTATAGTTTGCAGATTTCATTTTCTTTTTTGAAATTTAGTATATTGTACATGCTTCTCCATTCCTATGGTACAGCTCCCATTTTGTATAATCTGTTAAGATATAATTACCTAACAATGTTTTTGGCTAGTTCTCTCAATATGCGGTCATGTGGTTAGTTCATCTGTGCCTATAGAAGAACTCATCAAGAGTAAATAGGTATTTCTTTTTTTCCCCCATCATCAATATTTATTGAGCATTTACAATGTACTTGGGACAGTAGAACATCCAGAAAAGCATTATCCCTGCTTTTGAGGAGCTTATATTCTATAAAAAAAATACCCATCTCTGAATGATATTTTGTGTTTGGTGTTTTTGACAAGGGTGGTGAGGGAAAGATTTTGCAATGTGAGCTTTTTGTATAACCTAGCCCCACCATCACTTGGGGAGAAGATTGAGTTAGAAGAGTTTAAGGCAGACAAAAACAAACCATTCAGGATAGGACTTAAATAGAGTCTTGTAGAAGGCCACTATCTCACTAAGTTAAAGGAAGATTTCCTATAGGAAACAGTAGTAGAGGCAAGAAGTTTGTAGGAGGCAAGCAAAGGAAGAAAGGAATCTTAGATCCTGAAGCCAGAAATATTATGTTTTCTTTCCCCACCTCCATAGGAGTGTGAATGGTGAAAAGGCAGAAGGAGAAAAAGCTAAAAAATGGACCTAACAAATTGGACTATGGAATTAAAATTCAACACAGCCTATAAGAATAATAACAAATTCTTTTAAAGAGGAACTTTGGAAACACAAACCTAATACTTAGTGAGTGTTACAGACCATGAGACTTATAGTTCCTATAAGTTAGAAAAATGCCATACCAAAAATTTAAGTAGAACATGTGATTTTATTCAGATTGCCTCCTTTCGTTTTAAAAGAGAAACTGAAAATCAGAGTGATAGAGAGGGGAGTAAGGTTTTGAACAATGTGGAACACATGAGACTTTTGCCATTTGACAATTTTGTACTTACTGGTTTTTTTTTATGGTTATATAGCTACCAGGTGGGCAGTAAATCTTCAAAATGTACAGTATCCTTTAAAGAAGTTTCAGAACTAAACATTTGATTTACATGAAAAGCTACAGAGAAAGTAGTTGAAAAGTCCATTCATAAAACTTTTATTCCACTTACATCAACTTTATACATATGTGCTTAACAATTTTGCTTGGATTCCTCATGAACATTTCATAAGACATTAAACAAAGCTAGCCACCATCTCAAGTTATTTCCCTGTTAACTTTTTACAGCACATTCATATTAGGGAAGTATCAAAAAAAATCACAAAAGCAAAAAACCTAAAAAAAGTTAGATATGTGGGTTTTTGTTTTACTGCTGTGCTTATTATACAGTGACTTTATGAATATCAAGCAATTCATATTTTACTGCATCTTTGCCTGTACATTTGTTCCTAGGTTGCCTAAAACATTTAAATACAAATAAAATGAGTGCAACATTAATAACAAAACTGAATAGCAGATAACTGAAAATTTGAAATGTGAACTACTCCTCCCCTTCTCCAGATGACTGAGTTAAAATTTTGTCTTAAGGAACACTTTTGTAACCACAGTGATATAAAGGTGTACTTGTAGAGATTATGTATTTCACAGATACACGTGGAATGATATGTAATATCTATGGGACATCTGTTTCTACCACAGCCATGAGTGCTCCAACCCTAGATTACCCACAATAACTACACCTGTGGCTGGAACCAATTATCTCCCTTTATCTCCGCACCATGACAGGCCAATATGTAACCAGTTTTCTTTGCTTAGACATGGAAGTTATTTTAACACTGGACTTGTGAAATCTCACTGCACCAAAAGTACTATGCCAAACATGTAAAATGTATGTAAAAATTCCATATCCCCATATTGACCACCTCAGATGAAAACAGATAACTCCCCAAATATTAACTGGCTCTACCCACCTAATATTTAGCATAAGAACCACATGGGAAATATAAAATAAAATAAAAAATTAAAATGAAGTAAATATAAATTGAAAATAAAAATAACATAAACCCATCATAAATTGTGAACAAAAACTATTTGTGGGGCAACATGGATGACAAATGGTCTACAAATGTGAAAATTTTAGAATGAGGCAGATGAAAGTTGGAAATCTGGTTAATTCTGCTCTCCTCCTGCTTCAGCTTCATCTCCTTGGATGTCCAATGTCCACAATTCTTTAGTTGTCTTCGTAATTCTATTGTTAGTGTGCTGTCTTTGTATGAGTCTTCACTTAGTGTATCAAATTCAGCAATAGCTTCATCAAAAGTCTTTGCATGGGAGCAGACCTTCTCTGGAGAGTTCAGAATCTCATAATAGAAAGACAGAGAAGTTCAAGGCCAGACCCAATCTTATAGGATGTATTGGTGGCATCTCCTTTCTGCTGATTTCAGATGCTTCTTGATGGTTTGTTGTGATCAATCCACTATTCCCTTCTTGTTACCATCTTCAGCAACCTCAGCCAAATAAGAGTAGTAGTCTCCTTTCATTTTCAAGTAGAAAACTTTGCTTTCTGCTTGTGAAGCATTAGGAATCAAGAACTTTTCCAACAGAAACAGTACATTATTGTAGATATCTCTTAATTTGGTCTCAGTTTTCTCTCTCTATTCTCAGGCTAACTGCTGTTTTCTTCTCAACACTTTCTGTCTTTTGCTCAATACTTGAAACAACTCTCCAAGATGACCTTTAGATTCTTTTGAGATTTTTGTGAGAACAGAGAGAAGATTCCTCTCCCCATTGGATGATTCAGCTCCTTGTTTAGTTACAAACTTCACATAAGGTGTCATGTCATCATATCTCTCAGCCTGCTCAGCCAATTTGGCATTCTGCACCTGCTCAGTTTTATCCATGACTGAATGTTCTATGCCCACCATGATTGGCAGTGATAAATAGATGGATGGGGGTTCAACAGTTTCTGGGCAGCAGCAGTGGCTTACGTATGTCTTTACCATATCCCTATTTATCTTGGCTTTTTACTCCTTTTTTCTGGGTGCCATTATTACTTATTGGAAGAATTCTTCTCCTTGGGAGATCAAACAGAAGCAATATAAAATTTCTGCCATCTCTCTCATCTATAATCATCTCAACCATTTTAACTACTGGTCCTTTGCATTCTTAATCCTCCTTTTCCCCTGTATAACTTACAAGATACCACCACTTTTTGTTATCATTAGTGTTCCTCACTAGCCTTCACTTATATTGAGCTTTCTGGCCTTGCAATTATTCTTATAGAACGTTGCTACACTGTTGTTGTAATCCTGTTAGCAGTCTGATTCCATCTTCTTTATGTTTCTTAAAAATCTGAGGTAACTGGTGAGTTACCTGTGCATCCCCATCAGTTTCCTTAGACAACTCCTCCTTTCCTTTCTCATTAGAATCATTTCTTCGTGTGTCTCCAGAATTTCATTCTTGAGAAGTCCTCATCCTTCCTAGACTGACTTTCCTTATAGAATTTTTGGCCGCTGGCTCCTACTTGTCCTTTTCCTAAAACCTTATATAGTCTACCTTGCTTTTCAGACTTTCCAACTTTACTTTTTTGTCATAAATTTTAAGACAAAATAGTCACTTCTCTCACAAACTTCCCATCATTTCTAGTGCTGCCACCTATTCCTAACTGTTGGTGTGAGTACAGAGGGATCCTTTCCTTTCTTGGTTCCTCTACCTCATGAAGGCTAAAATGATCGGTGTGGTAAGCCAAGAGATGTATATTTGTAACAAGTGGTTTATGATAACTTTACTCATTGATATTGTGAGGAAATGACTTTGTTAATATTAAAGGACTATGGAAATCTGAGGAGTTACCTTCTTCCCATCTGGAAGTTATGGGTAGTCCTAAGTTACTCCTTCCTTGGCTCTATATCCTCTCTCCCTGACTCTTCTCATGATTTGCTCTGCCTTAGGTTCAGCAACTGTGTTGTTCATTTATCGCTCATGTTCTTGCCAGAGAGGAAACTTTTGCCTTGTAGTTAAGTGACTAATATTCTTTCCTGCATGCCTGAGTGTATTAACAACCCACAGTCAGGTAGGCTTGTTCTAGATGAAAAGGAATTCCCCTTCTAGGGAAGGGGAATAAACATCATCATTTGTTGCACTCTTGTTGGTTTTGGTACCAGCGATAATCAGGTTAGGGAAGACAATAACTGTAGCTGAGAACTAGGTGACAGAACGAGGAAAGATGGTTATCCATACAGCTAAAATTGAAAAGGGATTGGTTGCCTACAGAGGGACCTCATAGTATACTTTTTGAATTTGAGTTGCTATGAAGTTTGAATTTTCCTCTGGTCTATGTCTTGAATGCTACACAAGAAAAAGTAAACCTGGTTTTCTTATTTTTTTACTTGAAGACTAAATTGAGGAATCAGCAATAATTTTTGGTTCATGTTATTTTTTGCTAGTACTTTGAGAATTTTGAGGCTAAGTATGCCACTTCATTTGATTTGTATTACTTCCACTTTAAGTCATAGCTGAAGAAGGTACATAGGAAGTGAAAACATAAATTCTGAGATGTAAAATTTTTAAGGAGGCATCTTTTAAATGTGCAAAGCCACATGGAATTAGACCCCTAAGAAAATCATAATAAATACCATAATAAAATTTTTTCTTCTGTACCTTTTAGATTATATAGCATTCATCTTTTGTGTTGAAAATTTGATTTAGAAAAAATGTTACAAAAATACATGCCCACAGTGAATAGGGTGGCATCTTTACCATTTGAAGCATCTAGTGAAATTGTAACCTGAGTGAGAAATATACATACCTTTCTCATGTTATCAGTGAGAAAATGTGAGATTTATGAACTGTGATTCTTCTGTGTAAGAATATAGGCCTTAGGGGACCCATTAAAATACAGAAAGAAAATATTTTATTTTATTTCCCTGGATTCCCTAAAAAAGTGAATTATGTTGAATATGGTTCATAAAACCTCCTCAGAAGATAGATTTCCTGAATTTTTGAGAGTTCCATGGACCACTAGCAACTTTAGATATTTACTACAATGTCTATCTCTAATTATTTTTAAAGCTTCAATGATCTTTTAAGTTTCATTTTGTTCTGTTTGTAGAGAATAATTTTGGAGGCAGTAACCGAGCATCACTGAATTTTTAACTAGAAATTATACAGAAACTTTAATGAAGAAAATTTGTGTGGGCCCACACAAATTGAGAGAGAAATCAGAGTTGGCTTACTTATTCAGCCTTTCCTTGAGCACTTTTCATAGAGCACCATAGTTCATTGGTACTTGGTATACCCTAGTAGAGTTACACCAGCTCATTCTGTGTAACTAGTTATTCATTCAATTTGCATTTACTTCTCTTATTAGAAGGTGAGTGAGCTTTTTGAGAGGAAGGATTATATCCCCAGCAACTTAGCACAGTGCTTGGCACAGTTTCTAACCATTTTTCCATTGGATACTAATCTTATGTGCCTATAGGAGTGTTTATTTTTAGCCTGTGTATTTCTAATTTTTCGTGCATCATTGGCACTTATGTTCACTTTAATTGAATCTGCCCCCTTCTTTTCTTTTTCTCTTGAGGAAACTGAGACATTGAGAAACTATTGTCTTACTGACAAAATGCACTTTTAGAAACTTAATCTTGAACTCTTTCTACTACAAGTCCTGATAGCTCAGAGTGAACATAAATAGCAACTGTTTCTGTTTTGGCCGGAAATCCTGAGGGTCTTCCCCTCCCAGGTGGATTTTTTTTTCTTTTTTTGACTGAGGCCATTCTCTCTCTCATTTCTCATCTAGACTTAAGCACTGAACATGCATTGCCTCAGTCAAACTGAGACCTGGGAAAGACCTTCGCTTATAAAGGCCAAGGTCTCCTACTGCATCAAGACCATCTCTAGTTGTCTTATCTTGCTGCTGGACACAGATGACTCTGGAGGAGAAAGTGAGACCGTGACTTTTCACAGTTCACCTGCACTTAAATCCAATTTATTTGCAAGTCATGGCATCATCTTCCTGATGCCATGGCCCTCTTTGAGAATTAAAAACAAACAATAACAACATCTATGTTTCTAATTTTATTTTATGTTTGAAGGAAAACATTTCATTCTTTTCCGAATAACATCAAAAGTATATGTTTGAATCTTCCTTTTAGTAGAATTTTTTTGTTTGTTTTGTATTTGATGAAATTTGTACTAGGGTAGTAGCCCTTGCCAGGAAATAAAAACTCAAGAGTTTGACAAGAGCCAAACTACCCAATGGACATGGGAAAAGAGAAATGATAAAAATTTGGTATATGAAGAATAATGTAATGAATATAATGTAATGTAATGAACCAAGATCAGGTAAGTCCCTTCCAGTGTTTCCATAGATCGTTATCTTCTTTGGGGGCTGCAAAATGTTGTATCCAGAGGGAATGCAGGGCAATGTTTTTACTCCATTGATTCATATAGTAATTTGTGTAGTACATCATCATCATAGTAATGTATTTTTTAGAAGTAGGATTCTTCATGGAATCATAAACATCTTGTCAAATGAAATACAGGTCATTTTTGCATGAGGGGGTGATAAATGAGTAACCTTAATATAGCACAACTTTTTTTAAATGTTGTACCTTGGTTTGTGAATTTTAATATTTTTCTTTTCTTTCTTTTTTCTTTGCTTTGGTTCCCTTTCATGAAATTTCTGTGGACTTTAATCAGTTTGTAATAACTAAAGCATCTCGTCAATGAACATGGAATGTTCTCTTTTTGTCTAAGGCCAAAAAGTGCCACTGGAACCTAGAATTTGAGTTGGGATTCACTTGAAACTGAATGTCTTTAAAATTATCAGCCTTCCTTTTATAGCCTATAGATCAGCACAGTGCTATATAAACACTTGCCCTAAGCTTGTCCCTGTCTTTAGAACTGACTGAAAAGTAACTAAAAATTTGCCTTGGAGAGTTAGTTTGCATGCATGATTCCCTGGGTAATGCCAGAGGAAGCAGGCTGACTGGTTGTGTGAATGGTGGGGGGAGGAGGCTGTTCCCCCCTTTTCAAGTTAATGACATTTCCCTTACTCTCCTTCCTACTGTAAAAAAATGTGTTAAGAAAAACACACACTGATCATATCTAATGGCCTATGGTTCATTCCACACCCCTAGTCAATAGACTGCCAAGCAATCTAAACTCATTTGGGTCTTCTGACTCCTTATCCAGTGTCATTGCCATTAGATGTACATATGTACTCAAATAGAGCTTTTATATCATTAATATGGATAGTCCCTCCAGTAACCATATAACATCCATTCCTACCCATCCTATGTAACATTTTTCAGAATTCTGCCAGAAGGTCACCAGAAGAATTTCATTCAACATTCTAGGGACCTTTCTTGTTTTCTCCTGACATCAAGAGATTGACTGAGGTATTTTTGGCTATTCATCCATTGTACTTCATCCTCATGATATTGTCAGCTTTTTTAAACTAAAATCATGCATTTTCATGATAAAAGTCTTTCTTCCAGTTATTTTGTGAAATTCCTCATTTGTTATACACTTTGCCCACCCTGTGTTTTTCAATTGCGCATCAACTGGTACTTATTTTAATTCCTTGGATGTTTTTTTCTCCTGTGACTTTCTGACAAATAACAGTGGTAGAATATTGCTGTTAAAATGGGGGGTCTTTGCAGTAATCATCAAAACAATTTTATACTGGCTAAGAAACAGAGAGGTGGATCAATGGAATAGATTTGGTACACAATACACAGTAATAAATGACCATAGTAATCTACTGTTTGATTAAGAAATAAATTTCAGGGGCAAGAACTCACTATTTGACAAAAACTGCTGGAAAAACTGGAAAACATTTGGTAGAAACTAGGTATAGACTGATATCTTACACCATAAAATGTGACAGGGTCAAAATGGGTGTACAATTTAGACAAAAAAGGGTGATAGCATAGGCAAATTAGGAGAGCATCGAAAATTTTATCTCTCATATCTATGGATAGGAAATGAATTTATTACCAAGCAAGAGGTAGAGTGAGTTACAAGATGTAAAATGGATTATTTAGAATATATTAAATTTAAAAGTTTTTGCACATACAAAACCAATGCAGCCAAGATTAGAAGGGAAATTGGAGGAAAAAAACTTACAATCTCTCTGATAAAGGCCTCATTTCTCAAGTATATAGAGAACTGAGTCAAATTTATAGGACTACAAATCATTCTCCAAATGAAAAATCATCAAAGAATATAAATCGGCAGTTTTCAGAAGAAGAAATCAAAGCTCTGAATACTTAATTAAAATGCTTTGAATAACAGCTAATTAGAGAAATGTAAATTAAAACAACTCTGAGGTGCAACCTTACACCTGTCAGATTGGCTGACATGACAGAAAAGAAAAATGACAGATACTGGAGGTGATGTGGAAAAATTGGGACACTCATGAACTATTGGTGGAATTGTGAATTCATCCAAAACATTCTTGGAGTACTTTGGAACTATACTCCAAGGACTATAAAACTGTGCACACTCTTTGGCCTAGAAATACCACTATTAGGTCTATATGCCACAGAGATTTTTTTTAAAAAAGAAAAAGACCTATATGAACAAAAATATTTAGAACAGCTCTGTGCTGATGAAGAATTGGAAATGAAGGGCATGCCTATCAACTGGGAAATGACTGAGCAAGTTCTGGAATATGATTGTGTTGAAATACTATGGTGCTATAAGAAATAAAAAGCAGGGTGCTTTCCAAAAGTCTGGGAAGACTTATATGAGTTGATGCAAAATGAAATGAGTAGAACCAGGAGAACATTGTACCCAGTAAGAGCAACACTGAATTATGATCAACTGTGAATGACTTAGCTGTTGTCAGCAATGCAGTGGTCTAAGACAGTTATAAAGGACTTATGTTGAAAAATGCTATTCACCTCCAGAGAAGGAACTGATGAAGTCTGAATTCAGATTGAGGCATTCTTTTTTTTACTGTTTTGTTTTGTTCTGATTTCTTTGGCAACATTGCTAATGTGGAAATATATTTTGTGTGACTTCACATGTATGATCTATATAATATTGCTTGCCTTCTCAAGACAGGCAAGAGAAGGAGGGAGGGAGAAAATTTTGAACTCGAGTATAAAAAAGGAATGTCTATTTGTTTTACATTTAATTTAGAAAAATAAAATATATAAAATAGAAAGTACACTAAAATAAATTTTAAGAAAGAAAACTAAAAATAATAGAGATCTTTGTTTCTGGTAGAAATTTTGGGCCATTAAAAGACTTTATAGTTTCCAAAAGACCATCTTTTCCAAAAAGCCTGTCTTCCTCCTTTTTAATCCTGACCCCATCTCATTATAATTTGGAATTCTCTCTTAAAAGTCTGTAGGTTGTTCAGTTAACTGCATCTCATTACTTGGACAATTGACAATCTTAATGTACTTATTTTTTCCTGTGTAAGCAATAAGGTCTAACTGTTGCAGAGTTAGGGACCCCTCTAAGGAGATTCAGTGTTCCAGGACTTGATGCAAGAAAGATGTCGTCTACAAACAGGAGCATCTGGAGGGAATCCCTCCACAGGAAATGTCTATTCAACTTGGACTAAGCACTAGATCTCCTACTTGACATTGGCAAGTACCTTTGGCAAGCAGATGCCCTCCCCATTTTATTCCTCTTCTTATATTTATGATCAGAAGATCATTAAAGAAGGTTATATCTGCTATATCTATCAAGGAATCTTGAATGATTTTGATGTATGGATGGGGCAGATATCTTTTTGGAAGACAACTTAAGGTTGTGTTTTGCTCAACTGAGTCAAATGCTTATTTATGAGGGACACAGAATAAGATTAGTAGGATCTTAAATTTTCTATATACTTCAGTCAGATGCAGGATAGTAAAGATATGGTCTACTATGGGATATTGTTTGCAGATGCTTTCCTTTTCCTAATAAAACCCTCATTAAGGATGACTCAGTGCAACATAGCTGAGTGGAAAAAGCACTGACTCCAGCATCACAGGACTTTGGTTTAAATTTAGTCTTTGAAATGTATTGCTTGTGTGATCATGGGGAAATCACTTAATCTCTCTTACCATTTCTATAATGAAGGGGTTTGACTGGTTAGTATCTAAGGTCTCTTCTAACGCTAAATATATTATCCTATAATGTATGCATAGAACATACAATTTCTATTATTTTTCTATGATTCTTTCTGTTTATATTGTTTTTGTGTGTATGGTTTTCCTGGTTCAAATTAAGTTACATTGAATTGTTTCATATAATACTTTTATCTTTTCATTGTTTTCATCATATTCATAGTACCATTCTACTGCTTTCATTCACATTATGTTTACCTTTTTCCGGTTGATGGACATTATCAATTTTTTCTAGTTTTTTTGTATCTACAAAACGTGTACTATGCAAGCATGTAACAAAAATGTTGCAAACATTTTGATATATAAGGGACCTTTTAAAGAGATTGATCAATTTTGTTTTAATTGATACCTTATGGCTTAAATCATTTCTTCATATATCCTTTCTCATTTCCCTATCTACCCAACCATTCCTTTCAACAAATACTTTTTCAAAAGAAAAAAAAAAGGAGAAAGTTAAAAAAAAAACATTGAAGACATTACCTGTGTCTGGAATTGGTTGCGTTTGTGTGTGAATTGCTTTATGCAATATTCTATACCTGTAGTTTCTCATCTCTGCTGACAGCAGAGAAGTACATTCTCTCATTTTTTCGCTGGCCTTGATTATTTTAATGACAGGGTGTTCAATGTTGTTTATTGTTTATCTTTTGTTTTGTTTTTAACCTTTTTTTATTCTTAACAGTTTGTTGTAATTGGGTACATATTTTCATGGATTGCCTTACTTTACTTTACATCAGTTAGTTTTCAACTGAAATCTCCATGTTTGCAATATCTTACCAAATAGTACCAAATATTAAATTCCATTTTATTCATATACTAAAATTTTCTTAACCATTCATTCCCCAAGGGATGAGAAACAGCTTTGCTTCTAGTTCTTTGCTGCCACAAAAATGTGTTTACACATTTAAAATCGTTCTGAGTGGGTTCTACACATTATCGGGAAGGAAGAGGAATGAATAATGAAAGACCAAGCTAGCAATGGATCAAGTTTAATAAACTTTTTCAGTTGTGAGAAAAGATAACGGAATAGGACAGTAGATTGGAAAAGTACTGAATCTTGAAAGGGCTTTCAATTAGAGTTAAGATCTTTGAGTATCTCTAGTTGAATCCCTTTGGTTTACAGATGAGAAACATGTTTAAAGAAATTATTTGTCTGAGGTCATATAGGTAGTATGTGTCAGAGTCCAAAGTTGAGGCCATGTCCTTGATTGCATTGCATCTAGGAAGTTTTAAATTTATTTTACTACTTAAGTGGGAGATTTCTAGGGGGTTTTTTCCCTGTCAAATCATTAACAAAGTGTTTCTTTTTATACAAATTTATTATTTTAGGTGGTTACCACTTAAAAATAATGCCATATCCTTGTGGCATGAAGCCAAAATCTCTAATAAAATATGATATTAAGCATTCCATGAAACAGTGAGGGAAGCAAAGATAGGAATAGGTTTCTGACTTAGGTTTCCCGCTATAGCCTAGCTGATTTTTTGCATCCTATACAATACTAACCTTCTCTAAAAAATATCTAGGTGTTCCTTGAACTCATTTATCCTCATTGCTTTGGTTTCCTTCCTTGTAATATGTTCCATATGTTTCATACCCTTTTCAGGAAATAGTTTTGCTTAAGTTCTCTATTAACCTCCAGTTTCTTAACATTTATGTTATTGCCCCTTCCCTTCAACCTAACCTTCCTCCTGCTTTGATATACTTAACAATATGGTGGGGAAGAAGGGGTGCTGTCTTGGGGTTTGCAATTTTTTTCAGTCAGGCTACCTCATCCTCTATCATTTTTATTAACAAGAACAGTCAGCTTAAGTTTTCATTAAATTTAAGATTTTTTCCTCTCCTTTATGTTGCATGTTACGATGCAATTAGCATATCTGTGGTGTGGCAGCCAGTACTACATGCAGTATTCTAGAAATGGATGTATAACACATGTCTTATGTAAATGATAATGTGTTGTTTGTTTTAAGTTTGTCCTCTTTCTCTGTGAACTCAACTTAATAAATTGTGTTTGCCGTTCTTGAGGTTACTCTGATGGCTTTGCAGATTATACCACCTTCTGTAATGGCTTTGCAGATTATACCACCTTCTGTAACCACTATGCTCCCATATTCATCTATGAAAATCCTTTCACTGGGCCACCCAGAACTACAAATCAATCGTGTCCCTTCATTACAAAACCTTGCTGTCATTTTGTTCTTTTCTTCCTCTATTTTTCATACCTACTTGTTTGGCTATATTGAAATTATAGTTTTCAATTGTAAGTTGTTTTAAAATTTTCCTTAAATTATATTTTGGTGGGTTCAGCACTAAGCACCGGACCATACCTGTATGGGAAATTAACAAATGTTGTCAGTGTCCTTTCGTTTCATCCTAAGAGTAAGACTATACCCCTCTTCTTCTTCCCCCACCATTTCCTTTCATTCCTAAAGAATATGAATTTTATTATAGAGTTTAAGAAAACTATTTCTTAACAAACATCTACTTTGCCATGGTACCCTAAGAACCATGGGACTTCTTCTGACTTTCAACTATCTATGTGTTTTCTCTATTAGAATGTAAGCTCCTTGAGAGCAGCAGCTTCCTTTCTATTTGCATTTCTATTGCTTCGCATTAAGTGCTTAATAGATGCTATGTTCATTCATTCATCCATTCATCCATTCTTTCATTTGTTTGACTTAAATTACTTACAATGAGCTGGTAACAAGGCTGTATTTAGTTTTGTTAGCAATACTGAAGCTTAGAGAAGAATTCATAGAGAGGCAGAGGGACACAGTGGAAAGAGTCTTTTAATTGGAATTGAATCTCCTAGCTTCAAATCCCTTCTCTGCCCCTTAAATACTGTGTGACTTGGGCAAGTGACTTAACTCAAGGACTCATGTTTCTTCATCTGTAAAATGAAAGGTTTGAACTAGACCAGGAGTTCTCAAAACATTTTTATGGCATAGGACACGTTCACAGTCTGGTAAAGCCTATGTACCCATTCCCAGAATAATGGTTTTTAAATGCATAAAATAAAATATGTAGGATTAAGGAGAAATCCAATTATTTTGCCATATAGTTATCAAAATATTAAAATTTCATTGACTCTAGCTTAAGAACACCTAGAATACATGATATTTGAGATTCCTTTCTGCTTTAAATCTATGAATCATTGATAGGGAGAGAAATTATTGCTTGTTTTGGGAACACAAAAAATAAATGTGTCAGAAAGAGAAACTCATACTTCTAATTAGAAACTGATATAGCCAGAATTTTTGACACACCTTTTTTCTAGATTTCCATATAAAGAACTGGAGATGAAAGATTCCACTTGACTTTTCACAGTAGGCTTTTCTCTTACATGCAAAGCGAAATGAGGAAGTCTGGGTAGGTCTCATATATTTGGGTTTTGTTTCTTGCTGTTAGTTGATGCAGATGCCCACAGGTGAGAGACTTAATGTTTTTGCTAATAAGTGGGGTGACATTTTCAGATGGGATTAAAAAGAGGTGGATGAGAGCTTGTTGCACAGACTAACTCACATTCCTCAGAGTCCTTTTTTTGAGAATTTCATTTTTACCTCCTTATTCTCTAGGCCACTATTTAGCTTCAGGTATCAGCTAGTTTCTCTAGAGGGGTAAAAAATGAAAACAAAACAAAACAACCAGTATTGAATTTCTATCATTAACCACCTCCCCAGGTAACTCCCTTCCCCCCATGACTCTTATCTCCCTCCTGATGACCCCTGGAAAGAGGAGAAAAGGTTGAGAAGGGCCAGGAGAAACTTTTACCCACTGGACAATGCTTCTGTTGAAGAAGATATCAAAGGGGTAGAGACTTCCACAAAAGGGAAAACTCAATGTAGAAGAAAGGGAAAGAGACCTTGGAAGGGTGAGTGCACATGAGCATCATATGTGAAGATGCCAATTACTGCCTCTTTGAGCCCAAATATAGTCTGAATCTGCATGCCATACTGCTCTTTTCTGTCACAAAGGAACATGTCATATATTTGTCATATTGACATTGTTAAGCAATAACATTATGAGTTTTTAAAAATGTTAGTAATTATAAATTACATACCAAATGGTTTAGGGAGAGAAGCATTTTATTATCTATTGTTATAGAAGTGCTTCTCTTTAGAAATTAGTTCATGGTAGAGCTTAGGAGCTTTTGGCAGTACTTCTATTCTTACCACTGCTTTTTCTAGACAATTGTATGCTACTTGGGGCAAAGAATAGTGCCCCCATCCAGCCTTCTGTACAATTACACTTCCTTCACCATGTTCCATGTATATATAGGCACATATACATATAAAAATACACAGGCATGAGTGGCATAATTATCCTCCTTCTCCTCTATATACTTTCTTGTCCTAATGGTGTCAAAGAAAGGTACCCAAAGTATTTAGTTAGATCAAAGAAGTCGTCACATTGCATCAGTATGCCTTAATTTACTCTTTGTGAAATAATTATCTGAAATTCTATATGAAGCCCTAAATAGATATTAGTGCCCATTTACAAGGAATGAAGCCAGGAGATCTGTTTTCCCTACCTTTTATCTTTAAATTCATTTGTTTTCATTGCTATTCATGAGAAGAGAGCTTTAAATCAGGTCAGCTGTTGATTCATTAAGAGTATTAAAGGATATTTGGTGAAATTCCTAAGCAGTAACGTCTTCAGACGATAAAGAATATTAGTTAAAACTAGAATATATAAATATATATGCATACACACATATACATATATACATACACACACATATACATACACATAAACACACACACGAGGCCAGAAGAAAGAAAACCACTCTGAATTTCAAGATGATTCTAAACATTATTGTTTAGTTGTATCAGTCGTGTTTATCTCTTTATGACCCTGTATGGGAATTTTCTTGATAAAGACACTGGAATGGTTTGCCATTTTCTTCTCTAGCTCATTTTACAGATGAAAAACTGTTAAGTGACTTGCCCAGGGCCGCATAACTGGCAAGTGTCTGAAGTCAGATTTGAATTCAGGAAGGGTAAGCCTTCCTGACTTCAGGTCTGATATTCTATCCACTGTGCCATGTAGCTGCTCCAATTCTAGATTTATCACTGGTAATTAATTATTTTCTTTTTTTGTTGTTGTTTTGCTTCTCAGATTTAAAATTTGGGGACAATTTAAAAAATATGGCTATCATAGCATATCTGAATGAACTTTCCTTTTCTTTGGGGAGTGACTTAGTAGAATGGGGGCAGGAATAACACTTTTTATTTAATAGTTATCAGAAGCAAATATAATCTGCCATGTTTGGTGAATCAGACATAGAAGCCTTTTAGGCAGCACTTTATAGAGTCTCCTGAGAATTTTGGCTTCCTTAATTAGCTTCCATTTATATCTATTTGAGAAAGATTTATGTTTCATGGGTTCCTGAGGATAGATTTTTGTCATCTTTTCCTCCCTTTTCTCACTTTTAGTTTTTAGTTACACCTACACATGTGTACTCCTTGCCCATAATGTGTGTCCTCCTCTTGCCTTCTCTTCCTGGCATCCTTGTTGGTAGAATAAATCTTATAAAGTCTTGCCATTAGAGTTAAAGATCTTCCCTTGTCCATTAATAAGTCTCAGGTGAAGCCCATTAAGGGAAGCTTGATTAGGTGAGGTTTATTTTGTAGGAGGGCCCCTACCTTTTGTTAATTAATGATGCCCTGGGTTTTGATGCCCTCTGGCTCTGAAAAGTGTGTGTCCGTGTATATGTATATATTTGTGTATACATGCACACATTCATGCACACGCATATATATACATACACACACACACACACACACACACACACATATATATATATATGTGTGTGTGTGTGTATGTATATACTCTGACGTAAGATGAGGTTTTGTCTTGGAGACTTACTCTTTGGAAGACGATTTGTTTGCCAGATGAGACTCTGGGGAGCTGTTAAGGAGTGCCTCCCCCTTTGAAAACCCCAATGCCCAGATGTTTGTGCTTCTCTCTCTGGTAACTATGTATGCATGTAATGGTCAGCCAGTTGGATCTGTCTGCTGATCTATAATGTATGTATTGCTTATGGTCAGACAGAAGCCCTATCTGTTGGTCTTAATTTCTCTGCTTGTATTTTCTCCATTAGTATGTGTAGTTAAAGAAGATTGTTGACCCCTCAAAAGTTGTTTTCCTTTTAGAAAAGCTGATCAAAGTGTCTGTCCTAGTAGGTCATCCTGGGCATACTAGGGTGCTTACTGCTACAAGGCTTTTGGAATTTTCTCTCATGATGCGAACCATCTGATGTTCTATCTTCTTCATGAAGGAAAGAGTCATTTGCCATTGATCAGGATTTTCAGAAATGTTTAAATTATACCCCAATTAATTTAATTGGCATCATTTGGAGGATGTATTTTAATTTCTTGTATTCTGTAATTATATTTATGTGGTCTGTGAATTTAACTTTTCTCTTAAGTGGTTTTTTCCTATCAAATTTGGTTAATCCCAAAGGTGGTGAGTGCTACTACCCTTTAACAGGTTAGATAAGAGATAAAGAAACAGAAAAGCAGTGGTCATGGAACCTCTCTTATTTTAAGAATAGCTGCCTTATACAAAGCACATTATGATTTATAAAGTGCTTGATGAATCTCATTTTTATCTCCACAATAACATTGGAAAGCAGGTACTCTCATTATCCTGATTTTGCAGATAAGGAAGCGAAGTTATAGGTTAAATGACTTACCTTGGGTCATACGCTCGTAAGTGTCTAAGCCTGAGTTTCAACCCAGTTCTTCTACTTATTCAAGCTTGTTCAGATCTTTTTGCATCCTGAGGCTATTATTCAGAAGGTTAGCTATGCCTACCCTGGTACATTTAGTATTGCAGTCAGGATTAAGAGCAATCATCCTGAGCTTAGATTCCTAAATTAAGTCCACTTGCTTCACATGTAGTATTGAAGTAGCTCAAGTTTGGAGAGTAAGGGTATTTCACTAGTCCAAGAAGCTACCATTCCAAAAGGCCTGGTTCTAATGGAATTAGTTTATGAACACCTACCAGCCCACACTCAAATTTCAATGCTTTGAGTAAAGCATTTATTAGCCTCATCTTTATCTATATAATATTTTCTTACCTTTAAATACAAAGAAAAGAAACTTTTGAGATGGGATATGAATAGATATAATTACAATTCCTATACTTTTGAGGTTTTGCTTGAGAATGTACTCTTCTCCTTGTATTAATACTTTGAGCAGGGATATGATTTCTAGGTCCTCATTTGTAATGGAAAAATGTTTTTCTACTCCCACCATTTCTTATCTTTCTCTACCTTCCATTTTATCCCTTGCTAAAATGTCTCTAATCCAAGAGATGTTTTCTTTCATCTTGTCTAAGAAAAAGTAGGCATTGAGAGTTTATATCTATACCATGCACTGTAGAGTTGGGTAGGTTTAGGTTCTTGTCATATTTTAGGTTCCAAAAAGCACTTGAAGTAATAAGAAAAGCAACACGTGCAACCCAAGGGACTGAGAGCTCAACTGAGCTCATGAATTGAAGGGTGACCTTTTTTTATAGCAACTTTTGTCACCTGAGTTCACTTTTTTAGGTATATAGAAGTCCATCTTGTAATGTAGTGTACTTGTGACATCATAGTTGATTCAGAAAATAATTATAAATTTATTAATTAACTTTATTTTAAAAATCTTTTGAATTCTTTTAACAAGTGAAGCTGTTAAACACAAGAAATCTGGCATCCATGAGTTTTTGTTAGTTTAGAAAAAACAAGGAAAAACTCAGTCATAAAATGATGGAAATTGTACTTTTTTGGATATAAGCAACTTGTGTATTTTTTTTTGGTTATTGTAGGGTACAATTTCCAGAAAAGAATTTAAAATTAAAACGAGAAGACATTGCACCAACTCCCTGAATACAATTCTTTTTCCATATGAAAGTTTGTATCATATAATGAATACTGGAAGGGGATTCAGGGAACTTTTAAAATTTATTTCCATCAATAAGGAGCCCAGTGACCATGGACAAGTCACTTTTGGACCTCTTCTTACCAAATCTATCCATGGGTAATTTAGACTCAATATTACAGGTCTTTTTTAATTCTAAAAGTCTATGAATCAGATATTCAAATTAGATGATGAGCACTTAACAAATGTTCGTGGATTGATTAGCATAACTGAGCAAGGTCACCTGAGCTTTAATCATCTGCATGTTCATCTGAGGCCAAAATGTTTAGCTTCCTCCTTACGAGATTGGCCATGAAATAACTAATAATTCAACTAATTTCCTTCTTGTTTGCTTATCTCATCAATTAAATGGAGTATTTGTGAAGCATTTTATTCTTGGAGAAGGAAATGAACGAAGGGACTTGCTTCTCATTTCATACAATTAGCCTTTGCTCCTGGCATGAAGTCTTGAGAGCTATTCTTACTGAGCTACAACTTATAATGTATTATTTGTAAAGGGTAAAGGAAAAGATGAAAGTTTAGTATTAATAACATCATAATATCAAATAATTTAGAGCTTGATAGGGACATTAGAGATAATCTAAACCAAGATCTTCATTTTACAGATGAAGAAACTGAGAATGATAAATTTAAAGCTGAGGGAGATCCTACATGGTCATCAAGTACAACCTCCTCATTTTATAAGTAAGGAAAGTGGGACTCAAATATCTTAAGTATCTTGGCCAAACACATACAGACAACAAGTAGAGGAGGTGGGATCTAATTCTACAAAAATCAGTCAGTAAACAATAAGTGCTTGCCATATGTCAGGCCCTGTGCTAAGTGCTAGAGATTCAAAGAAAGAAAAACACATCATCAATTATTTAACTTTTTTTTTAAAATAAATTTTATTGATTCTTTTGCTTTTGTGTTGGACAAAGTTTTCTCTATACCTCTCCCTATCCTCCATCCATTTATCTCATATTACAATTCTTAAACCAAAAAAAACCAAGAAATGAAAAAGGAGAGAAAAAATCAAAATACCAATCAATATATTGAAAAAAATCTGAAAAAAAATATGCAATATTCAATATCCTTGGACTTCACCTCTAAAGATGAGTATGAGAAGCTGTGTCTTCTCATGTATCTTCCCTGGGGGCATGTTTATTTTTTGTAATTTTGCAATATGGTGATTCTTTCCATTAATATAGTTTTAGTCATTGTATATGTATATATTTTTTTAAAAATCTGCTTATTTCACTTTATATCTGTTCCTATAAGTTTTTCCATATTTCTTTATATGGAATATAGTCATCTTTTACTAGACAATAATATTTCATTATATTTATGTACTATGTTTTTTTTGCCCATTTTCTAAGTGATAAGAATCAACTTTTTTCTACTTATTTGGAACCACAAAGACTCCTGCTGCAAGAAATACTTTGGCATATATGGAGCACTTCCTTTTTAACAATTGCATACTCACTTTAAATGTCTAGTAGTGGGATCTTTGAGTAGAAGGGGATGATTATGTTAGTCACTTTTTTTTGTTAATTCCATTTTGCCATAGTGACATACTAATTTACAGAGCCTCCAACAATAATTGATCAGTGTATCTATCTACATCCCTTTCAAGACTTGTTGTTCCCACGTTTTGTCATTTTTACCAATTTTCTGGTTATAAAAGTATTTGCATTTTTCCTAAAAAAAGATTTAGTGTTTTTATATAGTTGTCATAACTTGCAGTTCTTCTTTTGAGAACTGCTTGTTCATATTCTTTGGCCAATTATGTATTAGGGAATGACTTTTGGGCTCAAATATTTCTGTTGTTTATATATCAAACTTTCTAAGAAATCTGATAGAATTGTTTTTGTTTCCTGTTTGATGGCTATCTTTCTCATCCTTGTTATTTTTAGTTTGGTTTGTATCATGTAATCATAATAATATATATTTTGTATTGCCTCTATCCTTTGTTTATTTAAGAATGTATCTGCTAGCCATAGCTTTAAAAGGTATTTGATCTGCTCCTTTTAATATTTTATGGAATGAGATTTAATATCCAGGTCATGAATCATTTTGAATTTATTGTGAAACATGTTTTGCTAAGTCTAATTTTTACCAGACTATCTTCTAGTTTTCCCAGCAATTCTTATCAAACGGAATTATTCCCCAAGTAGCTTGCATTTTAACATGGAGAAAGGAAAGGAAAACATGTAAATAGACACATCCAAGACAGATACAAAATAAAAAAGGGCATAGATGGTACAGTTGATAGAACCAAATCCTTGGATACATAAAGATCCTTCTTCATGAGTTCAAGTTTGGCCTCAGACACTGATTAGCTTGCGTGATCCTAGGCAAATCACTTAGCCTGGTTTGCCTCAGTTTCCTCATCTGTAGAATGAACTAGAGAAAGAAATAGCAAACTACTACAGTATCTTTACCAAGAAAACCTCAGATGGGATCATTAAACGTCATACATGACTGAAACAACTCAGAAAAAAAAAATCCAAGAGGGTAAGGCCCTATCACCTAAAGAGGGTTTAGAGGACTGAGAAAGAGCTCCTACAGAAGGTCTGATTTGAGCTAAGTCTTGAAGGAAGTCAGGGAAACTAAGAGGCAAAACTGAAGGGGCAGAGCATTCCAGGCATGGGGAAAAGTACAAAGGCATTGGACACTTTAAGTGGATTTGAGAAACTAAACATAGACCAGCATATCTGGATTATAGAGGGCAAGGAGAAGTGTAAAGTGTAAGGAGATTGGAAAAGTTTTGAAGATTTTTAAATATCGGAGAAGTTCAAATTTGATCCTTCATATATTAGGGAGCCCCTGATACTGAATTCAGAAGAGGGAGGAGTGACGCAGCAAGATGCTTCCTTCATTTTAGGAAAATCTCTTGGGCAATTGAATGCAGCATGGATTGGAGTTAGGAGAGACTTGAAGTAGAGAGACCAATTTAAAAGGGCAGTTGTAGTAGTCTAGGTGAGAGATGATAGGACTTAAAGTATAATGGGGGTTGTGCCAAATGGAGAGGAGACATACGTAAGAGATGTTGTGAAGGTAAAATCAATAAAATATTGTCAATAGATAGTCTATGAATTGGTACCACATTTTAGGAAGACTGACATCTTAGAGAAGGTCTAAAGTTCCTATTATGAGGTTCAGTTGAAATAGTTAGCAGTGTTTAGCCTCAACAAAATTTAGAATAAGCATTGTAAGTTGTCTTTTAAGTATTTTAAGGGCTGAAATTGTTATAATCATTGTTTTTGTCCTTAATTCTTCAAGAGGACCATGACATTAGGAAGGTGATGTCAGGCAAGTGAATTGAATTTAAGTGAGGGAGGGCTGTACAAAGTCACCAGCCTCAATTTGTCCTCTGAGTCCAGTGGCAAGATATAGATCAGGATGACTGGAGATGGCCCTTATACAGTGGGAGACCTTGGCCTTTTTAAGCTAAGGTCTTTCCCTGGTCTCAGTTTCACTGAGGTCATGCCCATTCAGTGATTAAATACAGTTAAGAAATGAGGCAAAGAATGACCTCTTTTACTTGGTCATAAAAAGAAAAAAAAAAATCAACTTGGGAGGGGAAGACCCCCTCAGGGTTTCTGGACAAAACAGAAACAATTGCTATTTATATTCACTCTGAACCAGTTGGGCTGGGAAATAGTGATGGCCAATCACTGAGAGCCTAAGGAGCAGGGCTTAGAAGACAAAGAGTCAGAGTGGTGTTTGATAATAAGGAAGAAACTTCCTAATTGTTAGAGCTATCCTAAAGTGGAATGGGCTGCCTAATACTGTATTACCATATTTAATATTCAAAAAGAGAAGAAGCATGCTTCTATGTATGGTTATTACTTCTCACACTTCTTTTCATTTAAGATGTATTTTTTACTGGTTTTTTTTTGTATTACCTATATTTTCCTCATAGCACTTCTTTTTCTCCTCCTAGAGAACTATCTCTTATAATAAGAAGAAAAGTTAAAAAGAGAGAATAAAAGAAAAAAAGAGAAAAAAATGAGCAAACCCAATTCAAGCCATCAAAAAAAAATCTGATATAATATGCAATGTTTCATACTTGTGAATCCCTGCCCCACATTTTCTCATGAGTGGTAGGAAATATTTGAAGAATATGGGGGCCATGTTCTTTAGGTTTTTAAAATGTTAATGTTTAGTTATTTTGCTTATTTTTCATAAAAGTTCTTTATATATATTTTTGTCCTTGTGTACAGTTCCCTAGCTCTGCTTGCCTTTCTCTGCATCTCTCTTCATCGTGTTTGTGGTTTTTTTTATACAAAATGATATCCCCTTACATTTATGTAACACAATTTGTTTATCCATTTGCATTAATTTTGTTTCTGAGTCTTCACTACTAAAAAAAATGCTGCTGTAAATATTTTGAAGTCTTTTTGTTAGTGAATTCCTTGCATTATATAACTAGCCATGGCATCTACAGATCGGGTATAGACATTTTATTTTTTTAAATAAAGCCATTTTATTTTCATAATTTCAGATTGTTTTCCAGAATTCTCCCCCTCTGTTTCCTTGACTCATTTGCAGAGGAATTCCTATCCTTAAAGCAAAAACCATGTTTACATTTTCTGAATCAACCATGGGAAAATAACTTCTGAGCCCTCAAAGTAACTACATAAAAAAAAACTGACAAGTTTTTGTCAGCCAATTAAATATAATGAACTGCTTCTGTGTGTGCGTAGATAAGACTGTTGCTTTTGTGGGCAGTGGGTTGAGGAAAGAACTCTCAAAGAAACTGAAGATGCTTTAATACTCTATGAGTTTGATGAGTGATGTGGCCAATATAATACTAAGATGGAAAGATCATGGTAATGTAAAGGGAGAGGTGAAGAAGGTGAAGTTGAGCTGGAGATTTTTTACAAGACTTCTCAGACACAGCTGATATAACTGCCTCTCATGGAATTTTTAAATTATGTCACTGTTCTATGCCATCTTCCATAGCATCTGATGGATAATTCCAGTGAATATGTGCTCTCATCAATAGAGTACTGCCTCCAGTAATATAAATTACAATTGATCCTTGCCTGCCAATCCCATGTAGCATTTACCCATTTTCTCTCAGAAGTGTGTTTCAAACAATCCACAGTGTGTCAGAGGCCATTTTTTTGAGCTCTCTCAACATTATTAGAGTATCTATTGAAAACATAGACAGTTTACCTGACTCCGTGTCTAGCCTACCTTCTTTTTCAGATTTCTGCGGTGATATGTTTTATGTTGTTCTCCTTTTAACTTCATTTCTTGTGATATGTAAGTAACGTGTATATGGTCAATGTACCAGTGCCTTGACCAATATGTGATTGATCCTCAAGTACAGTTTTTCAGAGACTTCAGTTTTTCATGACTTGCAATCCCATAGGAGCAGCCGCAGAAAACTGGTGCTAAAAAATGTGGTCTTGGACTTCTGGCTAAAATAGTACTCTCTCAGGACCTCAAAGAACTACAGTCCTCCTAAAAAAAACCTTAGGTACTTAAAAAATGCAATAAGAGGGGACAAAATTTAAAAAAAACAGAGAAATGGCTAAAACCTCCATTAGGGAGCCTTTCAATCAATCACCATCAAGCCCATTTATGAACCACCATTGGAGACAGAATCAGCCTAACACTCAAAACAGCCTCTATACAGCATAGTTCCCAGCATGCCATGCCACTAACCAGAGCGTGTAAGAGATCAAAACATGTAAGAAGGTAGGTTGGAAGGAAATACCTAATTAAGATTTATATCTGTGAACTCATCCATAAAACAGATGAAATCTAAATGTATTAAAAAACAAAGTTCAATAATACACTGTTTACAAGAAACACTCATGAAGCATAAAGATGCAGAGGCTGGAGTAGCATCTTTTCTGCTTCAAGGGTCCTTAAAAATCAGGGGCAGCAATCATGACCACAGAGAAGACGATAGTATAGATGTGATCGCAATATGTAAATATGGAAACTGTGCTTACAGTTACCATAATGAATCAATATCAATACTTACAGAATATATATGTATATGTAAATATGCATACATATGTTTGTATGTACATACACAGACTGAATATCACAGCATCTAAGAAATTAAAGGACAATTCAAATTGGAGAAAGAAGTAGACAGTAAAAAAAAAAAACTATCATAGTGGAAGACCATGATGTACCCACTTCAGCCATAGACAAACCTAACAGATAGATAAACAAAAATAAATTAAATACCTTAGTAGAATTTTAGAAAAGTTATATATGGTAGAAATATAGTGACTACTGAAAGGGAATATAAAAGATATGACTTTCTTTTGTATGCATGGCATTTTTACAAAAAAGAAACCAAATATATTAGAGCACCAAAAAAATCATAAAAATATGTTTAAAAAAGCAGAAATACTAAATACATCCTTCACTCAACAAAATGCAATGAACATATGTTTAATAAAGGATCTCTGGAGAAAAGATTAAAAATTAATTCAAGAAAAATTTATTTACTACTAAAAAATTTCTGGGTCAAAGTAAAAACTGTAGAATGATTAAAATCTATCAGCAATGAGACAACAACTAAAAATATTTAGAATGCACCTACAATCTTAAGGGAGAAATCTATATCTCTAAAGGTTCTTATCAACAAAAGAAAGAAAAAAGGAGATCCATAAATTAGGAGAGTTACAAAAAAAACTAGAATAGCAAATACACCACTAAACACCAATTAAACACCAAATTAGAAACTCTATAAACACCAAAAATGGGACTGGTGAAATTGAAAGAAAAAGGGGATGGGGGAGTGGCTTTTATTTTAGGGACATTATCAAGTTCATTAAACTAGTTTTGCAATTTCCAAAGGTAAACCAGTTTCATCTTTTGTTCAATTTTAGGGATACAACACTATCTTATGCCTCATATAAAATATATGATTTATGTAATAGATGTCAGAATAAAATGCCATTAAAAATTAATAACCATGCAAACCATAGAGAGCAAAGTTTCATCCATGTGAACATGATGTAGATAATTTAGAAAATTGGATAATTTGTTGATTGAGGGAGTTAAAGGAAAGGCATGAGATGTACTAAGAGCATGTTGCTATAAGTAAATAGAAGTCAGTTTGTGAGTTTGTTGGATTTCAGATAGCTAGCATAGGATAGGAGGGGCCAGGAAAAGAGAAAAGGCCATGGAATATGTGAATAATTAACATGGTAAATGTGTTTGGAAGGGGGTGTGGCAAAAATGTCTCTGGCACAGTTCTAAATTTTCTCAATTTATATTGGTTAGGCAAGAGGAAAGACATGACTTGAAAATTGTGCCATGGGGAGGGAAAACTCATTGGTTTTTGAAGACCAAGTGGCATATTGAAACATTTATCCTGTAACAATGATCATCATAAATGAGCACATTGACAAATCAGTGTTCATTTTTATTTTCACTTTCAAACACCAGGAGGTTTTTGAAAAATCATCCAGCTGCTTAGCATGACATTTCCAAAAATAAGAATTGTTGAATTGTACAAAATCTGGGATTGTGTTGATATATGCGTTAGAAGCAAATGAAATTTTGCCCCTCTAGAACTGGCTTCACAGTGCTAGGATCATTAAGAGAATGAGATGAATGAACAAGAATTTAGATTTCCCTCCAATGGAAGGACTGATAAGCTATAAGATAGAAATTAAAAACAAAACAAAACAATGAACATAAATAATCTACATACTGTACAGTCAGTCCACAAATGAATTGAGTGCTGTCTTGTCTTATAGAGATGTGATTATGGAAATAATAAAATATTTCATAAGAACTTAGAAATACTTATTTGAAAGACATTGTCTAATCTCCTTAAGCATATGCATGATATTGACACTTTATCTTAGAAACTGCCTATATAGGAAAAACTTTTTTGTATTTATCTTTCTTACTGTAATAGCAAATTATACAAAAGATGTATTGCAAAACTCTTAAATAAAGCAATTCAAAGGAAATAATGTCCAGGGAATAAGGCAATCTAAACCTCCACTCTATCCTCAAGTTTTCTCTCTGCAAAATGAATACAGAACATAACATGGGAAGTGGGGGAGGGGGAGATAATATGTGAAAGATCCTTGGAAGAAATGTGAGTAGCAAACTTTCTGCATTTAAAATATCTTAAATATCAGGGAATATATGTTACAATCCTTTATCAAGAGAACCTTTTCTCTCTCTTGTGGTTACAAGGTGGGAAAAAGAATTTTGATTCTCTTTTTTGATGTCATGATTTTGCTTGAATAGATATTTTTGCAGCGAGTTACCTCACTTTGAAATGTGTATTAAGATGGCATTGCAATTTATGTCTTGTTGCTATGACATGTCATTACCAACACATATTTTTCTAGACATTCATTTGCATTAGAAATATTTTTGTTATATTTATCATGTATTATTCAAGAACTTTTTCCATAATCTAAGATTTTGTCATGGTAATTGACAACTTAATTCTCTAGGAATCAAATCAACATTCTTAAAGACTACAAATCAATTCATAAAATATTTACTAAGCCCCTATTATATAAGAGGTTCAGTCCTAGGTCTGGGGATATAAAAATAAATAAAGTCTTATCCATAAAGAGTTTACTTTCCACTGGGATGAGGTTAGGGGAAAAATGTAATATGTAGTACAGAGATAACTAAACAAAAATTACATTTGAAATATTACACTAATAATTTTAAGACCTTGAATGAGGAGTATCAGGAAAGTTTTCACACAGGATGATTTCTGAGCTACATTTTGTATGAAACCATATTTCAAGAGATGGAGATAAAACACAGAACCTTAGAGACATAGATGACCATCTGTCCAAATGTATGAAGACGAGATGGGAAACAGATCAGTTTGACTAAATTGGAAAGTGGATGAAGCAGAATAATAGAAAATAATTCTGGAAAGTTAAATGGAAGGTAGATCATAGAGGGTCTTAAATGCTAAGTTTAGATTTTTGTGATTTTTTGAGGTAGAAGTGATAAATTTGTGTTTAAAAATAGTTCTACACTGAGGTCTTATTAAAAATTTTGAAAAGAAGATGTAACTGTATCTTTGTTGTCTTGCAGCCAAATATTAGAACAAATATATTTCCTGATTTGATAGGAAATATTGGGAAGGGAAAGGTCAATTTATACTCTGTGTGTATATAGGTACACAGACATACATATATATGCCTACATATATGCATTTATATGATACAAAACATAATTGTCTGAATTGGCAAAAAGACTGTATTTAGGCAACAAAAAAGTATAATCTCATCTTTCATTCGAGAGACTTCAACGTCCCTGTCTGTTTCCTCTATACTTAAACAAAATAGAAGAGGGGATGGGCATTTCTGATCATTGGTTTTTATTTGGGAAGCATTTTATTTTGTTGCTTTCTCATCTCTTAAAAAAGCTTAGTGTATACATATATGTATATATGTATATATATATATATATATATATACATTTTATTACTGTGTGAATTTAAATAGGAAGTGATTTTTTTGGCGAGGCAGTCGGAGTTAAGTGACTTGCTCAGGAACACACAACTAGTAAGTGTCATATGTCTAAGGCCATATTTGAATTCAGGTCCCCTTGACTCCAGGGCCAATACCCTATCCACTGCAACACCTAGCTGCCCTGGGAAATGATTTTTTAAGAAATTGAAGCTGAGCTAGCCACCTATTTGAACAATAATATAATTGTGTATTTGTAACATACATATAAAAGTGCTTACTGCCCTTTCTTTGATCTAATAAGGACCTTTCTGTTGTATATACACATACACAAATATATGTGTGTGTATACATGTATACATACACATACATATATAATGTGTGTATGCATGCACCAATGATCCATATATGTAGCTATATATTTAAACAAGATTTGTATTATATACGTGTATATAATAGATATTATTTGTTGATGTAATTTATAAAGAAAGCAAAAGTCTTGATCTCTATAGCCAATGTTGGTGGTATTATTGTGTTGTGCTCTTGTATGTATTCATAAGTCCTGATTTCTGGTAAAAATATTGTCTTAAAATGGAATGTAACAATCCCTGATTATTTGGTTGCCATAGCAGCTAAACATTCTATCATGATGCCTAATGTTTTTCAGATAATCTTACCCCCAAATTTAGAAGTAATATCATTCTCTGAGATATGGGCTCTTCTTTGCTGTTGTTGTTAGTATGGTTTTTTGCAAAGGAGTTTGTGGATTTATATAGTGCCACTTAATTCATGTAGTAGTGGTGACCCAGGTGAAGGTGTCTCATTCAATATTGCATGGGATTCTCCTGGATCTTGAATTTCCTTTGTGCACTTAAGAGTGGAGAAAAGGGATTGATGTGATTGCAGTGTCATTGATCTACAGTGGAAACAGATAGCGGAGGCTATCTAGTCCAACTCCCACATTTTACAAATGAAGAAACTGAGGCATAGGGAGGTTAAGTGACTTATCTAAAATCACATGGTAGGAAATATAAGAGGCAGAATTTGAATGCAGGCCCTCTGATTTCAGAACCAGTGTTCTTCCAGTGGTACCATGTTAGACAGATGAGAAATGAGAGCTTCCTTAAGATCAACCTCAGGTAAAATCGTCTAACAGTTAGAACTGTCTCATACTACAGTAGAGTAACTTTCCCCCTTGGTTCTTCTCAAGTCAGAGGCCAGGTAACTACTTGTTAGGTACGTTATAGTGGGGAATTCCTTTTGTACATGGCCAGGTTAGATGACTGCTGAGGTCCCTTAGACCTCTCAGATTCTGTGTTTCTACCATTCCTGTTGCATCTTGGAAACTTCTGATCAGATATATGTAGCTCAATCTTTGAGCCTCTTCATTTGCTACACTTATATGGAAACCTGAAGACCCATTTGGGTTTCAATGTGAGGGTAGAAACCAATGTCCTAAGGCAACATTGTTTCCTTTTTTGTTCCCTTTTGTTTTTCTTTCCTTGAAGGTTGAAAAAATCATGAATTCCTAAATTTTGAACCTATGTTTAGATTTAGATTAATTTTTTGAACCCTGCATTAAAGATATATTGTACTGTATTCCATAGTCTACCAAACCAGGAATGTTAAAGATAGATGAGTGAATAATACTTTCATATAAAGTTATAACAAACGAGTCTACATCATGCTTGTTAAGTATTAGAGCTGTGACATTGTTTTAGATCCCATATAAACAGGTAACTTAGCACTTATCTTCTGAGACCTTATATTGCTAAATAAAATAACAAAAAGAGGGGAGTGAAGATCTAATTGTGAAACCTATCCCCTTATTAACTGCCATGATTGATTCCACCATCTGGTTAACCAAGAGTAAGTATGACTTTATTCCTTCATCATGTCATGTGTATTCTTTGTGGATGGACACAGTGCTGGTATGGTGGAAAGAACATTGGTTTTAGGGTGTTCGAGTCTTAGATTTGATATTTCCCAATCTTGGTGAGGTTGATCAAGTTTTCTAATTTTCTTTGGCTCATTCACTTCATTTGAAAAATTTAGATAAAAGCACTATCTCATACGCGGTATAGAATTCTAGATTGATTATTGGTAATACACTTTCTTAAGCTATGGATTGCACATGATTCACATAGATGGAAACATAATTTGTATGTAAATTTATACTGTCTCTGGTTTATGACAGGATTTAAAGTTTAGTGTCTCTAATTTTGATTTATATTCGCATGTTAAATAACAGAAGATGATTAAAGAGGGAAAGAATATTGTAATAAAATATCTGTCAACAAAGCCATATTGGAGCTGGCTGTTATATTAAAAGTACATGTGATACACTGACCCAATGTGAACCTTTTATGACTTGATAAGTTGCTTAAACACAAGCCTTGAATGTGAGTTGAGGGACAAAGAGGCTTAAAATAGTGGCCCAAGGACACGAATCAAAACCAAGTTATTAAACAAAGTCAGATAGCCAATAAATTCAGGAATCAGGCCCAGCTCGAGACAGAACCAAAAGAGCCTCTTTAAACTAGCATCCAAAGCACCCAAACTTGGTTTTAAGGCAACTGTGGTGTGCAATTAAGATCAACATTCTGTGACCACACAGTGCACTGGCCGACTATCAGAATGTCGGAGTTGTTTTGTCTCATTTAAGAGTGGTACAGAGCCAGGACCAGGGATGGGAGGTGAAGTATGAGGCAAGCCAAGAGTTTATACCTGGGCCAAGGAAACAGGCCAGGAACAAAGTGAGAAGCCAGGAAAATCCTGACAGGTTGGAATGTGGTTCTTTGACACAACTGGATCCTTCTTAATTACCATGAGATATCTGATGTCCCTTTTCCAATTAGCAAATTATACCTTCTTGCCATTAAAAAAAAAAGGTTTGAGTGTAGGCTTCCCAAGTGGATAGGAATGTCTGGTGCCAGCCATTTGAAATAGAGATGTCATTCCTGGGATATGGTCAGTGTCAATGCCTTTTGTTGTCTGTGGAGGGCCTTGGAATGTTGTTGAATGACAGAGGTCTGCCTGCCAGCCAGAGTCTGTGGCTCACCCTGTCCTAAGACTTAATGCTATGAACATGAGAAGTTGGTGGTATAAATAAAACTGCAGCCCTCCTTGACTGTGGAGGTAGACTAAGAAATAAGATAACCTTTTGCTCTTCAAAACCCCACACATTGTATTCTCTTTTTGGTACAGACTGGTGGTAATGTGCAATGGCTACTACTCTCACTAAAGAGCTGTAAGATATTTAGGAGCATTACAACTAGTTTAAGTTTGATTTTCATTGGACCAAAGCCTATTAATATGCCTTAAGGTAGGATACATATTTGAAATCTGTCATTTAATACACAATAATATATTCAAGCACTTGGTGGGAGGAGAGGGAGAGAGGCAGGGAAGGTGCTTTTTGACTTCATTCCCAGGTCTCAAGGGTGCTTCCTCATAGTAGGTGGTGGTCTTGTCCCAGCTTCTTTATCACAATTTTAAATCTTCTTTATGTAGTTTTACTTCAAATACCATTCTGATTGAAAAGGGTCTAGATATTATATACTATGGGTAGAACTCAAACATAACTTTTCCTTAAGTTTTAATTGTAAAAGAACAATATCACATACAATTTGAAAAGTATTTAAAACATATCATTTAAATATATTACCTAATATATCACTTAAATATATGATTTCATTGATACCTCTTAATCTTTGAGGTAGATGAAACAGATATGTTATCTGTATTCTGCATATAAGGCAATGGATACAGAAAATTAAGTGAAATATCTCAGTCCACTTGACTAATTTAGTGACAGCCCAGTTAGATTTTAGAGATCCTAATTTGCAGTTATTTACTCATGCATACATTCATTCAATAAATATGTATTAAACACCATGGAAAACACTGAAGGAGCTACAAGGTTTAGCGAGCACAAAGTTCTTGCCCTTGCGTTTTAATAGGAACTTGCAAAATCAAGTGAGATCTGAAAGAGGAAAGCTGTGATTTACTGAAAGGCTAGAGAAGGTAAGAAATCTGGTAAGACTTCATGGAAACAATGACTTGAACTGAACTTTAAAAGATAAAAAATCAAAAGGGGTGGGAGAGAAAACAATGAGCAAAACCACTGAACTGAGAAGGCACTGCATGTACATTGGTTCCGGAGTATTAAGTAGTTCCCCTATTTGGAAAACTGAATGAGGGGAAGTCATATGAATTAGCAGAGACTGATACATAGTAAATGCTTAATAAACACTTGTTGCTTGACTGAAAAAAATGGAAATCTAGAGTGATATCAAAGTGTAAGACATAATGCCAGGCAAAGAGTTTGAATTTTATTCAGGTAACAGAGAGTTTATTTTTTTTATCTGTCTATTCATCTAACATCTATCTAAAGAGATTATTTAGAAAGTCCTATAAGAGTTATTTCGCAGGACTGGTATGTGACAGAAAGTGTTAAGTAGAAAGAAATTGTTAGATGATAGACCCATTTGATATTACCAAACCTGAATTAGGATGATGGTAGTAGGAACAGAGAGGAGAAAAATCAATTCAAGAGATGGGCAGAGACAAAAAGCAACTAGTTGGATATAATGTTTGGGAACAAGGGGAAACAATGGGCAGTAGGAGACAGGATGAATAGTGATAGTCCAGAAAGAAATAATAAAGAAAGGAAGAACATAGGTTTAGGGGAAAATATTAAATCAGTTGTTACACAGGTTGATTTGGAAGTAAAGTAGAGCATCCAGGTGAGGGCCTGTAGGAAGTTCAGGGTTCAGATCTGAGGGTAATAGGGGAATCCAGTGTTCTTTCCATTACACAGTGTCGATCAAATGAGGGGGGAGAAAAAGGGGGTAATCCTGAGAAAGGAAATTTTGACTGGATCATTCCTTCCCAGCATATTATTCTAGCCCTAAACTTCTAGTTTAGTTTATCTCCTTTTAGTGGTCATTCTCATTCTTCTCTTGCTTTCCTGTCTATGTTAAGTGCTTTTGGCTGCTCTCTGTATGGTCCTTGAATGTACTGCATACCACCTAGGATATGGCCCCTTGCTCTGGCGCCTTTGTCAGAAGCAATGGCTTTTCACATTCTGAGATTTTGCTTTGGAATTCACCTTTGCCTAATCTCTGTAGTGGATTCTTCTTATCTTGCTCTGCTCAGAGGGGGATTTAACTTACTGGATCTGGCCCTTCATTCCTGCAGTGCAGTACAAAATCTCTAGCATGAGTCAATGCCAATTATTACAGAGGAAAGTAATGTGTTCCTTCTGAGGGTGGTATATTGCAATAGAAGAGAGCTGTACCAGGCTTTTAGGGACCAAGTTTCTAGTCCTGACTTTGCTATGTGGCCTTTGGGTATGTAAGCAAACAAACTACTGTTTTGTTTGTTTAAAAAAAATGTAATTATTCCTTAAAACAAAACAAAACATCGTTAAGTGCTTTTTAGTTGTCTGTTTGGCTCAATGTAACATTTCCAGTTTTGATTTAAAAAAAATACGTGTGTGTGTGTGTGTGTGTGTGTGTGTGTGTGTGTGTGTTTGATATGGACTCTCAGTTTTCCAGAAATCCCACTCTTCTGAACTGTTTTATTTTTAACAATTGTTCAATATGGATAAATCCTTCTCTTTAATAGTGTCTCCTTTTGTATAAGAAAATATGATAACATTACTTACATATATCATCTCTTTGCCATGTTGCAATATAGAAAAATATTGAATGTGCTGAAAATTATACAAATAATCTTCTTATTGTTTTGGCTTTAGTCAAATTCTTACATTGCTCTTAACCCTCTTCTCAAGTGGTACTGTATGTATGGGGTAAAGGGAGGAAGGGGAGGTGGTGGTGAATAATATGGATTCTAAATTATGGATAAGTCTTGATCAGTGGTATCAAATTCAAATAGAAATGAAGGCTACTAATCTGGGCATCCTAGTTTTAATATGTAATGTTATGTATCTTTTGTTGAATTTTTATTTATTTTGTTAAGCATTTCCCCAAAATATTTTAATATGGTTCTGGCTGCATTGGAGAGTTTTGAGGGCTACCTATTTGACACCTTTGGTTTAGATGATGAGTGTTCCTGGGATTCCAGCAGGATAGACTTGATGAGAATGAGGAGGGATAGATACAGAGGTGTGTTGGTTAATTCTTAACAATCAACTCTCAGTGAAAAAGGAAATTGAAACATACTTTTAAGTTTAGTTTTTATTGTTAATATTTTCTCCATCACTTTCTTAAGAAGAAGCAACAAGTAAAACAATTAATCAAGACATAATTTGTAACATTCTATACTTCCTGAGGTATAAATTCTCACACTGAAAATTCAACAATTGGCTTGACTGAGCTAAGTGAAAGCTTGATATCCAGCCCTGTAAAGGTTGGTTGTAATCTGTACCACTGGAGGGAGTACCCAGATTGGTAAAATCAGAGATTCATGAAGTATTAGGAAACAGGAAACTATTGAAAGTTTTGAGTGGAGAAATGACACTGACGGAAGAGATATTCATTTAGCAATAGTGCCTAGGATGATGGAGAGAAGCTCTAAGACAGATGTGTTGAGACTTGTTGTCAATGATGAAAAAAGGACAGAAATTTTAAAAAAAACTAGATGGAAAAATTAGTAGCAGAGATGTATTACTGAATAAAAGGAGGAAGGAAGGAATAAGCATTTATTATGCACCTTTTTTTGTATCTCAAGTTCCTTCCTATAAAAGGAGAAGGGATTGGACCAGATAGCTTCTAAGGTCCCTTTCCATTTCTAAATCTATGATCCTATGAATTAAATTTTGGATATACTGTTCTTGAGTGGATGGAAAGGCATCTAAATATAAATGAGCAATCAAAATTTGTAGGTATGAAATTGGATCCTAAGCAAGAAAGGCTAATGCTACAGAATTAAAGAGCCATCTGCATGAAAAGAGAGAGTTGACTCTCTGGAAGTAAGTTCTCTTAGAGAAGAGGAAGAAGGCTATGAGCCACTGAATCTTGGGATGGATGACTATGTTTAAGATTTCGAGCTAGAATACATACTCAGGGTCATCAAGACCAACCACCTCATTTTAGAAAACTGAGACCCAGAGTAGTTAAACGACTTCCTCTTAATGTCAGATGAATGTCATTCGGGCTACATGTGCTTCCGTGTTTCTCAGTCTAAAAGGAAACTCATCCTTTTCTCCCTAAATACTTCTTCTCTAAATTTAATTGTTTTTACTGCCCACTCATCCTCACTACCTCCTTGTCATCCTTCACTCTTCTTTTTAATTCTTATATAAATTTCCAATTCTTATTCATTCTACACATCTTTCCCATCACTTCATAATCACTTTGGGTGGCATAATGGACAATACCACTGGGTTTAGAGTCGGGGAGACAAGTTTGAATACTCCCTCAATTACTCATTTATCTGTGTGATCCAGGACAAGTGACTTAATCTTTATCTGTCTCAGTTTCCTCATATGTTAATTGAGGAAAATAATAGCACTTAAATCTCAGAGCTGTTGAAAGGAAAAAAATATATACATATGTGTGTGTGTGTGCTTTGCAAACCTTGAAGATGAGATGGTATAATCCATCTCTCTTGAATCTAAAAGTGATTGGGGCGAAGGGAGGGGGAGAATGGTCGGTGAATAGAAAAATAATTTTCATAGACTGATCTCAGTGATCTTATTTAGCCTCTCCTCTGGGTGTGTTGGTGTGTGTGTGTATCGTATTGTTGGGTTCATGCTATCTGATCAGGAACAAATTTGGCATATCGTTTATTTATCAACTGACATTGAGGCCCTTTTGCAGTCATGCAGCCTTTGACACAGTCATTTAGCCCACTGACAAAACTTTAGTTTCCTTTATATTTTGAAACTTTTTTTTTTTCAAAAAGTCTTCCAGGTCTCAAGCTGAAGGAGTTTTGTAGTTTGATGTTGTTAGATGTTCTAGAGATTTGATTACAAGTCTTTTGTTGTTTCTCATTTTAATGGCGACTGTAGTCTGTAGCCTGTAGGCCTAGACTTCTGCCTAGTATAATTCCTTTCCCTTCATTTTCACTGTGGGAATGACTTTAGGCACATATGCTAATAGGCATGTTTAGTGAATTAGTACTATATTGTGTTACTTTATAAGTACCTTATTTAGAAGGTGAAGTAAGTGAATGGGAACTTAAGCAATTTCACTCTCACCACAGTCCCCTCTTTTCTACCTCCCAAAGTGGTTTATACAAAACATGGCTAAACAAAATTAGTGATGTCTATTCCTGTTTAACACATCAATGAGCTCTTGTAGAATGGCAGCTTTTGTGAAAATAAATTTGAGGGTTGCTTTTTTTCATCTTTTTTAAATTTTCTGTAACCAACTTCAGTCCAAAAAGCGATAGATTTGATGTTCTCTTTGGTTTTAGTAATTATGTGATCATTTTCAAGAAGAAATGAAGAAAAGGAGAGAAAGAAAGAAAAAGAAAAGGAAGGAAGGAAAGAAAGAAAATATTACCCTGTGAGGAAGGATTGACTTGTGGAATTGTTTATTCATGCAAGAGATAGTGTATCTAGATATTTCTAAATTCAATATTTGGGTGCTATTTCTTTAAAATATGCAGGAATTTGTTTTTAAGTGTGATATTTACATTATTGTTAATACTATTTTATAACATACTTCGACATATCTTCCAGTTAAACTATTTTTCATTTAAGTACTCTTTGCTGGTGCCTTTCTAGGAAACTAGGCTGCATAGTAGAACACTATCTGGGCTTGGAGTCAGGAAGACCTGACCTCATATCTGGCCTCAGAGACCTAGCTGTGTGACCCTGGGCAAGTCACACTTAACCTTTGTCTATGGTCCAATAAGCCTGTATCCCTTGATTCATTCAGTACCTTGAAGATGTACTTAAATGTATATTTTCTCACTTGAATGGTTCAGATTTAACACTTGCTCAAATAAATGTACTGATATATGTATACATATATGTATGTATATATTCATATACAAAGGATACACACACACACACACACACACACACACATATCTGTATAAATGTATTCCCTTGAGATCTTGATTAAATTGCTTTGACAAAGAATGAAGATACTGTTCTTTTAAAGTTAGAGAGAATTTCCAGAAGAAACTGTGTTCTCTTTTTCTGAAGCTAGATTTTCATGTTAGGGAAGATTTTTTTTTTTTTTTAGAGTGACTTCAGTAGACCAAGTGACTTCAAACTCAAGTAGTAATAGAAATTAGTAACAACATCCTCAGTGAGACTCAGAAATTTAATTACATTTACAAACAAACCTCCCCCACCAAAACCCAAAAGTTTGCCATGGTTTTTGTGCTTCACTGTGCTTCATTTACTGTAGCAAAATCTGTATTAAGGGTGAGGTGTACTGGGGAACATTGCCCCTTCCCCAGAAGAGGCTTTTTAACCTTAATTTTCTCAAGGGGTATGGTGTTGGGGTTGATTATTCTGAATTTTTTTCCTTCTTTACTCCCTCCTCTGAGAATCGAGAAAACTATTATTATAATGACAAATATTGTTTCACTTTGTGACTTTGTGTGACAGATGGCTAAGATTATTATATTAGTTCTCTGATTGACCCAATTCCAGGCAAAAAAAGTAAAGCTTGGTGGGCAATTATGATAGCTGTTAAGGCAACTGTCACTTCTGGTAATTGAACCTTAACTGTTTTTCTTTTCCCCAAGTGTTTTTGTAAGCAGCTGTAAAACAAAACATCAGAGAGTTAGTAAAAACTTGAAGTGTCATAAATATGGATGGCCTGCTTCTGGGTTAGAGGAAACTTAGAGTTATACACACTGGTGAAATATACACACACACACACACACACACACACACACACACACATATATATATATATATATATATATATATATATATATATATATATATATATACACACACACACACACATATACACACCTATATGAAAATATGTGATTTCCTATATAAAATATATGAAAGTCTATGTATGTATACATTATATATTTATACATACACACACATATATATATTAACCTCTTTTGCTTTTTAGAGACTCCTTCATTACTGTCATAGGGAGACTGTATTGAGATTCTTGGGGGATAAACTAATAGAAATATTGGTGAAGTATTTTGAAACCTGATATAACTATTGGTGTGGTGGATGGAACTTTATCATTTCTCTGGAAAGTTTCAGCCTAAAATATATGAAGAGTACAAAGATAGTGGCACTGACAGCAAATAATATAGTTTTTGAAAGAATTTCATAAAATAGAGTCCAAATCTACTGTATGGGGAAAGTCTTGAGATAGCAACTTGATAGGATATATTTTTTTCCTTGCCAACTTTACTTGTCCAGTGTTACGTGTCCACCTTAAAAAGAACTTTTTGTTACTATCTCAGGCATCATCCCAGTATGAATAATAGTTGATAGCCTGGAGAATAAACCAATTATCCAAATGGTTGGGATAATACTTCTTGATAACCTGCTCCATTGAGAGAGTAGGTAGGAATTGTGAAATTGAGACTGTTAATAAATTGCTAAATCATGTACATGTGTAATGGTCCTAAATACTTTAAATATAACATATGCCAGTGAGTCCTTCATATTTTAAACATTGATACAAAATTGGAGTTTTTTTTGCTAAAATGAGAACTAATATTATAAAATTATCATTAGCTTGGATTACAAATTAAGTTTTCTTCTTTTTTCCCTTTTTATCTTGAGCAGGTTGTAAAGTTATTGAGCAACAAAAGATCACAAGCAGTTGGAATATTAATGTCAAGCCTTCACTTAGACATGAAAGACATACAGCATGGTAAGCACAGATAAATTCAGCTTTAAAGTCTGGATAAGTAGTATCATTTTTTTTCCATGTCATTGTGTGTCAACTAACTTTTCTCAGTACTTTCTATTAATATTATTGGATTATGTAGTTATATGTTTCTCGTAAATGGTATTAACTTTTTTCCTTATAATGGGCTTTCTTTCTTTTTTTGCCAGATGTGTGTGTGTGTGGTGTTGAATTCTGATATCCTTAACTTGTTAAGAATCAGCTTCTCATTCTTAGTTGTGAGATTGTTTTAAAAAGACAGGAAAAGAGATGGACAGAAGAAGAGGAGAAATAATCTCACTTTTTTCTGTACTAATCAGGCAACGTATAAATTATATTCAGTTTTGGCTTCCATGATTTCAACAGACTGTTAGTGAGGATTCAGAGGAAAGAAATAAGAGTAATGGATCTAGAAGTCATATAGTAAGGGGAATGGTTGAAGGAACTAAGGACTGGAATGGTTGAAGGACTAAGCCTGAAAAAAACAGAGTGGCATGTCTTCAAATATTTGAAAGACTCTTATGTAAAACAGAGAATATAGGGTAGATGGGACCTCAGTGGACTTGCTCTCATGTGTTTTCAAGAACAGAACCTAAGCAGATGGGTGGGATTTATAGGAATGCATGTTTTGACTCAGTAAGAACTTTCTAATATTTAGAGCTGTACATCAATGGATTGAGATACCTCATGAAGCAGTGAGTTTTCCATCCCTGGAAATGTTTATGTCACTGCTGGATTTTACCAGGAATGTTGGGAGGGGATCCCTGCATTGGAGAGAGGATTGAACTAAATGACCTCTAATGTCCTATTTGATTTTAAAATTTTATGATATGAATTGGAAATCCTTCTGTACAATTGAAAAAGTGACTCATAGTTAGCAAAGGAAAGTTATCCTTTATAACTGTGGGGGAATTTTCATAGCTTTTTTAGTGGGCACCTGGCTGCATTTATCCAGTACCCAGAGTTGGGCACAATGCAAGCTCCTTGGCTTTTTGTTATAGCAAGAATACACAGCTCTTGCAAATAAGCATCACAGATGGTTTCTCAGTATTACCCACTTTATGTTCTTGCTGGTGATCCACACACATGGAAGCAGTAATTTGATGACCTTTTGTAATTTCTTTTATGTTATTTCTTCAACTTAAATCTTTAATTGGGTTTATAAAATAGTTTCTGTGTTTAGCATTAGGGATCACATTTATAAGTTCCAAAGGGTTTTGCTTTAACATTTTTATAATTGGCTTTTAACCTTATTTAATTCATAATTATGCATATAAAACAAAGCATTTCTTTGCCTATCTCCATCACATTCATGCTGAAGGATAACAGTGCACAAAGGTGAAGAAAGAAATTAAATTTATAGTCAGAAAGTCCTTTAAGCTACCCAAAGGCTCAGAATAGATTTAAAGCAGATTGAACTGTCCTGTAGAGTGCCAGCCTACCTATTAAATAAATATGGTTTCAAGTATAACGCAGACTTTATAAATCATGAAAACATTTTACTGGCTTTCTAGATTACTCTGTTTTAAACATGAATTCTCTTTGCTGGACTTAAAATATTATGTGGAATAATTCATAAATAGCACAACTTTGGTATATTCTGTCAATTGATGAGTAACTCTTAATCACAATTTAAGTTTTTATTAAATTGTTTTGATGGTGAGGAGACTTCCTCAAACTGAAACATTTAGGGTGGTAGTCATAGAGCAAGACGCCAGGGCTGGCGCCAAGAAGTACTTGGTATTTCTAAAACTGGCAGATGTAGTCCAGTTAAGTCATAGAGTGAAATCTGAAAACAATGATATGGTCCTTTCCTTCAGTCAAATATTCAATTTGGTTTGAGTTAATAATGAGAACCTTATGAACAAAGGAGTCCGCCTAACATCTGTGTCTGTGGTAAAGCCAACACAAGTTCATTGAAAATTTGCTAGCTTAACATGCAACACTAACAATAACATGGCATGAACGTCAGTAGTTGATGGGGTCATACAGTATTATACTTAACCTTTATCCTATTAGAATAAGAAGTGTTTGCTCTTGTCTCTTCTAAAGCTTGCACAGCACTTTGCAAGGAATGGTGGTCATTTTGAAATAAGTTTGGCTTTCTGTGAAGAGGTACTTTTAATTTCCAGCTTGTTTGAAGCCTCCTTATACATGTGAATGAAGGATGATTCAACTATAGCTCTTTGTTTAATTTGACATCTAGAAAATTATTCTGGGATTAAGAAATCATTGCCTCTTAGAAACAGTGAATTTCAGAGCTAAGGATGCCCTAAGAAATCATCTAATCAAACCCTTTCCACTCTATCAGTGATTCCTGTTATAGCAGCTTTGGAGTTGTGGTGAGAGGTTGTGGTGAGAGCATTATCATTTTACTATGTGATTTTACTCAAAGACTACCATGCTTGGGTCAGTGCTATTAGAAAAGGGTCCCAAATATATATATATATATATATATATATATATATATATATAATATGTATATTAAAAAATATATATTTATATTAATATATATAATATATATTTTAAAAAAGTTGGAAACTACTGTTTCCTCTCTCAAAGATATATATATATATCACTTCTTTAAGAAGCAACATAGTATCAATTCACATCCATATTATGCTTAAATAATACAAAAGGTTTTCCCCCCAGTAACATGCTGAAAAGAAACTATAAGTGAAATATTACAATGCATTTTTCGGTATCCCTGAGACAAAAATAAAAGCAAAAAACAGCTCAAAGTTAAATCAGCTGTCCCTGTCTTAATTTGACTTATTTTTCAGAACTGTCTTTGCTAATACTGTTACCTAAAAACATAAATACTCAAAACAGTAATAGCCTAATATAATAACATATTCTCTTGAAAAACTGAATATCATTTCTGTTATTATCTCGATTTCACAGATGAAGAAAGTGAAGCTAAGATTAGATGACTTACTCAGTATCATATACCTAGTAAGTGTTGAGATCACGTTTGAATTCATGTCTTTGTGACTCTAAGCACAGGTCTGTATCTACTGATCTGGTTCAGATGAAAATACTTACATACTTATGTACTTACCTCTTTCAATGATTAATTCAGTGTTGGCCAGGTGGGAGTCATGGTCTTTGTTAACCTTAGCCTGAGCAATTAAGTATTTACTGAAAGTAGGGATGTAAAAGTTTAGAGTTCAAGGTTATTTGTACTTTTGCTGTCTCTTATGTGAGCTAGCTAGACCCTTGCTAGTACTCTGGAGTGCCATAGTATTGTATATAATATGGGAACTAGTGGTGGGACCCTGGGTAAGTCACTTAACACTGTTTGCCTCAGTTCCTCATATATAAAATGAACTGGAGAAGGAAATAGCAAACCACTCCAGTATCCTTTCCAAGAAATCCCCAAATGGGATCACAGAGACTCAGACACAACTGAAATGATTTTGAACATCGTCAATAACATGTAAGGCAAATAAATAGCATCTAAATTCCTTGTTTATGGTTGGATGATTGTTGTCTTTCATTCTTGAAGTGAAATTTGCTTATGGGAGGCGATTAAATGTTTATTGAGATGAATATATAGTGGACTTTCATTGTCTATATGTATTATTTACCTAAAATGAATGAATCATCATATCTTCTCATATATTTACATATGGACTTGTTCAGCATAAAATTGGCCTGTTTAATGTTATGGTTATTTTTTATATTAAGGTATTTAGAAGGATTTTGACATCTACATTAATTATTAACTCCTTTGGTATACTCAGACCATAGAGACAGAATAGTTTTTAGTTGTGGTTATTTGTGCTCTTAAAAATACAAATTGTTCAAAGTTATATCTTTCACCTAAAAAACTTCTGTCTCTGGCTCTATTTTTTTCTGTCTCTCTCCATATATATGTATATATGTATATTTATGTGTATATATATATATATATATATATATGTGTGTGTGTGTGTGTGTGTGTGTAACTATTGATCTATCTGTACCTTTCTATATAAATAGATATATATTTTGTACAAATGTTGTAAGTAGAAGATGAATTGGTCTGGAATTAAACAGAAGGAGGCATGTGGGTTGCTGTTTTTGGGAAATTTCAAATTACCTTTAGGGAACCCAAACTTCTCCTTAGAACAAAGATCTATCTATTTAATATTTGTATTTTAATCAGTGTTGTGGTATGGGTGTAAGTCATGGAACATTATCGTCATCTAAGAGTTAAAAATGAGAATCGTTCAGACCAGTGGAGAGACTCATGGTGTGAGCAGACTGTAACATATGACACAAAGGAACTACAAAGAAGAACCTGAGGAAAGAATGTCATATGACTGATAAAGAAAATAGTAGACTAGTTATATATGAAACTAAAGTCTAGATGGCATCTATAAACACTTGTAGCCTTACAATTCAAGAGAAAGCATGGAAAGTATACTTTGCATATGTCTCCATGGCACACTAATTAGGAACAAGGACGAGTAGCACAGGGTGGATGGGCATGGATGAGTTGTGATTCGAATCATTGGTAGACACATTTGTATTGGAAGAGTGGCAGAGCCATATGAATATTTGCAAATTTATTTTAAATAACATAAACTGGTTATGTAACAAAATATAACCACATTTATGCTGAAGAGTAAATATTCAAATATATGGAAGGTCAGATAATTTATTATAGGCAAATAATATATATGAACAATGAAAATGCACTACACATTCATCTCAATAAACATTTGCCTCTTATAAGCAAGGAACTTGTGGTATCTCCTTTGTGTTTATTTTCATTATATGAAAGAATTGCTGCTAGGCAACCCCTTCCCCATCTCTCTAATTAGCTCACTGTCCCATTCCCTATTGCAGCCCTCCCAAACATTACCATCTTTCCTCAAACTTCCCATACCTCTCCCTCCCCTCATCTTCTCAACTGAGGACTTTCCTCATATTTTACTGAAAGAACTAAGGTCATTTACTACATTCACTGAGAGCTATCTCTTCTCCTCCCTCTTCATCTCATATCATTTAGATGTCTTCTTTGATCATCTCTTACTTAAGCCTGTCTCACATGAAGAGGTAGCCCTTTTCATTACTAAGGGGAATCCTCATTGCACAAGTGGTCCCATTCTGTCCCATCTCTCTTAGCATATTGTCTATATCATTCCAACTCTCTTACTTATCTTCAATCTCTCCCTGTTTCCTGGATGCTTCCTTATGGCTACAAACATGTCCACGTCTTCTCTATCCTCAAAAAACCTTCACTTGATCCTTTGATCCCCACTAATTATGGCCATATCTCTTTTTCCTCTTGTGACTAAACTTAAGAAGACCATCTATAGCAGATGCCTCCATTTCCTCTCTTCTTAATTCTACATTTTTGTTTCTGACCTCATCATTCAACCCCAACTTCTTTCTCCAGAGTTGTCGGTGGTATCTTAAAAGCCAAATCTGATGTTTGTTTTTTTTCTCAGTCTTCTTTCTTTTTAATCTCTCTGCAGTCTTTGACATTACAGAGCATTCTCTTCTCCGTCTGTCCCCAGTGTTTAGCACAGTGCCTGGCATTTTGTAGGCATTTAATAAATGGTTAGTGACTGCCTGACTATTTAGATATTAATTGGTGTATTGGGAATTTAGGATGAAGATTATGGTAATATGGTAGTTAGAATAGGAGCATTAAAAGGAATTAATAGATTAATTTGATGAGCTTACAGAATGCCTTTAATTTGGGTCCTTGATTGCAGAACATCCCTCTTTTCTTCCTCAACTCTTGTTCCTTGGATATATAGTTTTCAGTGGAGAACAAGTCAGGAAGTACAGTGGAAAGTGACCTGATGAAGGGGTAATAGTAGAAGGGTGATATAGACTGCAGGACTAATAAAGACTTCTTGGCAACTGTAGGATTCTTTCCAGGCTCTACAAAAGGATAAACTAATTATGACAACAAAAAGTCAGAGATTTGTGTTAGAAAAGCACAAGCTGTCAGGATTTTCAATTTTCACTGCCTGGCAGAATGCCTGAGTCTTCCCCTAATGGTTGGCCCTCCTGAAAAGTGTGACTTGAACACTAGTTCCAAGTTATATTGTATTGGCTAGTCCTTTGTTTTTCCTGAGGATTGATTGTGGAAGTGCAATAAATTGAATTATGCATTTCTTAAAACTCCTAGGTTTTAAAGCAATCCATGGATCACTTGGAGGCTGCCCTAGTCAGGGAGTGTCCATTGGAGTGAAGCTCTGTTGCATATGTTTTATTATGTATTGCTTTGTCTCCTTGTATTGATTCTGTGCCAAGAGTAAAATGCTACATATGCTAAGATCTGAAATTCTACAGGTCCAGAGAAGAGATTGGGTTATCTAGACATTGGAGCTAGAGAGCTGATGGTGATTGGGTGAATCTGTAAGCCACAATCATGACAGAGTTTATAAGTGTGGCCACCGAACAAAATATGGATGGGTGGGGGGGAACAGGGAGAGGGAGAGGAATGTATACTTTCTGAGAACCACAATGAACTGGACATTTCTCTAGCACTTCCACTCAGGAGAGTGAATCAGTAAGTGATATCTAGATTATGTAGATAACCTAGTGCCATATCATTCTTGTTGAAAATAGTAGCTATCAATATCACTTAGCAGTTAAAATTCTGTATCTTCAACTGGTGATAAATTGATTTGCTTTGGGCTGTTGTGAACCAATACATGAGGAATGATTGGTTCACTCAGATTACCGTAGGGGGACATTTTAGTTCCCCTACATGTATTTAGTTTCTCCCCAAATTCAGCTACAATGACATGAAAAAAGCAAAAACAAAAAACAAACAAGTAACAACAAAACTTGATTTTTGCCATGTTCTGTCACTGTGAGTAATTAAGACAGTGTGGCAATGTAGGAAGTGGCTTGCCTTTCCAGCTACCCAAAGTTTGTTTCCTTTTTTGGATGGAGCCCAAGATTTTAAGAAAAAGTATCACAAGTCTAAAAGATGATAAGGATACCTGTGTTGAAATTAAAACAAACTAGAGTGTGAAAGAGTTACTATCTCTTTAACCCTCAAAATTTATTTCCTATCTGAGAAGAGTGAGAACCACAGGGTGGCACTCTGAGTCTGGGGGACTAGGTAGGACCCTTGACAAGTCACCATTATGGAAGGAGAACTGTATTGTTTATAGGCAACTATGAATTCTTATTTTTTTATGGGTTCTAAGGGTAAAATAAAGCCTACTCTATATCTGCTATCAATAGGCATTATTTAATAGTGTGTCCCTAAATGAGAACTGGAAACCATTGTTCACGTATCTGTAAAGATCTGGCCACAAACTATATTTCACCTATGTTTCTTTTATTTTCCTATTGAGTTATATTTCTTTGAAGGAAAATGAATCAAATAACTATGATTTTTGAGAGATCCCTAAGAATGAAACAAGTTCTGAGAACCCTACATCCTAGGGCAGTTGACCATGGGTTTACAAATATACAACTTAGAGGAGGAAAAAATATGTATTTTTGAATCCTTGCAAATAATGCTTAGTAGTTTAATGCCATGGACATTTTCTGCCCTGCTTTTTGGTGGTGATTTAACTTTGGTGAAGGTGGAATAAATGTCCAAAACATTTTCTTCCAATATTAAGAGTTCCTTTATTAATACACTTTTCATTTCATTTTATTTTCTAGTTAATAAGCATTTATATTCCTTTCCTCCTATTGCCCTCCAATTAAAAAAAAAGGAAAACAAAATTTGTAACACATATGAAAAGAACTTGCTCCCATTGCTTTTATGCCCACTAACTTTTGATAACAGTTCATTGACAGTCGTTTCTGGCAGCAGTGAGTAAGATGAGTATCTCCACAATGATTTTTCCCCTCAAATATGGCTGTAAGGACTACACTGGAAGTAGGTCTGTTGGTTTGATGGGCATTGCCATCCTCAAGGCCCCAGGTCCAGGGTTCTGAATAGTGCTACTCCAATAGCTAGAATCTCAGAGTTTATAAAACACTAGCGAAGAGATTCATCTATCTGCTTCCATATATCATTTATCTGATCTCTTCTATGGACTGATCATGCTATTATTTTTTAGATACTACCAAATCATTTTATGATTTAATTTGAGATTTGATTCTTCCCCTTTCACGCTTTCCCCTCATTATTTTCCTAAGATTCTTGACCTTTTGTTCCTCCAGATGAATTCCATTATTATATTTTCTACTTCTGCATAGTAATCTTTTGGAGGTTTTATTGTGATGACACTGAATAAGTAAATTAATCTGTCCAGTGTTATCATTTTTATTGGTCTGTTCATTTGTAATTAACACTTCTCCAGTTTTTAATTCCATCTTGATCTCCATAAAGTGTTTTATAATGATATTCATAGAATTTGTGTCTGTGTCTGTGTAAATGCCTGATTAATATTTTACTCTCTCTTCTCCCTATGATTAAAAGCAGTAAATCTTTCCTTTGGGATGGTCAATCTAGTGGTGATATGTCTTTCCTTTTATGTTAGTCTGTTATTGCTACATGGAGGCAGGTAGGCAGGTCATTGACTGCAGCACTGAATCAGAGGTCAGGAAGACTCAAGTTCAAATGTGACTTCAAATGCTCACTAATTGTGACCTTGGACAAGTCGCTTAACTTTTCTTTGACTTAAACCACTGGAGAAGGAAATGATGAACCTTTCCAGTATCTTTATCAAGAAAACCCTGTCTGGAATTATGAAGAATCAGGCACGACTGGAAAAGCAAAGAACAGCCACCACTGCCTATGTCTATCTATACATATATATCTATATCTATTTTTCACCAATTTAGATTAAAATTTAAAATTTTGAGTATACAGGATGTGCCAAAAGTCGAAGTTCATTTGTAAGCTACTAAAGATGAAAGATAATCTATTAAATCTTAGAACTGCACTCAGACTTTTGGGGCACCTTGTATTTGTACTGTTATTCTAAACCAATGGAGACTGATTTCTCATGTCTGGTCTAAACCTAAAGGATCAACTCTTAATGTCTTTTTAAGCTATTAGCTCATTGGAATGCTATTTCTTGGTCATAACAAAGTAGTAAAAAAATGCTAGTATTTATTCTTTGCTCCTTAAGGTTAATTATTGGTTTTTCAAAGGCCCTTCTGATGTGGTAAGAGTACCTAATGAGGATAGTAAACAAGCTGTTAGATTGAGAACAGAAGTACAGATAACAGTCCCAATGTGTTGATCTTTGATGTACTAGGGGTTTCTTGTTATTGGAATTATATCCATCTTACTCTCTCCGTTCACATGATTACCACTCTAGTTTCAGTCCCTCAGCACTCTGGTCTGAATATTTATCATAGACACTTCAATGGTCTCTCAATTTTCCCTTTCTCTTTTATAGCATCACTGTCAGTGCAATTTTCCTAAAGCATACGAAATCAAGTCACCTTCCCTCCTCTTCTTGCCCAGGAAGATTTGATGACTACCTGTTATCTCTTGAAGAAAATAGAAGCTCCTTAGCTTATCACCCTTCATAATCTGATTCCTGCCTACCCATATGGATTGATTCTCATATCAGTCCTCTTAACACATGTGCTATGTTCCATCCAAAGTGGCTCATTTGCTGTTGCTCAAGTCCAGTGTTCCATCTTTGAATTCTTTGATGATGTTGTAATGCACTAAAAAATCATAGAATTTAGCATTGCAAAGGAGCTTAGAGGCTATCTGGTCCAACTCATGCTTAAGAAATCTCAGTTATAAGATACTACACCTGCCAAGTAGTCATCAAGCCTTTGCTTGAAGACCTGCCATGAGGAGTATACTCACCATCTGCTGAAATAGTATAATCCAGAGTTAGTTCTAATTATTAGGAATTTCTTTGCCCCTGTCTTTGAGCCTAAATTTACCTCTTTGCAACTTTTACCCATTGCTTGTACTTCTTCCTTCTGGGAAAAGTAAAATAAGTCTTTTCCTTCTTTGGAACAGCCAGGTAGCATAGTTGATAGAGTACCAGACCTAGAGTCAGGAAGACTCATCTTCCTGAATTCAAATACGGCTTCCAGCCATCACTGATTTTATGACAGGGACAAATCACTGAACCCCACTTTCCTCAGTTTCCTCATCTGTAAAATGAGCTTGAGAAAGAAATGGCAAATTACTTCAGTATCTTTGCTAGGAAAACCCCAAATGGTGTCATGAAGGGTAGGGCATGATGGAGAATAACTGAATGACGACAACAAAAATTCCTCCTTTATGCCATAAAACTTCCAATACTTGAACATAGCTACCATACCTCCTCTGATTCCTCTCTCTTCCAGGCTTCAGATCTATAGTTCCTTCAACTGATCTTCATATGACATGGAATCAAGGCCCTTTAATATGTTAATTGCCCTCCAAATTCCCTCCAGTGTATTTATTTTATTTCAATAGTTTAAGTTTTATTGATGTGTTTGTTTTTGCATTACATTTGCAGATTACTCCTGCTTCAAGGGAGGTCTCATAGTAAAGCAAAACAGCTAAGTAAAACTAATAATACAGTGATCTTATGTGAAAAATACGTGTAACATTTCACATCTGTAGGAGTCCTACTTCTCGATTAAAAAATAGCAACACAAAACAGAAATTAACTCTTTCTCCTACCCTTGTCCCCACTGAAGAAGAAAAGAAATACACATTTCTCATAACTGAGCAGAATGAATCCCCTCATTACCTATTTACAAAAATGTATGACTCATTCTGCAAAATCCAACACCTCTGTAATGGACCGCATGTTTTAGCACTGGTCCTCTGGAATCTTGAGTGCTCATTTGCATTGATCATAGTTCTTACAGCTTTCAGAACTGTGTTTTTGAGCATTGATGCTATTGAATAAATTATTCTGGTTTTGCTTATTTCACTCTCATAGAAGTTATTCCATGTCTTTTTGAAGTAATTTATTTCCTCATTTCTTACAACACAATAGCACTCCAGTTTATTAATATTCTTCTTAAACTGTGGTGCTCAGAACTACCCACAGTACTAGAGTTGTGATTTTACGAGGGCTGAGTATAGTAGGAGGACTTCACATCCCTCCTTATTCCCATAAACCATATCTCTCAGGGCAACACAAAATGCTTTGTATGTATTATTTCATTTGGTCCATATGAAAAACCTGTGTATTAGGTGCTGTTATTATTTCTATTATTCAGATGAAAAAGCTAAGACCAGGAGAGGTGATGACTTGGACAGAGTCACACTGTTAGTAAATTCTGAGGCTGGAGTTAGACTCATATCTTCACTCCAACTACAAGTGCTTTACCATACCAGCTAGCTGTCTTTAATGTATTACCTTTTTATAGACACTGTACTAGATGCTATATGAATACTTATTGCCATCCTACTTCTCCTTTCCCCATTTATATAGCACCTAAAATGGGATCATGAAGAGTCAGACATGTACATGTTAACACAGTGTTATAAATGTACATATAGCAACAATAGTGTGTCTTAACACAGTGTTATATGTGTACCTATAGCTCTACTAAGTCTTTACAGATATCTCATTTGAACCTTACATTACATTATATTATAATCTTACATTAAACCTGGGAGGTAAATGCTAAGGAACTAGGCATCCTCCTAGAAAGGAAGAAACTTGAAAGATTTGTTAACTTTATCTTTGTCATCTGGGGTTAGGCTCAGTATTTAGCAAGAGAATTAGATTTGAAATCCAGACACCTGGGCTAAGCCCTGGAAAAAAGACTAACTGGTCATGACTAGGTACACAAATCACTTAAAGTGGAAGGAGGCATAGTGTTCAATTCTGACTTCATCCTGAACATGGGCAAGTTATTTAACACCTGTAAGCCTTAGTTTCCTCATCTGTAAAATGGAAGAAATAATAACTAAGATTTATCTCAAAAGGTATTGTCAGGATTAAAGGAGGTTATGCCAAGTGCTTTGCAAAACTTAGTGTCATAGAAGTGCCAGTTACTATTTTGCATCATTAGCCTTTTTATTGGTAGTATAATTAACCTGTATAAATCTCAGTTTACTAGTTTAAAAGGAGGGTACTAGTCACAAAGATCTTTTTCTGCTTTTGATTCTCCCCTTTGGCAAAATCACTACCCCTTCCCAGCTACAAATAAACCTGCAGGATCCCCCTAGGGATGGAGAACCTGCAGCTTGGAGGTCACATGTGGCCTTGATTTATTTACTAATAAATCCCCCAAATTCTACTAATCCCTGTCATCCAGAATTGCTACTGAAAACCTGTTACTTTTGACAGCTCTCCCTATATTCTTCTGGGACCCATGATCTTTTCTTTATTATAACAATGATAATTTGACCCAGTTACCCCTCTCATGGGAACCCCCACTCCTCCACGGCGTTTTTTTCCCTTTGCCTTCAAATACACATTTTGCTCTTACATTAAAAGCACAATAACTTAATAAACTTTATTCTCTGAATCTAACTCCTCAAGTTATTGTTCTATATTTCTTTTCATCACTTCCAAACATCTAGAAAACAGTCCCAGTTATCTTCCTCCATCTTCCCACCGCATTCTCATATGTTTTGTATTCTCATTTCTACACCTTCAATTTCGTTGGAACTGCTCTTTCTGAGTAATTTCTTTCCTTCTTCACATGCTTCCCCTGTCCATTCTCATCCACTCTCGTGACTAATTCTGATCTCTATGGGAATGACTCCCAGATCTGTAGCTTTATTCCCAACCTCTCTCCTAAACTCCAAGTTTTAGTTTCTACTGAGCTCATAGACATTTCTACCTGGTTCTCCATTCATCCCCGCAAACACGACAATTCAACCATCTTCACCTCCTATCTCTGTGCTTTTGTGTTGGCTTTGCTTCCTTGATTTGAATTCACTCCTTCCTCAACTCCATCTCACAGAATCCCTCTCTTCCTTCAAAATGGAGGTTAAGCACCATCTTCTACAAAAGACTTTTTTGCCCTGCTCTTCATCTACCAGTGCCCCACTTCCCCAATTACCTTTTGTTTAACTGCTCTCCATTTACCTTGGATTATTTTCTCTGTGTATGCACATATGGTTTCCCCATAATAAATTTCTTGAAAGTGAGAAGTAGAAGGTATTTCAGCTTATGTCTTGTATCTCAGGATCTAAGTAAAGTGCCTGGAGTATAATGATAGGCATTCAGTAAATATCTGTGGATTGATTCTTCTTTGTAAAAGCTGCCCAAAGCTCCAAATTCCCAATTTCTCTGAGTTTAATCACTGTTTTTTCTGTCATTGAGGAAGGGCCAATAGATGCATCTTTGAATCTCTTTTCCTTACTTCTCACAACCAATCACAATAATGTTATGAAATAAGTGCAGATACTTCTCCCTCTTAACAAATAAGAAAATTGAGGTGATTTACACAGCATTATGTGACTTATAGATAGCATTGGCACAGGGTTGTAGTCTCAGATACAAAAATGTCATGATGCTATCTCCGAATCTCATTCATAGAAAAATGTTGTTTAGTTGTTTCAGTCCTGTTTAATTCTTCATGATCCTTGTAAGATTTTCTTGGCAATGATATTGGAGTGGTTTGATTTTTGCTTCTCCAGCTAATTTTTCAAACAAAGATAAGTGACTTGCTCAGGGTCACACAGCTAATAATTGTCTGAGTCTGGATTTGAACTCAGAAGATGTCTTTCTAACTTCAGGATGGGCACTCTATCCACTGTATCACCTACCTGACCTCATAGAACAATAGGTTTATGTAAATAAAATTTATGTTATGGTTCTTTAACTTTATTCTTTGTGACTGCATGTGACTGAATTAGACACTTTGATCTTTTGTTAGTTACAGACAGAATCTTAATGTGACAACAAAGAGATTTGATTTTACTTTTATTTGGTGGAAAGGATAGCATGCCATAGTAGTTAGAAGATAAGCCACAAAGCAAGAAAGAGTTGAGTTCAAGTATGACTTTTGATACATTCTGGTTGTTTGATTTTGAGCAAGTCACTTACCTTCTAAGTGAGTCACATACAGAGAGGGTGCAAACCTAGAATGATAGAGTTTACTCACAAATGAGGCCCATATGCCAATGAAAGTCACAGGTTCACTCCTTGTCCTTGGTGAAATCAAGTTTTGGGGTATCAGTGGCATTATTTTTGAGATATGAATCTACTTCTTTTGACATATTATTTTTCCTGGTGACTAAATTGGTTATTAAAAACATTATTTCAAAATTTGAGACTTATAAGGTTTTCTTGGAAGAAAAATATAGCCAAGATTGCTACCTGAACAGAGGAAAAACAGCAAATTTCAACACACCTATACTAACAAAAACCTGAAAATTGTACCAGACTAAATAACAATTAAGAAATCCATTAAGAAATCTTAGTAAATGAATTTTGATGTAGAACTTTTTGAAAAGTTAGCAGCCCACAGGGAATAGGAAAATGGGGTACCTACAAAGTGAGTAATGGCATAGGCAAACAAACCTATAGCTTCACAAAAGGATGAAAGAAGGGACAGAAATACCTGTAGCCTCCAGGGCCATCTATAGAGAGCAAGAATGGAGCATATCCCTTTCCCTTTTGATGACCCACAGCTATCAAGTGTGTAAGCACATTACAGTGTGTAAGCACATTACAGTGTGTAAGCATATTACAGTGTGTAAGCACATGACAGTGTGTAAGCACATTACAATGTGTAAACACATAGCTGGAACACTAAGGAGCTATGGCAGACTGGTCAGCCTGGGATACCCTTAGGGCTCCAAGGTCTAAGACCCAATAGAGGGTCTTGAAGATCTAGCACTCTGAACATCAAAAACCTGGGGGGGGGCAAATCCCAGAAGGATTGAAGTTTTGGCAAAAACCTAAGTGATCCAAGGGAAACTTAGCCAGGGTCATAGACTGGCCCTGGTAAAAAGCTCCAGGAACTAAAACTGGAGCAATGAGTAAAGTAAAGTTTATAAAGACTCTTAAAGTATATAATGTTCATATTTTTTTCTTTGTTCTTTAGATTTCTTCTCTTTCACAATAATGGTAGTTTTTAAGAACTGTTTGTTCTTAAATTTGTATGTTTTTAGACCAAAAAAATGAAACAAATGTTGTGGGGCATGGTTTTCATACCTCTCAACAGAGAGGTTAAGGGTAGAAATTTGAGGAGGCAGGTATAATCTTCTAATCAGTTAAGGTCTTGAAATGAATTGAATCTCATGTTAACAATCTATATTTTTACTGAAGTTTCCTTCCAGTACATTTAATACCAAAGTATAGTTTAATTCAAAGTATGCTTGTTGTTTGAAGTTTAGTTAAGGATGGAAGCAAAGGTCTCTTAAATTATTTTAACTCACACATATTACTAAATAAAGGTAAAATAAATTATTACAAATAAATTCCCAATATTATTCTGTTAGAAAAAACATTGATTGAACTTAGATTTTTTAAAATTATATATTTACCTTTTGTCTCTTACTTTGGGTATGAATAAAATTTAATGGATTATTTTGTGCCATTCTCTTTTCAACTATATACATATATTATTTGTAGGGAATTTTGCAATTTTTCAAGTGATTTTTTACATATCGGCAATTTTGTAATCGATCCTATTTTATAGATGAGAAAGCAAACCACATGGTGAGTGGTCAGTCCAGACTCAAGTCTAGGTCATCTGTACAGAAATCGATAACAATGATGTTGCATATCATTAATAATCTCAGTTTCTGATTATCTGAAGCACTGGACCCCTCACTATATGTTTTCAGGATATACTATTACATTTCTACCTTAATGTTCTCCCACACACACTTCTTCCCAAAGCACTAGATACTAGTACATTAAATAATAAAGGTAATACACTGGTTACGTAAGAGCAAGTTATCTTTCAGTGTGATTGCACTAATGATATACTATACTAATGAATATCAGGCATTTTCATTCAGGGTCAGATGTCAATTTTACCATTCAAAATGGAATACTAATATAATAATGCTTGTAATTCCTCACCAAGACTTTTCAGGCAAAGATTTGTTTGTATATTGACTAACAGATATTCAGATTTGTAATGTTTATGAAAGATATCGACTAATCGTGTTTTAAGACTACTGAACTACATACAGTTGGTCTAATAAAAAACAAAATTAAGAAGTTATCTATCTCATCCCAAATATATCTGTCTCCATTATGATAGTTATTTGAAATAACGTGTTCAGTTCTGGACAATATATTTTCAGAAGAATATTTATTAGTTGGAGAATACCCAGAAAATGATAAAAAGACTTGGGATCATGCTATATAAGAGTCAGTAGAAGTAAGAGGAGAAAAGGTTAGGGGAACATAAAAACAGCCTTAAAATATTTGAAATAGTCTCATTAAGAAGGATTAGTAAAATTTCCTAAAAATACTTTTAGTGTTTTTTAAAATTTTATTCTGGCATTACTTTCATCCATTTCCAGTTTTAAGAGTTAACAGTTTGTTTTAATGAGCTAGTTCAGAACTACTGTGATTGTACCCAATATTTTCTTATCCTTATCCTTTTAATTTAATATTTATTTGATCTCTGTGCTAACCTATTGATTATCTGACTATAAAAAGAGAACATATATTCAAATAACAGCTGAGTCAGGAACCAACAGTTGTTTCCTGGTAAGATACTGTCACTTTCATCTTCTATTATATTGTTCATTCATTGACACTCAATGCCTTTCAATTCTCTTTTTAAATTAAGTATTCTTCATATACATTCATAAGGATTCTGAGTAGACTCCAGACCAAAAACTTCTTTCATTTCTTGATCCAAACCATATTTCTAGCATAGTTTTCTTTGACTTTGCCGTTGCCTACTTTTACATTGATGTCACTAAACAACAAGGTAGTATTTCAATTTGAAACTTTTTCCCAAATTTTCACAGAATTTCTCTACTTATCCATCTTCTACAACAGATGTTGGAGTAGTAGAAGCAATTATAGTCATGACCATCTGTTCACTTATGCTTATTTTGAGCACTATAAAGAAAGGTCACCAAGTTTCTCTTAAAATGAGGTTTCTCATCTTTGGACCATTAGGACCATAAAGGCTATTCCTTTGTTCCTCTCTCTCAGGACAACTTCTGTATCCTCCTTCAATTTAGTTGCAATTCACTTCTCTTTTGCTGGATTTAAAGAGAGAATGTCAATAGAGATATGGTTTGCTTCCTTCAGCAATTTGTTGACTCAATCATTGGATGATGTTAATGCATCACTATTACCAATAGTCAAATCAAAGTTTGTAGATAGATTGGGGATTGTTTGGATCTTAGTATGTTGAGTCCATTCTTTGCTACGTTTACTGTGAATGTAGAAAGAAATTTACAGCAGACGTATCAAACATGTGGTCACCACAACATTCCCAAGGGCTACACAAAACATTAAAATAAAATTAGGAAATATTTAGCAAAACAAATGAAAATATATCAGAACATAGATAATGATAATATGTCATTTTCTAAGTCAATTACATATGCTTTAGTGGCCCTTGTCCTATTTGAGTGTGACAGTACTGCTTTACAGGATTAAAGACCATTAAAAAAAAACTACTAATGTTCTTCTAAACTACTTTGTATTTAGATATATTTAGATATAGATGACACCCTATATGTGTTTGCATTTGTTTATATTTATGTTGTATATATTTACTTTTTCCATTTTTATTTAAAATTTTGAGTTCCAAATTCAGTCTCTCCCTCCCTCACCTTTCCCCTACCTGAAATGGTAAGCAATCAGATATAGGTTATATATGTACAATTATGTAAAACATTTCCATATTAGTCATTTTGTACAAGAAGATTCAAATAAAAGAAAAAAAAGAAAGAAAAAATGAAAAATAGCATGCTTCTGTCTGTACTCAGTCAACATCAGTTCTTTGTCTAGAGGTGGGTGGTATGCTTCATCTTTAGTCCTTTGGGATTGTCTTGGATTGTTGCATTGCTGAGAATAGCTAAGTCATTCATAGTTCTTCACTGAACAGTATTGCTGTTACTGCATACAACATTCTCCTGCATTTGTTCACTACATTATACATCAGTTCATGTAAGTCTTTTCAGGTTTCTCTGAAATCATCCTGCTCAATTCTTATACTACAATAATATTCCATATACCATAGCTTCTTTAGCCATTCTCCAGTTGATGAACATCCCTTTGATTTCCAGTTCTTAGTCACTATAAAAAAAGAGCTGCTATAAATATATTTGTGTAAAAATAGGTCATTTCCCCTTTTTTGAATGTTTTTGGGATATAGACCTAATAGTTGTATTGCTGGATCAAATGATATGCACAGTTTTATGGCTCTTTGGGCATAGTTCCTAATTGCTCTCCAGAATAGTTAGATCAGTCCACAACTGTAGCAGCAGTACATTAGTGTCCCAATTCTCCCACATCCACTTCAAATCCAATATTTTCCTTTTTTGTCATGTTAGATACTCTGTTAAGTGTGACATGGTACTTCAGAGTTGTTTTAGTTTTATGCTGTTTATATTTAGGCAAGTACTTCTTTTCTCTCCCTCTTGGAAGGTAAAGCTTCTTGCATATAGAGATGATTTAATCCCCAAGTTCTGGCAGAACACAGAAGGTGCTTAATAAATACTTGTTGAATGGCTGATTAATTGGGTTTGCTATGGTAAAGAAGAAAGAGAAGGAAAAAAAAGAAGAAGAAAAGAAGAAAGAGAAAGAAGGAGAAGAAGGAGAAGAAGAAGATGAAATAATCACTAAATGACCAAACTTTTGGTGACATAAGCCTCCTGCTACTTAGCTTGCCTAGACCTTGGACTCCAGACATAGATTTTACTTTGGTCTGTGATTAAAGCCTTTTCAACTTAATAGAGCCTGCCAGAGCCTAGAATTGTACTCTCAGGGTTTCTTTCAGCATGCTATGAATATTGAAGGGAGATATATTAGAGACAGATGTAGTATCTGAGTAAAATAACATAAAGATTAAATAGGGTTTCTTCTCTGCCCTCTTGGTGTTTATATCTTTTTTTCCTACTCAGATGTAGTTATCTACAAAGAAGCCTACTTGGGGTAGAGTTAGAAGCAATAGTTCAGCATTGTAGAGAGATAGAATCCCGCATGATATAGGGCAAAAGTTACTGAGAAAAGCCATCCAAACATGAACTGGAATTTTTTCATCAAAGATCTTTAAGATGAGGGTGGGTGACTAACTCATCCAGATTGCTAAATGGGAAAATCCATTTCCTGTATGAGTTGGAAGAAAAGTGTTGTCAGTTCAATTCCATATTTATCAAATGCCTACTATGTGCAATGCACTATCCTAAGAACTGGGGATATAAAACTAAAACCAAAATAGTTTCTGACTCCAAAAAGGCTAATTGGAGATCCTCTCTAATTGGGAGATACTATTATTCTATGACCAAGCTTCCAAGCCCCAATTTCAATACAAATAATGAAAATAAAATGTACTTTTATAAAGAATTTATGCAAGACAAATCTTTTGTATAGATCATATGTCCTTATTTTTTATTTCAAATATATAGTATTCCGTAAGACAGAATAATTAAATATCAGCAGGGGAAGGAAACTTTGAGATCATTTCTCCTAGAGTTTCTGCAATTCTTTTGTTTGAATTTGGTGTTCTAATCATGACAATAGGATTAATAATAGCTAGAATTTGCATTAGAATTTTTATAATACTTTGTTTTTCAAAGTAATTTTTATGTTAAATCATTTGATCCTTGAAGCAAACTTGAGAGATTATCAGTACTAATATGGAGTTCTAGCATTTATGTGGTACTTTATAAATATTCTTACCCTGTGAGAGACATGCTACTATCTCCATTGAATAGATTAAGAAGCTGAGGTTAGAAGGGGTTAAGTGACTCACCCAGGGTCATGCCTCTAGTAAACATTTGAGACAGGATTTGAAGTCCGATCTTTCTGACCTAGAGTCCCAGGCTCTAGCCATTGACCCACCGAATACTTATTGGCAGAATAAGAAAAGCATAATTAAGCATATCCTTTCAGTCATGACCATCAGGAATTTGTGTGACTTAACTATCAATTTTTGGCATGAGAAGCGCTTCCAGTTTCAGGTATAGGGTGGGATTTTAGAGGAGGCAGAGATTGATGGATGATGAAAATAATGCAGAAAGAAAAAGAAAGAAAATAATGTCAAGAAAACATTTAAAAATACATGGAAGAAAGCAGAAGGAATTTCAGAAGGGAATGCCAGTAAGAATGAACTTGAGGTCCCTTTAGTTACTCAGGTTGAATTTAGTACATACTTAAAAACAAACAATGCTATAGAAATTCCCAGTGTCATATGTAAGCTTCTTTGTGTATTTCTTTGTATAGTGACAGGTTCAAATTGTTGGTTAATGTTTTTAATTACATAATAAAAATGAAAACTTAAAATAAAAAGAAACTTGATGTTCTGCCCAATATGAATAGAACTTCTAAGAGCATTTTCATTGCTGTTATATTCTTCCTTGTTTGAGGCATGAGAGAACTTAGGGCCAAAAAGGTGAAGGATCATGTTTTTAAAGCTAATTAGTAGCAGATTTAGGATTAGAACTCAGTACTCTTGACATATACTCCAGAGCTCTTTCTGTTTTGCCACTTGGTTGTCTTTCCCTTAAAGATCCATGGTCAGGGGAGAAGAGGTTCTTCTGGGGAAGGTAGGTGGATGAGGTGTGTAGAACGCTTGAATTTCTTGCTTCTTTCTTCTTGGTTTTTAAAGGTTCTGTGACTTTGTGTGCTTGATTCCAGTAGGGCAAAAGTTGTGAACCTAAATTCTGTTCTACTAAGTATGAAGGAGGAAAAAGTGACTCTTGAAAGGAGCAGTAAGTGATGTCTGTATAAAATCAAACTGATAAATTGAATGAGTTCAAAGAAAGAAGATAAGTTCTCTTTCTGTCTCTCCCTCACTCTCTTCCTTCTTCTTTTCTTCCTCCCTGCTTGCTTTCCCTTTTTTCTCCCTTTCCCTCTCTTCTTCTCTCTTCCCCATCTTTCCCTTCCTCTCCTTTCTGCCTCTCTCCCTCACTCTCTCCTCCTCACTCTCTTCTTCTCCCTCCCTTTCCCTCTTTCCTTGCTCTTTCTTTGTTTCCTTCTACTCCTCTTCCTCTGTCTCCTTCCCTTCTTCATCAGATATAACTTTTGTTGTTAAAAACAGAAGTCTCTGATTCCAAGTGCTTACATGAATTATATTATATTATTATATTAGATTATATTAGTTTATATTAGATTAGATTATATCCCATTTTGTTAGTGTGACTTCCTGTATAACTGTTATGTAGTGAACATTTTGTAAATGGTTCATCTTACCCCTAAAATTTATAATGAAAAAACCATTCAAATTCATTTAGGTCTTTTAAGGTTTCCAAAGTGATGTTAGGTACATAGTGCAAGTAAGTACACTTTTATCCACATTTGCTAGATGAACAGCTTGGGATTCATAGAGATGAAGTTTTCACAGAACTAGGACTGGAAAAAAACACCTTCTGTCTCTAAAACAGTTGAGATGATGAAGGTCTGCATTGTTTCTGGCTTATTTCAAATATGTCTCATCCCTTCTTAGCATTTTGTAAGGTGATAAAGGATTTTAGTTGGTGCCAATAACAGTTATCAAAAAAAAAAAGAAAGCAATAGATGAGAAAGGGCATGAAAAGAAAAACACTAAAAAAACAAACAAAAATATAAACAAAGCAAACCACTCCTGGGAGATTTTTTGGCAAAAGTTAAAGGGATGGGAAAAATTTGTTGAATCTTTGATGTAGTCATGTTACTGCTTAATTACTAGCATGTAATCATAGGCAAATCAGTTAACCTCACCGGACCTTTCTCAGTTCAACATTGCGCAATAATCCATCTATTATTTTGAAGGTGATGATGGTTTGATGCTTGGGATTTGGACTATTACAAAGATATTTCAGTGACTACAAAATTGTTCCTTAGGCTTGGTTTATTCTGAAAGACAACATCACAAATTCCCTTATCAGTAACTACTAATTTCATCCATTTAATAAACTCCTTTCAATAACTTTGACTAGACAACCCTGTGTTCATTTTTTTTTCAAAGCCTCTAACTAGATGAGGTCTTCATTTGTTTTTGTTTTTTAAACTTCCTTCTTTGCCGCCTCCTGCACCATTCCAAGTAAAAAGAAAAACAGTATCTGTCATTTTTTTTTACATCTAAATATATTAAAAAAAAATTTTAAATGTTCCCATTTACATGTTAAAAATAGTTTTTAACATTCATTTTTAAAACTTTAAGCTCCAAATTCTCTCCCTTCCTCCATACTCCCCTCATTGAGAAGGTAAGCACTTTGCCATAGGTTATAAATGTGTAGTCATATCTGCTATTTTTTCTCATCATGCCATTCCCCTTCCATTTTTTTCACCTATTTTTCCCCATCACTGCCTTATTTTATTATTCTGTCTCAATTTCTTATTCCTGCATAATAAGTAATTGTGTATGTATTGGTCAGTACCCCTTTATTCTCTTAATCCTATGTTGAAGTAAAATTTTATTGTTTTTTACCACCTATATTCATATGCACACATATGTATGCATAATACATAGTTAAGATACATTTATGTAACCATGTACACATGTATGTAACTGGATCAATCAAAAAATATTTCTTAAGCACTTGCTGGGTATTGTGCTAAGTACCAAGGTAACAAAGAAAGGAAAAATTGTCTTCTTTTAAGGAGTTTGCATTCTAATTGGGGAGACATGTAAATTATTTAGTGTATAAAGATATAACAGAGTAGATAGAAAGTAATCTCAAAGGGAGGGTCATCAGCAGTTGGCTGAGGTCAAGAGCGAAGGCAGGAAAGGGCTTGTAGAAGGAGGACATTAAGCTGAGTCTTGAAGTAAGCCAAGAAAACCAAGACTCAGGAATAAGGGAGTAGAGCCTTCCAGGCATGAGTAGCCAGTGCAAAGGCCATGGAATGTGGAATGTCCTATTGGAGGAGCTTCAAGTTGGCAAGATGAATTGTAGAATATGTGCAAGGAAACAAAATACCCAAAAGAACACTGGAAAGATAGGATGGGATTAGGTTATGAAGAGCTTTAAAAGTCAAACAGAGAAACTTATATTTGGTTCTGGAGATAGTTGGAAGGCAAGCTGGTTTATTGAGTACTGTGGGGAAGCAGTATCATAATTATAACGCATGTATTATATAACATATAATAATTATAATATTCTATATACTATATAGATAATATATATCTATATATTATAATATATTATATTATATATTATATGTATATAATATATATCTATAATAATAATACTTTTTCCACATTTAATTTTTAATTTGTGGAATAAAATAAGCATTTCCATGACATAACATAATAGAAAAGATGATTGTCCATGAAACTGCAAATCTATTATGAACAACTTGTTATTCTTTTTAAACATATTATAAAGTTATCATGTAAATTTCTTTTTTTTTTTTTTGCTCTTTTCCCTGTCTTCCCCCCTACCCCTGCTCTAGAGATGGCTACCATTAGATACAAATAGGTGTATATGTGTAAAATTATTCTATACGTATATCTGGATGCAGATAATGTATTTCTGCATATGTCCTGTATAGTTAATTTGGAGATTTATACTAGTCAAAATGACATATCCACTCAAAGTCATTCTTGAAACAATATTACTGCTATTGTACACAATGTTCTCTTGGTTCTACTTATTTCACTCATCATTACTTTGTACAAGTCTTTCCACGGTTTTTTTTTCCTAAGATAAATGAGCTCATCATTTCTTATAGCCCAGTAGTACTCCATCACAATCATATACTACACCTTGTTCATTCAGTCCCCATTTCATGGATATCCTGGCAATTACCAGGTTTTGCCACCACAAAGAGAGTTGCTATAAACATTTTAGAACATATAGGTTCTTTTTCTTTTCCCCTGATCATAAGGAAATCATTAGTAAAATCACTTTGGCAGCCCAATGAAGGTTGAATTAGAAGGTTGAATAAGGAGACCAATTAGAAGGCTATTGAAGTATTCCAGGTGAAAGGTGATAGAGACCTAAAATAGAGTGATGACTGTGTGAGCAGAAAGATGTGAACTTATATGAGAGATACATCAACCATAGAATTGACAATGTCAAAGGTTAGAATATATGGGGTGAGGGAGAGTCACTTATTGACTTCATTTCTTTCTTATGGTGCAAGAAAGTGTGCTAGATTTGGAGAACAAATACCTGGGTTTGAATCTAAGCACTGACAGTAGTAGTTTGTTCTTGGACAAGTTACTTCTTAGGGCTGCTAGGTGGCATGGTAGATAGAGTAACAGGCCTTAAGGCAGGAAGAATCATCTTCTGAGTTCAAATCTGTCCTCAGACACTTACTAGCTTGGCAAAAGAATGGGCAAGAAAAATAGATATGGTTTTACTGTCCATGTGGTGCTAAAAATAAAAAAATAAAAGAATCTTTAAGTCTCAAATTTATGTATAACTCTGGCTTGCATCTATGAGTCAGATTTATAAAATATGACCTTCATTCAGAGTAATTTTGCACATAGGAGGTTGGTTATGAAATAACTTGTGCTAATTTCCCTAGTTAGAATAGAAAAACTCTAAAAATGGAATAGTGGCAGAGCCCCTGGCCTGTCCTAGGAAGGATTGCTTTCCCCTGAGTGGCTTCCATTGCGCTCTAGGACTTAGCATTGCACTCTCCTGCTGCAAGCTAAGGGGTGCCTGGCAACATAAAGACAGGTTCAGATGCAGGTGTTTATATTAAATATTTAATCCAGAAAATGTCTTTTAACAGAATAAATTTTAAAATAACATAATTAAGCGGAATTAAGATTGGGGCAGGGCAGGGCCCTCCAGTTCTTCATCTGGTCGCCTTGTTTCTCTATTATCTATTGAACCAAACAGTAGTAGCTCTGCTACTATCAGAATACTAGTGGTAAAAACACACAATCACATACTTCCCAGATTGTCTATTTAGAAGTCATGTTTCATGTTTGAAAAAAGTGAACTATACATGTCATAGATCATGGCTGCTGCTGCAGTAGTGTTGCTGCTAAGGGATGATCACCATCTCTGTCAAATTTTGTCCTTCATGCCTTCGTATCATGTCTCATAGAAGTTCAGTTTTCTTCATTCAGACAGTGAAAACTCTACTTGAGGCCCCTTCACTTCTTGCATGGACTATTGAAAATCCTCAAACACCTGCCTTCACTGTATGAAAATCTCTGCTATGCAAGGAACAATTCCAAGAACTTGCTACCCAAATCCAAAGGCTAAATTTTTTCTCTTCACCAACTGGGAAGCATTACAAATCCCAGGGGGTTTGATGGCAAGGCAATACTTGCTGGAGGTTGTTTCACTTAGATTCTTCAAAAATTACATTTTTGTAATATTCAAAATTTATCACATTACAATTAATATTTCCCCATCCCATTCCAGGCTGAAATCTGTTATAATATTTTAAATTTTGGGATCAATCATTCTGGTTTACTTTGATGCACTATCTCGACTCTTGGCTGCATAGGCTCAACTTTCTTAGGTCAATATTATTCATAATCTTAAAACTTATATCTTAATTTACAAATATGCAAGTAATTTCTTTAAGATTTCCTAACCTCTATGATGTCTCACTTATAGTTCAGCAATGTGAATTGGCAGTTCAGTGTCATTTGTCAGTTATCGTGGCCAAAAATCTTTGGAGTTGCATATTTCCATAATCCTACCACACTTAGGTCATGGGCTGAGAATATTATGTCACTTTTCGAGAATTTGTAGCTCTCCTAAGTGGTAATTTCAGAATATTGAGTTTTTGAAAGACTTAATGTGTTGAAATATGATGAAATCTAGGGAGTTTGTGGAGGTAGGGTAACTGCTATTCACAAACTTTTAAATGTTTCATTTTGTGCCAGAAAGGAATTTTGGAAGAGAAAATGAGCTTATGATTTTGGTAGCTTGGCATAGGAGGGTCAAATACATTGTTTCCTTTCTCTGACTGAAGCAAAAGTGGAAAATGGAAATAAAACACAGTGTCATGTAATCTCAGATGCATATGAAAATCCCAAAGGAAAAAATAGTAAATATGCTTAAAATAGTTATGATAACAAGTGAACTTACAGTCAATTTTTTTAATGCCTCGGAAATTATTTGAATGTCTTTAAATGTCAGTGAAATACAGAAAAGCTCATCTCTCACTCTCAATTTTACTTCTACAACAGCTTTTGCATTTGCTGAGTTCTTTTTACTCAGTCCATTCCATAGACGAGGCCCTCTTACCTAGATTATTTTAATAGTTTCCTAATTAGTTCCACTGCTTCTATCCCATTCCCTTGCCCATCCATTCTCCACATAGCTGACAAATTTATATTCCTAGAATATAGATCTGACCATATCATTTACCAACTCAAAGTATTTAGTGGCCCTGTATTGGCTCTAAGATGAAATAGAAGATCCCTACATTAGAATTTCAAGTCCTCCATAATCAGCTCCCATCTATCTTTTTTTCAGGTTGCTATATATCCTTCTTATTCTCTACATTTCAGTCATACCAACCTTAAAACTTAAAACTGGTATTCTATCACCCATCTTTATACCTTTGCATTGCACAGATTGGTGTGTATATGTAGAATGTACTTCCATCACAACAAAACTACTTATACTCGTATGTTTTTGTGCCCTGTTGGCTCGGGAATAATTTTGTATTCAATACCTTTCTTGAAAGTTCACCACAACATTCTCCCATCCTCTTGTTGGCACTATCTTTCTCTTCAGATTATCTTGAATTTGCTTATCTGAGTTTGTATGGCATTCCTTCTGTTACAGGGATGAGCAACCTGGGGCCTCAAAGCCACATGTGACCCTCTAGGTCCTCAAGTATGGCCCTCTGACTGAATCCAAGGTTCAGCTGAGGGTCATGCTTAAGAACCTAGAGGGTTCCCCTCCCCTACTAGTACAATGGGCGTTCCTTAATCACAGTGACTGTTTCATCTTGGTGTCTATACCCTTAGGTATAACACACTGTCTTGCAATACTAGGTACTCAATAGATATTTATTGAAATCAATTGAATTTTGTTGAATTTCCATTCTGTTAGTATTCATTAAATTTAGTAAGTGGTGTGTATGTGATGATATCATAAAATCAATGTCCCGGTTCTCTCTGAAAAACAAGCATAACCCTCCTCCCCATTCTCTGCCCTTCACTGATGGGAAGAATCCAGGCAGATGCAAGAGAAGAGATCATTACAGTCCATGAAGAAGCCACTGTGCACAGTAGCTGCAAGTGACTTGTGCGTTCATATCACCCCTGCGGTGAACATGTGCATCATGGAGTTGATGGCAGATGGACATGCAGGTTTATCAACAGTGTCTCAAGGGGGTGAAGCAGGATTGTTGTCTTTCTCCTTTTTGGTATTAGAATGGCACTTTAGGGAACAATAGACACTAGGGATCAATGAGTCACAGATATATGACAGGAAGTGGGTGAGAAAACTCAAGGACCTTGACCTTGATCATCATAAAGAGATCAGTCCAACAAGGAACAATGTGTACCAAGGAGCAGCCCAGACCTGTCCTTTGTTTGATACTGTGAGCAATATAAAAGCACTAGATCCCCAACGAAACAAAGACCCACTAGATGGGAAGGTTATTTGATATTCTCTAAAGAGGGGAAATTCTAATGGTTAAGGCACATGTATATGAGACAATTTGATACTTTTTGTTGCTTTAAAACCAGATAGCTGGATAGATTTTTAGAATGAAGTGCATGGATTAAACATACACAGGCAGTGGGGGGAAACTACATGTAAAGGACAGTGGGTCAGGGAGAAGATACTTCAATGTTGTCGTGGTATGGAGATTGCCAAGAAGCATGGAGGCCAGGTTCCAGGCAAGATGAATTTAAAATTCATCAGATCCTGACTCCCAGGGCAGAGTCCAAGATTCTATTGAGAGGCTGATGAGATTGAACATTGTGAGATGGACGAAAAGTGGCATAAAGATCTGGTTCTGGTTCTAGGCTTATAAGACGTAAGGACCTCTTCAGGAAGAACAAAATGAAGCAGACAGATGTTGATTTTCCCAAGGTTTCCTTACATATCTGCATCTATAGTAGCAGAGGCTGAGGTCTATTTGACTCAGTTTGTACTCAGTAAAAAGTTTGTATTTTTCACTCTTGGATGGGAATCAGAAAAGTAAAAGATTGCCCAAAGCATTTGCACATATTCTTGGTTTCTCTGTACATTGAAATATTAAAAAATAACATAAAAAATCAAAGAAATTACCCCTTCCCTTCTATAGTCCCCCAATTCAACATTGTACAAAGTCTGCAAATTAATAAGTCAATTCAGATAAGCACTTAAGGAGCACCTACTGCATGCAAGGCACTCTGATAGGATTTGCCAAAGATACAAAAGTGACTGACTCATTTTCCCTCAAGTGCTTACTGACTACTAGAAGTAATATAGGCAATCTTATTTTAGAGAGGAATAATTTGGTTTAAAAGTTTGAGCTTTCAAAATTCAAACATGTGTAGGTGCATGCCTTTCTCTCTTTCTCTGTATTCTAAATAGTATATATGTTTGTGTACATATACGCATGTTCCCTCTTATGAAGTGAGTTAGATATTTCAAGGTGTGTTCAGACAAAACCTTTTAATAGTTTCTAAATGGGTATGATTGCCTTTTAAGTTTTTTCATCTTTAATTTTGGAATTTTGTATGTGAAACTTTAAATTCCATTACACTTGTATTAGTAGAGTAGATTCAGAAAAAATATGTTCAATTGAAAAATATTTTATCAGAAGGCATTATAATCTATTCATAAATTCTAGCAAAAATTCTACTGAGAATATATTCACAAAAAATTAAGCAACATAGATTCATTCAAATGTAATCTCATAGTATAATCAGTCCAGTTCATGTACTAGAAAGCAATGTCAAAACATGACCTCAAGTTTAGCTTCCTTACATTCAAAGAGAATTCACTTTTCTGTTTTTTGTTTTTTTAAGAGAACTTTTGATCATTGTTTACCCAAGCAAGAAGGTGAAGTATGTATGCCCAAGAAAGGAAACTTTGCAGTGCCAGTTTACTAAAACTATGAGACAGTGGATGTTTTACACAAAGTAAAGTATGTTGTTAGAAACTATTTACTCATCCATACACTGTGCTTAAAGTAAACATAATTTGGAAAGGAGCCAGCCTTTTCTATCCCCCCCTCCTTTATTCCACACCCAAGATTTTGTCACCTGCCAAAGTCAAATAAATCTTATCTAAACAGTTGAGATAAGCACAGAGTAGTACTCAGAATAGTCAAATCAACAAACCTCTCCAAAAACAGAAATGAAATACAATATCACTAGATTAAACAGTCTACAATGGCAATCATGTTTGTATTTAAGAATTTTATTCTGAAAGGATTACAGTCTCAGTCTCCATTTCTTTTCTGCCTAGACAAGAAGGCGACATACTGACTCAAACAAACCTTATTTGTTCTTTAACAATTTAACTTGCACCAGTTTCATAAAGGAAGTTCATAGGTGTATGCAGCCTACTGATTTAATCAGTAACTTATGTCCACAGACTTGTATGAGCATGTGTACTTGAGATGTACCAGTGGTGGAATGTGTACGAACTGTTTTCTATAAGAAAGCTTTTCTTTGTGTAGTTTAAGCATGAAAGACATATTACCTGGCATTTCATTGTTCCCCTAGTTTTAGAAAATAAAGTTTAAAATTCACCAGTGAGAAATAGGTGGATGGCATTGGGACTAGGGGAGAACCACTATCAAGTAGTATTGCATCAGTTACTGAGTATTTTAAAATAAATTGCCTTTCCATCACATTTAATATTTCAGGCTGGGACCACAAATATACCCTGTGGGAATCAGAAAAAAATATTGACTGCCTAAAGCATTTCTGCATAATCCTAGTTCCTCTATACATTGAAATATTAGCATAAATGTGAAAAATTCTAGAAGTTAACCTCCTGCTTACTATACTTCCCCAATACAGCATTATATAAACTATCCAAATTAGCAGTCCAATTCAGACAGATATTTATGGAATACCTACTGTATTCAAGGCACTCTGACAGGCATTGCCAAAGATACAAAGTACCTACGATTCAATCTTTGTCTTCCAAGTAATATATTTTTATTTATATTTTTTCCATATTCATATTTATAATTGGATAAGAATGACCTCACAAATATTTAAAATTGGGTGATAATGAGTTTTAATTAATATAATTGGTTTTTTAAAATAAGTTCTTCTAAATAGCTGTTTTTAAATAGATTTTTTAAAATGTTACTTAAGTGAATTAAGTGGTCCCTTGTAAAACCGCTTTAAAAAAAAATATGCAATGTGAGACATTATATTCTCTCATTCTTGATCATTTTCCACCCTACCACTGTGTATATATTTTCTCTTCTCCCTCCCCCCAACTTCCCATATGTTACTCTGAGAACTGTAATCACATTAATACTTGTATTTGCCTCTGGAAAGAGCATATCAAGTGATCCATTGACTTCACTTTTCTTCCACTTACCTTCTTTGTGACTTCTAGGACTATAATTCCTTTCCTGGCCACTACTTGCTTATATATGTTGCCTCACTCGTAAGAGTGCCTTTTGTATTTGCCTCCTTAGCTTTTGGCAAAGTGCGTGGCATATAGTAAATGCTTTTCATTCATGTAATACAAAGAACCTCAAACAAATCCTTCTCCGAAGCCCAGTCCTGATATGGAAGGGCTCTCATACTGTGCCAGTGGATCGCAGGCCCTGGAAGGGTGTACTTTGCATCTTTCACCTGGGGACCAGTCTAGCTAACTGTGAAAAGGTACATCAGCAGATTGGCTTCAGAGTAATGGAAAAAAGTACAAACAAACTATTTTGTTGTTGTTGCGTCATTTTCAGCCATGTCCTACTCTTCATGATCCCATTTGGGGTTTTCTTGGCAAAGACACTGAAGTGGTTTGCCATTTCCTTCTCCAGCTCATTTTAGAGATGAGGAAACTGAGGTAAACAGGGTTAAGTGACTTGTCCAGGATCACATAACTAACAAATGTATGAGATCAGATTTGAACTTAGGAATATGATTCTTCTTGATTTCAGACTGGTACTCTATACGCTGTGCCACCTAACTTCCCCAAATAAGTATATACAGGATAAACAAAGGGGGAAAAACTAAAAGAAAGAAGACACTAGGATTAAGAGGGTTGGGAAGAGTCTTTCTGTAAAAGACAGGATTTTAGCTGGGACTTGAAGGAAGCAAGGGAAGCCAGTAGGCAGAGATGAGGAGGGAGAGCATCCCAGATGTAGGGAATAGGCAGAGAAATGCTGGGAATCAAAAGATGAAGTATCGTCTCTTTTTTTACTTATGGTTCAGGACAGATCCACATCGTTTTTAGGTCATACGCATCAGTCAAAAACCAATCAGAAAGCACCTAATAAGTGATCGTTTTGTGTCCGGTCCTATGCTATTCATCAGCAATACAAAAGAAGTTTAAACATCTGTGTCCTCATGGACCTCAAATAGTTTTCATTAACTTTATGTCCTTGCCTATGAAGATGTTATTAATACAGTCTCCTTACGTCTATCATGTATATTTTCCCTTGCTCTTTGGATTATTTGTAATTTTAGTTTTTTGAAGATTTGTGAATGTTATGAATTATAGCCATGAATCAATCAGCAAATATTTATGAATTACCTGCTAAGTACTAGGCACTGTGCTATATAATGACCAAAGTAAAACAGCTTATGACATCAAGGAGCTTACATTCTCTAAGGGAAATCCAACATGTTCAGAGATAAGTAAGTAAAGGATATACACTAAATAAATGTAAAATGATTGGGGGAGGGACCACTGGTTCCTGGCGGAATCAAGAAATGGAACCACCAGTGCTACTATTGGTAGTATGTCTGATAGGTTAGCTTTCCATTGTACGCAGGCCTCCATCTTTGGCTATCACCACACCATACTGCTTTCTCTTCAGTTAACATCCCCATCCCTCCCCCTAGTAAACCAATCAGAAACATGAGCTTTCAACTTCTCTTGCCAGGTCCTGGATACCACACCAATTTTAGGCAATCTAGTTTCCACACCATAATACCTGCTCTTCTACTCCTTCTTCTCCTTCTCCACCTTCTCCTCCTCCTTTTCCTTTTCTTAGAACCAGAGACTGAACTCCTTGGATCCCCTATCTCTTGTAGATGAACTTTTTCCTCATGTTTCCTATAACCAGGCCTCCCTAATACTTCCCAATCATCCTATATCATGCAACCATTTGCCCACCATTTCCTCTTTCCAACACCTACTTAGTGTATTGTCTTAGCCCAATAGGATATAAACTCCTCAAGGGCAAGAACCATCTTGTTTTCTTATGTTTGGAACCTCAGTGCTTAGCATAGTACCTGGCACATATTAAAATGTCAAAAAATGTCCTTTCCTCACCTTTCCTCTTCTCTCCTCTCCTGTCCTCCCCTCCTCTTGCTTCCTCTCCCATCTCTTCCCCTTCCCTCTCTTCTCTCCCCTCCTGCCTCCTCTTCCCTCTCTCCTTCTTTCCTTTACTCTCTGTTTGTCTCTATCTCTCAGTCACACACACACAAACACACACGCATACACACACTGTAGTAAACAGGGATCAGCAAGTGGCCCCTTTTGGCTGAAGCAAAGAGTATGGTGTTGAGAGTGATATGAATATGCAGTCAGCCTGGAGAGGGGAACTTGAAAGAACCAAGACCTTAAATGTCAAATAGAGACGTTTGTATTTTGTCTTAGAGTCAGCAGGGAGCCACTGGGTCTTTTTTTTTTCAGCAAGGGAATCATATAGCATCACTGGGAGAACAGACTTTAGTGGCCTGCAGTTTGTGGTCAATGAACAAACTGAATTTTATATATACATATTGATGGATGAATATGATAGTACCCTATCTAGTTGCATGTCACAGTTTGATCAATTCATTTATTTTTTTCCATTTTATCACTTCCTCACATGAATACAGAAATAGTTTCTGTACTGATTTCCCTGTCCCTGTTGTTTACATGTTGTCTGCCCCATTAGATTGAGTGCAGGGACTGACTTTTGCCTGACTGTATTCCTAGTGCATATAATAGACTCAGATTTTTGACTGATTTCCAAACCATTCTGCTGCATCCTGCCAACAGGTTTATCTCTTTTAAATAATATCATTATTATATCACTGATTGGATTAAACATTTTCACATTTCCCACAGTGTCAGATTCATTAAGCTTGGCATTCAAGAACTGCCATAATTTGATTGGAAAGTATTTTTGATGTTATCTCCTGCTATTGCCTTAGCATAAGCCTTCAGTTCTAATTAGATTGGTGCTTCTCCAGAATCTATCTTCACCATATATTTGGTGTGTATATTTTGCTCATCCAACTCTACGTTCCTGAAATAACCATTCCCATCTTCCCTCCCATCAAAATCTTATATATTCTTTAAGGAACAGCCCAAAAGTATGGTTTTGCTCAGTAGCAGAAGAGCCTCCTCTCTAGCAAAACGTTGCAAAATGGACAGATTTGAAAAATCTAGAAATGAGGTTCTTCCACAAATATTGTACAACATAAGATAGGTTTATTTATTCCTTCTCTGATATTTTTTTCAATTTATAAAATAAATGTAACAATAATATACCATAGTGAACTGGTGAATAATAACTGCCTAATGATCACAAAAAAGTGATGAAAGCCCATGTCTAAGCCTGGGTGTAGACTTTCCCCCCATACTTGGAATGCCTTCTCTCTTTTGTCTCCACCTCTTAGAACCCGTGGTTTCCTTCAAAACTCAGCTCAAGATCTGCCTTCTCTATGAGGCTGATCTCTCTCTCCAGTTGTTAGGGCCTCCACATACCCAAATTACCTTGGATTTATTTTGTATATGTCTAATTTGAACTTCCATATGGAGACTCAGTCTCTCTGAGATAATGGAAATAAACTTATTTAGGACTGGAACAATTTCCTTTTTATCTTTATATTCCTAGGAACTGGGTCAGTTTCTTGCACTTAATAGGTGCTAAATAAATGATAAATATGTTGAGGGTAGTCGTTTCAGTTCTGAACAGCTCAAATCATTAGGAAAGTTTTTCATTTGTGTTGAGATGAAATCAGTTTTGCTGCCACTTCTACCCATAGGTGCTTGCTCTGTCTTCCACAAGTACAAAAAGTCTAATACCCTTCTCCCCATGGCTACCTTAAAGATATTTGGCTGACATGACGAGAGGTTCATTACTAATCATCTAACCACTTGGCAATGAATTCTTTGACCCCAAGGTCCCATGAAACAAAGTAAAAGTCAAAAGGAGACTTAGTTCTGTTTTGTGCCCTTCCACTTTTACTAGCAGGGTCTGTGGCAGAGAGGCTGACATGGGGCAGAGGGTGCTAAGTATCACAGTTTTTAGATTTTTTTTTTTAAACTTAATTGTTTATATTCTGGATACACTTCTAATGAGGATTGAATAAACATTACTGAATGAACTGAATCATATCAATCTTGACATTCTTGGTATAAAAGAAACCAGAACATAGAAGCTCTCAGTAAAAAGAAATAAATAACAAAGGCAAGGATATAGAAATCTTAGATTTGGCAAACAGATAATCTGGGGACCAGAATTTAATGGAGGAGGAGTTCCAAGAAAGGAGAATAGAGTATTGGAATAAGGGCTGGGGCTGTGATTTCACTGCTGTAGAAAACATTCTTTTAGATACAGATTAAAGGGGAACAGTCAGTATTACTTTTCATAGATCCTTACTAGCATGTCACTTAACCTTTGCATCTTAGTTTCACCATCTGTAAAATGGGAATAAAGTTAGCACCTATCCTAAAAGGTTAAGGTGAAAATCAAATGTAATTACATGGGTGAAGTGATTTTTAAATGTCAAAGTGCTAAATAAATGTGATGATGAAGAAGAAGAAGATGATGATGATGATGATGGTGGTGGTGGTGGTGGTGAAAAGCCAGGATCAGGAGCAAACTCATCACGAATCTAGTTCTGGCTTAAGAATTAAGAGCTTTGGGAGGAAAAAGTCTGACAGTCAATAATATGTTGTCCAATCTGGCTTTTCCTTTAAGGATTAGCCAGTAGATAGATACTTATGATAACCTGAAAGCATAGTATTAGACTTGGAGCATGTCTTAAATATTAGCTTTGTGAACTTGTGCAATGTCCTTAGTCTTGCGAAGCCTTGGTTTCCCCATTCATAAAATGAGTATAATAACTTAAGGAGCTACTGAAAAGATCAATTGATATATTTCATGGAAAGTATTTTGCAAATCTTGAAGGACTGGATAAATGTCAGCTAGCATCATCTTTCTGATCCCCCTCACCTTGTCCCCCCCCCACTTTCTCCATAACCTCTATTTCACATCATCATGGTTTTTAAAGTCCTAATGATGGACTTTATCATACCATTCAAGTCATTTTAATATTTGTGGTGAAAAACCTGTCCTTGAGTTTTCTTCCTTAATAATGCCTAACTTCTCTGTAAAGAAGGGTTTCTGAACCTCCTTGTGTCATGAATTCTTCTGGTAGACTGGTGATACCTACAGGTCACTTTTTAGAATAACATTTTTAAATTCATAAAATAAAATCCACAGCATTAAAATGGAAGCAAATGCTATTAAAAGACACATAACAATATGTACATATTTATCTGCCTATCTATTCATCTGTTCATATCTACATCTATATCTGAACTTAAAGTTATATCCGTAGCTATATCTTTCTTATCTATGTCTATAGCTTTATCATCTATATATCATATCTATCAGATATCCTATATCTACCAACCAAGACCACAGATCCAAGGTTAGTAACACTTGCTATAAAAAGAAGAAAAAATATGTAGCCAAGAATAGAATGACTCATTGTGGTCTAAAGGTGATGATGCATTTTTTTTTGAGGTCATTGGGGTTAAATGACTTGCCCAGGCCATCACAGGTAGTGTCAGAGACCAAATTTGAACTCATATCCTCCTGACTCCAGGGTCAATGCTCTACCCACTGCACTAGCTGATCCATGATAATTCATTCTTAGACCATACAAGTTCTGAAAGACTCTACCAATCTAGAGACTTCAAGTACCACCCTGAGAATGGGATGTATGTCCATCATTTAAGAACTTGCTTGGCTAAGCATAGACATACTCATCACCAAGTAGGTAACCTTGTTTTCACTATATTATTTCATGAGAGGGAGAAATGAAATCTGCATTTGTTGAGAGACTAACCGCATTAGCTTAATCACATTTAGAGTAATCAAATTATAGTTCCTTCAAGTATTCAAATAAGTATAAAATGAAGTCCAAGATTTCTATTATAGTAAGGAATGGGCTTTTTCTCATCTCTAGAATCTTCTTTTGACCTCAATTATTTACTCTATTGCATATTCCCATGATGGACTGTATGTTTGTCAAGGAAGGATCAGCCCTTGCTAAATCTGTGGAAAGTTAATAATTTGAGTGGTTGGAGGGTGATGAATTCTTTGGCCACAGCCAGTGTTTGTTGAGTGATTCCATTGTGCATCAGTAGAATGAGAATTTATACCAAGGAAACCACTGACCCTTGACATTTTGAAGGATTTCTAATCTATTTAATTTTTAGGTGTTCCAAAATAATTTTAAAACATTTTCACATATTTACATCATAGGAATAAACATAGTAACATGCCTTAGTATACACAGCAAAAATCTGTACCCAAGCATATGTGTGTGCATGCACCATACTTAGTGGTGAGAATTTAAAAGGAATGCAGCCTTTGCTTTCATTTTTGAATTCAAATGTTAAGCTAAGATGAATGTGGTACCAAGTTTTGTTGCTTTTATTAGAGAACTTTCAACATAACTCATTTGATAGAAATATTCAGTTGAAACAAACATTTTTTAAAATGATTACACAGCTAAATTCTTTCTTAAGCAAAAGTTTATTTTATAATAAAGTTTTAGAATTGTTTTTTATTTTTAAGCAAATTCACAAGTGTACAGATTTTCAGGTGAGCATTAACTCCATCAATATCTCACTATAAAGTCAAGCTGTATTTCATTTTATGAAATTGTACAATATTGTGACCAAATTGCACATTCCTTAACCAAAGATTTCCACATTTCATAGAATTTCAATTAAAAACTTCAGAGCCATATTTTTGAGGAACTTTTACTCATCTCACTCTTCTATTTCCTTACTGGCAGGTTAATTATGGAAGCTTTTAAATGAGTAACAATTGACCATTTGCATACACGAGACAAACTGCAGCTAAAAAAAAGAAATAGAGGCCTTGCACTTTGGAAAATTCTTCCTCAAGTTCTTAACTCACTGTTATTACCAGTGTAACTTGGGTGCTTTATCAATCTTTGACCACAGGATATTTTTTTCCCAGTCTGCTAATATTTAGCTGTCCTTTTTTTCATAATATTTCAACTTTTCTTCATGTGTGTAGCTAGGAGTGATCAGAAATGTTCCTGTCCTATAACTAGCTACTGTCACTATTAACCTAGTTAACAGTATTACCTTCATTTCCTACATATCTGTATTCCAGTATTTCACCATCTCCGAAACTCACCATTCTGTAAGGTGAATTCACTGATTAAATTTATATCATTTTAGCATGCTCCTACTGGTTGGAAAGGGTGCTTGGTAGATGTATGGGAACTCCTTCCAGACACTCTTGTTTGAGGAAGGCACTCAAGGAATTCACATCATCATTTCCCACTTGTCTTTGCTCCTGAATTTCATGATCTCCAGAAACTCATCACTGTGTAATATAACTCATACCTCCTAAGATCATTTCCCACCCCATAGATAGGTATAGTTTGCTCCTAATAGTCAATAAATATGGCTAAATTAATATGTCCAAAGTACTAAAAGAATCATAAAAGCACAAACTCTCTTTTTATCCTAATGCTTATTTTTCTAATGAACATGGAGGAGTACAGTTTTCTCAGAAAGATGAAAAGGAAAAAGTTTAGGGTGCAAATAAGATGAATACACTTGTAGATGATTAGTAAACTTGTTTGTCTGGAAGAAAAGTTTGTCTAAAAGAGTACTGGTGGAATAGGTTGCAAAGATAGACTAGGCACATACTGAGGACAGCTAGCAATGGCAAATAATTGCTACCTTTTTAAAAAATGCTTATTAAAAATGATCTTTGTAGCTGCCTAGCATTTTGGTTGAAGGGGAGGGCAAAATAAGGGGAAAATTTTAGTAATTTCTATGTAGAACAAGTCTAAGGTTTCTGTTATATGACAGTCTTCCAACTATTTGTTTCCCTTCAAATTAATGAATTTCAGAGGGTTTGTCAACTTGAATGCGAAAAAAAAATGTCTATTTTTTGCTAACTTTTAACCATTTCAAATCTGAGTTTAGGTAACAAATCATAGTTATAATAACAGTGTCTGTGACTTGCTAATAGAAATCAGATATTTTCGTATCACATAGTTGCAAATATCTCAAAATATAGTTTACACTCATCACTACTTTGAAATCACTGTAACTATTAAAGCTGACTAGCTGTATTACTATAGCACAAATTTATTTTTTAGATTTTGGCAAATCCATTTCAATATATTTGATTTATTTTAAAGTCCCGTATGTTTTATATGCTTTTAAAAATCATTCTGAGGTTTTATCAAATGGATGACATGACACAAAAAAGGTTAAGAACTTTTACTCTTAAGTTACACTTTCTGCAGGTTAAATAATCTACTTCCAGTACTACTTTTTCACCTTCAGTCCAGGGGCCTGGACTCATGCTTCCATTCCTAGTGCTTCCTCCTTTAGTTGATGAGTTCCTCCTGAGAATCTCCATTTGAGGAAACACCTATGCCAGTCAAGCTCACTGCAATCCATCTAAGTCTTTTACATACTGGCTATTAAATGGTGGTGGGGTGGAAAGAATATTGGGTCTGGAGTCAGGAAGTTCTGAGTTCAAACCTGGCCTCAGATACTTACTAGCTGTGTGACCCTGGGGAAATCAGCTAACCACTATTTCCTTTAGTTCCTCATCTATAAAATGGAGACACATTGGAGAAAGAAATGCCAAAATACCTCAGTATTTCTGTTAAGAAAACCACATGGACAAAATCTATGGGTTCACTTAGAGTCTGACAAGATTGAACAACAAAATTCCTCCATTTGAACATAAGCTATTTGAGGGAAGGCACTGCCTTTCTTTGTGCTTTTAATTGTATTCCCAGCACTTATTAAAGTGCTTGGCACATAAGAAAAAGTGCTTAAAAAATATTTTATGTATTTTAATCTTCAATGGATCCATTTTGGTATGTTTCCAAATCTTTTCATCATTCCATTCATTTTCTTGTAGGTGAGTTCTGACATCCTTCCTAAAATACAGTGCCAGTTTCAGAACAAAATATCCCATTTATGGTCTGAAAAGGAATTGTGTATTCACACGTGTGCCAGCGCGCGTGTGTGTGTTTGTGTGTTTTTGTGTGTGCAAGAGGGAGAGAGAGAGAGAGAGAAAGAGAGAGAGGGAGGGAGGGAGGGAGGGAGAGAGAGAGAGAGAGAGAGAGAGAGAGAGAGAGAGAGAGAGAGAGAGATGACATCTTAGCCCTGTTAATAGTATAAATATCCAGAGGCGAGAAGTTGAGCTATATCTTGCAATCTATGAATAAGGCTTGAAGTGAGCTTAAGATATGAGCAATGCCCCTCTTCTGAAAAATAATAAGGGTAAAGGAACATTGGTTGTTTAGTTGGTGTGGGTGCGACAGAGTCAATACAGTTAGAGTTTTCATTTTCTTTAGAATAAGCTTGGTTTTAAATTACCTAGTATGGTCTGGCTATAATCTTAGTAGTGTATTTTTTAAACTATGGCTCTGTATGTTTCTTTTTCCCCCTCTCTAGAAGACTAGGTCTCTGTTTCTATAAATGAAATTAGTAGAAAAATGACTCATCTAGCCTGATTAATGTTGCAACTAATCTTATGGGGAAAATTTATCAGTTAAATCCCACTACAATGAATATCACAATCATTCTAATAACAATATTACTATGTCACAGAAATGTTGCTTTATTGAGCTGTTTACAATGAACTTTATAAAAGCTATAATTACAGAATCATTAAATTATTTAGCTGAAAAATACCTCAGATTTTTTTTTTTTACTAAATGGTGAAGGCATTAATCCAATACCAAAGATACTTTCTTCATTTTCTCCCCACAAAATTGTGACTTTAGTTAAAAAAATACCAACTATACTAGAAGTAAACTCTTGTTTGTATTATTGACAAAGAGTTAATTACTCTTTGTTAACTAAGTAGAATATAAACTCCTTGAAGAGAGGGACCAGTTTTTCATTTTGTCTTTGTATCCAATGTCTACATTTCTTGTGCATAACAACAACAGCACATAGTAAGATTATTTATCTTATAAATTATAAATAAGATTGTTAAACTGAAGTTTCCTTGATGCCTTCCTAATTCAGTCATTCTAACCACCAACATCAACATCATTCACTAAAGACAAAAAGAACTTAAAATTTAAGGGAAGAAAGGGGAGGATTCATGAGTGATGTCTCCTTATTTCCTAAACTGGATTTCCTTCACTTCTTTTTATTTTCTAAATCATCCAATGATTTTAAGTTTTGATGTTTTTCCTCTGTTCTTTCTAGAAGATTTGGGATGTAATTTCTGACATTACACTCACATCAAAATTCCACCGCAATGAAATAATTGGGATGATTGGAGAGGTCTGTTAAAAGGAGAATGGAACTGCATTCCATAAGCTGAAGAATATGTGTATGCACTTAAGACTCACAGGCTACAATATAATGACCTTACCTGAATTACAGAGAATTGTTTGCATACAACTATAGGAGACTTGCATAATATTAGCAGTTAGAAAGATTGTTAGAAGTCATCTTGTCCAAAAATCCCATTATATAGGGAAAAAACCAAAAATAAAGAAACAACAAAACTAGAGTTTGGAGAGGGTAAATTAATTGTCCCAAACCAGATAACTAGCTAGTGGCAGAGTTTCCACTAGAACTTGGTGTCCTTAGTGTCAGACCTGTGTTCTTTCCACTACACATGTTAAAAAATGAGCCAGCATTCTCTTAATTATTCTGACGTGAACAAATTCAAAGTAGTTCTTCCTTTGTAGAGAAGGAAGACTCATATAAAAATTGAAATTGCAAACATCTGAATTTGCTTTTAATGTGATAAATACTCATTAGAGGTAGAAGAGGAATGGTGTGATGAGAGGAGGTGCATTTGTCATTTTAAGTACTAAATTAAGGTTTTCATGTTTATACTATATTGTGTCTATCTGTCTTTCATACTGTCTGCATTGCCAGTCAACAGCTTTTATTGAGTGCCTAGTATTTAAAGAAGTCTATCTGTGTTATGAGTGATACAAATGAAGTAGAAACACATTTCCTGCCCTTAAAAAGTTTATCATCTAGCTTGGGAAGGAGAACAGACACATAAAATGAATAGAAAATACTAATATAGAAAATATAAAGGCTTAACTGAATGATAGAGGACTTTATAATCAGTTGTGTAAGAATTCTGAAAGAAGTTTTTAGCTGTATTTTTTAAAAGTTAAAAGGAATAAGTTGATGGAGATACAAAATCAGAGAAACTGTCTAGATAGACATTTGTAGAAGCAAACAAGATTTAAAAAAGTCTATTCTCTAGTTTGATGATCTCAGTTGCAATAAAGATGCTACACAAGAAATTGACAAGGTTGGAGGAGAATGCATGCGGCTGATAGAGTAGTTATGAATTAATCCTTCGGTGAGGTGCAATTTCCTCAGACAGGTGCTCCACACTCAAGTCAGGGATTGAGGTATTTAAAAAGTCTTAAAACTCTTTATCACTTAGAAGTTGACATTAGCCAGCTTCTAATTAATATTGTCATTGGTCAATTAATGTTAATATATTACTGTTGGAAAAAAATTACTAGGCCAGGTGACTCCAATTGTAGTATTTTTCTGCCAATACTAGGCTGATTTAATGGTTTGCCTTATTAGCTAGAATGTAGTCTTCTTTCTTCAAATTATTTACTATTATTTGAAAAATAAAAACAATGCAAAGCTTCTCATAGTTGACAGACATTCTTTTCTTTGTAAAAAGATAAATCTCTTAGCGATAGGATAGCACAAAGGGAAATCAAAACAACACAAAACAAAACCTGTTTTCCAAGTCAGATTGATGTAGCTGATGATGCCACCACTTCAGTAGCTTCCTTTTGCCTGTAGATCAGGAAACAAATTGTTCAATCAAAAACCTTCAGACTTTGACATCTCTTCTTCCATGAATGAGAGTCAAACCTGTTATTTCCCATACAGGACATTCCAACTCTTGTCTCTGAGTCTTTATACTGGCTGCCCTATATGCCTGGTATATTCTCCTTTCTCACCTCTCCCATTTTGAACCCTTAACTGCTTTCTAGATTTAGCTCAAATACTTAGACTGTTTCTTAGCTGGTTACCCTCTAAAAATTGTACGTATGTGTATACATACATATATATATATATTTATATGTATTATCTCTGTATAGGCATACATATTTATTTAAATTTATTTTTAAAATTAATTTTTACTTACATTTACTATTACCTACATCACCATAGTATTTCATATATACTTCCCCATTCCCTCCCAGAGAGCCATCCCATATAACAAAATGTTTTTTTGGAGAAGAAAAATAAAAGTAAAGATATTTTATACATTGAAGAAGTCCAAAAACATGTGAAAACTGTAGATAATCCACTTCCAAAAAGGAGTAGGTTGGAAATAACTTTCATATATTTTCATTTGAGTCCCACTTGATCTTTAAAAGTTGGTCACATTTATTTTTGAATTTTTGATGTGTTATTCTTTTCATTTACATTGTTTTAGTTTCTGTATTTGTTGTTTTCTTGGCTCTGCTTACTTCACTCTGCATCAATTTGTATAGGTCTTTTGATGTTTCTATATATTCATCACACACATTGTTTCTTATAACAGTAATTTTTCATTATATTCGTGTATCATAATTTGTTTAGCCATTCCCCGATTATTGAGCATCTACTTTGATTCCCAGTCTTAGCTGTCACAAAAAAAAGTACTGCTACTTATCTTGAGAATATGGAGACTTTTTCTTATTAATGACTTCCTTATAATTAAAAAGTTTACCAATGGAGTCTCTGATTCAAAGTGTATAGACATTTTAGTCACTTTATTTGCATAATTCCAAATTGCTTTCCAAAAGGTTTATACTATTTCATAGTTCTACCAACAATATATTAGTTTATCTGTCCACAACTCCTCCAACATTGACTGTTGCCATTTTGGGTCATTTTTGACAATTTGGAGGTTATAAGGTGAAACTTTAGGGTTGTTTTGATGTGCATTTCTCTTACTAGTGAATTTTTTTCATGTGATTGTGAATACTTTGCAGTTTTTCTTTTGAAATTTTTTTCATTTCCTTTGATCATTTATTTATTTGTTATGATATATGTATGTGTGTATATATGTATATATACATACACACATATATATGTATACATACATATGTTGTTAACTATTGGATACTAAACTTTATCAGAGAAATTTGATGTGAAGATTTTTTTTTCTCATTTGATCACATCTCCTTTTATCCTAGACACATTAATATTGCCTATGCAGAAACTTTTCAGTTTCTTGTTCCCTCTCCTGCTGTGTTTACACATTGTGTTCCTTCAGTTACTTTGCTTTATTTTTTTTAAGGTGACCTTGTTCCCACTGTATCTCTTCCCCTCACCCCAATGCGCTCTTCTTGATATCGTTTTTCCTTTAGGGTTTTGTTTATGAGTTCTTTTTTCTCTCCTGTTTTTATCTGATTATCTATTTCTTCCCTTTTTTTTTCTTTCAGTCAAGTACATTCCTTTTCCTCTCCTCCCCTTCCCTTCAGCTAATCCTGCTCCTTAATCTGAAATCTCCTTTTTTGCAACCTGTCCAAAAATTATTTCTCTAGCTCTCCCCATCATCCATCTTCTGTTTCTGTTTACTCTGGACCCTCATTCTCTGATTCATGATCCCTAAAATTTTCTAATCTCTCTCTTTTCTTTGTATTCTTCATGAAATCAATGCTTCCAAGGTATCCATTTTAGGTTTTCTCCTCTGGAAGATTTCTGCCATGACCTTGTAAGACTTGCCCCATACATTTCCCTTTTCTGTTTTCCATAACTCTTCCAATTATTGCACTTGTGAGAGAGAATACTGCCTTATTTGATTATACAGCCTACTTCTGATCTATACCCTTCGTTGTTGACTTTTTTATATACATTTTCTGGAAATCTTCCTGTGTCCCTACTCGCCCTGTCTCCCAGGTGCCAGTTGTCCCTACGGGTTCTAACTTTCTGCCCGCCGCCGCACACATAGGATGACTAGACTTTTCAAAAGCCAATTCTTTCCAGGATTTTTTAATACTATGTATGGTCCTCATCTCCCTTCACAAAACATCTCTGTTCACCTATAGGACGATTCATCAATGTCCCTGCCTACCTTCAAAGTCAGGCCTCCTTCCTTTCCTTACCTTTTTCTTTTCCCCTCACTTCCTCTCCCATTCCACTACAGATCTCCTTTTGAGACCACAGAAGTCACCTTCCCCTCATTGCTAGTCCTTGATTTGACACTGATGCACTATTCTCTCTTTGTAATCCCCCAGCTCCACTCCCTTATTTCTGTGTACTGTCCTGTATTATAATGGAGTCCCACAAAAGAAGGCATTGTCTGTAGGCAGGGTAACACTGGATTCAGTCCCTTCCACCTCTACCCTAACCTCTCTCGGATTTCTGCTTTCACTTATGATTTCTTGCATACATTAGAAAGAAGTTTCTTATTGGTTTCTCTATTGTCATTCCATTGCTGCTACTGTTCTTGTCTGCTGTATTTATTTATGCTTGCATTTGTGGTGTGATCTCTTCAGTTTGAGTTTTCTTTCTAAAAATGTTTCAGACTTTTCATCGTTGAATGTCTATCTTTTGTCCTGCATGCTTAAGCTCAGATTTGCAGGACAGGTCATATTTTACTGAATCATGAGCTCCACTGCTCTTTGGAACATATTCTGTTCCATTATGCAATGATCCTTTTCTTTGTATTTGAAAGTCTTTCTCCTAAAGGCTTGCAGAACTTCTCTCTGAATTGAATTGTCAGATTTAACCATTAAATATTTTGGAGTTTGTAGCATTGTTTTATTGTTGGTGGTGTTGTTTTTCTGGAGGCAATCTGTGAATTCTTTCAACTGGAATTTTGTTTTCTATATTTAAAAGTTCTAGGCAGTTTTCTTCTATTACTTCCTTCATTATGGGGTTAAGTTTTTTCATCTTGTCTTCTGGGAGACCTATGATTCTTAGATTGTCTCTATGCATTCTGTCTTCAAGTTCAGTGTGTTTTGTTTCCATAGTGAATATATGTGTGTATACACATATGTGTATACATATATGCACATGCATATATACAAACATGTGTATATATATGTATATGTATATATATATACATATATATGTTCATTTCTTTATATTTGCATTCCCAGTCTAGGGCACTCTCTTGTTTTTTTTGGTAAGGTTTGATGTTGCCAATTCACATTTTTCTGTTCTGTTTAGTATTTTCACTCTGTGGGACCTATATTCAGCTCTCACAGTTCTTGTTTCTCTTTTAAACCATTCAGGAAAAGCATATTTGTGGTTCCATATTTACCTCATATTCCACATGGTCCTCTGTCTCAACAAGCATTGGATCATTTTCCTTTATTTTGAAGTATTTATTCGGAGATGCCTGAATTCATTTACTAGATCTGAAGGACATATTTCTTTCTGCTATTATTGTTTTTCCTGTTGATTTACCCATTTGTATTCAAGTTCTTTGAGTTTTTATTTTCATGCTGGAAATCCTTGGTGCTTTTGGTCTTTTTTTCTTCTTTGTCACTCATTCCCTGACTCCTTCCCCTCTGTGGTTTCCTTTGGGGCAAGATCTCAAGGTGTCTCAACCCCAGAATTATCTTTTTTAGGTAACATACAAATTTTGAGTGCCTAATGCTAGGTATTCAGAGGCAAAGGTAAAGAAAGAATACATTTCAGGCATGAGGGATAATCTCTACAAAGGGACAGAGACAGGAAATAAAATACTGAGTTCAAAAGTAGATCAGTTTGTTGGTAACAGTACTTAGAGGTGAATAAGATGAAATGAACAGGTATATTAGACACAAATAGTGGAGGACTTACTCAGACTAAGGAATTTGGATTCTATATTAGAGGCAGTGGGAAGTCACTGACTATTTTAAACAGGGTAGTGTCAGGATCATACCTGTGCCTCAAGAAGTTTATTTTGTGAGCTGTTTGGGATACTGGTTTGAAAAGGTAAGAGACTAGAATTTGGAATGCCAATTTTCCCCATAAATTAATTTATTTATTTTTAGTTTTCAACATTCACTTCAGTAAGTTTTAAATTTTCTCTACTTCCCTCTCCTCCCCCCTCCCTAAGATAGTGTGCAATCCAATATAGGCGCTACATATACATTCTTATTAAATATGTGCATTCTTATTACACATTTGCATTTTTATTAAACATTTTCACATTGGTCATGTTGTATAGAATAATTAGAATGAATGGGAAGAGCCATGGGAAGGAAAAAAACAACAAAAAAAGAGAGCAAATAGTATTCTTCTATCTGCATTCAAACTCCATATTTCTTTCTCTGGATGTGGATGACATTTTCCATCATGTGTCTTTTGGAGTTGTTTTAGATCGTTGCATTGCTGGGAAGAGCAGTTAAATTAAGAGCTATTAAAGCTGATTATCACATAATGTGACTGTTGCTGTGTACAGTGTTCTCCTGGTTCTGCTCACTTCACTCAGCATCAGTTCATATAAGTCTTTCCAGGTTTTTCTGAAGTCTACCTGCTGGTCATTTCTTATAGCACAACAGTACTATATAACATTACATTACTTTCACATAATACAACTCATTTGGCTATAGAAGACTGTTGTCATCATGAAGCAAGAGTCAATAAGGACCTGAACTATGACTGCATATTTGTGAATGGAGAAATATGACCAAATGCAGTAAATATTGTAGAGATAATTCTAAAGGAAATAGAGAAGCTAGACTCAGAATTCAGACAATCTAGATTAAGTCCTGTCTTTGTCGTATCCAGCCTATACTATTCCTGGTGGAATGCCTTTGCTTCTTAGAGTTCCAGATAACAGTAGTTCTGGTCAATTGAAGTGGTGCCAGACAAAGCATCGGAGATTCTGAGTTTGAATTGTGAATCGGCCATGTACTATGTTATATCATTTTACTTCTTCTCCCATTTGTGAAATTGAGTTGACCTAAATGCCCTCTAAATTCCCTACTAATGCAAATTCAATGATTTTATGTTGTAGAACTGTTGACAGTTTACATTGGTAGAAGAACTTGAAATCTGCGATCCAGCATGAAATAAGCAATTGTTTTAAGCCTCCCAGGGACAGACCTGGCATCACCTTCTACAAAAAGTTTTTTCCAGACTTCTGTAATCATATAAACTTATCTCCAGTTTACTCCCTATAGATCCTCTTTGTACATGGCTGTTTACAGGTTTCTCCCCACTCCCATCCCCGAGACTGTGAGTTGTATGAAAGTAAGGGCTGTTTTTATTTGTTTCCTGTTTGTTTATTTGTTTACCTTTCTTTGTATCTCCAGTGTTTAACATAATATCTAGCACTTGATAGGTGCTTCATAAATGCTTGGCTGACGGAGAGTGCCTTCAAGTTACCAAAAATTGCATTTGATTTAAGTATAAGAAGCACATTTCCTAAGAGACCTCTCCAAAATTGGAATGGGCTGCCTCAGAACACCTGGAATTATTGTAATAGAGGCTAGATGACCAGTACATAGCTGGGACTATTATAGTCCTTTTTTTGGATGTTCAAGAGAGATTTGTGTATCAGAAAGGGGAATAGAGTAGCTGAACTCAAAATTCTCTACGTCTGTCTGTGTTCATCCTTAATTTTTGATGAAGACTATGACATCAGAGAAATGATGACATGACTTGTACTTGACTTTGTTTTGAGTGAGGGAGGGCTGTGCAGGTCACCAGCCTCACTTTTCTTCTCCTGAGTCATCTGGGTCCAGTGACCAGATATTCATCAGGATGACTGGAAGTAGCCCGGAATGCAATGGAAGACAGCCTTTTTAGGCTGGCCTTTTCAGGTACTACTCACTTAGGAGGAGGTAATGTCCATTGAGTGAACAGGCCTCTTTAAGAAGTAGCCAGGAAATGGCCCTTTTAATGAACAAAAGAAAAAAATAAAAGATGTTAAGGATTTTATTGATACTCCCTCAAATCTGACTTTTTAAAAACTGACATAAAACATGTAGCTTTTTACTAGATCTCAATAATGTTCTCTATACAAGTCAGTTATTGGAATAAGCCTTTGCCAGTGGGACATCCTGTACGAAATTCTTGGAGTCATATATCTATTATACTTGAAATGAGTGCTTCATGAAAATATACTTGTCATTGTCTTGCCTCACAATGTAGTCAAGTTATGTTGATGGTTTTATAAGCTCTGACGAAGTCCTTGGGCAAAGGTGAATCACTTAATCATTCAAGCCAGAATGAGTTAGCAGGAATGACAAAATCCATGATATTAGTATCAAGAGGCATGAATCAATTATTGGGCTGAGGTCATCTTCCTCTAGAGCTTCATTCTATTTCTCAAGTTTGCTCAATTTTATTATGAGATCTTAAGGTTGGAATCAAGGAAGGAGACCACTGTGAAGTGGATCAAATACTTATAGAATATTTGGGGAACCAAGCTCAAGCACTAGGGTATGTATTATGTTTAAATGTGATCATGGCAAGAAGATTCACATAGAAATTCATGTTGAGGACTAGTGACACTTTGATAGTGATGTATTTTTTTAAAGACTCCTAAAAATCATCATCCTGTGTTGAATTTCCTAGGTAAAAGTAAGTGTATCTGAGTAACTGAAAAAATGTGCAGTATTTTCAAGTATGGGTTTATAGTCTCTTTGGATAATTGAAATTTAGTACTTTTTTCTTCGATGCCTTCATTTTAAAACAGGCTTTTAAAATATGATCCTTTCCTTTCTACATAACTTTTCCGTTGAAAGCTCACAGGCAGACATTTTCTTATCTCATACAAACATTCAAACAGAAGTGTTACAGTGCTTTCTAACTAATCCTTGGGTGATTCTAACAATGTAGAAAGTCAGACTAGGAATCATGTGCCATATTTCTTGATGCTAAAGCAGATGAATTCTGAAAACAAGATAACAGCAAAGACTCGATGTACAAAGAACATTATTCTGATATCTGTGGGTCATACGTGTGAGACTCTTTTTGAATAAAAATTAATTATACAACAAATATCCCAGCTTTCTATTCATAAACTTATCTGAATTTTTATGACATTCCTTTTTTTATATATATAAGTAATTCTGTACCTTGAGAACAAGAGGAATAACTTACTGGAATTTTATGGGACTCCCTGTAAATCTGTATTATTCTTAGAATATAATCATCACTGCATATTTGAAATCAAGCTGCTCATTGAATTGTAAGAGATTCTAAGTAGGATTTTTCACTTCTAATTTTATGATAGCATAATTCATTGAAAAGACCATGGAATTGAATGATTTTGACCAAATTAGCACACAGCTTTACCGAACGGAAACAAATGGACCAAAGTGTTAAAGATGAGAAAATGCAATTAATATTTTATCATTTTAATTCTTATTTTTCAGAAACAAATAATTATTTTAAAAAAATTTCTACTTGACATTCCCAGTTTATTCCCTTTTTCTCCTCCATACCCCTTTTCTTCCAGGATGTAACTGACATATTTCCATAAACTTCAAATTTTATTTCTTTCTAAACCAAATAGTAATGATATTGAGTGAATATCCACTTTCAATTTCATTAACTCATTTCCTCAAGTGATCTCTTTGTAGTAATAGATTTAGCCATGCTTCTCCTCTTTTAAAAAATGAGTAATAGAAAGAAGTGTGGGAACAACTTACCAAAGATGAAACAGCTAATAACGGGGAATCCAATTTATCTGTATTTGTTTTCTTAGTTTTTAGTTAATGTGAAGGCATAAAATCATTAACTATCTTAGAAATTAGCCAAATGTACATATTAACACTGCAAATATCTACATTATTTTTGCCCTCAAAAGTTAGCAGTGATCTAAATAAGTGAATAACTTTTTATTTAAAAAGTCTAGTGCTTCCTCTTGACATCTTATTGATCCATGAACACATTCATGTAAAAATAAAGCAGATACTTTAGGGAAATTAGGAGTAACATTTCTTTTTAATGCATATTATAGGAATATAGCTAAAACTATTTTAAAGACATGTTAGGGATAGACAGTTTAGAATTGTGATGAGTCGCAGACACTGATGGCATTTGTGAAGACCCTTGGGACAAAGAGGAAAGAGAAAACAAAAGATGAGTGCAAACTATCTATCCTGTAATCTTGAATTGCATTCATATTACCTAATTGTAATTACAGATTACAACACTGAATTCCTGTCCAGTTTGTGGATTTATTCGTTTTAAGATTATGTCTGTGCCTCAGTGTATATTTGGTAAATAAATATATCAAAATGAAATAAAAAGCATGACATCTATTTCAAGCTAACTGAAACAGATTTGGCTATAGTTCCATACTGAGCTAATTGTGTCACACCCCAGGAAATATGAGTAGTATTTTCCCTCTTTTATAGGGGAGGAAATTGAAACATAGGCCAAAAGTAAAATTCATTGCTTACATAGCAAAGCAGTAACCAAGCCAGAAATTTATGTTAAATCTCAGTATTAAAATGTGTAAATCATTAGCATGGGTCCTCATGGAATATACTGATATCCCAGTCCTCAGTTCAGGTGAATGAAACTCATTGAGGAGATGGGGGAAAAAGTTAGAAGGAAGCTGTGAAAAAAAAAACTCTGGACTTGGAGTCAGAAGACCTGGATAGGTGCATGTCCTGGCTACAATGAAACAAGCTATGTGTCCTCCATTTAATAGCTATCTCTTTGCCTTACTTTCATCATTTATAAAAAAGAGACTGATTATCTATGCCCTGGTTATTTCTACAATGGTTGTTGTGGGGATTAAATGGCATAATCTATGTGAGATCACTTTGCAATTGGTAAAATGATATATAAATATTGTGTGCGAATAGTGATTACCCACTTGTCCATCTCTGTGTATATTTACCACATAGGAAATCAGCCTCAATTTTATAGATTAACTAATGCTTGGGAAGGGGTTTTTATAATAATAGTCAATCAATAAGAATTTTTATGGCTAAGCTTGGGGACAAAGGCCTCATTTCTAGAATATATAGAGAACTGACTCAAATATATAACCATACAAGTCATTCCCCAATTGATAAATGGTCAAAGGATATGAACAGACAATTTTCAGGGGAAGAAATTAAAGATA
>CM053770.1:569395322-569533518 GCA_028658325.1 Potorous gilbertii
CTATACAAAATTGTATGCTGTCATGGGGAGGGAGGGGGGTAGGGGGGGTAGGAGTGGGGCTATAAAATCTTAATTTTAAGGAAGTGATTGTAGAACATTTATAAATACATAAAATAAAAATTTAAAAAATAAAAAAAAAAAAGAATTTATTAAGTACCTACTGGTACTATGTACCAGACACTCTGCTAAGCACTGGAGATACAAAGAAAAGGCAAAAGACTGTTCCTGCCCTAGAGGACCTCACAGTCTTATAGGAGAGACAAGAAAATATGTATACACAATCTATATACAAGATAAATAGGAAATACTTAACAGGGGGAAGGTACACAAATTAAAAAGGATTGGGAAAGGTTTCCTGTAGAATTTTAGCTGGGACTTACTTGAAGGAAGCTAGGGAAGCCAGAGACAGAGCTGAAGAAGGAGAATATTACAGGAATGGGAGCCAACCAGAGCAATTAAATACCTGGAGCAGAGAGAGGCAGTGTCTTTCTCATTCATGGAAGAGCAAGAAGGCTAGTGTCACTGGATCAAAGAGTACTATATCTGAAGGAAAATATAAAGTATAAGAAGATGAGAAAGGCAGGGAGAGGTGCTACAATTATTGAAGACCTTTGAATGTCAAACAGGATTTTGTATATGATGCTGGAGGTAATAGTGAGCCTTTGTAGTTAATTATTGAGTAGGGGAGGGTAATGTGGTTGGACCTGTGCTTTAGAAAAAAGCACTTTGATGGCTTAGTGGAGGATGGAAGACTGGATTGGAGAGAGAATTGTGGCAGACCAAACAAAAATCAAGCTGTTACAGTAGTCGAGGTGTGACATGATGAGTGCCTGTGCTAGGGTGGTGGAATATCAGAGGAAAAAAGGGGACCTTTTCAGGAGATATTGCAAATTTTAAATCAACAATTCTTGGCAAAAGACTGGATATCAGAGCATGGGGGATTATGAATCGAGGACCATGCTTGGGTTGTGAACCTGGGAAACTGAGAGTGTTGTGGTGCCCTAAACAGTAGTAGGAAAGTTGGAAAGGGGAAGGTATAGGGAGAAAGCTAGTGAGTTCAGTTTGAGCCATGTTGGGTTTAAGATGTTTACCGGACTTAAAGTATGAGATGTGAGACTGGAGGTCAGTAGAGAAGTTAAGGCTGGATAAGTCAATATTATAATCAACAGCACAGAGAGGATTATTAAATCTATGAGAGTTGATGAGATCACCAAATGCAGTTGTATAGAGGGAGAATTGGGACCATGACAGAGTCCTCTGGGATGCCCACATTTAGTAGGATACTAGATGAGGATCCAATAAAGAAAACTGAGAAGGAGTAGCCAGGTAGAGAACCAGAAGGTAATACTGCCCTGGAAATCTAGAGGGATGAGAGTATGAAGAGGAGGTCAGTAGTGTCAAAGGCAGCAAACGAGTCAAGAAGTCAAGAAGAACAGGCTATTGGATATGGCAATTAAGAGAGTTATTGGTAATTTTGGAGAGAGCAGTTTCTATTGAGGGATGAGATTGGGAACCAGAATATAGGAAGTTAAGAAGAGAGGGAAAGGAAAGGGAGTGGATGCTCCCACTGTAGGCGTCCTTCTCAAGGACCTTGGCTACAAAGGGCAGAAGAGATGTAGGATGATAGTTGGTGGAGATGAAACAATCAAGTGAGGACTTTTGAGGATGGAAGAGATGCAAAAATTTTTGTACACCCTAGCGAACGAACCAATAGACAGGGAGAAAGAATGAAGATAAGTAAGAGTGGGAATGACAGAAGGGGGCCACTGTTGGAGGAGGTGGAATGGAATTGGATCACTTGTTCAGGTAGAGGGCTTTACCTTGGCAAGGAATAGAGCCACTTCTTTGTGTGTTATAGGGGTAAGTGAGACAATGGGATGAAATAGAGATGAGAAGAGGAAGGGAATGGTGAATGGCCAGAGTTTTTTCTGTAAAATCTGAGACAAAGTTCTCAACTGAGATGATACAAAGAGGAGGAATCATGGGAGATTTGAGAAGGCATGAAAAAGTTTAGAAGAGTCACTGTGGAAAGTGGGATAATGAGTTGATAAAGGCAGTGTGGAAGGATTGCTTAGAAGTAGTGAGGACCCAGTTGAAGTTGTGCATTATAAATTTGTAGTGGATGATTTTCTACCTTTGTTCAGCAGCATGTATATGTGAGTGAAAGTGGCAGATGATGGGTATGACCCAAGACTGAGGCCGTACCTCAGCAGGGCATAATCAACAGTATGGTAAGGGGGCCAAGGACTCAAGAGAATACAATTCAGAGTTGAATTGGTTTGCCAAGGGGGTCACTGTGAAGAAAGGAGAGTTGAGAGTTGACTTTCCCTTAAAATTAAAATGTGTTTATCATGTAAGTAGAAGTATCATGTTTTCCTTGGTATAATTCTTGCTGATATATCTGAGGCATACCCACAGCTTCAACATAAAAGTGCTAAATTATATTGTTCAAATTACTCATTCTTTTAGCAATTCTTCCTCCTATCTCCATTCAATGTATGTTGCCAACATCCCTAAGATAATGTTGTATTTGTGTTTTAGCCTCTGTGAGGTTATAGGTATACCTTATGATATGAGGCAGAGGTATCAAACACCAGTGTCACTCCCTAGTGTAGCCCCAAACATATTAATTGGGGAATATTTAACAAAATAAATTAAAATACAGTAGATCATAAGTAATATTAATATGCAATTTTCTAAGACAACATGCTACTGACAGGGATCATTCAGTATGATTTAGTGGCCCCCATTTTTATTTAAGTTGGTCAGTGCAGATATTGAGGATAAGTAAACAACTCATGACTATTATACATTGTAGATTAGCTCTACAAAAGGCTTTAATCTCAGACAAGCTTCGTCCTTGGCATACAGTTTACATTTGGACTAAATTGTCCTATTTCCATTAATTATATATTTAACTATCACAGATTAATTTGAATACTAGACTAAATAAGATATAAATGAGGAATATCAATAAACAAGGATAGTGTTAGTAAAGTCTTAGACTAAACTAGTCTTTAAATTTAGTTATTACTTATTTTTGACTGTGGTGCTTTTTTTTCTTAGGATGCACAATTGAGTTGTATATGAAATGTATTGGCTCACTTTTTTATTTTTTGATAGTATCTTTTATATCCTTTTAAAACACTGAATACTACATCAAAGAATTGGTATTAATGGACAACAGGAAAAGCATATGTTATGTCTGTACTAACCCTGTCAGTTTTGTAATAGAAGATTTAACCTTTGTCAAGTGTTTTAAAGTAAAGTGAGTGATGTCTGGATTAATCAGTTTAAGACTGAAGTCTACCAGTGACAAGAGAAACCTACTTGTTTTTCTGGCATGGTACAGATTTTTCTAATTCTTTTCATCAGGGCAAACCTTCTCACAGATTCCTCAGTTTATAATCAAACTTTGCTTGTGAGTCTATAGATGTATATAGGGTATTACGAGGATTGTATTGTTTCTTGTTGCTTTACTTTTCACCATGATACCTACAACCATAAGAATACTGACTTTTGGTTTTAGGGCTGGGCTTAGTGGGATCATTTGAACTAAAATTTGAAGGTGTGTGACTAGAGATTTATGAAGCCATTTTATTATACATACTTAAATGGCCAAGTTACTATTCATAATCAGCTTATAGTCATCTTGATCACTAACTAGAACTTCTTTTTTTTAAACAGCTGTTGTGAACTTGGATAACTCTGTGGTTGACCTGGAGACTCTTCAAGCCCTCTATGAAAATGTGAGTAGTAGAAAAAAATGTGAACACACACACACACACACGCACGCATGCACACACACACACACACACACACACACATCTCTGTCCTTCCATCTCTCCCTCCCTATCTCTTTATATAGATAGTTTGTCTGTATAGATCTAGATGTATACACATATATACAAATATATGTGTATATATGTATATTTATATATGTAGAGGGATATATGCAAAAATAGGAGAGTTTGCATACATACAAATATAATATCCTTGAAATACATTTATATATTAATCTTCATTTAAAAAAATAAAGTTAGCTACCCTTTTTAGAAATTGGAGGACTTCTCGTGCCAAGATGGCAGAGAGAGGAAGGAACTCGTCCCAAACTCCCTTCCAAACAATTAGAAAACCACTTCAGAATTGATACAGAATCAGGGAAGCAGCCTACCAGCCCTGCAGGAAATGTCTGTCTCACTGGAGTGGGAAGGAACAGGAGCAACTGCAGCAGTCAGCCTCACAGTAGGGGGCCTAGATCAGGGCTCCATGCTGCAACAATCCAGAAGTGAGGCCTCACCCTCTTGCAAGCCAGCAAACACCTGGGCAAGTGAACAGTCTGTGCAGCTCAGCAAGGTCCCACCCCAATACAAGCCACTAGCAGGACATTGACCCCATTACCCAACAGGAGTGAAGTCCTACCCAGGGACTGGTTGTGACAGTGAGACCTTCCAACCCTGGGGCATAGTTGCATGGAGAACCAGTTTCATTGACAATCCAGAACAGGGCCCCAAACCTGGGGTAGACCAGCAACAAAATTAAATCTGGAGGGACAGCCACCAGCAAGACTCTGTTACTACAGCAACCCGGGAGCAAGGCTACTACTACTACTACCCCTGAAGTAGGCCAGCAGCTGAACTCTACAGACAGGGGAGGCCAATAGGGAGGCCACACCCCCCAGTACAAGCCTACTCTCCAGAAAAAGCAAGCAGCTAAAGCCTAGTAAAAGGCCAGTGAGACCCAGAGTCCCAGCATGAAAACCCTGGGACAGTGAAGGACCAGAGCCCAGCTCTCATAATAAAAAATTCAAGTGGAGCAAAGAACAAAAAAGAGCTGGATTATAGAAAGTTATTATGGGGATAAGGAGGACAATCATGTCCAAATGGCTACCTATGAAGCCTAAAAGACAAATATAATTTGGTCTCAGGCCCAAAAAGAATTCCTGAAAGAGCTTAAAAAGCAAATTAGAGAAGTGGAAGAAAAAGTGAGGAAAGAAATGAGAGTAATGCAAAAGAATCATGAAAAAAGAGTCAATACCATGAGAAAAGGTATTTTTAAAATTGCTAAGGAAAATAATTCCCTAAAAAATATTATTGGCCCAATGGAAAGGAAATATAAAAGCTCACTGAGGAAACTAATTCCTTAAAATTTAAAATTAAATAAGTAGAAACTAATAATTCTATGAGACATCAAGATAAAATAAAACAAGAGGAAAAAAAAATCAAAGAAAATGTGAAGTTTCTCATTGGTGAAACAACAGACCTGGAAAATAGATTCAGGAGAGATAATATAAGATTTATTGATCTACCTGAAAACTATGATTTAAAAAAAAGTCTGGACAACATCTTTCAAAAAATTATAAAAGAAAACTGTCAGGATATGTTAGAAACATAGGATAAAATAGAAATGAAAAGAATTGACCGATCACCACTTGAATAAGACCCTAAAATGAAAACTTCCAAGAACATCATCATAGCCAAATTCCAGAATTCACGGACTAAGGAGAAATTTTATGAATAGCCAAAAAGAAGGAATTCAGATATCCTGGAGCTACAGTCAGTATTGCATAGTATTGGAGAGCTTCTATATAAAAGAACCAGAGCATTTGGTATACTGAAAGGCAAAGGAGTTAGGAATACAACCTACCCCAGGAATATAGAATCATCTACCCAGCAAAATTGAATATAATCTTCTAGGGGGGAAAATGGATATGTAATGAAATAGAGGACTTTTAAGTGTTTCTAATTAAAAGACCAGAACTAAATAAAAAATTTTGGCCTCCAAATACAAGACTCAAGGGAAATATGAAAAGGTGAAAAAAAAAACAAGAAAGAGAAAACATAAGACATTTGAAAAGGTCAAACTGTTCATATTTCTAAATGGCAAAATAATATTTGTAACTCAACTTTATTACTGTATGAGCAATTAGAAAGAGTATATGTAGATAGAGAATATGGATAAATATGGATATAAGGTGACTTTGATGGCATGATACCTCCCCCTCCAATTTAAGAGAGAAGAAAAAAATTGCACTGGAAGGAGAAGGGGGAGAGATTGAAAAGGGTAAACTCTCCCACATAAAAGAGGCATGAAAGAGCTATTATAATGAAGGAGAAGATGGGGGTGGAGTAAGCAATAGTGATATCAAAATTGCCTCAAGAGGAAATAGTATATACACTCAACTGGATATGGAAATCTATCTTACCCTATAAGGAAGTAAAAAGAAATGAGGATAATAGAAGGGGAAGGGAAGAGTGAAAGGAAGGGCATATTGGAGAAGGCAGTAATCAGAAGTAAAATATTTGCGTGGAGGGAAAGGATGGGGGTAGAGGTAAGAGAAATGTGGATAAATAAGTGAAAAAGGGCAGGGAGGGAAATGCATATTTATCATAACTATAAATGTGAATGGGTTGAACTCACCCATAAAATAGAAACAGATGGCAGAATGGATTAAAAACCAGAATCCTACTATTAATTGTTTACAAGAAAAACATTTCAAGCAACATTGTTCATTGAAGAACTGTGAATGACTTAGCTATTTTTAACAATGTAATGATCCAAGATAATCCCAAAGCATATTATTGGCCTTCAAAGAAAGAACTGATGTTGACTGAATACAGCTTTCTATTTTTCACTTTCTTTCATTTTTTTTCTTTTATTTGGGTCCTATACAAAATGAGTAATATGGAAATGTTTTACATAATTGCACATGTATAACCTACATTTGAGTGCTTCTTGTCTAAGGAAGAGGAACAAGGAGGGAGGAAGAGAGGGATAGAATTTGGAACTCAAAACTTTAAATAAAAAAAATTGAAAAGAAGGAAAAAAGAAATTGTAACAGATTTCTTAGAGAGAAATTTAGATTGGCCTCCTTTAAAGATCACAAGTAGAGTAAGCTGTGTAATAAGAGACTTAGGGACAGTATTCTCATGACTAGACACTTTACCTTGTTCATGTCTAGCTTTCTCTTATAGATTATTTAATACACAAAAGGTACTCACAAGCACACATTGGCAGAAAGCTTATAAACAGGATGCAGTAACTCAGGATTACTATGAATATATCAATATTAATATTAAACACTTAATGGGCTCTCTATGAGTACCTGCTGAATTCTCAATAAATAATAACAATGACTGCACTTATACCTACAAATATAGTGCTTTTGTTAAAAGACAACTGCAATTAAATGTTTAATTATACTCATGAATTGGGGAAACTGAAACCCAGTGTGATTAGGAATCACCCAAGGTCATATATCTAACAATTAATAACTACTACTTCAATAACTTTACTTATTCAATGACAAACCAATCACACTAACAGAGGATTACAAAAATAATAATTAAATTCCTCTGGAATAGCAAAAAGTCAACAATCTAAAAGAAAAAATTTAAAATGGGAAAACAGGAGTCTGGCAATCTGTAACACACACATATATCCACATTCACACACACTCACACACACAGAGTTAATCGTCAGATATCAAAGTCACAATCATCAAAATAATTTGCTACTGGTTAAAAAATAGAGAGGTGGGCCAGTCAAATACATTAGGTACATAGCACATAGAAGTGAATGAAATTTGTGAATGTTCAACAAACACAAATACCTGAATTGCTGGGGTAAGAACTCACTTTTTTGACTAAAGAGGATAAAAAGGTCTTCAGTGAATAGTTTTAATCAGGAATGGGACAGGTATTTATTTTCTGTACTCAAAAGAAATACTGGACATAAAAGACTATGAGAAGCATGTACTGGAAGAAGACATAAAATGCATACAGTAATTTGTAGCTACTGTTGCACATTCTCAGGATGCTAAGATTTTAATGTCAGAACAGGAAGCAGTTTGAAGATTATGGAATAGGTATTTTGACTCTGCACTCAGAGTCTTCAAAGTCATTGTATCTGGCCAGCTAGACAAAGGGCTGGACTTATCCCCCAGCTGTTGTTCATTTTCTCCAAAAGCACTAGACTAGGTGCCAAGAACTCCTTCCTAAGTATATCTGGCACTGAATGAGGACCTAGGACCTTCAGAAATCTCAAACTCACAAGGTCTTCTCAGAGTCTAAAACATCTAGAATGATATTCAATTACTTCTGATCAAGGACAGAAACAGAAAGCAGAAAAGATAGCCAGAGGCCCAGGCACAAGCTTGCTGAGTTGAGCCCATTTTCTGTAGGTACACTGTGGAAGCTGTTGACATGATGTCAGAATGACATGGTGCCAGAAAGACAGCATCTCTGTACCCCTAGTGAGTAGCTCAAAAAGTCTTGAGAGAAAGATAGAGATCAGTCATTCTTGGGTTATTCCCTTTTAAAGATCTACTCAATTAAAAGTGCTTCCTGCCCAGCAGCCAATAAGGGAGCTAATTTATCATACTTGAGGTACCCAGGTGCTAAGCTAGCATACATAATCAGCCAGAAACAGGGAGAAAAAGTCTTCACATGCCCTGTTACTCATCAATATTAAGTTGCAGAAATGACAAATCCAGATTTTCTAAATCCAAGGTTCTTTTCATGCTGCCACAATGAATTAAATGCATATGGATTAAGCATAAAATTAGATTAGACCATCAGTCATTGGAGGGACTTAGGGAAAGTATGTTCATGCCTCATTACAAAACATGTTACTACTACTGGGAAAGGAACTAAAAAACATGCAGACTATAAGACCAATATCAGTATAATACTGACCATATATCAATATAATCAATATAATATATCCACTTGAAAGTAGTAGAGCTACAAATGAGACACTTATATCACTTCATTACCCACTAATAAGAGAAAGAGAAGAATGGAGTTCTTGTCCTGCTTTTCTTTTTTTTCCCTTGTCTCTATGGTGTGTCATGGAAAGAGATGGAAAATATAGTATCAACTTTGGCACTGATAAGATTTTCCAGATTTACCTCTGTTGTAAGTCAGTCACTGGTACAATCTTTGTATACTAAGAAAAACATATTTATTCATGCATGATAATTTAGTGATATCCATGATCTGATGATGTTTTCTCCATATAGCTTCCTTTTTCTAAAAAAAAATTCTGATTTAATATTTCAGTTATACTTGCATATATTCTCTCTCTCTCTCTCACTCTCGCGCACACACACACACACACACACACACACACACACACACACACACACACCTACCCATCATTTAAAAGGAAAAACAAATACAAAAACAAGATATTTGTAAGAAACACATGTAGTGAAATAAAGTAAAACTCACCTTGGCTATCTCCAAAAATGTATATCTTTTTTGATGCCTTGTGTCCAAAATTTCTCAGGAGATGACTCACATGCTTTATCACTGAGCACCTAGAATCATGGTTATTCTGACCAGAGTTCTTAAGTCCTTTGAAGTTACATTTACAATATGGTTATTATTTAGTAAAATGTTCTGATTCTACATTCTTCAGTCTGCATCAGTTCATGCAAATCTCAAGTTTCTCTGGAGTCATTCCTTTTTTTCATTTCTTATGGCACAATAGCATTTTATCTCATTCATAAAGCCTAACATTCAGCCATTCTCCAATTGATGGGCACTCCTTAAGTTTCCAATTCTGCGCTACCACAAAATGAATTATATAAATACTTTGTTCATGTGGGCCTTTTCTTCTTTTTTTAATCTCTTTACAATATAAATCTGATAGAAGTATCTCTGCATCAAAGGGTTTACATAGTTCTGTGACTTTTTAGGCATAGGCTCAAATTGCTTCCCAGGATGACTGGACCAGTTCACAGTATCTCCAAGACTAAATTTGTGGGCTTCCCCCTACTACACATACATGCTCCAAAATTTTCTATTTTGTCTGTTTTTATTCACCATGCTTTCTGTGTCAAAAAAGTATTTATATCATAGGAGGAATAGACTACATTTCTTTATTGTTGTGTACAATTAATACAATATTTGAATGAATTCTTCTTTCAATATTTAAGAAAATTCATTTACAAATCTATTTGGCCCTGTTTTTCTCCCCACCGCTAATTTATTTATGGTTTGTTCAATTTGCTTTTCTGAGATTGAGTTATTTAAAATTTTGGTTTTTTTCTGCTAATTGGAACATTTGATAATCTTAACCAATATTCACAATTCCATTTAAGATTTTAATTGTCTTGTAATATATTTGTACAAAATAGTTTTCAGAAATTTCATTTGTATCTTCTTCAATTCTTGTGAATTCTCTTTTTCATTTGTTTTATTAGTTTTATCAAAGCATAAATGGATCTTGGTTTATTAATTCAATGTTTTTCTTCTTTGACTTTAAAAATTTCTATTTTGTTGTATAATTGTTTTTTTCTTAAAAATTGTTCATTTTCTATTATATTTTGCTCACATGTTGAATCACTGGTATGTTCTTTTTTCTTTTTGTCAATGAACTTGTTTGAAGATAAAATGTTGCTGAAGGACTGCTTTGACTAAATTGCTCAAATTTTGCTGTGTTATTTGTTTTCATTTCTTTTATAAAACTATCTTCTTTCATGACTTGTTCTTTGACCCTCCAGTTCTTCAGGATTAAGTTATTAAGTTTTCAATTAACTTTAATCCTTTCTTCAGAGGCTTTTTATCAAACATAATATTTATTGCATTGTGATTAGTAAAGTTTGTGTTTATTATTTATTCTGTAAGAGGTTGACATGGGATTGTTTTGGTTATGTAGGTTATGTGTACCAACATAGATCTGTCTAGATGTAGATCAGAAGGAGACAAGAATAGGTATTTCTGGGATCTCTTCCTCATACCCTTATCCAAAGAAGACTGTGATTCCTACCATGAGGGAAAGTTGGGAATAGTGATTGACTCCCCTCTTCTCCTGAGACAGTGTAGCAGACCATAACTATATAGGCCAGCTTCCTTAAGTAATAAGGGAAATACTTTTTTAGGTTTAAGCTATATTAACCCATAACGGAAAAAGAATGTCTCAAGTTATATATCCAAGGCTTGACTCTTTTCCCACCAAATGCTAATTCCACAATGAAAACACACAGTGAGTAATAAATAAATTCATCTATCTAAGTCAATAACAAATCAGACAAATTATTCATTAGAGAATATATACCAGAAAATAGAGAGTGAATAAGCTCTCCCTTTGGCGACAAAATAAATGAAATCAACTGAGAGAGTCATAGATCTCATTCAAGAGGAATTCCCCATGGTCTCTTGCATAGCAAGGTGGTGATAAAGGCAAGATTGAGACGGCTGGTTCCTCCACATGTCAGTTTCTTCCCAAAGTCTTTCTCCCTCCGGAGCCTTGAAGAAAGGTTAGAAGGGTATGTCTTTTCCCTTGACTCTGGAGACCAGAAGAGACCTAGATTTCTCACAGTTCCTGGCACATCTGAGGTACTTAATAATGTTTATAGGTTAATGAATCTACATTTCAATTTAGTCATATGATAATTAGTCATCTTTTTAGTGAACAAAACATATCAGCAATAAACGTTTTTTGAGCATCTGAAGAACTTTGTAGTCTAATAGACACTGAGTGAAATGCCAGACAGAAAGATAAAGGTACTATTGGTAAGGGCCATATATTCATTTTAATGAAACAGAACAAAAATGTATACAAACACACATATATGTCAACTATATGTATATATACTTATGTATAACCATTTCTAAAGAGAAATATCATCAAATACAAAATAAAATTTTTTTATTCTTTTAGTCACATTATATTTAGTTTCTAAAGTCGAGTTAGTGTAGTGATTATTGTTGATAGGTTTTTTTTCCTTTCTGTTAATATGAATTTGTTAATATGAATATGAATTTGAATTATGAATTTGAATTAAGGCATAGTAGATGTCAACAAGACCTGGGTTCAACTCCTGCTTTCGACACATAATGACTGTGTGATCTTGGGCAAATGACTTAATTCCTTTCATTTCCTCAGACATATTTCTTGGATTGTAAGTAGTAGAAAAACTGATCTAGATAGGCAGAGAGAATTTCTTCACACAGAATTCTGTCCAGAAATGAAATCACAAATTCAGACTGCTCCACTACCACCACTGCTCCTCGAAGAGAAAGAATTCAAATCTGTTTCCTAAATCCCTTTATTTCTAAAAGAACATCTTTCCTTTTTTTTAAGGCTCTGCAACTTTTCTTTCTTCTTTATCCATCTAGCTAACTATAAACTTCTTTGAGCTTTTGCTATAGAGATCTTGTTCCTTATTCTTTCTTATAAGGAAAACAGAGAGCCAGTTTGAGTTTATATTTAGAGCAATATGCAGAATAATCCTTCCATGCTTTCTAGTTACTAATAGTCTGATATAAATAATGGGGTATACTGTATGAAATATACATCTGTGGTATAATAGGGCAATAAAGTTTCCCACTTCCTGTAGATTTTCCCCAAACCCTGCAACTGTACATTAGCTAGATTAAAAGAGGCCACAACTTTATTTCAATATGACATATATATTTATACTTGTATGTACCCAACTAAAAAGAGTTATGTAAGCTTGTGCCAAAAGAAATTGTAACTCAAAATGTTTCCATTTACTTTAATTCATTATGTGTACTATCATTAGAAAAGTAGTCATCCTAACGACTTTTAATTTGACATGCTTTCCTGTGCATGCATGCAAATAAAACAGGGCATGAAAGTTCAATAACCTGAACCATAAGCATTAGTTAGTTTGACCTTTTATCCCCAAAGATGCTAAATGGGATTAAAGATATAGAAAAACACGGCCAGGAAATTGAAGTTAAGTAGATTCAAAGTGTTGAGATTTAAATTGGTATTCGTAAACCTTCCCCACTGACTCTAACTTCAGTTCAATTCTTCCATAATTCTTTCTTCATACCTGAAACTAAACTGTGCCTCCAGTATACCTCTCATCCTCTTTCATCATTGTTATCAATATCTATCACTCTATGCACAACACCTTCTCAAACTTTTCTGTTTCCTACATCCTCATTTATATCCATTATTGGAATCCTACCTGATTCATCCCCCAAATCTCTAGTAATCCTACCTTTGATACCAGATATAACCCAAATTTGAATGTCAATTTTATTTAAAAACCATGAGTATTTATATGACCATCATCTTTTTTTGAATATTTTTTCTGATTATACATAAAAATAATTTTTAATATTCTTTAAAAATTTCCCATCCACTTTATATCTTCTAATGAACTCTATTTCTTATTCAGTCATTAATTCTTTCCCTATCTATAAATCTCACAGGTGAACTATTTTATGGTCTCCTAATTTGCTTATGGTATCACCTTTTATGTCTAAGTCATTTATCCATTTTAAGCTTATCTTAGTTTACAGAGTGAGGTGTTAGTCTATACCTAGTTTCTGCCAAACTGTTTTCCAGTTTTCCCAGCAGTTTTTGTCCAATAGTGAGTTCTTGTCCCAAAAACTTAGATCCTTGAATTTATCAAAATTAGATTAGTATAGTTATTTACGACTGTGTATTTTGTATTGTGTACCTAATCTATTCCACTCATCCACCATTCTAGTTCCCAGTCAGTAACAGATTGTTTTTTAGTAATTACCGCTTTATAATATAGTTTGAGATCTGGAACTGTTAGGCCACATTCCTTCATATTTTTTTCATTAATTCCCTTGATGTTCTTGGATTTTTCTTCTTTCAGATGAATTTTATTTTTTTTCTCGCTCTATAAAATAATTAATAGTTTGATTGGTATGACACTGAAAAGAAAATTAACTTAGGTAGAATTGTCATTTTTATTCAGCCTACCTGTGAGCAAATAATATTTTCTTTTGTTTAGATCTGACTTTATTTGTGAGAAAGGTGTTTTGTAATGGTGTTCATACAGTTCCTGGGTTTTTCTTGTCAGATAGGCTCCCAAGGATTTTATATTGCCTGCCATTATTTTAAATGGAATTTCTCTTTTTATCTCTTGGTTGGTAATATCTAGAAATCCTTACGTTTATGTGGATTTATTTTCTATCTTGCAACTTCATTAAATTATTTCAACTCAGCTTTTAGTTGATTCTCTAGGATTCTCTAAGTATGCCATCATATCATCTGCCAAGAGTGTTGGTTTTGTTTCTTCATTGTTTATTTTGATTCTGTCAGGGCTATAGTGATTGATTATTTCTAATAAAATATTGAATAATGGTGTGTGGGCATTCTTGCTTCACCCTTGATCTTCTAAGGAAGACTTCTAGTTTATCCTCATTATAGATAATGTTTGCTTATGGTTTTATTTTATTTTATTTTGGATTTTTTTGTTTTTATTTATTTATTTTTAATTTTCAACATTCACTTTTACAAGAACTCTCATTCCAAATTTTTCCATCTTCTTCCTCTTACCCCTTCCCAAGATGGCATTCAATCTGATCCATGGTATATTTCCACATTAGTCATGTTGTGAGAGAAGAATCAGAACATAAGGGAAAAAAACATGAGAAAGAAAAAAACGAAAAGAGAAAGTGAGAGAAAATAGTATGTTTCACTCTGCATTCAGATTTCATAGTTCTTTCTCCACATGTGGATAGCATTTTCCATCATGAATCTTTTGGAATTGTCTTAGATCAATGCATTATTGAGAAGAGCTAAGTTTGTCAAAATTAATCACCATACAATGTTGCTGTTAGTGTGTATAATGTTCTCCTGGTTGTTCTTGTTTATTGTTTTAGATAGATACTGCTTATTATTTTAAGGAAAACTCCACTTATTCCTATGTTTTCTGATGTGTATTTTTAAAATAGAAATGTTATGTTTTGTTAAAAAGCTTTTTCTGCATCTATTGAGATAATTGTCTAATTTCTCTTAGTTTTGTTATTGACATGGTCAATTCTGCTGATAGATTTCCTAATTTTGAACCAGCTCTACATTTTTGGTGTAAATCCTACCCAGTCACAATGTATTATCTTTCTGATGTATTACTGTAATCTCCTTGCTGGTATTTTATTCAACTTTTTGGGTGAGTATTCATTAGGGAAATTGGTCTGTAGTCTTCTTTCTCTGCTTTTGCTCTTCCTGGTTTAGGTATCAACACCATATTTGTGTCACAAAAGGGATTTGGAAGGTTTCCTTCCTTGCCTATTTTTTCAAATAGCTTATATAGTATTAGAATTAATTTTTTTTTAAAGTTTGGGTAGAATTCACTTATGAACCCATCTGATCATGGAGATTTTTTTCTTAGGTTGCTCATTGATGTCTTGTTCAATTTCTTTTTCTAAGATAGAGATATTTAAGTATTCTATTTCCTCTTCTGTTAATCTGGGCAATTTGTATTTTTGTAAATATTCAATGATTTCATTTAGATTGTTAGATTTACTGGCATATAATTGGGTGAAATTGTTTCTAATAATCCACCCTCATCTTAACGGTAATGTGTTTGTTCTCCTCATAAAATAAAATTTCCCTTAAGTCCTCTACAATAGGGGCAACCCATTGTCAACACATCAGATTTATCAGAAGAAGAGAAGGGTACAGCTTGATCCCTGGAACTACATCCAATCCAAAGTTCTGTTAAATCCCAGCTAAAATCACACTCCTCTACAAGAAACTTTTCTCAACTGGTCTTAATTCTAGGGTCTTCCCACTTTTGATTATTTCTAACTTACTCTGTATGTACTTTTCACATAGTTGTTTGCATGGCGTCTACCTTAGTAGATTGTTAGTGACTCCTAAAAGACAGGTGCTATCTTCTACCTTTCTTTATAAACCTTCTACTTAGCATTGACCCTGGTTCTGAATAAAAGTTTAGTGACTTACTGCTACCATTACTTAACTTTTCTCTTTAATTCTGGTTTAAAACAGACCTCTTCACTGACTGTAATCTCATCCCTGCAAGTCCTTCACACCTCCTGTTTTCGTTCTTTACCTTCATTATCATTTCCATCTACTTGATGCAATCCTATTTTCCCATTATATTCTCTCCTGTTTGGTATTTCTTACTTTTTCTACTTAACTTCCCTGTAGCTTTTGACACTGTTGACTCCCTTTCCTTTCCAATTATCTATTTTCTCTTGGCTTTCCAGATATCTCTTTCCTCTAGTTCTCCTACCAGTCTAACTATTTATTGTCTCTTCATTACTCAGTCTCCATCCTCTTTCTAATTCTGTAATGTATAAGTCTTTCCCATGGTACTGTCCTCTTATCTGCTCTCTACACATTTCTCTCACTTCATCCCTCAGTTTATGTAAGTATTTTTATGTACATGGCTCCCAAATCTATCTCTAGCATTGCCCTCCCTTCCAGGTTACAAGCCTACATCTCCAGCAACTTCTTGGCTAAAGATCTAGTCTGAGTATCCCATATACCCAGAGAAAAAATAAATTTTTATCTAATAAATGGTGCTGTTCAGAAATTAAGAAAAACTAGAAATCTTGCCATCATACAATTCTATCCATTCATTATTTCAAAAAATATGCTATCGGTACTGCTGATCCAGTGATATGAGAGGGAGAACTGCTAGAAAATTTCTCTTCAGAAATTTTTGTAGTTGATCAAGCCCTAAGAGGCCATTACCAAAACAGAGCTTTATGAATCATGGATATGCATGTAATTTTTTGATGTAAGTATTAAAGTAGTAAATATATTTTTCATTTGTTCTTGAGTTTCTACATTTTATATTCCTGAAATCTTGTCACCATATACGTTTGTATCATATTTTCCCCCAAAACTTCTACTCTTAGAAACTTAATATTTGAAGGAATGTTAGAGGCTATCTAAGGAGTTGTATGTGTATCAAGGATGGTTGGGTCTTACAAGATGATGACGTTTACCGATGATGAGGCTCCTGGGACTTGATGGAGAAGTCAGAGAAGTTCCCAATTAGTACAGTAATAGTAATCTTTCAAAGAGAGAAACAAGAATATTTGTTAGGAGATTGAATGAGGGGGGTAGGTGAGAGTAAGGAGTCCAGGATAACATTGGGGTTGTGAAACTCACTGACAGGGAGGATGATGAAACCCTCCACAATAATAGTGGAATGCAAAATGGATGATTTGAAGTAGAAATAATTGGATCTTTTTTGTACATGATGAGCTAGAAATGCCTTTGAGAGATCCAAAAGATAGTTGAAAATACATACTGTAGCTTAAGAGAGAGACCAGGGCAAGTTATGTAGATCTAGGAATCATCAGCACAGAGATTCAAGTCAAGACATCACCTTCCTGATGTCATTGATCCTTTTCAAGAATGGACAAACAATCTGTGAGTACTGGCAGCTGTCCCATTGGTGACTCATCCAGCCAGTTCCAGTTGGGCAATGCTCCCTCCTTTTCTTCCTCTCTCCCTCCCTCTGGCCACATGGGGAGTCATGAACTTCTATGGTGGCGCTCTGCCCAAAGGAAAGTGGATTTCTTGATATAGAGCTCTGGAATAACCAAGCTTTGGTAAGGCTCATTAGGATTCAAATGGAGCTACTTGAGTATACCTTAAAACCAAATCATTGGCTCTCACTGATGGGCCAACAATAGGTTCCATCCCCAGCCTCATTTTGGTCATTCTTTGGGTTTTGATATCTCAGAGTGAGTGTAAATAGCAATTGTTTCCAGTCTGGTCTGACAAGTTGAGGGTCTTCCCCTCCCAGATTAATTTTTTTTCTTTTGAGTAGGTAAAAGAGGCCTTCTTTTGCTTCATTTCTTACCTATCTTTTATCACTAAATGGGTGTAGCTTCAGACAGACTGAGAACTGGGAAAGACCTTAGCTTAAAAAGCCCAAGTCTTCCACTGCATCTGGGCCATCTCTAGTTCTCCTGATCTGTGTCTTACAGTTGGACCCAGATGGCTCTGGAGCAAAGAGTGAGGCTGCTGACTTTGCACAGCCCTCCCTCACTTAAATCCAGTACACTCACAAGTCAAGACATCACCTTCCTGAGGTCACTGGTCCTCTTCAAGAATGAAGGACAAAAATAGGTCAGCACAGAGATAATTAAATCAATGTGAGCTGATGAGATCCTCAAGTAAGACAATATAAAGCAAAAAGAGAAAAGAGTCCAGGGTTGAAAAACTAGTAAAAGGTAACTGAAATGGAGCAATGGATCCATAAGAGGAGAACCAGGAGAAAGTTCTATGAAATCTCACAGAGACAGTATCCAGGAAGAGGCAGTGATCAACAGGATCCAATTCTGCAGAAAAGTAAAAAAAAAAAAGATTAGAATTGAGAAAAGGTCATTAGATTTGGCAATTAATGGATAAAGGGTAAGCTTTTAGAGGATTCTCTCAGTAGAATTATGAGATTGGAGGCTAGCTTGCAAAGGGTCCAGAAACAAATGATAGGAGAGGGCACCATACAGAAAAAAATTCTCAAGGAATTTAGCCATGAAGGAAAGGAACGATGTAGGATGATAGGTTTGGGAAGATCAACTGAAGGATTTTTTTTTTTTAGTTATAGGCATGTTTAAAGTCAGTAGGGAAGGAACCAGTAGATAAAGAGAGATTGAAAGCAAGAGAGTAGGGAGCAAGACGGATTTGTTGGAGAAAAGTGGGAGGGAATTGGATCAAGGGCACATGTAGAGGGATTGACTTTGGAAAGTAGAAAGTCTCATCAGAAACTGAAGTAAAAGAGAAAACAGTGGGGGCTAATGTCAGAGGAATATGAGATGAGGGAAGAATGAAAAAACTCTCTGTAAATGGCCTCTTTTTTTTCTATCAAATATTAGGGGTAGTTCTCAGCAGAGAGTATGAGGGAGGGAGAAGCGTGGGAGGATGGAAGAGAGAAAAAAAGGGTTTGGAATGCTATGGTGAATGTGATAGATAGGGAATCAATTAGAGAGGTGTAGCAGGATTGCCCTGATATATCTGGGGCTCATTTGAAATTATATAGCATAACTCTATAACTCCAGTTAACAAGGTTTCATGATTTCCTCTAGTTGTGGCCAACAACATGTGAGTAGGAGGGAAGGAGGCAGATAGCAAAAATAATTCAGAATTTGGGTTTGGCAAGATGTGGTTAGCCACAGAACAAGTAACAAGGGATTCAAGATTAGGGAGAGTACACAGTTGAACCGATTTGTTGTTGTGTTTGTCCTTCATTCTCGAAGACGACCATGACATCAAGATGCTGACATGACTTGCAGTTGACTTTGATTTGAGTGGGGGAGGGTTGTGCAAGGTCACCAGCCTCACATTCTCCTCCAGAGCCATCTGGGTCTAGTGGTCTGATATTCATAAGGATGACTGGAGATAACCCAGGATACAATGTGAGACCCTAGCCCTTTCAGGCTAAGATCTTAAAGAAAAGATCAAGGTAGTGAAATGAGGAAACATTTTCATTTTTAATGGTCAAGGCATGAAGGGATAGATCTGATATGAGTTATGGGTAGATTCTATGAGGAGCAGAGCACTGCCCTTGTAGACCAGTGGGAGGAGGTAGCAGGAGAGGCTGAATCCAAGTCTGGTGATGGTTCACCAAGGAGTCCGATGAGAAAGGGAAGAAGGTGAAGCCAGACCACGGGTGATGAGGCCCTGGGATTGAGAAGGAGGGACTGGAGATCAGGAAGAGGATCAGAGTCATTTTAGGACGTTTGAGGAGGAGGGGAGATGGAAAGATCAAAATGATTTTCATAAGATAAGAAAAATCAGACTTCTTAAACATGTAAGCAAATCACTTGAGGAGAATGAGAAGAACAAGACTGTGACCAGTCTCATGTATCGCTGAAGTGGAGATGATGAGCAGTCCATAGGAATTGAATAGATTGAGGAACCAGATAGTTGGAATTTTGAGGGAACATCATTCCATCGATTTTTAAGTTTTCTAGAATAAGTGAAGGAGTTGAGGTGGGGAGGAATACGGTGAGCCCAACGCTGAGGTCTTTAAGAAATAAAGGAGTCTAGTCCTGGCCAACAGTAATAGCTACGAGAATATGGATTGGGTGCTAAGTTTGGATTGAATCGATCTCAAAGAATAACAGGTTTCTGAGTGCTATATAGTGTTTGGAAGTGGCAAAGGAAAGAAAGGAATATTCTGACTTTCCCACCATGACCAGTGAGTAGGGAATATGAATGAAAGTTCAAACAGTACTGGGAAGAGTTGTGTTATCAGGAGGAAGCCAGGTCTCAGTGAGTGTCAGAGAAAGGGAGACATTTAAGCTGGAAATGACTGTTGGTTGTGCAGATCTGGAGAGAGACATTAGAGAGCTAGGATTGAGAGGCTGAGAAAACTGAATGCCAGTGAATTCCATCTTTGTTTTCTGTAGGAAGACATACATGTTTTATACCTCTGTGGCACGCTTTAAATGCTTTCACTGGTTTTGATTCCCTCTGCCTTAGTGGACTTTTTTCAGTCAGACTTCCTCCTTGCTTATTTCTTTTGCCTTATTATTAGTTTTAGATGAACTTTTCAGTCTCTCTGTATAATTCATTGGAGGATAATGAGATATTTTTGACTCATTCTCTTTTTCCTCTATATGGTAGATAGAAAAATTTGCATTTATATCTCTAAAATGTCTTGAGTAGGAAAACAAGCTTAGCACAAATTTTCACAAACTCAGACACCATACCTGCCAGGCTTCAAACTGAACTGCAGTCCTTCGTAGGTCATTGAACGATCACCCTGTAAAAATGACTGCTAAAAATCTGTCTTTGGGAGCTATTTCTTGCTGCATTTCTGATTTGAGAGGCTCCTATTTTACTGTTAGGTAACTGAATTTTGAATCAGGAGACCCATACTTCAGTTTATTTGTAAAATAAGAAGCAAAATAAAACTTTTCCATCCTGTCTTTTCAGTGGGAGGTTTAAAAAATATAATTATGAATTGTGAAAGGTATTTCAGCAATATAAAGTGTTATACTTATAGAATTTAGTATTCATTATTAATATCAAGGTTGAGATTATAGAGTATTCAACCTTTACCTTTTAGGAAAATATGTAATTAGCAATTACAAGTCACTGATGCAAAACCTTTTGGAATCGATATCAAGTCCTTGGCCCATTTTCTTCTGCCATGTAGAGGATGAGAAGGTAGATATCACTTTCAATGTCTTCTATGAGTAGAGGAGATTGAGTTCCTGTGCATTCAGCTTCAGGTCTATCAAAAGAACTTGTCAGTATTCCATCTTTTTTCATTTGAACAAAATACCATCCACTTTATTTAATAGTAGTATAGCATTCATTTCTATTCTCTTTTTTACATAAAATATTTGAGATTACCACTCCAAATACCATTTACTTCAATGTAAGCAAAACTAGTGAATAACATCTATAAATCTGGTTTTACACAAAAAGATAAAATGGGTGATTATTCACTTTTTAAAACTTCTTCACAGAATTATTTTATATAGGAAGTTTACTCACTACATTCAAAATAGTCTTTTAACAAAAATTCTTTCCAAACACAGATATGTAGCACAAGGAATTCCTGTATTTCAAACTTGATATTTAAAGAACATTAATCTGGGTAAAAACACATTTTTATGTTTGTACAAATATAAGAAAATCTTTGCAAAAGAAAATCTTATATTTGTATGCCTCGTTTCCTTTTCCTTCCTTCTTACCATAAAACAATACAAATTAAGCAAAATATAGCAAAAGTCTACATTGTACTTTTGTGTGTTTCCACGAACAACTCATTGCCACTAAATTACTGTCTCTGTTGTTTTTTGACAGCTGAATACGTTGATATTTTGGATCACTGCTAAATGATTAGTCTTGGACTTGAGATATTGTTTTGAGGGAAAAAATGGCCCACGTTTAAAGTTATCCTTGACTTTTGTTCAAAAACACTAAGTTGTTATGTTGATACTGTTACTTATCAGTTTCTGAACTGAACAAGTTGAAAATGATCTGGTCTTAAATATTTTGCCTTCATTATTTCTTAGCACTTGGATTGAGTGTGGGTGGGAGGCACAGGTTGGAGAATTTAGGTTACATCTGGAAAAAAGATGACTGATACACTTACCCCCCCATTTTTCTTTATTAGCATTCCACTACTAAGTTTTTGAGGAGGGGGAAGGGGAAGACAAGAGTAGAGCTAACCTATCCCCCTTTCACCATACACACTGAAGTTTTCTGCCAGATCCTTAAATATCATTGGACTGGTTTTCAGCAGTTTCATTTGATCTCTGTGAAACATATGGGAGTATTTGTTTTACAATCTTTATTCAGAATGTAATCGTTTTTTCTGATTGCATATGTTTGGCACTGAGCTTTCTCTTCTAGACAGTGAATGAAGTTTGGGCAGTCTCCAAATCTAAACACACCCTAATTTCAAAAGCCACAATCCTGAGGGCTCAATTCCTGTTTACTGAGGAATTAAAGCCTAGTTAAACCACATCGTTACTAAATATGGTATATCTTAGTGATTTAAAAAAAAATCTTTATAGTTTATTTAGGGTTATTCACTAGCATTGAGTTCAGACAGTAAAGTTTTTTCATGGAGTAACATATAATATTTACAATTGGTTAAATAGTTCTAGGGCTTCTGTTTCTTTAGATTTATTCTTTAGATAGCAGGGTAGAGGTGTCTTTATGTTTTCTATAGTGACGAGACAGTCACATTAAAATTGCCTTGAATTTTTTTTGGTTTACTTTCATTTCACTCTATTGTTGTGGTTGCTGTTTATCACCTATACATTTGGTCAATGCCTTTTCATTCTCTGAAATTACCAAGGAATTACATAAGATTTTAGAAATGAAATTGTATTCAAAGCAATTTACTTAAAGGTAAGGAAGGATAGAAAGGTGGGGGAGGGGAACCCACACCCCTTTGTCATTAAGTTGTTCTAATCCAATTTGGGGTGGGGGAGGAAAGCAGGTATGGTAGAAAGAATTAAAGATCTAAATTTACACTTCTTAGGATTGGATTTCAGAAGCATGCTTTAGAGCCTCAGTAATCTTTATTTAATGTAGTAGTTGATATACTATAAACTTTAATCTGGAGTAGAAGGATATAGAGCCTGTCACATGATATAGCATCCTCAAAAGAGTATACTATATTACATTAATGAAAATGAATTTGATTAACCATCTGTGTTCCCATAACTTCCTAGAAGATTTTAATTGATTCATGTTTTAAGGAACATTTAATCATCAGTTTCTTCAAACAAATTTGGGAGTATTGACTTTCCCCACTTCAACGGTTCCTAAAACCATACTCTCATATTTCATTGTTTTATCGAGTTGGTTCATGGAAACCTTGCGAGTATGCTTATTTTCAACTATAAACATACTTAAAGGTGAATTTGAAAACTTACAAAAAAAAAAGCTTAAGATCTTGAATTAGTAACAGATTGAATCTATGGATTTAATAAAAAACATAAATTATTGTTCTGTCTCCTTTAGGATGAGCTTTGCCACTGAAAATATAAAAATTTTGCCTGTCTTTTTGTCCATCCTTCATTTACTTTTAGAGAAAGAACATTGAAACTTGTAGAACATTAAGGTTAAAATGGGTAATGGATCTTTCACAAAAAGTGATGTTCTTGTGAAATTTTCAAGTAATTTTTCATTGTTGCTTATTTCAAAATTAAATTTCACCCCTACCCTCAATCAAAAGTGTTGACTTATTGTAACTTTATTTTCAGCCTCATAGTGTGCTTCCTAACTAATTTATCCTTTGGGAAATGTGTAATTTATATGACTGATTTACCAATCCATTATAGCATATTGGTGTTTGCCAATTGTACAGTGAACACTGAAAGCTCCATTATCACAGTTACTTATTCCATTGGTTTGGATAAGTTACATTTTATCTTTGCTATGTTGTCAGTTTCTTTTCAGGAATATCTCCTAAAACACTACCAAGTTGGTTTTCAGATTAAATTCTACTAAGAAAAGTTAATTAATGTATTTCATATCATGTAAGGAATGATATTTTAATTGGATCTCTTTCTCTCATATATATACACACATATGTGTGCATGCATATACATATATGTAATCAAATTGCCATGACATTAATTTTGAGATAGTTTTTAATTTTGCAACTTGAAAGAATTAATATTATTTTATTATCATTTTAAGAAAAGAAATATATTTATACTAATGGTGCTTTTATGATGTTTTATGGAATATGTTTAAGGAGTGAAATACAGTTGTTTAACTGGAAAAAGAATACAAAGTATGATGTTTTCCAGCTGCTCCCTGTTTAGACCTCAAAATTAGTGCCTTCTTTAATGTAAATTCTACAGATGATAAGAAGTAACTAACTTAAACTGTTATCATTTTTAAAGCTCTAGGGCCCTCCTTCCTTTCCTTGCCCTCCTCTTGCCTTAGATTAATAGTCTAATTGCGAAAGGTAATCACTTGCTATTTTCAGCATCACTTCACATTGTTACATCTAGCCTATAGGCAACATATGCTAACACTTACCCTTTTTTCTATGGGGGTCTTTGCTTAGTGAGTGGATCAAAGGAAGACCAGGCAGTTAACTTAGGGAGTCATAGAATCTCTTACTTGGAAAGGACATCAGTTCATTTAGTATAACCAATTCCTGAATGGGAATCTCCTCTATAGCATTTCCCTGGCTAAGAGGTCACTCAGGTTCTCCTTTAAAAACTACAATGGCTGGAATTTCACTACCTACTTAAATAGTCTCATTCTACTTTTGAACAGTTCCAGTTGTTAGGAACATTTTTCATATATGAATCTGAAATCTGCTTCCCTGCAGCTTCTATTCATTCTACTGTGGGACTAGAAAGAATAAATTTATTATCCACGTGACAGTCTTTCATATACTTCAAGGCAATTCTTTTTCCCCTCCCCACAACCCGAAACCAATCTCTTCTCTAGGCTAAACATTGCCAGTTACCACAACGCATCTTCATTTGTTAGGACTCTAGTCTCTAAATCTATTATCCTATGAACATTTACTGGTCACTTTTTCTTGTACTGTAGCTTTTCAATGTTCTTACTAACATGTAGTACCCAGAACTGACATACAGTATTTAAGGTATTATATTTCTGGGGCAGAAAACAATAGTATTACCACTTCCTGTGTACCACATGATCCTTGAAGGAAATGACCATGTGTTGTATGAACTTTGTTATGACTCCAGCACCTAATACTGTACTCTGTATAGAGTAGGTGTTTAATAAATGTGTGCTTTATGATTCAGGACATTGTACTTCCTAAGACTGTATTCAATTTTTTCTTATGTATATTGTATTCAGTTTCTAGCCAGATAAAATCCCCAATTTTTTTTATATGAACTATGACCTTGCTATGCTTCCTTTATACTTCCATTTGGTGCACCACTTAGGAGCCATTTATTTTTATTGCAATTTCATTATATTGGTCTCAGATTTCATTCCATCCTGTTGAGATATTTTAAAAAAATCTCTATCCTGTTATCTTGCGTGTTAGGTCTTCTTCTTGGTTTAATCTTGTTCACAAATCTGATAATCATTCAATTTGTTACTTATCCAACTCATTGATAAAAATGTAGATTAAATGAGATATCAATTTGGAAAGGGCTTAGCAAAGTGATTTGGCACATAGTAGTCATTTAATAAAGGAATGTTTTCTTCCTTCCTTCTTTCCTCCTTCTCTTTCTTCCATCCATTTATCCACCCTAAAAATAGGGCCAAGCGCAGATCTCTGGGGACCAATCCTTCAGATACTTCTCTAGGTTGATATTGAATGGTGAATTTCTACCTTTTTCAGGGTCAAGTAATTCAAAATCAAATTGTACTTTCTTTTAAATCACATCTCACCAATGTTGCACTAATGTATTTCAGTGAGTAAATATCTATATCTATATATAAATATCTATAGCAAACTTCTAATCTACCAATTTAACAAGTCTGATTAAGAAAATGAGCTTAATTTGTGGGGTCTTATTTTTAATGAATCTATGCTGACTCCCATTGATTACTCCTTCCCTTTTTTAAGAGCCCAGGATCCATCTATGTCTTTTACATACTTTCAGAAATTGTTTAAAATATTAAGTCAAACTCATTAGCCTATAATTCAGAAAATCAATTTTCTCCAAACTTTGGATACTGACACTTTTTTCGGTTTCCAGTTAAAAGGAGCATCCTGTCTTCTTTTCTTTTGCTTAAATATCTGTAGTAAAATGGAAACTGCTGCCTACCAAAGTAGCCTTTCACTTTTGGTCATCTTTAATTGTTGGAAAGTTTTGTTTTTCCCTTATATTGAACCAAGACCTTCTTTCTGGTCCTTCTCTCTATTGCTCCCAGTTCTGCCTCCAGAACCAATCAGAACAAATCTAATCTTACTTCCTAGTGCTCACACTTCAAATACCTAGAAAATTAGGGAAATTAAAATCTCTTCCAGTCTGTAGTCAGACAGAGTTTATTAAATGTCTACAAAGTGTCAAACGTTGTACTAAGTGCTGGGAATACAAAGAAAAACCAAAAAAAAAAAAGTCCCTACCCTCAAGGAGTTCACAGTCTATTGGGGGAAATAGTATGCAAATGATTATGTACAAATAAGATACACCAAGAGCAAATTGAGAATATTCTCCTTCAGGGGAAGGCACTAAAATAGATTAAGGAGAACTGGGAAAGGCTTCTGGCTGCAGATGGAATTTTCTCCATGCATCATGTAAACATTTAATTATCACTCACATTTTTGTAGCTGTATAGATTTGTTTACCTTTTGCATTTTAAAATTCCTGTTCAGTTCTGTTTTTTTCAAGAAGAATATTTTAAAATTAAGCTTATTGTTAAAGGTACTTTTTCTTTCATGTAGGAAAATATGCACCTTTATATTAAGTTATGTAAATCATCTTTCTTAGTTTTTTGGCATACTGCTTCACATGTTTCTCATTATGCATTTATTTTCTGTTGTCCTACATGATATATAGTAGTAGCCATTTATAAGGCAAGCTGCCTCCTCCAGGCAGTTTTAAAACATTTTTCTTTGTCATTAAAGCTCAGGAGCTTGACTGCTACATTTTGGGGCAAGTTAAGTTTTGGTTTTCTCTCCAATGAAATCCTATGGATGCTTCTGCTCTTGTTGTTACCTCATTCCAATACTTTCAGGTGTTTTTCTTTTATGATTTTCTGAAATATGGTCTTCAGATTCTTTGCTTTATCATTTTTTTCAGGGAAATAAAGGATAATGTACTATATTAATGGATGGCATACTGCAAAGTAGAATATTTTCCTAAATGAAAGAAATGACATTTACAATATGCTTAATTTTAAATCATTTCTCTTGGTAAAGACACAATGGAACAGAATTCATTTAATGCAGAAAGATAAATTAATACAGCTACAAAAAAGTAAAGTGATAATTCACTGTTTGCATGATGAATGGAGAAAGCCCCATCTTCTGCAAAGAAGTAATGTTAGTAATATTTAGACTTTCTCACTGAGTTGTCTGTGTTCAGTTGCTTTGGTTTGGAGGGACTTAATTGATTACTATGGTTGAATCATTTCAGTTGTGTCGAAATTGTCATAACCCCATTTGATATTTTCTTTGCAAAGGTACTGAAGGATTGGTCATTTCTTTCTTCAGTTCATTTTGCAAGTGAGGAATTGAGGCAAATAGGGTTAAGTGACTTGTTCAGAGTCACACAGCTACTGTCTGAGAATTTCCTTTCTCTTCTCCTTCAGTCCTTCCCTTTCCCTTATCCTTGCCATTGTAACTGTCACCATCCTTTTCCCCACCTTAATATAACTTAAGTAAAACCATATACTCATCATTTTACTGAAGCTCCCCTGGTGTTATTATGGGACTGTGCCACTATATATTCTAGCCAAATGAAGAAATGATTCACTGACTATTCTTGGACAGGTTAATAAAGGAGTAGGACCAAGTTGAGTATATCTAAAGGTGATAAGAGACATTTTCATGGAACATTTGGATTCATAACTTTAAGAAAACAGATCACCATTGAAAAGTCTATAGCTATGTATTCTTGCAAAATCTAGATAAAGAAATGCATTTTATGCTGAATTTGATTGGCTCCTCTACTTAAATCATGACATGCCTCAGTAACAAGTGACATCAGCAGGCTTGTGGGCATAGAGAAGATGTGTTGTAAATATGGTTAGGGATTAAGAAATTGAAGATATGACAGCTAAAAAAAAAACTTCTATCATGAAAACATTGTTCAAGGACTGACTGAATGAGAAGGTTCTGGATATGTCAAACAGCATCACATACCAAAAATGATATTGATTGGATCTTAATGGACAGGAAATAACTGGTTCCCACCATGGGAATAATTTTTGAATCAGATGTCTCTGGGCAGGCAGAGTTTAAACTAGTTGGAGTAAAGGTCAAAATGAATACTAAACTAGAAAAAGGATGAAGATTTGAAGACTCTGTGTACAATTAAAATTGTTCCAGTCAATCATATTTAAATAAGGTATTTACTTTGAAAAATTGAAAATAGGTCAAATAAAACATTAACTCTATTATTATTGGGTAAAGAGGATTAATCAGTTTAAAAAATTAATACACTAAGAAGGCCCAGAAAATGCCTCAACCAGCAAACATTTCATCTTTTGGCCAAGCCAAATAACATAGAAGACCAAAGGCAGACCTAACATAATACAAGGTCATCCACAAAGCATTATAATAGATAATAATAGAAAATTATTAGAAGTATTTGAAATATAGTATAGTGGGTAACAATCCCTTTGAAAGTCTGATCATCCATCCCAAGAACGTTTATAGATGGAGGACAACAAATAGATATAAAAGTGAATAGATGTGCCAGCATCTCTGAAACAATATCATTTTATTATGAAAAACAGCAGCACCTCCAAAGTTGGACATCAACTTAATAAATGATGTATTTCATATGGCACTTAAGAATAGGAAGTGAGTTAAACGTGTCTGAGTCCAATGAGATATACATACAAAAGAACTCCTTTCTGAATGTAATAATTTTAAAGGCATTTGAATCAGTTTTCAAAAGATTCAAAAGAGGTGATCATTCCCTTAAGAATAGGAAAAAAATCAGTGATTGTTCTTTGACCCCCCAAAGCAATGAGCAAGGAGAAATTAGTAACTATTAATACTTATGTCTACTTTCTCATTCCCATAAAAGTATAAGATGGGTTTGTGTATATGTTGAACATTTCCTTAATGAAAATATGTAGAAGAAAAAGACAGGCTTTTAGAGTTAGGTTTCTATAGTAGGTCTCATGTTCAGTCATATAGATAACTAAGAGGTAGAGAGGATATAAGATCCCAATATACTTTTTGTTTGAATAGCATTTATAATTTATAATTATAATAATTATATAATAATATAATATATTTTATATAATATATTATAATATAATTATATTATAGAAATTATATAAATATAATAATATTATAATTATAACTTATAATAGCAATTATAATTTATAAGATCCCAATTATAATTTTTGTTTGAATAGCAAGAACATTTGACTTGGTAGAGAAAAGTGTAATCTTGCAGATTTCATTTAAACAAAACCTTTTTTATGCCCTTGCTGAAATCTGCAAGAATCTGTACTATGTGCAACCCTAGAAATAATTGTATTCAATGATTTTTGGTTGTTCATGTCAAGATAAGCATAAATCAAGAAACACATATTGAAGTTATTGAACTACGTTTGTTGGTGTTATAGAGGATACATTGTCTTAAATCCAAATTGACATGGTATTCCATATAAATGACAAGGTCATCAAATGATTTTTTGTAGATGGCATTGTACTGATTGCATAAAGCTCTAATATATTATACAACCTTATTATCAATGAGATACACAGCCACGCAGAAGAGAGGAGCTAAATCAAAGAAAAAAAGTAGATACAAAGTACTTGTCATACTTCATAATAAACAGTCAACTATCTTCTTATTGAACTAGTTCAAAAGTTCCAGTTCATTTTGGATCCAGCACTGCTGATGGTAAGTAAACTGGGTTCAGAGATGATTTGACAATGGAGATTGGTTTTGATTTAAAGGTAGACATTCCGTAGCTCTAGGACAGCAAGGTGGCACAGTGAATAGAGCACTAGGTCTGGAGTCAGAAAGACCTGAGTTCAAATGCAGTCTTTGGGAATATCACTTAACTCTATTTGCCTCAGTTTCCTAATCTGTAAAATGAGCTGGAAAAGAAAATGACAAACAACACTAATATCTTGTCAAGAAAACCCCAAATGAGGTCACAAAGAGTCAGACACGACTGAACAACAAAGCACTATTAGTGATCCCAAACTCCTGGCCCCAAATTTCATTTTTTTTTTCTAAAACCAGCATCTTTCCAATGATATTGTACTGCTATGATTTGTGGTCTCTGAAGGATGAAAATTTCAGGTAATTAATCAGTCCATAAAATAATGAAAAAGTCTAGGTAAAGACAGGTATAAATATGCTATAACATAGTAGTAGCAGTTTTACTCAGAAGTTGTAAAAAAGCTAATATAATGCTTGTTTGTGATCATTAAAAAAATATCATCTCATCATGTAGTGAACATGGATAATAGATGGACATCCTAATTATTTCACTATTGTCCATGGAATACTAAAAGACATAGAGAAAAGATTCTAGCAAATTGTTTATAGAAAGACAAAGACAAGACTTTATAGAATGACAGAATTAAAAGGTGAGAGTGGACAAAACTGACTTACACTAATAAAGGAAACAACAGAATTGATTAGATGACTGATAATACATAGAAATACACATATACACATATATGTACAAATATACACATATATGGGCAAATATACACATATATGTATATTACATATATATGTGTATATATATATATATATATATATATATATATATATATATACACAATGTATTATCATATTGTTAAAAAAAATTCCCCATTCAGCCATGTATGTCTTTCAGACCACATTCACTTTCCTTTTTCAAAGAAATCATCTGTTCTTGCACCAATACATTTCAGAATCATCTTTTCAACATTTCTTAAGCTGAATTAACCTGAAGATCTCATTCCTTAGGAATCTATCATGATCCTAGCTCTCAGTTCTGGAACCGACTCATTCTGAATCTAGAAAGCACTTCAGACTATTACTATTTTCCCCTCCTTATTAAACTTTCAATGGCTACTTTTCTCTCAGGGTTTCCTTCCTATTGGTCAGACTCCTATCTGGGAAAGTGGTTCCATTTTTTTCTTCTATCACCATTTATGTAAAACAACTATCACAAGAATACTAGTAACAATTAGTATTTTATAGCACCTTACAGTTTGTAAATTGCTTAACCAAAATTATCTCATTTTATTTTAACAATAAGCGCCTACCTGGAGAGGAACAAGGGTAGATCCAGTACTGTATCCATGGCAATACCTCACTGCCTAAAGGCAAGCTAAGATTTTGTCAACTTTTCTAATTTCAGCTCAGAGTTCTTACAACAATATTTCATATTACAGTCGTGTGTATGTGTGTGTGTGTGTGTGTGTGTGTATGTGTGTGTGTGTGTGTGTGTGTGTGAGAGAGAGAGAGAGAGATTTATTTTACTAGAATCCAAGCTCCTTGAGGTTAGGACCCTGATTTATTCATGTTTGTATTTTTTCCAGCATATCACAGTTCTTTGCTCCTAGTAGCTATAAGTATTGGAGTAAATTGAAACTCACCTAGAGACAAGGGATACTAACATATTTGATGGGTCCCAGGTATTATTTTTTTATCATGATGATAGTAACACTTCTATATTGAAACTTTAATGACCACAGATTTTAGCCTTGATCCCTGCTGTTTTCATTTTTCTTTTCCTTGTGCTTCAAATCTTAAGTAAAAGTTTAATGTAGTAATGGAAAGACTTGCCTACCACTACTTTTATTGCAACTCTCCTTTGGTCCCTAAGGGACGTCCAAGAGAACATTTATTGAGTGTCCCTATGTGTGTGGTACTGGATTGTTTATACAATCCATGTCGGTCTCTTTGTTTTTAGGCCTTTACATAAATTGCTATTCTTCCTTTAAGAACTGGCTCTTGCTTTTTTCTTTTGAGAAGCACAGTAAAGTTTATAACTTGGTAGGGCATGGAAATGGTTTCTCCCACATTCTCTCCTTACTAATGTTTCCACTCTTACAGTGAATGATTTCTTCTGATATCTATGTTGTTAATTAATACAATGAGTATTCTGATGGCAAGTCAAAACTTAAAGATAATGGTCAATATTAAACCAGAATTATTTTGGCAATATACAATACCAAATAGCCATTGAAGCTGTCTAAGAAATAATAAACTACAACTAGCTAAAGTATGCACAATACTTTGCAGTGCTAAGATGGGAGGATGCAATCAACTCCTGCCTCTTGGGCCTTTGATCTATGATATAAACTAGGCTTTAGATAACTGTAGCTTTTAGATTTTTATAGATATGATTTGATCACACAACAATCATATTTTCCTAGGGTTTTATTATAATATTAAAATAGTTACCTAGCCTGTATCTTTGGCTGAAAATACCAGGAATATTTTGAAATATTTATATGTTGTTTGAAGGGAGCATCCCTTTGTTATTTCCTTGTTGTCCTATAATTTACAAAGTCAATAAATACATGAATTCACTGAGCAACAGGCTTACGATGATGTTAAATAACCAAGATTCTAAGCAAGGATGTACAACTCCAATCATGATTTCCCTAAATAGTGATCACATTTGGAAATTTAACTGTTTCCAGATGGTGATCTGTGTACTTTTGGCTCAATGTTTCTGGTAGCATACATGCTTGCCAATATGGGGTTAAGTGATGGATATTCAATTCTAGTTTTCTGAAAAAAATTTCAGTCAATGAATAAATGAGGTTAGCCTTCTATGCAGTATGTGGGACCACCATTTTGAAATTTCCTCTCAGTCAAGACATTTACAAATCTATAATATGTCATTATTTTCTGGGGTGGAGGAAGGAGAAGACTTCCTACATTGTGTTATGTAACGGCAGCTCTTAAAAATCACAGATTCTCTACTGAAAGCTTAACTTTTATAGTTGGAGAAATTACTCCAAGGTTATATAGGTACTCTCCAATGTGCCAGAGGATTCTGTTGTAAGTAGTAGATTACTTGGAATTCTTGATATTGTTTTTTTTCCCTATGTAAATGATATAAATGGTGTTTATCATTCCAGGCAATCCCAGAGAAGTCTGTCATTGTACTAATACTAGAGAAATGATGTAGTAGACAGAATGCTACACTTGGAGCGAGGAAGACACAATTTCAATTTCTGCCTCAGATACTAACTGGGTGATCCTGGGCAAGTTGTTTTACCTCTGCTAGTCTTAGTTTTTGGGTTTTTTTTTTATAACGTAGGGAAGATAAAACACTTCTCTCACTGGTTTGTTGTGGGAATTATTTATGATAATATTTGTAAAGTGTCCGGTAAACCTTAAAGGGCAATAGAAACGTTGGCTATTATTTTAATAGTTACTATAGTCATTACTTACAGCATGATTTTTGATGAGTATTTGGTCCTAATTCCGTCTTCATAAACTTGCTTGGTTTTTGGTTTTTAATTTAAAATATTTTCATTGGTTTATTTTGTTGTTGTATCACATTTATTTCTGAATATGTTCCTTACTTCACTCAGGGAGCTATGAATAAATGAATGAATGAATAAATGAAAGTATATTTGTTAACTGCTTACTGTGTGCCCCAGACTGTGGTAAGTGCTAAGGCATCCAGAAATATAATTTTAAAAAAGTCCCTGTTCTCAAGGAATTTGCGGTGTGAGAGGAAAAGATACATATAGGAGAGTGATCATCTCATGAGGAAGTTTTGGTTTGGAAACTTACAGGAATATTAAGTAGGGTTACCGATGAGGAGATTGACATAATCATTTTCAGTAGCAGTGGCAATAATGAAACTGGAAAACAGGAAAATAGAAGGAGCAGAGAGTTGCAAGTGTCATGAGATGGTAGGAAACTAAAGTGATACATAACTGAAGCAGCCAGCCTCTTACCATTTCCTACATGTGAACGTCTCTCCAAATAGGACCTTGGAACACAAAGGCAAGAGTTTCAAAGATGAAACAATCACATGATAAAATTTGTTTAGAGAAATAGGACAAAATAGAACAGTGGTAAAACAAAATTAACTAACATTATATTTGGCATTCGCAGTCTTCCAAATCCATAACCCTCCATATCTGCAAAGAGAAAGAAGTATATTTTGTTATCTCTTCTTCATGGGAAAGCTTAATTATAACAATTATAGATTTTAATTTTTTGTTTTCCATTTTAACTGCTATTGAGCATGATGTTTTCCTGATCTTACTTTTTTGCTTTGCATTAGTTATGATGTCCTTTCTTGTGTCACAACTTGGCAGGATTCTATTTTGTTTTCAGTTCTTTGCTTCCAGGAAAAAATGCTGCTGCAAATATTTTGGTGCATATGGGACCTCTCTTTCTGTAGTTGACCTCAATGGGATTTCACCCTAGGAGTGAAAACTCTGGGTCAAAGGGCATGGACATTTTAGTCACATTCTTAGCCTAATTCCAAATTGCTCTCCAGAATAGATGAATCATTTCACATGTTGGCATATTAATGTGGCCTCCTTTCCACAGTCCCTCTGACTTTGATTGTTCCTATTTTTTGTCAATTTTGTCAATTTTTGAGTTGTGAGATGAAACTTCAAAGTTGTTTTGATTTGCATTTCTCATATCATAGATTTAGACAAATCTTTCATATGACTTTTTAATAGTTCTTTTTTTGCTTGTTCATATTTTTGAACGCTTATTTACTGAAGGAATCGGAGGTATTTGGAAACAGATTTAGACTTGCTTCTTAATTTATATTAGTTTTCTATCTTGAATAGCGGGATTTTAACAGAGATAATTAGGGCAAAGGTTGAATTTGTTCCTGTCTAAACAGCACCTTTGTTTCTTATGTTAGTTCCAGTGACTTTTTTTTTAGCAATGATTTTAATTAAGTTTAATATAATTGAAATTATCCATTTTATCTTTTCTATTGCTTTTAACACCATCTTTACACCATCTTAAGAATTCTTTCTGAGACATAGCTTTGAAAGGTATCTAACTTTGAAAGGAACAAGTGATTGTTCGTTCGCCCACATTTTACAATAACAAATGATCAAACAATGAATAAAAGAATGATTAGATATTTAGATAAAAATAAATTTTAATAATAATAAAAATATTTAATATTTTAGAAAGTTAATGTTTAGATAGTTTCCTGGTGAAGGCTTTTCAGATAAATCATTGCACTGTGATCTTACTCATTTCTACCCCAAAACACTTAAATACCCAGTGAATATATTTCTTAGAACTAGGAGTAAAAGTTGGCAGAAACTTTGGAAAGTCAGTTTTGCCTTGATGTAAGGAAAATAGTTGTGTATTTTTAGAGATATCCAAAAGTGAGCTGTCTTGAGAAGTAGTACATTTTCCTGCCCTTTATGTTTTTAATTGAAGGTGTGAATATCATGTGTAGAAATTGTAAAAGGTGTCACTTCAAGGTTGGAGGAGGCAATAGTGTAGATGGCATGGGATGGGATGGATAGTTTCCAGAGGTCCCTTCCCACTGTTGATTCTGAAATGGCATCCAATGCTTTTTATATCTCTTGAATTGCCATCTTATGTTGTTAACATTTGCATTTAATTTCCCATGCATTTATATATTATCTCTCCTATCTCCTCAAGTCTCCCATACCACTCCCTGACTCCTATCTGCAAAAGCTTAATGCCTTGCCTCATTTATGATGGAACATTTAGTTCCATCAGGACATTTAGTGTGAGGCCACCACCCCCTTTTCTCATTTCACAGTCCTTCCACCTTATCTCACAACCCTCTGACATCATCACCTACTATTTCTATCATTTTTTGGTCTCTGATGAAATGGCCCTCTCACCAAAGCCAACCCTCTACATGTACCTTTGATCCCATCCCTTCTCATTTTCTACCAGCTATTGCCCCTCTTGTGAGCACTGATATCTCTTTTATCATCAAACCCTCCATATCTACTGTTTGATCCTCTGCTGCCAACCATACCCATGTCTTCTCCACCTTTAAAAAAAAAATCACTGGATCCTTTCATCCCTGTTAGCTATGATCCTACATTTCTCTTGTGTTTCTCAGTCAAATCCTTTGAAAAAAACTCAATATTCTGATAGCCTCTATTTCTTTCAGCTCACTTTTCTTGCAAACCGATTTCTGACATTATCACTCACCTGAAACTGTTCTCTCTTAAACGACTAGTAATCTCTTAATTGGTAAGCAGACTCTCCTTTTGGATATTCAAGAGAATCCAAAAGAAAAAGAAAGATCTTCTGTGATATTATTCTCTCCTGCTTCTCCTCCCACCTGTCAATTTCTTCTCAGTTTCCTATGCTGTTCATCATGCATTATGATTCCCATTAATTCTTTCCCAAGTCCTTTTCTCTATATACTTTTCTCATTTGTTAATTTTATCAAGGTCCATGGATTTTGTTAATCAGTCATCAAGCATTTATATATTTCCCTCCTGGCTCTCCTTTAGACTCCCTAGAGTTTTCCACCATGCCTCTGCTTTCTCAAAATGTTAACCTCTTGAGGACAGAGACTGTCCTTCTTTTTGCTTGTATTTGTATTTTCAGAGCTTAGCACAGTGTCATGGCATATGGTAAGCATTTAATAAACGGTTATTGATTTGACTTGGCTTACTGTGTGCCAAGCACTGTGCTAAACTCTGGAGATATAATGAAAAGAAAGATTAAATGAAAACCACATAGTTCATGCTCTCATTGAAATTGCATTCTAACATGATAAAATATGTAAACATTTTGGTATGTATAAGATGCATACAAGAATATATGAAGACAATCTAAAAGGTGAAGGCATTTTAACAAAAAAGGAAAAGAAAAAAAGGGGTAACTAGATGGTGCCGCTAGTCCTGAACTCAGGAGAAACTGAAATCAAATGTGCCCTCAGCTGCTAGCTGTATGACCCTGGGAAAGTCACTTACCCTGATTGAAAGATGAAGGTATTAATAGTTGGAGGAACAAGGAAAAAGCTGCTTTTAGTTATAGTTTCCATTTCTAGATAGATGATTTCCAGATAGAGATATCCAACTTTAGACTCTCAGCTGTCCTCTAGGTTAACATCAACAATTACCTATTGGACATTTTGAACTACATGGCTCAAAGACAGCTGAAATTCATCACTTCCAAAACAGAATTCATTATCTTTTCTCTCTAAATCTGACCCCTCTTCTGAATTTCCCTACTGAGGTTAGGGTACCACTATTTTCCCAGACATATAACTTGTCCATATCAGTGTCATGCTCTGCTCCCCATTCCCATTCATCTTACATATCCAATCAGCTGCCAACTCTTGTTTTTTTTTTTTTTTGTATCTTCACATCACTCACAAATGCCCACTTCTCACCAAGACAGACATTATTTTGGACCCTCACTATACCTTGCCTAACCTATTATAGTAACCTTCTGTATGGCCTCCTAATCTCATTCCAGCTACCTTAATCCACTCTAGTCCCAGAGGTACCAAAGTGTAGCCATCTCAATTCCTGCACCTATTTACTAAACTACACTAATCCCCATTTTAACTCCAATATCAAATATAATCCTCCATTTGCCCTATAAATCTGTATACTATCAAGCTATTTTCTACTTTTACAGCCTTCTTAAGTTTTATTCTTTTCTACACATTTTTGCAGTACAGCTGTACTCACCTACTTACCGTTCCTCACACAAGATATACAATCTCCCATGTTTTTGCCCTGGGCTATCCCTGGGATTGGAATGAATTCCCTCCTCTTCTCTGCTTTTGGGACTGCTTCAAACCTAATGTGATGCTTGAACTCCTTTCCCAATCTTCACAGCTCTTAATGCCCTCCCTCCCCAAACTACCTTATATTCATTTTGTTTTATTTTTCATTAAGTTCACCTTTTCTATCTCTTCCCCTTCTCTGTTCCCACTGAGAAAGCAAGATAAAGCTCTGACACAAATATGTGTAATAAGACTAAACAAATTCCCATATTGGCCAGCTCCCACCCCCCCCCTCTGAAAAAAAAAGTAGATCTCAAACTATTTTCTGAGACTTTCATGCCTCTTTAATCTATATATGCTTCTGTTGTATATTTACATAATAACAAAATTTAATAGTCATCATAAATGGGATATTAGAATAATAGCTAGCATTTACATAGTGTTTTAAGACTTGCAAAGTGATTTCCTTTTAATCTCATAACAACCCTGGAAGGTAGGTGCAATGATAATTCTTATTTTGCAGTTGAGGAAACTAAGGCAGGCAAAGGTTAAATGATTCACCCAGGGTCACACCTTGTATTTGACGCCAAATTTTAATTTCCTGATGGTAGATCCAGTATTCTTTTCACTGCATTATATATGCCTCTGTTCATATTTACATGGGCACTGTTAAAACATAAGCTCTTTAAGGTTAATATATTTTATTTCTATCTTTCTATTCTCAGTGTTTAACATAGCCCTTGACACTTAGGATATATCTTGTTCATTGATTCACTGAGCCTATACCCCAGTCCTATAGTTTTATATCCCTCATAGTACTTAATGCAGTCCTTTACACAAAGGAAGACCTCAGTCAATGTCAGTTTATTGATTATAGGTGGTCAAAACTCCATAAAAGTTCATGACGACAATAGAAAATGGCTTCCTGGTCCCTTTTCTTGATTTAGCCTGGCACCCCTATCCACCAGGTTGCAATATATATGCAATATATAAGCATAGTTAACAAGTATCAAGAACAATATTGTAAGTGATAGGATAGAACTCAGTGTCTTTAGGGATGACATGAATAAATAAGGTCTACATTATGAAAACAAGCTCAGGAGTTAACCTATCAGTTCTTGTCTTCTTCTAGTCTTAAGAGATGTTCTTTGGTTTGTTTTTTAACATGCCTGGTCAAAAGCTGTTTTTAGCTTCATGAAGAATTTCTCTTTGTTGACTACCAGACAAGTTACAGAATACATTCAAGCCTTGTGTCAGGTGTATAGTGATACCTCCTCAATCTAGATGGAAAGATGGGAGGAGAGGGAGGGAGAAAGGGGTGGGCAGTGTTATTTATGGCAACGTCTACAGACTCTCTGGCAAGTTTTCTTTCTTGGCTAACAAGATGGTCCTCCAGTGAATACTTTTGGGGTCTTCACTCAACCTCCCCACTTAGGGCAAAGTAGAAGAATGAGCACAAAATATGAAGTATGTACCTCAGGATAATTATTTTTTATTATATTTACAAGATTTTCATTAGTTCTTCTGATTCTGACAAGTTTGGATCATTACCAACCATTGCAGCTCACATTGCATGTTTTAAGGCATGCAAATCACTTTTCTTGTAACATTCCTATGAGACTAGGTAGTGCCATTATTCTCTTTTTTTAGATGCAGAAATGGAGGCTCTAAGATGTTAGTTAGCTAGCAGTGTAATCACAGAGCTAATACCTGATACGTATTTTAAACTTCCCTCTCTTGATTCCCAAGTCCAAATTTCTTTCCGTTACAATTTTTCGAAATGGCCTCTGCTCCTCAGCTTGAGAATTTTCATAAGGGCAATGGCGTATTGTTAATGTATTTTTAATGAATTTAATGAATTTTAATGAATTTAATGAATTAATGTATTTTAGTAGAATGGGAAGATCTTTCCCATCCATTAATAGGCCTATGTGTCCTATTTAAATTACATGGAAGCCTAAGTCACATGTGATGAGAGGAGCTTGCTGAATGGGTGGAACCGTAAGGGTGGAGCAGAGCTGAGAAGTTGGTGAGAACAGTTAGGGGTGGAGGAGAGAGAACATAGGCAGGCACAGCAAGTGTTTTGAGTGTGTGTGGGAAGGCTCTAGCAGCAGAGGAAGGCTTGTGAATGGTGTTGTCCCCTGCAGTGCTAATGTGTATTGACTTCTTTGTTACTATGATGGATTTGGCTTTCTGGTGTTGGGATTCAGCTTTCTGATATCTGAATAAGTGTTTTTCTGCTGGCTTCTATGTTGAGAGTCTGTTATACTTTGCAATTCAGAATTACACTGGCATATTCATAATCCCCCTCAGTACTGTGAAGATTGCTTTGGAGATACAAATGGTCACCTCTGCAGTGTTTTATTGTTATAAGGCACCATAAGAAAGTATATCAATGTGTGGTCCTTGACAAGACATGCAGCTGGGAGAAAATTTTCCACTTTTTTCCAAGAATCCTAATACTGAAATATGACTGGTAGAAAGAAAAGGAAGTCTAAGTCTCTAGTTCCTTTTCTACCATCTCTGTTTATGATTTTCTTCCCCAGTGACTGTCAAGCAAATACAAGAAGTTCCTATCTTACAAGCAGGTTAGGATCTAAAAGTTTGTCTGCAAATGAGTTGTTTGACACTTAGAACACATTTTCCAGTAGAAACCATGTTACAAATAATAATTAAATTCACAAACTCTTCTCTCAAATACTAATCACTTTGCTGCTGAAATAATGTATGCTTGAAGAGGAAAAAAAAAGTAGAAAAAAGACACTTGAGACTTTAATAGAATCGTTGATAAGCCATTTTAGGGCTTGAAAGTTACTCGCTTTCATTTTGCAGTTCACAAATGAGAAAACGCAGGCCATGAGGAATTTAGGGACTTGCCCAAGGTCACGCAGCTAGGTAGTAAAAGAGCCTACATTTTGAGTTCTTTGAGGGTGGAACCATGCTTCATTCATTTTTGTATTTCCCTTACTGAAACACATTCTGCCAATTACATATTAGAAGTTTTTAAAATTTTCTAAATTAAATTGTGAACTAGTACAAGAAACTCAGTCTGCTGCCTCCCAGTCCTAGCCAGAAAGCACAGAAAACACAAAAATATGGATATATTATTCATATGTAATTATATTTTAGTATATTATAAATTTATGTTTATATATGTCTTTATATTTAAATAATCATCTTGATAGTGCTGGAGGAATATGGTATACATGTTAAATTAGAGAAGAATAGACAGATTTGGAAATTTTCTATGAATGACTTCTCAGCACTTTCAAGGAGTTAAAAGTGTGATTATGCCAGTATTTATTTTTTTTCAATTAAAAACCTAAGGTTTTCTTTTTCTATTGTAAAGTTCTATCATTGATACTGCTGTTATGTCTGTCACCTATGATTAGGATTATTTTTCCTCTGACAAGTGAATTGAAGATGGAGAGGTAGGGGTGGCAGAGATTTCTTTTGAGGTAATTGGATAAGATTTTGAAGAGAAAAGAAGAAGAAAGGAGATTAAAGAGTTTGAAATGTACAGAAGGGGAAAGAAATTGCCTAGAACAAAATCATTAAAGACAAAATAAGAGTGAGAATCTCCCAAAAGGGGAGAAATGGGAAGGTACATCAGGTTAGACAGGACCTCAGGTGTGGATAGAACTTCTTGCTCTAGTCATCAAGTAGTACTATCAGGCTTGATTACTTTCTGTCCCTAGTAAAGTGGAGATTGAAGGGCCTCTGTTTCATATTGGGGCTAGGGAGGAGTATAGTCTGGGAAATAATGTGCAACCCCAATCATTTATATGTATAAGATAGTTAAATTCAGGTTTTTGCATCTAGTATCCATACTATTGTTTAAACCCTTAAATAGTTGGAGGACTAGGTGAGGTAGGTTCCTTCTATTAGTTCTTCTCACACAGTCTATCTAAAATGTGTGTGTGTTGTGTGTTTGAATTATATATAATTATTTTTCCTTTTTTTCATTTTTTTGTCTTTTTTTCATTTATTGTCTTTTTTTCATTTAGTTCTTTAGGAGTATAAATGGGTTAGTGATGAAGCAGAATAGGCCCTCATTTTTTTCTTTTTAAGTTCCTTTTGATGCCAGTAATTTTACTAGTTTGAAAGTCAGAATTTGAGTTACATTTTATGGTAAAGCTCTGTATATCTTAAAATTTTTTTTGAAAGAGTCATTTTTTTTTCAGTTGTCTAACTCTTCATGACCGCATTTGGTGTTTTCTTGCGTAAGATACTGGAATGGTTTGCCATGTTCTTCTCTAGCTCATTTTTTAGATGAGGAAACTGAGGCAAACAGGGTTAAATGACTTGCCCAGAGTCACACATAAGTGTCTAAGGTCAGATTTGAACTCAGGAAGATGTCTTCCTGACTTCAGGCCTGGCACTCTATCTACTGTGCCACTTAGCTGCCAAAATCTTTCTAGCCTTTATCATCGTTTGGTTTTTTAGAAACACTAATATGTCGTGATTCTGGGGTCAGTGTGAAAACTCTCTTCCTAGGTAGCTCAGTGTAAATTTTATCTTTAGTCTTCTTTGTAGTGAGTGTGAACCTCTGAGCATCATGACAGTAGGGTGGAGGGGGATCCTGGAGGGGATTCGAGTGGCATAGGACCCAAGTCCACCAGAGTTCAGTTTGTTTTTTTTAAAGCCCTGCCCTTTCCCAGGAAAGGAGCACAGAGGAACTTTGGGGCTGCTGACACTTAGGTTCCAGGTATTCTGATTCAATGACACTGGCTTCTCTGCCATTTCAGTGTCTAGACATTTTATCTCTTGGTTCTATGTATTTTCTTTGGCTGTCTCCCATTTTTGGAATGCTCTTCTTCATGATTTTCATGTCTTCCTTCAAATTCTAACGAAAATCCCATCTTCTACAGGAAGCCTTTACCACCCCCTCTTAAATCTAGGGCCTTCCTTCTGTTCATTATTTTCTGTTTATCCTAACTATAGTTTGTAAAGAATTGTTTAGTTTCTCTCTCATTAGATTGCAAACTCCTCAAGAGCAGGACATGTCTTTTGTTCTTGTTTAGATCCCTAGCCCTTAGCACAGTGACTAACACACAGCAGGCACTTAATAAATGTTTATTGATTGATTTATTTCATAACATCAGAGAATCAATGACTCTGTAGACTATGCATCATCTCTTGTTCTTCCCTTGGTCTGACTTATACCGATGCATTTAAGTGAATATTTAAGTAATTCTTTCTATAAGTTTTTGGAATAATTTCCATATTTATCTGAAAAATGAATGTGTAACTCAAAAGTATGTTTATCACACCATTCCCTCTGACTGCAGTGGCCTCCCTGTTCTACCAGTTTAATTCTTACTCGTACATTTCTACAGCTAATATAATGGTAGATTATAATTAGTGTTGTATATAACAGAGATCCAAAAGATGTGAAGTGGGAAATCATCTGGTCCATGTCATTACTTCCAGATGAGAAAACTGGGACCCAGAAAGACTAAGTAATTTCCATGGTCACATAGATATTAAGTATCAGAGGTTAGAGTTAAAGCTGATCCTCTAATTACAAAGCAAAGATAATTTTTCCATACCATGATGACTTATACTAGACGATAAGGCTCCAGGACAGCAAAAACCCAGTCTTATTCTATGTATGTACCTCTCAGATCTCTGTTTATAGTGAGAAATTAATAAATATTTATTGAATTGAGTTCTGCAAATAGCTCTCCAGTTTTCTGCTGCAACTGGATATTTGTAAGAAATTGTCTTCTTCTTTGCCTCCTAAGAGTTTCTATTTCATCCTTATTCCAAATACAAAGTATCAGACCATCAAGGAATCAGTATTTCCCCTTAGTCTGTGAAGCATCACCTGTTCTCTCACTAATAGATACCACATTGTAGGTAACAAATCTTTCTTACATGAGCTCATCATCCAGAAAAGTCACATTTTGAAATCATCCACAACCAAAAGGAGACCACAGATCTTCCAATTTCTCAGGCCACAGTCCACCCAGACTTGCAGAGCTGTTCTTGGTTGATCCGTATTGCTGTCTTAACAACAAATTACACAGAATGAAATTTAAGTGCTGTGAAACTGACTCAAGCACAAGATATGATTCTGCCCATGCCCTTTCATGCATTCAGAAAGTGTAACATGATAGATTTCATATCTTTACAAAATATGGACCATATCAAAGTGTATTTTGTTGTTATTTAGTTGATTTTCAATTGTGTCCCACTCTTTGTGATCTCTTTTGGGGTTTTCTTGGCAAAGATAATGGAGTGGTTTGCTATTTCTTTCTCCAACTCATTTTATAAATGAGAAAACTGAGGCAAATGAGGATAGGTGACTTGTCCAGGATCACACAGCTAATAAGTGTCTGAGGTCACATTTGAACTTAGGACTTCCTAACTCCAGGTCTGGCACTATATCTGCTGCATCATCTAGCTGCCCTACTAGAGTGTAAATAAATAAAAGTAATGTGTAAAAAAAGAGTGTAGTTTAAGCTAGATTTGTTCTTCCCTATCTATAACATTCCTTATATGCTGCTAAAAACATTTCTATAGAGATTCACAAAAATTGAAGTTAGGATAATAAATTTGATTTTGACTTCATGTGGGCATGGGAGGGGGAGCACATACATGTACATAAAAGAAAATAAATTTGGAGACACGATTCTACCAAAAAGAAAATATGGGGAAAAAGACCCAAACATCGTGTTTATGTTCTGTGATTTTTGGGTTGTTCACATTAAAAGTCAAGCTAATAATTACATTGTGAATTTTTCATAACCTAAATAGCAGTGAACATTGATTGAGATAGTTAAATAAATTCCTTTCTTTTACCATGAGAGAAATAACTACATAAATCTTTAGGATCACATTACATTCAAATTCAACTTGACTGATTTTTGAATGAGAAATACCACTTTAAAAGCAAATTCTTTCATCCTAGAGAGTATATAAACAGCCAAAAGAACAGGAAAGGAAAAATGTATTGTCTCAATGCATGCTTGAATGAATAAATCTTTTGCAGATTACTAATAGTCAATAACATTATTTGGAAGATTTGGAAGTAATCTGGTTTGCATTAACCATATTTACACTTTAAAATGCCTCATGAATTAAGTAAAGTTTTACAACAAACAGATGCTAAGGAATATGAAAATATGGAGTGATTTTTGTAGGAAGAAAATGATTATCTTTAGAGTTTAATTGGCCGGGTTTTCAGGAAAAAAAAATGTCTTCTTTTTTCCAGAGAGCACAGACAGACGAATTGGAAAAAATTGAAAAGCATGGCAGATCATGCAAAGAGAAAGAAAATGCCAAGTCTTTGGACAAACCTGAACAGTAAGCATGCCTCTTATAGCCAAAGAGGAGTCCTGCAGGAGATATGTGGGCTATTTCCATTAGGAAAGTGCAGTATCTTAAGTACATAATTGCTAGGAATGATATAAAGCTAGATATCTGTTTATGTGAATTATATTTTCTCTCTTCATTTGACTCTCTTTCTTCAGGTTCCTTTATGAACTATCACTAATACCCAACTTTTCAGAGAGAGTCTTTTGCATCCTGTTCCAGTCAACATTTTCAGAAAGCATTTGCTCGATTCGTCGCAAACTTGAACTACTCCAGAAGTTGTGTGAGGTGGGTTTTGGTCCATAGAAAGCTGGAGCTAGATTTCTGATATTTAATCTCATTCAGTCATGTTCATATTTCAAAAGTTTTCTTTTTATTTACTTTAAGTCCTCATTAAATATGAAGGATCGCAGTCCTGCCGAATGGAACATTTTATGATGGTGCTTCCAGATCAAAGCACATGTTCAGATTGGCTTTCAGGGCTTCACTGCAGCATCATAAGATTCCTGCCAATGCACATCAGCCTCTAGAGAATACTGTGCCTTCTGCTGCTGCCAAAGCAAAATCTTCACTTTGCAGAGGCTTTCATACATCCGACATCCAAATGAATGCCATTTGAGAGCATTCTGTTTGCTTTCTTTGATTTTTGGAAGGAACTGATCAACAAATTGCTAATAACTAGTCCATTCCAATGATTTGGAGACAATGCTATAGCTGAATTTTGAGGCTAAAATGTCATCTTGAAGTTAATCTATTAATACTTTGCATAAATTGTCAATATCAAAAAGTCTAACAGCAACAATACCAATTCTCTCTTTTATTAGTAAAACATTTTGAAAAAACCTGATGAGCTGGGTATAAGCAAAACAAACAAAGTTAAACCTAACTTAGCACTTTGGAAGGAACAAGTGTGAAATATTTGGGGTAAATTTAATCTCTTTATGAAATGCATTTCTTTATGTCAACATTTTTAGTATGAGTTCTGATGCCAGATTACTTGGGTTGCTAAGGAGGTATGTAAAATTAGAATACTTATAAAGAACTTCTCTTGAAATAATTCTTGTTTCACAATTTTGCTTTTTCTAGACCTCTGCAGTTTAGCAAAGAATAGGAGACATGGCATTAGGTGCTTGCTTACTATCTCTCAGATGCCTGTTTTGCCCATGTGTGAAATGTTTGTTAGAATGTGTTGATATAGTTGGTGTGAGCGTTTTTATTTATTTCTGTGCTGGTGTAGTTGGTTTAAGGTTTTTTCTTTATACACATATATGTGTATGTAAATGTAACTTCTGTGTCTTTTGTGACTTTCTTAACATGCATTTTAGACATTTTCTAATGAACTACAACTTGTAAGTAGGAATAACGATAAATGAATATGACCTAAAATGTTAGCAAACATATTGGAAGCTTGGCATATTGTGTGATGACAACTCTTGTAAAATTGATACATGTTATACAAAATTTTAATTAAGAAAAATTGTTCTTTATCCTATTTTGCAGACATTGAAAAATGGGTCAGGGGTTATGCAGGTTCTAGGTCTGGTTCTTGCCTTTGGTAATTACATGAATGGTGGGAACAAGACTCGGGGACAGGCAGATGGTTTTGGATTAGACATTCTTCCAAAGCTGAAAGATGTCAAAAGCAGTGTAAGTATTTTTATGATTGACTGTAGGATCACTAGAAGATGAGATTATTTTGTTAGTAATAAGGTGTTTCAGTATGTGTTCTTTGTAATAATTGTTTCTTTATACCTTGAAGCCAAACTATATCTAAGTAAAAGAAATGTTCATTTTTGTGTGTATGTGTTTTGAGTATTAGAATGTTTCCTTAAATGAGTAACCGTTAATCCTATGGCCTCCTTAATGACTGACTTCAGCTAGAACTACATATTTCTTTCTTGATTTCTTGTCCAATTCTATATATGCCAAAGACCATCTACAATATGGCAAATTTTTCTAAATCAGAAATCTGAAGTACTTTTACTTTTCCTAGAATAAAGTAGCGTATAGCTAATTTTTTCTATTAAAATTAATTATTTAGATGCTAACCAGTGGAGACCAATAGACCCAAGTCCTTTAAAAATTAGGAAGTCTAAAACAAATCATTCTAAAGGAAGTGTAATATTTAATTAAAGTCGAAAATAAATCTAGTCATATTTATCTCTTCCCCAGTACTTAGAATAGATAATCTCTCAAATGTTCCTAGTTCCAAATCTCATGAATCCTTAAATCTAATCACTGTCATTGAATGTATAAACTTCTAAGAAAAGAAATCAGTGAAGAGGCTAAAAAATTTATAACAGCAAATTTGTAGCAGATATTTTAGGATATTTAGAATATTACCAGAATATTTTAGGAGTCTGTCTACATATATGTATTTGTGGTGGTGCTAATGTGAGGGAACTATGAAACATTAGAAAGACTGTCAAAAGATTGGAATTGATATATCAAAATTAAAACAATAGTGTTTAGTACCTATTATTTTCCACTAAATTGCTGTTGATTTTTTGCTAAAAGCAAATTTCTAAACTTTTTTCTATTACTTATTGAATATTCATCTGATTTATATTTTCTGTAGAGTTCTGCCTCTTAAAACCTATTACATTTGTATTCTGTAAGTGTTCATTGTATTTCTGGTATAGAAATAAACATTATTTATCAGTAGAAGTATGGTTTTAAGCACATAGATTATTGGGGAAACTTTTAAAAGGGGAGCAGACTTTTCCATCTACTATATCCCTATTGAACTGAATGGAAATATTATTTCCAAATGATTTAGGGCCTATAAATAATACTTAATTAGGTATCTGCTAATTTTTAATATTGAACTTTAAGCAGATTCTTGAATAGGTTATGAACATGAGTAAGAGAATATCTTCCATTTTCATTCTATTTGAGAGTCATATTTTAGTCAGTTCCCAAAGGCAAATCCCATTGATTCAAATTCAAAATATGGTCTAGATTGAGAAATTGGTATTCAGTCATGAAACAAAAAGTAATTTAACTTTTTTGTGTGACCTGACATGTTACAAAATTATTTTGGTGTCCTTGCTAAATTAGAATAATTGTGCTTATTCTTGGATTTTTTTTGTATATCTCCTTAGAGAAATTTAGAAAATTTACTACCGCTACTAATACTATTTATACATTACTTTTTTGCAACACTTTAAGGTTTGCAAGGTATTTTATTTTTATGGGTTATTCCCAAAGTCAGTGCAGTTTTAAGTTATCAGATCTACTTTATTAAGTTATAAAGCTATTTCAGATACTTGCTAGCTGTGTGACCCTAGGAATGCCACTTAGCCTTCTTGATCCTTCTTGTCCATGAAATGGTGATTATGATGTACCACATAGTATTGTTCTGAGGATTATATGAGATTATGCAAGGTGTCCTAAAAGTCTTAGAGTGATCTTAAATTATTAAAGCTTAAAATTTCACTAAGACTATTAAAACACCTTGTCTCATACAATCCCCAGAACAGTGCTATGTGGTAGATTATAAGGCTCAGAAAGGCTAAGTGGCATTCCTAGGGTCACACAGCTAACAAGTATCTGATGTAACATTTGAATCTTGGCCTTCCTAATTCTAAGATCCTACCTCAGAATTATGCAGATTACCATGAACAACAAGCCTCTAGTAAATATCTTGTTGACCAATTTCAACCTAATTACTAGGTTCATGTTCATGGAGTTAATAGAACCACCAACCAAAAATGATAAGTAAAAACCACTCAGGTCACTTGAAAGCAAACCCTATTTTAGGGTGACAGGTCTAGATGAGGAAATCCTATCTAAAGTAGTAGGGGAGGGGTATGAAGAGAAAAGAATAATATTTAAAATAAAAATAAAAATAAACTTATAGCCATGAGCTAAAAGCATAATAAACAGAAATTCCAGGAGCATGTGCAGCTGTATTGGAGGATTGAGTTTAAAGTAGGTAAACTCTAAATGTCATGCACAATATTTATATCGCATGGTTTTGATTTTAATGTGGTAGCAATAATGGGCAATGCATACAGTTTCTACAGCCAGATCAATCCCTATGTGAATATGACCCCGAAACAAAAAAGTAGCTTCTTAAGCCTGAGATTTTGCGTATTTTCTGCAGAACTCATGATACCTTATTCATTATGTTTTATATATATATACATATATATATATATGTATGTATATATACATACATATATATATATGTATATATATGTAAATTCCTAAGAATCTGCTGGACCAGATGTCTTATATAATAACACATTATATGTAGTGATTGCTATAAAAGCCAAATAATTTTTAAATCATTTTATTATTTTTTTCTCGGTAGAGGGATTCCTTTATGATTTCTCTCATCTGTGAACTGAGTCACAAGCCCATAGGTGCTTATTTGGCTCATACAACGGGATGGAGGTTTCCTGTCAATTCTAAATTCTTTCACATAGAACAGAAGCCATACATTTCAACATTAAAAATAGCTTACCCCTAAGGAAATATTAAGTTATGTGTGTGACTCAGGAAATAAACAAACAAACAAAAAAGGAGAATAATTATAGTTGAAACGCTGTCCTTAACCAGTTCTGATAATGGTCTGATTAAAGGTCTGATTAAAAATAATGTTAAGTAGATGACCTTTCCTGAAGTAGTTAAACCTCTTAGGTACAGGAAAACAATTTGTCTAATAGAATTTCACTTTCCATTTAAAATGTCATTATCTATAGGTTGTTTAGAATTTAAATTCTAGTAGAGAGTAAAGTTTAAACCACCTTTACTTACTTTAATCTTTCTGCCTAGGACAATAGCCGGAGTCTTTTGTCGTACATTGTTTCATATTATCTTCGAAATTTCGATCAGGTGAGTGACTGTAATTTCTATGCCAAATTTACTCTAACTCTATGCCTGTGGATAGTCATTCTCTCAAAAACCATTTTTACCCCTTGCTTGTCAGGATGCTGGAAAAGAACAATGTGTTTTTCCACTACCAGAACCTCAGGACCTCTTTCAGGCCTCCCAGATGAAGTTTGAAGATTTTCAGAAAGACCTTCGAAAACTGAAGAAAGATTTGCGAGGTAACAAAATACAATGCAGTCTGATAATCCATCTAGATATTTTCACTATGCTAATGGACAAAGGAGACCTTTTCAAGGTGATGTGGAGAATGTATTAATTTTTGTGTAGACTTTGCCTTGGGTAGTTTAACTAGGGCTTCTGTGACTAAAAAAAAAATATAACTATTATACTTACTCTTTAATGTGTCTAAAACCAAAACGCACAAATCTAGCTATCTAACAAAGTACTTCTTGAATATAATCTGGAATATGGATAGGATTACATTTCTTCAGCATTTTTTATAGTCTTGTTTTCACTGACATGGTCAAAAGTATGCCACATCTCTTTGGGATTTTGTATTATATTTATTTCCTCCTATAAATCTTATAAACATTCTCTCCCCTCCTACCTCCCAGCATTTGTGACTTCTGAATTACGGACTTTTTATGGAATCAAACTCTGTCCTTTTATGCATTCAGTCAAAAAAAAACAGTCATACATGCGTATGTTACATACACTGTTACATAGAGACTTAGTAGTTTATTGGCAATCTGGGCTATTACTCTCATTTTTGAAAGGAAAGAGTTGGAGGTTTTGTAGATTTCTCCCAGAGAATTTTTTGACTTAAGGAGTAGCATTCACAAAAAAGTAAGTACTCGCAACAGAGGTTCATGCCAAAAGTTTTGGTTTATGTTCAACTGAGGCAACTCTCTTTATCCTATTTATTTCCTGAGAACATCTCTGCTCTCTTAAGCTTTGTTCTAACTACACCAAGTACAGATCTAGATGAAACAGTTTATTAGCAAGGGATTGAGGAGCTAGATTTTAAACTGATGAGATAAAAATATGTTGGAAAGCTTTTTTTAAACAATTGTTGCATTAAAAAAAAATAGGAGAAATACATAGATCAGGGTTTTAAATATTAAGCATACCGATAATTATTTATTTTGATTGAGATTCTGCTATAGATGGACAGTGACTAAAGCATGCCTTGCTCACACTATGCTAGCCTTTATTGATTGGCAATCTATAAGTGAAATGCAAAACTTTTGTAATAACTGAGTAAATTGCCTCTCCTAATAGAAAACAATAGTTATTCATTGCTTTCCCCTAAAGAAACCTTCAAAAAACAAAATAAATCAGTCAACTAGACTAATAATATTTCTGAGTATTCTAGTGGGAAAATATATTTCCTTTTATGATGCTTTCAACTCTTTGAAATATGTAGAAATTATTGAAATGTTACTAGAATCATAATGAAGCATTATGACTTCAATGCTGAATCAGATGTAGATCACAATTCAAAAACTGGGGGCAACGTTACAGGTGACTTGACAGCAAAACTGTATGTTTATCTCTATAACAAATGACTTGACATGCTGTCTTCCAAGTAGTCATTGACCCCATTCTTTCTTTTTCTAGTCAGTCAGTTACACATAAACTTCCATTCTCTGAATGTCGCTTTCCCCATTAAATTTACATACGCTTCAAGAATAAGTGATTGCATTAGTATAGGTATTCAAATTTGATTCAGTGGACAAATTAAGACACATTACCGTGTTTTAGACACTCTAACAAAGACCAAAAACATATTCCCCTATCTGAAAGATATGTCAATATTTCAATATAAGCACAATGATAGCAATAGTTAACATTGACACAGTGCCTTAAAGTTTGCCAAGCACTTTACGAAATCTCTCATTTGATCGTCACAACAAGCCTAGAATGCAGATCCTCTTATTAGCTCTTTTTACAGATAAGGCAGTGGGGGCAGGGCTGATGAATGCAGGGGTCACACAGCTAGTGTTTGAGTCAGGATTGGAACTCAGGTTGTCGTCATTCCAGATGCAGCTCTCTGTCGTGTGTTTCATCTAACTGTTTTAAGCTATGGAAGCGTTATGAACAAGCATTTAAATGCACAGTAATTGAGGAAGGGGGATACACGAATCATTAGAGGCATCCGCTGTCACTCTGGGGCAATCCCTTTGTCACCTCAGTCTTCCCTGAAATACTGAAAAAAGTCTTTTCCTCAAGTTCCCTTCCCTTTACTTGGGGATTTTCCCAGATTGTGAGTCTGATCATGTCACCCAACTGTTCAGTAAGCTATAGTGAATCCCTCTTTGTTCCAAAGTTAAAAATTAATGAATGAATGGATAAAGAAATAAATAAATTTGTTTGGTACTTGTCTCTTCACAACTTGGCTCCTGCCTAACTTTTCTCATCTCCTCACACTTCACTCTCTTTCATATATATGCTATAATTCAGTGATATTTGGTTTGCTTGTTTCTCAGACACAACACTACATCTGTGTGCCTTTGTACTGAATGTCTATTCCCCCATGCCTGGAATTCTCTCTTTCCTTATCTCCACCTCCCGGATGCCCTGGCTTATGTCAAGTCTCAGGGAAATCTGGAAGAATCCTTGCCTGATCCCTGTTAATCCCTGTGTTTTCCTTCTGTTGATTATCTCCAATTTATTCTGCATCGATCTTGTTTGTACAGTTATTTACATGTAATCTCCCCCGTTTGACCTGAGCTCCTTGAGAGTAGCGACGATTTTTTGCCATTCTTTGTATCCCCAAGCTTAGCACAATGCCTGGTTCATGGTAGGCTCTTAAAAAATGTTTGTTGGGTTGTCTTCCACTGAAATTACTTCAGACACTCCTTCTACTCTATGGTCCCTAGGTTTTTCCAGGAGAATATGTGGTGCTTGATGGCAGTGACTGTGCTTTTTGTCTTTTTTTTTTTTTTTTGTATCTACAGTGCTGAGCACAGGGTCGGGCACATCACAAACAATGAATGGTTTTGGCCTGGAAAAGCTTCCCATAAGACTTTGTTCATGAAACTGTTCTTTAAATCTAGTCAGGGATTCTTAGAAATAGAACTGAAGGAGGTCATCCAAGCACGAGGGAAAGCCAGTGAAAAGGCAGAGAAAAGAGAGATGAAATTCTGATCTGGGGGAATATGAAGTGGCCTCGTTGAGATGGAACACAGATCATTCTATAGATCAGAGGAGGTATAAGTTACTGAAGCAGGAAAACAAAATCATCTTTAAGTTGATTCTCTAAAATTAGTTAAATGACTGCTTAAAAATCAAAAATCCAAATTCACTTCCAGACCCATAATTGAAACTCTTCTTGTTTGGTAGGATCTGCTAGAGTTATGAACCATTCACATAGTCTCCAGTCAGCCTCATGACAAAATGAGACTGAAGCTGGATTTTGCCAGAGAGAGCACACAAGCATTTAAGTACCTACAGTGTGGCCAGGCACTGTACTAAGCACTTCTCAAATATCAACGCGTTTGAACATCACCATAAGCCTGCAAAATAGGAGCTATTATTAGCTCCATTTTACAGTTGAGCGAATTGAGTCAGACAGAGGTCAAGTGACTTGCTCAGGGTCACGTAGCTAAATCTCAGGCCAGATTTTAATCCAAGTCTTCCTGACCCAAGGCCTCTATCCATTGCCTCCACTCTGTCTCCAGATGCCTTTTGTGTTGCCATGAAGGTAAAAAAGAGGTTACAGAACATTAGATTAAAATACCACAGGAAGATCTCAGAGAAATGTGAGTATAAGCTCTCAGATAAGACTCAATGTAAACTTTTTACTCAACAAAGCATTTATCATTTTTCCAGACATTTTACTAAATACTGGATGTTAACTCGAGATAGTATGACTTCAATCTGCTTATGTGGCCTTATTCAGAATTACATTTTGGCAGAATTTAGCAAAATTGGACCATTTGCTGGGTTTTCATTTTATCCTGTAATTACTTATCTCCGTGCCTTTGAATAGGCTACCATGTCAAGGACTGGAAGATCATGCTACCTCATCTGTACCTATTCTTTCAAAGTCCAAATCAGTTGTTACTTCCTCCATGAAGTCTTTTGGAATCTTCCCTCTCATTCTCTCCAAGCTCCAAGTGAACCAACTCTTCCTAAACATTATTAGAACACTTTAGTGTCTCTACTTATTTTATGCTGTTTTGTAGATATATCATGTATCCCCAAATTGATTGTGAAGTCCTAGACTAGACCATTTAATTTTTAATTTTTGTATTCTCAGCAGAGAGAATGATGTGTACAATAAATGTTGACTGATTTTTCAATTGAGTTGACATTTGACAGAATTATAAAACAAATAATAAACCGTAAGGATACTGTTTGAGTTTTAACGTAGGACAGGCTTCATTAACTTTCTTGAAAGTCGTGTCATATAGAGTTGTTCCAGGATGAGTTCAAATCTTTTTCTCTGTGTAAGAACTACCTCCTCATCTTACCTCCTATACTATTTTCTTAATTAATAACTTGAAATCAGCTGTAAAACTTAAGATTTTCCCAACATTCTAGGCTCTAAAATGTTTTTTTTTTAACCCAGGGCCTGCTATATAGTAGCTGCTTAATAAATGTTAATTGATTGGGATTGATTGACTATTGAACTTATCATCTCATCTGTTAGCTCTACTTCCCAAACTTTGTCATTAGAAAATTTGATAAACCTGCCACCTATGCCTTCACTTGAATAAGTAATAAAAAAGATTAAGTTGTACTAGACCAAGGGCAGTTCCCTAGGGAACTACATTACAGATATCCTTCCAAGTAGACTTCAACTATTAACAACTATGCTTTAAGTCTACCTATTCAACCAGTGCTAAATAAAAATATCTATATTATTTCCCAGTCCTGTTTCTTTATCTTTTCCACAAGTATGCCATGATAGACTATCAAAAATTTTGTTAAAATCAAGGTAAACTCTATCTAAATAACCCTGATATACTTATCTAATCACTCTACCATAAAAGAAAGTCATTAGTCTAAAATAATTTGTTCTTAATGATGCTATGCTCATTGGTGTCTTGCTAAAACCAATTTATTTTCTAGATATTTACTAGTCATTTCTTTAATAATAAATTCTATAATTTTTTTCCCAAGAATAAAAGTCAATCCCACTGGTTTATAGTTTACAAGCTCTATTCTCTTCCTCCTCTCATTAAAAGAAACAAAAAACTGGGACAGCAAACTTGTTTTCCATTCTCCATAATCATTCAAAAATGATTGATAGTGACACAGATATCAAATCTGACAAAATGTACTTTTTATGTTCCTGGGAAATTGAACTTATCAAGAGCAGCTGAATATTCTGTCATCCTGCTTAGCCTGGGCTTCCATTCCCAACTAAACTTTTTTGTTCTAGTTTTTATAGTCCAAGTATTATACTCTTTGGTAGAGGAAACAGAAGCAGAAAATAGACTGAGCAGTTCTATTTTCTTTATTTCGTCCACTATCATCATCCCATCCCACCACAAGGCACAATCTTGTCCTTTCGCTGATATCTCTTTTCTCAGGAAAAAAAACCTTAAAAAACCTTATTTCATAGCTTTTTGGAATTTTGAATCTAATACACAGAGAATTTTTTGTCAGAATATCACAATAATAAGAACATTCGTGTAAGTATAGAGTTAGCCTTTGGCTATCAATTTTTTCATTAGTTGCTACTTATGAATTATTTTTTTTAATATGTTAGAAGCTATATAAATTCTTTCTTTGGTATAAATTGAGTGACTTATGGAAATTTAACTAAGTTGCATGTCTTTATCATATTCTTGAAAAGTAAATTGTGTTTTAAAATAAGGAAATAGAAATTATGGTGAAAGATATATGTAGATTGCAAGGATATAACTGCATGATTATGAATCACACCATCTTGAGTTAATCATTTTTTAGTTTTCTGCATAGATACTTAGAACATTTTATACAAAGGTGGAGGGCTTAAGGATTAATGTATAATGTACCAGACATTTCAATATGGGGAAAGTTGAAGCCCAGTTTAGGATTTTGTTAATGCACCCACTGTGTTTGCTCCTGCAATTTCTTCCAGGTTTCATAACTCTCCGGGGCTCTCAGCCTTGTCTTTCTGAATTCAGTGACATATAGTTTGTTAAGCAACCCGATCTGCTTTTGATCTCTCCTGACTGTCAACAACCCTTTGTGATGCAGTCATGTCAAGTGATGACTTCTGTACCAGTATCATTCTAGGGTAGAAATTATACTATTTGCCACATGACTTAAATCAGTCCAACATGTACAGAGAGTCAAGTAATTACATCACTAGAACTAGGCAAGTCCTTATGAAAATTCTTTCCTAGTTGCCTTCCATGTATATTTTGGTTCCATTAGTTGTATCATTTTGGATTAAAGAAATATTTGCATCTATAAAGCATCTAATAAAAGCCTATGTTTTGACAGGTTTTAATAAAATGTTTATTGATAACCAAAATCTTTTGTTAAACTCCAAACCATTTTGGAAGAAGAAAACAAAACATGACCATAAAGTGACTAAAAATGCAGCCATTTGATGTTAAAATGCAAGAAGTGTCCATCTGACATCTAGTCCAACTCCCGCCTGGTACAGATGACTAGAACCAAGAGGTGGAAGAGACCTGCTCAGTGTTTCTTATTGAAAGAATCATAACTAGACCTCAGGTCTCTAGGTTTGTTTTTTTTTTTCCTTCCTGCTGTGCCATGTAGTTTTGTGTCTCAATTCCATATCCACTAAAATTGAAGCCAAATTATCTTTCCTATTGTTTCTCATTTTTGATCTCCTAAGAATCTTATCACTTTTATTGTTTTAATGATACTATTTAAATTTTTCTGAGTTTAGAGGTTATTTTTTAATCGCAGGAGGCTTCAGGAATTGAAATGCTCCAAACAAACAAAAAAGTGCTTCATCACATTGTGTGAATTAGTCTAGAAATAGTGATGATCAAGATTATTTTTGATGATATTAATTTCAGCTATTTTAATTTATAAATCCCACTTCTACATGAACAACCAAGTTCATATTTATATCTAAAATTGTCTACATATGATTTGAATTTTTCACAAGGGATAAATCTGTTAAACAGTTCTTAATCTTCTAAAATATAATTCTGGTTGGACTGTATTACATTGCAATTCTGATTTAAAGTAGAAACTCATTTGCAAAATATAATGTGGAAGGAAGGGGAAGATTATGAGCGGTAATGCTTCATGAGACAATGAGGATATGGATCTACAAGAAAGCTTGGCATCAGTTAAACCAGATCATCCCAAGAGCATTGAAAGATGACATTTGAATGACGACAGCAAACAGATGAAAAAATGGAAACAATCTGTCAACATTTCTATTTTCTTCAATGACAGTGGAGCCATCACATTTGGACTCTGACACCTCTGTCCTCAATGTGCTACATGTGGAAGTGGAAGTGAAAAGAAAGAACAGAAAGTCTGGAAGAGCAGCTGGAGCAGACTGAGTATGTACAGATGAGGCCCATGCCGGGGGTGACATAAGTCTGAGGGCACCGATGGAGTGATCCTCTAGATAGGTGAAAGGGGGAAGATGCCAATCAATGGGGAAACCATCAGACAATTTTACCACTGACAAAAAAGTGATCAAGACAGCATCCATCACTCATTTGCCAACTTTCTCATCTTTAGAAAAATCTTTTATGGAAGGTATAATTCATTTCAACTTAACAAACATTTATTGAGATAGATGATGCAATATAAACTAAGTGAGACTTAAAGTCAGAAAGACTTGAGTTCAAATTATGCCTCAGGAACTTACTAACTGTGCAATCTTGTGCAAATCATCTGACCTCTTTCAATCTCATTTTCCATATCTGTAAAATGGAATAACCATACCATCTACCACATGGAATTGTCGGGAAGATCAAATGAGTTAACTCTATGTAAGATGTGTTGCAAACCTTCAATTGCTATATAAATGCTAATTATTAACAGCAAGCTGATTAAAGAAACACCCACTATGTGACAGGTACTTTGCTAGGTGGAAAGGAATATAAACACCAAAGAGAAATAAGTCCCTGCTCTCAGAAATCTTACATTCTACTTGAGGAATATATATTCCATAATCTCAAGGATATCCACAATGAGTATATGAGTGGGGCAGTGGATAGAATGTTGGACCTAGAGAATTCAAATATAGGCTCAGATACTTAATAGCTACGTGACCCTTAGGAAAACCATTTAGTTCTGTCTTCCTTAGTTTCCGCATCTATAAAATGAGAATTGTATGAAGGAAAAATGATATAATTTTATAAAGTAAGCATTAAAAGGCTGGCTATTACTATTAGTACCACCATTCTTCTCCCTCCTCCTCCTCATCAAATAATTCAATTCATAAAATATTATTTTTTTCTTTCAGCAATTTTGTTTTGAGAAGCAGCATGGTATTAATAATTAGAAAAGTAGCCTTAGAAGCATGAAGACCTAGGTTCATACCTCATCTCTGACACATCCTGCTTTTGACATACACTGCTCTTTGACCTTAGGCAAAATGTCTTACCTTCTAGTGTCCTGTTCAGTTCACTGAGATGGTAAATCTGATGGCTCGTTGAGGCACCTCCTTGGCAAAGTGGAAAGAGTATCAGATCCGGAGTCAGGAAGATCTGAGTTCAAAATTGGCCTCAGACACTTACTAGCTGTGTGACCTGAGGAAGTCACTTAATATATCTGCCTCAGTTTCCTCACTTGTAAATGGAAATAATCGCAGGAATAACCTGCATTATTTTTGTAAGGATCAAATGAATGAATATCACCGCAGTGCCTGGCACGTAGTAGGGACATTGTGTGTGTGTGTGTGTGTGTGTGTGTGTGTGTGTGTGTGTGTGTGTATATACACACATATTTCCCTTCTTTCTCCTTCCTTTTTCTCCCCGCCCTCCTTGCAAGTTGTTGTTGAGTCATTTTTCAGCCATGTCTGAGTCTTTGTGACCCCATTTGGGGTTTTCTTAGCAGTCGTGCTTGAGTGGTTTGTCATTTCTTTCTCCAGTTCATTTTATAGATGAGGAAACTGAGGCAAACAAGGTTACTCTTTACAAGTAAGGATCATTCCATTCTTTGTACTTCTAATAGCTGGTAGATAGTAGGCATTTGGTATTTGTTAGATGATCTTCATTGGTATAGAAAATTTCTGTACTAGACCTCCCTATATCACTTAAATCTAAAGTCTAAAACGGATTAAATTAATTCAATAGATTAAAATACAACTCTAAAGGATTTTCTTCAACAAGCTAGCTCCAAGCATGTGTTTAGGTCATTATACATACTTTTGCAGATAATAAATACCATACATCCAGGATTGTTTGCTGCTAATTTTTTTAAAATTAATATTAGGAAAGGCTAATTGTTTTAACAAGGCTAAGGGGGACTAAAACAGTCATAGATAATGTCCACAGCAGAGTTACTCTATACATTGTAAGGTCTCCCAAATTTTTCTGTTTACTTGGCATTAAGCCTTAGAATCCTCCGGAGTCAATCAAAGATTTCATAAGAATCTGCCATGGGCCACACACATCATGCAAGATACTAAATCTACAGAGTAAGAGTCAACCCCTCTGAACTCAAGGAATATACAGTTTAATGAGCGGGACAATAGACAGACAACATGCAAATAATTATGTAAAAATAAGCTATAAACAGGGCAGATTGGAGATAATAGAATGAAGGCATTAACATTCAGGTGGGTAAGGAAAGGCTTCTTGTAGAAGCTGGGGTTTTAGCTGGGATTTGAAGGAAACCAAAGAAGCCAAAAGATGGAGATAGTAGGGAGAGAATTCTAGGGAATACTAGGGAAAGAAGGTGTCCAGGAGAAATCAGGAGATGAAATGTCTTGCTTGAGAAGGAGCAAAGTAGCCAGTGTCAGTTGAATGAAGGGTTTATTGGGGGAAATAAAGGGTAAGAAGACTGAAAAGGTAGATAGGAGGCAGGTGATGACAGGCTTTGAATGCCAAACAGAAGATTGTAGATTTCATCATGGAAAGATAGTTTGCCACTCAACAGGGAAGTAACATTGGGGCGATAGTGGTGTCCAAAGAGAGAAAGTTCAAATGATATTTACTACCAATCAATAGAGTTTGACCAAATACTCCATACAGGAAAGGAAGGAAGGAAGAAGAAAGGAAGGAAAGAATGGAAGGAAGAAAGGAAGTCAATCAGTCTATGGTCCACATAAATATATAGTTGTATAGAGTCCAGTGTTTCTTAAATTTTTCCCATTTGTGGCCTTTTTTCATTTTTAGCCAGCATTCCTTGGCACTGCATGGCCTAAGGGCATGAACAGTGCAAAGTGCCCATGCTTCCTGTTCAGAACTAAGGCCGCAGTAAGGTTGTATGATGGAACATGGGCAGAAACACCTTGGATTCATTACGAGATTGATTTTTAATTTTTGGTTGTCGTGTTCAAAAACCTTTTACTTTTGCCAAATACTTTATGACCCAATATGAGGTAGGGACCCACAGTTTAAGAACCTCTGGGTTATAGACAACCTATTGAACTATTCCATCAGTACATATATTTTGACAACACTGAAGTTGTCAGTGGTCTAGAATGACAATACCCAGTATTCAATAGCAAAGATGAGAGTAGGTTGGATTGCATTTGAGAAACTGTATACTTTGAAGAATCTCATGCTGCTCTTTCAATAAAAAAAATCATCTTTTTAAATGCAGGTATGTTTTTTAGTGATCCAAATTACTAAGCAAATCATGGGGCATCACAATTTTTAAAGAACAAAATTGGAAAATGAAAAAATATGTTTTAGGTATAAATTATGTTATCATTTATGGCTCCTATGTCAAAAATGGCATAAAAGGTATCAAAGAGATAGACAAATGGTAAAATAGGTAGAGCATTCACTTAGTAAGAGCATAAGAATGATAAATGGACAGTTACTATGCTGTCCTAGTAGTTACAAAATGTTAAAAGATAAAAAAGAGGTCCAATTAGGTGGCATAGGGGATAGAGCACCAGCCCTGGAGTCACGAGGACCTGAGTTCATATCTGGCCTCAGAGACTTGTTAGCTGTGTGATTGTGGGCAAATGACTTAACTCTGATTGCATGCCCTGCCAAAAAACATCCAGGGAAAGACACCAAACAGTTTGCGTGGACTTTACCAAGGAGGAGCAGAGGAGTTATGGGGAGATATGGACAAGAGTCACACAGGTTTAAAAGGCAACATCAAACATTGATGAGATCACAGTTCATCTGAACTATGGAGGCATATTAGTGGAATGGTAAGAAGTCAATGTAGTAAATTTGAAAAATAATCCAACTCTATCATCAATACAGCAAGCATTTAAAATTGTATTTATTTAGTTATTTTTAGTTTTCAACATTCACTTTTGTAAGATTTTGAGTTCTAAGTTTTTCCTTCTCCCTTTCCACTCCCCTATCCAAGAAGGCATGCAATCTGCTATAGGCTATACATGTACAATCATATTAAACATATTTCCACATTAGTCATGTTGTGAAAGAAAAATCGGAACAAAAGGGAAAATCCATGAAAAGGAACACCATAAACAGCAACGAAAAAGGAAAATAGCATGCTTTGTTCTGTATTTAGACTGTATAGTTGTTTCTCTGGATGTGAATAGCATTTTCCATCATGAGTCTTTTGGAACTGACTTAGATCATTGGATTGTTGGGAAGAACTAAGTCTATCAAAGTTAATCATCTCACAATGTTGCTGTTACTGTGTAAAGTATCTCCTGGTTCTGCTCACTTCACTCAGCATTTGCTCATGTAAGTCTTTCTAGGTTTTTCTGAAATCTGCCAACTCATTTCTTGTAGCATATATACATACATACATACACACATATATACATGCAGATATATGTATATATACACAAACACACATATACATATACCACAACTTATTCAGCCCTTTGCCAATTAATAGGCATCCCCTCAATTTCCAATTCTTTGCCACCACAAAAAGAGTTGTTACGAATATTTTGTACACGTGGGTCCTTTTCTCTTTTTTATGATCTCTTTAGAATATAGAGCTAAAAATGGTATTGCTGGATCAACAGTTCTGTAGCCCTTTGGGCATAGTTCCAAACTACTCTCCAGTATGGTTGGATCAGTTGACAGCTACACCAGCAAAGCATTCGTGTACCAATTTTCCCACATCCCAACATTTAACCTTTTCCTATTATGTCATGCTAGCCAATCTGATAGGTGCGATGTGGTACCTCAGAGTTGTTTTAATTTGCATTTCTCTAATCACTAGTGATTTAGAGCATTTTTTCATATGGCTATAGAAAGCTTTAATTTCTTCCTCTGAAAACTACCTGTTTATAACCTTGGACCATTTTTCAATTGGGGAATGATTTGTATTCTTATAAGTTTGACTCAGTTCTCTCTATATTTTATCAGAATATTTTATCAGAATAAAGAGACCTTTATCAGAAACACTGGCTATAAAAATTGTTTCCACGCTTTTTTCTACTTCCCTTCTAATCTCAATAACAAGCATTTATTAAGCTTTATTTTGTGTTAGGAACTTTACCAAAAATTTGACACAGACAGACAGAAAGGAAGGAAGGAAGGGAGGGAGGGAAGGAGGGAGGGAGGAACGAAGGAAGGAAGGAAGGGAGGGAGGGAGGGAGGGAGGGAAGAAAGAAAGAAAAAATTCCCTCAAGAAGTTTTTCTTTCTAATGAGTCACAATGGTACCATATCCATCCTTGAATTTTGCCATCATTGCTCATATATATTTTGAAATTCTTTAAATTATATTAAAATTGCTTTTTGATCCACACAAAAAACTCGGTCTCAGAACTATCTGGTAACTGTCTTATAACTTGTAATCATGCCATCCTTTTAACCAAAAAGAGGATTACACAGCTTGATCATTCGCCTTAATGACCAATACATATGCAGTTGACTTTTTACTCTTTCCAAAAATTAAATATATTCTCTAAAACAAATGGTATTTGTCATAATATGCACCAGGCATTTACAGGAATATTCTTGAAAGGTATTGAGAAATAGCAGCAATAATGGAGTTACTATGAAAGGACAGCAATCATTGAATATATAGTTAGATCTCAATTACTGCAAAAAGAATCCCCTGAAGTGGTTGAATTATTCAGCTTTACAGTGCCTATTACCATTGGACTGGAATAAATCACTCTATTTTTCATAATAATAACTATGAATATTGCAAATCCAAATAAATCTGACCACTCAAGGAAATTCATTATTCACAGTAATTGGCAACTAATACTATAAGTTCTTGTGAGGTCATTTATATTTTTTAAAATTGGTTTCATTACTTTCTAACTTTCTCATGAAAAAAAGTAGTATGGGATTTCCTTTCAAAATCTCCTTAACTTGCCAATTAAAATAGGGTTTCCATATTTCTACCTCGGTCGTCTGGATGATGGTTTAATTTATGTGCCTAGTATAACTAACATTGAATTTCAGAATCTAAGAATTCTAAGTGTCCTCAAAAGCATTATAGTCCAATTTATGTCTGAGTCCCTTCTATAATGCATTTCTCTCTAGGCATAGCCCTTTTTTAAGGCACCTTTTCCTCATCAGTTATTAGTCATTCTCTTCATATGCTAAATTTAAATCTCTCTTTCTACAATGTTCATTCATCAATCCTGTAATCTCATAGGTCTAATTCTAGAAGGATTATTAAAAGTAATTTAATCTAGCCTTTTACTTTTATAGATGGGGAAACTAAGACCCAGAAGGGTTAAATGACTTGCTGTGTGTTGTGTTTGTCCTTCATTTACAAAGAGGATCATGACATCAGTGAAATGATGACATGACTTGCAGTTGACTTTGAGGGCTGTGCAAGATTGCCAGTCTCACTTTCTCCTCCAGAGTCATCTGGATCCAGTGACCAGATATTCATCAAGATAACTGGAGATGGCCTACAATGTAATGGGAGACTGACTCTTTTACACTAAGGTCTTTTTAGGTCCTCAGTTAGAGTGAGGTAATGACCATTCAGTGAATAGTTCTCTTTAAGAGATAGCTAAGAGATGGCCCCTCTAATTAGAAAAACAAACAAACAAAAAAATCAGACTGGGGTTTGCTGTTCATTCAATCTTAATTCTGTCCTGTAATTTCATAGTTCTAATGCTAGAAGGATTATTACAAGTAATTTAACATACTTGAATAAGAACAAGGGAACAGTAGAAGCCTAAGAAAAGAAGAGAAGAAAAGATTGGAAAAAACATTTGTACATTTTAATTTGTTTTATAACAGAGTTAGAGTGTTAGTAGTTATGTTATTTTCCAAATAAACACAAAATGCAATTTATAACTGATCATCAGTCAAGTATGTATATATATATACATACATGTATGTATATACACACTCACACATATATATATCATATATACATATATATATGATATATATATATATATATATATATATATATATATATATATATATATATATATATATATTGGACAAATTTTAAAAAAAACATTAAAGAAAGTAAATTTCCAGAGGACTGTGGTGCTGAGTAATTTTTTTTTTTTTTTTGGAAAGGGGGCAGTAGGTTTAATAGGTTCGGGAACCTCTGCTGAATAGATGGTAGCCTTGGATGCGGTAGAGGTTTTAGTAGCTAGGGAAGAATAAGAAATGCCTCCTGTAAAAGGTGATACTTGAATTGAGTCTTGAAGGAACCTGGGAATTCCAAGAAGCAGACATGAGGAAGGAGTATTTCCCAGCAAGGAAGACATTCAGTGCAAAGGTACTGAGACTGCTTGCCCTGTGGGAGGAACAATATTGCAGTAATTTGGCTTCACCACAGTGTGTGAGAAAGGGAGTAATATGAAATAAGCCTGGAAAAGTAGAATGGGCCCAGGTGGTAAAGAGCTTTAAATGTCAAACAGAGATATTTGTATTTGATCCTAGAGATAATAGGAATTCACTGAAATTTATTGATTTGGAAGGGTTGAGGAGTGAAACAGACCTGAACTTCTGGAAAAATCACTTTTTTCAAATTGGGAGAAAATTGGAGGGGATGAAGACTTTTGAGGCAAGGGCACCAGTTAGAAGGCCATTGCAATAATCCAAGTGCAAATTGACAAGGGGAGAGGAGGGTGATTGGGGGAGGGGTTGGGGGCAAGAGAAGTCTATGAGTGCTAGATGTAATGTCATATAGAAGAATGTACAGGAAGTTTTCATAGCCTTATCATGACCCAAAGAGCATAGTAGGAAAATTGGTGTGTGTTGAAATTTAGCCATGGCATCCTAATGGGGTAATGGGCCTATCCTTCAAAGAAATTCTCATTGCCAGCTGCCAAAACACAACAAATAGTTGATATGAAGGTCTCTGTTGGAGAAAATAACCCTTAGTAATTTTCTACTCCCTAAGTTTCAACCTTTAGGCTAGTGTAAGCACACATAAGTTGGGAGTCCCCTTATGTGAATATCCTTATCTCAGTTCCCACTCACCCACAAACCTCTAGACCTGGTACAAAGCTATCTCTCCAACAGAGGTTTAGGGGTACTACTGAGGAGTCACACAGGTTATTCTCTAATGTCTTCAAGACTGAGTCCCCACGGGTTATCAGGTGAGAAAGATTTTTCAGTCAGCTTAAATAGCTTTTAGAAAGGAGTTTTGACTAGGGTAGTAGAAACTAAAATCTATGATTGATATAGGTTGTTTTTTACCTGTTTGAGATAGAAAGATTTTCTTTTCACTCATTTTAAGTAGGGTGGGGTGACTTGACTGACTTGCTCAATTAACCGCACCCTGACCCTAGGTTTCCAGGAATGCCGTTGGTAGCCAGTGCTGGCATTAACATCTGAAATGCCTGGATCACCTGATCTGTTTTGGTCCAACTTCTCTTTTGAAAGAGAAATTCTGCTGTTTGTAATGGAAAGTTACCATATCCATATGAAGCAGAATGACAACAATTTGTTAATATGATTTTGCTGTCTTTAATCAAAATATTTAATAATGATGTAACTATTTTCTCCCCCTACTATGCCGCTAAAATGAGCTGAGATGCTTTTTGGTTACTGAATTACATGTCTGAGCAACACCATAGAAAGGTATTAATTCTCCAAAATGCCTTTTCTATGTAATCTGTCTGAGATTTTTCTACTTTTTTGTTTTTTATATTGTTATAATCCAATATTTTGAGACATCACATTTTTTTACTTGGACAACTAGGTGGTGCAACGTATAGAGTTCCAGATCTGGAGTCAGGAAAGACTTCTTCCTGAGTTCAAATTTGACCTAGGGCACAGACTAGTTGCGTGATACTGGGCAAATCACAATCCTGTTTGCTTCAGTTTTCTCATCTGTAAAATGAGATGGCAAAGAAATGGCAAACCACGCCAGTATCTTTGCCAAGGAAACCTCAAATGGAGTCACAAAGCGGTCAGACATGACTGAACAAAATTTTTTTCATATTATTTATGAACTACCCTGCTATTGTGATCTATGAGTATCCTGGCTGAACTTTAGTAGATTTATTATTAATTTAACCTGTTTTTGGAGTATCTTAGTATCCTTGGTCTTACTCTTATTTTCCTTATTCTCTTTATTATTAAAACCCCTGGTACATTAATGTGGATATTGTTCAAGATCTGATGTCCCTTTTTTAATCACCTCAATACTGCTACAGTCACATCTGTGAAAAAGCACATAGAATGTGAGATTGGTTGGCCCAAGAGCCCTTCATTTCTTCTTGGTTATTGATCATCTTGTAAATTAAGAGTACTTGACCCTAACCATTCAGGCAGGAAATAAGATAACACAAACCTTCTCTTTCTGTTGATCTTGAATGAAGACATTTAAAAGCACATGTGACATTTAAGATTTTAAAATATATTCTGTGGAAATCTATAATAACAAAGCTTGGGAAGAGTCAGGATGCCTCTGTTGATATTATTTAGAATTATCTTAAAGTGATGGGAGAGTGAAGTTTTCAGATATGAAGTGTTTTGGAGGTTGTGTTCAGAACATGAGTGAATTGATGTGAAAGATTTCTGTATGGAAGCTACCTCTCTGCCACTGCAGATGGGTATCTCTTTTATAACTTATAGTCCTAAAGATTTAACTGAAGTTCAAAGAGATTAAATGATTTGCAAGTAAGAGTCAAAAGCAGGATGGAAATTCCTGTCTATCTCTCTATCCTCTCTGCCCTTACTAGAATTATTGTAATTATTAAGAAATATTGGAGTAATTTCAAAGCACTGGAAATATTAGGTTTTAAAATAATGTCTTTCAAACAATTTATTAATTCTGGATGTTTAGGAAGTGTTATAAACTTTGGGGAGACTCCTATCATCCTCTATTAAATTTACCTGAAGTTTTCTGCTATTTAGAATTTTATATGGACTATTTGACTTTATCTTTTTTAAGTCTGACACACTATGTTTTTAAGTCCACCTAAAGTTAAAAAAACATTATTAGAAAGCAGTAGTCCACTAATCTGTTCTGCTTTTATGTTTTTAATTTGACCCTTTGGGCAAAATTAGATTTTTACTCTGTTTCAATTAATTTTGACTGGTTGAATTTATTTTCAAAACCAAATTAAGGATTTCTGTGGCATCTACTACTTTAGATTGTCTTCAATTTGCGAAGCAAAGAGCAAATCTAGACTTGCACTTAAAAATGTGTGTGTGTAGTGTATGCATTCAATCATTATAGAGACACGAACAACACAATTCCATTCTTAAAGTAATTGAGATACTTTCTTTTGAAAAGAAAAAAATATTATGCAATAAGGATATCTGCCAGTTACATTATTCTTTTTAAAAATTGCTTTATATTAACTGATTTGCTCTCCGTTCTTGTCTGTTAAGTTGATCCTCAGTGAGGCAAGCATCAAATAACAGATTTTCTCAGATTTTTTTTCTCTTTTAGTTTATTAATCCAAAAATATTCATCCCATCTTAGTCTCTTTCATACCTTCAATGTCTTGAACTCCTTTTGACTTCAAAGGTAATTCTGCTTGTGGAACAAAGGCATTTGTGAAGGGGACCAAGTTTCTGGTCATTTATTCTCACTATTTCTTATGCTACCAATGAACCATATTGGTAAGAGAATATCAACCTTTGTCTTAAGGCAAAATATGCTTCCTTATTTTTTCTAATTATGTCCCAATGTCTCTGTTGCCTTCTAAAAGTAAAACTGATTATTGAAAGAAAATTATTTATCCTCCAACGTTTATATTTTATTTTGAAAGTTGTCATTGGTTGTAATATTTACTTTGCAAAATTCTTTCAAAAAGTGTTCATACTAATATTAACTCACTTCAACAGAACTCATTCCTATGGAGACCTAGCATCAGCACATCACAGCACAGGAGTGTAAATACCACACCACACATAAAGAATAACTCTGTCACCATGGGGTTACATTCTTTTACAACAGAACACATCACTCTCAATGACTGATTCCCTTTCTTTGTCATTTTAAGCAAGATCTTTTTGAGTTTTGTTTCTTTTTCTTAAGTATCTTCAATTGTAAGTTTTCCAATTATTGTTTTCTCGACTCTTTATCATTTCAAAGAATAATAAGGCATTGATCCTTTGTTTCAGCTTGAATCCAATTTCCATGTGGATAGCTAGACTATAATAAAAAAAATTTAGGCTTCCTGTCAACTCAGAATTATTTTAGATTCCCAATAAGACAGACAGGCTCCTTACTATCTAAGAAAGGACATAAGAGAAAAAAATAGTGAAAAAAAGGCTATGTATACACATATGTATGTATGTCTGTGTGTGTGTGTGTGTATGTGGAGAGAGAGAGTGAGAGAGGGAGAGGGAGAGGGAGAGAGAGAGAGAGAGAGAGAGAATATGAATATATAATACTTTGAAGGTTGGGGTGAGGGGAAACTTTCTTCCCAACCAATCCTGAGAGTATACATAGTATTGAGTTCATTTTATAGTAAAAGAAGATGAGGTACAGAAAAATGAGGGACATACTCAGTATCGGACATATTGTGTCAAAGCCAGGAATCAAACTCAAGACTTCTGATTCTATAGTTACTATTGTATAAATTTATATTTTTATATTCTCATCTTACCTTATTCTTCAAGAAAATGAAGTTTTCTTTTAACTCTTTTTTATTAGATAAATAATCCAAATCCATTTAAAGTGTTTACTCCTTTTTTTAAAAAATCTCTTTATTATGATTTCTTCTCCTTTTATTGGAGAGCTGACCTAGAAGCTAGGAAGATCTGGGTTCAAGTTCTGCCTCTGACATAATATCTGTGTGACCCTGGCAAATCATTTAATGTCTCAAGGCTTTAATTTGGCAACTCTTGAAGGATATATTTCAGAGAAGTTGCTGACTTCCATTGGTAGAAGGCATTTCCTCTATCAGGAACCAGTGAAGTCCATATATCTAGTCCCTAGCTTCTACTTTATTTTGCCCCTTTTCACCTTTTCTTCCTTATTGTGTTTCGTTTCATTTTTGTTTTATTTTATATGGCCACACTGTGACTTTCTGCTCTCATCTCACAAATTCAGCAAAGCTAAACTGACAAAATTTCTGAGCCCTACTGTTTGACTATATCTTGTGTCAATTTCATTTTGATAGTTATGAATGTAGTGTGGCAGCAAACTAGAAAATACTTTAAGTTAGTTGTGGAGCACTTGGAACTCTAAAAAAAACTGGAAAAAGTTTGATTTTTAGAGCAAAAGATAGATAAATAGGAGTTTTACCTTTTATGAACAATTTTCTCAGTCATTAAAACTATTTTTCCTTCCACAATCATTTCTATAGGTTGATGATATGCACTAATGAACCATTAAATCAGCAGATCTGAAATAAACACCAACTTCAACACCATCTCCCTAATATAGCTTAGTATCACTTCTTAGATATTGGACTCAAGGGAGGTCTCTAAAATCCATAATATGGGAACCACTGTCCTCAAAAAGAGGAAGCCTTTGAAGACACATGAATAGCATAATTACTAGAAATTATAATATTTTATAGGTATCCTTTAGCAAACAGAATGATTCCAATACTCTAGGAACAATCAATATTTTTCCTGAGATTGGATGTGTTTGAAAGATGACCCCATGGATATGTCTACAGTCATAAAAATGGGGGATTTCTTGCTTTTATTTTCTTTTAAATCACCTGGGACTTGATCAATTCAGAAATTCCTGGCCTAAATGGTATATATTAATATCCCTTTAAATAGGCACTAAATTTCATTTTACCTTACCACTCTGGATTTTATTATCTATTTGGAACAGACTGGATACTGTTGCTTGGATCATTTCTATATATCTAATTATTTCTACAGGGTTCATTGAAGAATAATTCTTATAGTCATAGGTTAATTACATGGAAATTACATAAATATCATGGTTACAACATTTTCCTGTTTTATTCTTGGTATCTTCTCATATCTAAATTACTTAATTTGTTTCTACAAATGTTAAGGCTCTTAAGCAAATCATTAACTCTTTGAAACATGGTGGTGGTGATGGGACATTTTTGATGGAACCCAGATCCATATGTGAAATATTATAAGCATGTTAGCTTGTGGTGAGGAGTGCTTTCATTGTTTTATTGAAAAATGCCAAATCTGTCATCTTAAATATTAGTTAAGATGATCAGCAATAATCCTTGTGCTACCATATCATGAAAGTTGAACATTTCTACTTATTTAGAAGTGTGGAATGTGTAAGTAATTAAAAGAAAAAAATCTCCTTGCTAATCATTAGCACTGAATTCGCTGTCACTTTGAAGCATCAATCAAACCATCAGTGAAAGGGTTAATTGAGACTACATCTGTACAGCTTGCAGACTCTAAAACCTAAACCAGATGTCAACTAAAGCCAAGCTGTAGTCAATCTGTGACTCATGTTTTACTGTCCTTAAAACTCCAAACAAGGAATTGTCTCAGGAAACCCCTTAGCACCCTTTAGTGGAAATCTTAATGGAAAATTAATGCAAACTGGAAAACTGCTACTCTTTGCCTCCATTTTCCTTTTTAGATTATTTTAGATTTACTTCTCCTCACATTCATTTTGTCTTTTAAAAGTAGTTACATATGATTAGTAACATTGACTATGGCTGTCTTGAAGGAGGCAGCATGATTTTTCCAATGTCTAAGTGTAGTCGGAGGAAATGATATCATTACCTGTAGGGTGATATAAACACTGACAATTCGTGCCATTTTACATTTGGACAAATTCCAATTTGATGGACTCATTGTCTTCACATATCCAAAATTTGTTCCTATAGTACATAGTTTAACATCTTGTTTATCAGCTGAAAGGTAGTAAAGGGAGGAGAGTAGGAGTCAAATGTTAGTATGACACAGTAGGAAGGACACTCTATTGAGATTTATAGGCCCTAGGTTCAAAACCAATCTGTGTTACTTACTCTGTTTAGGCTTCAGTTTCCTTATTTTTATAAATGAGGAAGTTGGATTAGGGGCCTTCAAAAACCTTTGCAGCTCTTAATACACAATCCAGTTAATATTATTCTTGTAACATAGCTTGCCAGTCCTCAGAATCTCATCGATTGTTCTGATCTATAAGTGATGGCACTGACATTCAGAGAATTTAATTGACTTCCTATAGTCACAAAACTTGTTAGTGGCAGCATTAGGGCCAGAACCCAGGTCCCCTGAGATCAATTCTAGCACTTTCTCCTCCTATAACATATTGCTTCCCTAATTCATGATCAACATAACCACAGAATGTTTAGTCACTAAAAAAAAATGTAACATCAAGAGTGAGCTGTTGACATATATTAACAATCAAGAAATTGATTTTGGTTTAGGATTTCCAGAAGATATGCCTTCAGTGAATAAGATTCCTAGCATTGGAGATCATTTAGTCCTACCTCTCCTTGAAGCCTGAATCCCCTCTTTAATATCCTTGGAGATGACCATTCTATTATTATTGTGTCCTATTATATTGTAATAGGAAAACCATTACCTTGTAAGGTAGGCAATAACATTTTGACCAGCTCTAACTGCTTGTAGAAAAGGTTATCTTTCATGAGTACTAATTCTTCCATCTGAAACCAAGAGGGAAAAGTCTAATCCTTTCTTGCACTTGACAGTCCTTTACAAAATAGAAAGTCTTCTTCATCAGCATATGTTGTCTCCATCCTTTCCTTCAGTACTCATGTAGCATTCCGAGTTCCATCATACTAGTCACTGTCTTCTGTGAGTGTTGTAAATTGTTAATGATCCTTCCAGAATATAGCCCACAGCCCAGATATATAGTATTACCACAGCAAGGAGTAGGCTTCTTTCTCTCTTTAGCATGTTTCTCTGTGTAGCCTGTTACCACATCAACACTTTTGATTGTCACATCACACAGGCTGTTTCTATTTAACTATAATAACTTGGTCATTTTTACATAAACTGCTCACTTGTCCCATCTCTCCTCTTCCGTATTTGCGCAATGTATTTATTTAAAACCTAAATACAAGACTTACATTTATCCTGAAGTTAAAACCAGGGAAAACATATTCATGGAAACTTCACTTTATGATGGATAACAAGAGCATGGTGAGCATAGTCGGAGTTTTATTAATGCTGCTTTCACCTAGCACAGTCACCATCTCACTTTGCTTTTCAGACTCCTTCTACTGCTTCACAGCTCGCTCTGTGCATCATCTCCTTCTGTGAAGGCTTCCCTGATAATCCTGGCTATTAACTCACTCTCTCTCTCTCTCTCTCGCTCTCTCTCTCTCTCTCTCCCCTCCTCCAATTACTTTTCATTTTTTCACTTCAATACATGTTGTATCTCTTGAATAATATGTCACTTTTGTTTTCCTAGTGCCCTATATGTAGTGTCCTAAAATGTAGACAATCTAAAAAACAGTGTTTTTAAATTGAACTAAATTGTAGCTCCTAGCTTGTCTGTTTGTATGGGATGAGGCAAAGGTTTTCATAGTAGTATAAATTAGCATTTTAGTGTGCTCAGGCACGCTTCAATGGAAAATCTTATAGGTATTTTCAAAGTAAAATATTTTTAATCACTTTGTTTTACTTAATTTCCTTCCCTTGCTCTCCACTAACTTCTACAAATTTTTACTGTCAGTCAAAATTGTTTAGATGTAACTTGAAAGAAAGTGACTTTGACTCACTACAAGCTTATGGAGTTTGATGTTATATAAAACCATGTACTTTATGTAAACACTATCAAATAGAGATTTAATATTTCATGATAAGGAACTGTCTCTTAAATTATCCCCATATACAATAGCACATATTGTTTACTGTCAGAGATGCTTGATGAGTGTGGCAGGGGAAGGAGTGGTGGGGAATTTCTGAATCCCTTATATCTTTCAGAATCATAGCAACCAAAATATGTTAGAATTTTAACTGCACAAGGTAAAAAGAATAGTCTAATCTTTATGTTCCATTCAACCTGTGTTGGTTTATACTGAGGTCAAAGATAAGTATTATCTTTAACCCTTATCAGCTTTTACTGATATAATACCATGTTTAAACTTGGCCCCTTTCTCCTTCTTATGGTTCCTGCTTATTAGAATCACATAAATAATAGTGGTGTGAAGTCATCAAACTAGACAGAACATAAAGACATCATCTAATTCATTACTTTATCTCATGGAAGTTAGATATGTAAAAATACCTCACACACATACAATTATATACTAATTTTAGTGCATTCCAATTTTTAAGAATACTTAGTAATCAAGCAGAGCAAATGAGTGAGTCAGTATAACAGTAAGCACTTATTAAGGGTCTTATCAGGCACTGTGCTAAGAACTGGGAATACAAAAAGAGTCAAAGATAGTGCCTGCTCTCAAGGAGCTTATAGTTTAATAGGAGAAGAAACAAACACATATTCTGACAAACTGTATCTAGTAGAAATAGGAAACTGATAGAAGGAAGTCACTAGGATTACAAGAGGTTGGAAAAAGTTTCCTTTATCAGATGAAATTTTAATTGGGACTTCAAGAAAGCCAGGGAAATAAGTAGACAGAGGTAAACAGGGAGTGCATTCCACGCATGGGGGAAATACATGGGGCTGAGAGATGGAGTGTCTTTGTGAACAACCTGGAGGGCAGTGTCACTGGATGGAAGAATATATGGCAGATAACAAGATATAAGAATACTGGAAAAGGTGAGATGAGGGGTTCAGGTTACAATTTGAATGTCAAATAGAGGATTTTGTATTTGATCCCAGACAAGATAAGGCAGCCTCTGGAGTTTATGGAGAGGGGGGTTTGGGGTGGCATGGTTGGACCTGTGCTTTAGGAAAATTATGGTGGTTGAATGAAGGATGAATTGGAGTAGGGAAAGAAGTGAGGTAGAATGACCCACCAACAGGCTATTGCAGTAGTCCAAACATGAGGAGATAAGGGTCTACACCAGAGTGGTGGCAGTATCAGAGGAAAGAGCCATATTTGAGAGATATTGCAAAGGTAACATTGACAGATCTTAGCAACAGACTGAATATGAGGGTTAGAGATTATGAAGACTTGATAATGACACAGTTTTGTGCCCAGTAGACTAAGAGAATGTTGGTGCCCTCAACAATAGGGAAATTTAAGGACAAAAGAAGGGGATGGGGAGGGAGATGCACAGGGTTTGAGGTCAAGCTACATAGTTTTGACTGTTATTTGCTGTTTCTGAGACCTTGGGTAAGTCACTTAACCCTAGCGTTAGTGTCTCTATTTGTGCAATAAATAGGTTGACAAGAAGAAAGGAAGAAGGGAAAGAAGAAAGGAAGGAAACAAGGAAGGAAAATGGTAAAAGTATTCAAATTTATGAATTTTTGAAAAAGGGGTATGTTTAAGCTAAAGAATGCAAGAGTTGGAATTGAAAGGGTCATGATAGATGCCTTTAATTGTCCCACTTGGCGCAAATGAGTAGAATTAGATACAAAGGGTGAAAATTCCAAAGGGACAAGTTTAATGCACAGAAAAACTTACAAACAATTGGATCTCAAAGTGAAATAAACTGCCTGAAACTCTTACTAGCTCAGTGACCCTGGGCACATCACTTAAAACATGTTTGCCTAAGTTTCATCATCTATAAAATGAGCTAAAGAAGTTAAATTGCAAACAACTCTAGTATCTTTGCCAAGAAAACCTAAGTGGGCTCATGAATAGTCAGACACAACTGAAAAACAACTAAATAACCATCTTCTTTGTCCTCCATAGGAAATTATCCAGATTACTATGGTCTTTCCTAAAATGTGGTGCCTAAAACTGAAAACAATATTCTAGATACAGCCTAAGCCAGGCAGAATACGTCAAGTTCATCATCTCCCTAATCCTAGACGTAATCAATCAGCAAGAGTTTTTTTAAGAACTTGTTACGTGCAAAACACTGTGTTATACATTGAAGTAACAACATCCTATTCCTTTAAGGAGATTATAGTCCAACGGGAAAGACAATGTATAAACAATTAGGTTTGTACAAAATAACATACATCGTGGAAGACAGGCAACCTGAGAAGGGAAGGTTCAGAGTAGATAGTAGAACCAAAAAAAGACTGCCTGCAGAAAGAGATCTTTGAGCTGTATCTTGGAAGAAACCAGGGATTCTAAGAGGCAGAAGAGAGAGGCAAGAGCTTTCCAGATATGGGAGATAGCCAGTCCAAAGTCAGAGAGACAGGAAAAGGAGTGTCACTCTGGCTTGCTTCGTACAGACTAGATTCAAATTAACTTTTTTTGGCTGCCGTGTTAAACTGTTGTCTCGTATCGATTTTGCAGTCCCCTAAAACTACCATCTGGTTTTTCAACTGAACCATGCCTTCCCCATCTGGAACTTGAAAAGTTGTTTTTTTTTATGTGAATCTAAAACTTTTATTCCATTAAATTTCATCTCATTAGATTCTGCCTAATGTTCTCTACTGTCAAGATCTTTTTGCATATTGACTCTCATCCAGTATGTTCTAAGCTTTCCTTCCAGTTTTCTTTTTGTCATCTTCAATTTAAGAAGCATGCTATTGGTGTTTATACCCCAATTCCTGTTGTTTTTTTATGTAGTTAAATATTTGAACTTGTCAAGTATTTTGCTAAAATATATCAATAGCATTCTCTTAATATACAAGACTAGTAACTGTGTCTGGTATGACCTGGATAAAGCTATACTGTTTTTTGGTGATCACTGCTTACATTTCTAAATGTTCACCAGTGATGAGGGTATCTAGATGGTGCAGTAGATAGAGCACTGGTCCTAAAATCGGGAAAAACTGAGGTCATATATAGCCTCAGACACTCTTCTCTCTCTCTGTGCAACCCTGGGTGACCATCAGACTTAATCTCTGTCTGTCTCATCATCTATTAAATCTTAATGATAATAGCACCTACCTGAAGAGCTGTGGGTATCAAAGGAGATAATATTTGTAAAGCACTTAACACAGGGCCTGACACATAGTAATCAATCTATCAGTAATCATTTATAATGTCCATCATGAGCTAAGTACTGGGGTTACAAAAAGAGGCAAAAACTGTCTCTGCCACCAAGGAGGTTGCAATCCAATGAGACATGTGAACAAATATATACAAAGCAAGCATCTATAGGATAAAGAGAAAATAATTAATAGAGGGAAGATGGGAATTCAGACAGGTTGGGGAAGGGGGCATTTTAGTTGAGAATTAAAAGCCAGAGGGTCAGAAGACAGAACAGAGGAAGGAGAGCACTCTAGGCATAGGATCAGCAGAGAGAATGCCCAAGCTGAGAAATAATGCACTGTGCTCATGGAACAGCCTAGAAGCCAGCATCACTGGATCCAAGAGTATATTTCAGGGAATAAGGTGTAAGAAGACTGGAAATGTCAAAGGGGGCTAGATTTTGAGGGGGTTTTAAGTGCCAAACAAAACATTTTTCATTTGTTCCTAGAAGCAATAGGAAGCCATTGAAGTTTATTGAATGGGAATGGGAGCATGCCACATGATCACTTTAGTAGCTGAATAGAGAATAGTGGCAGTGTCAAAGGACAGAGGGGGACTCATTCAAGAGATATTGCAAAGGTGAAATTGACAGGTCTTGGTAACAGATAGATTAGAAATGGAGGGTGAGGGATAGTGAGGAATCCATGATGACCCTTCTACAGTAATAGAGAAGGTAGGAGTTAGAGGAGAGCTCAAAGGGAAAGATATTAAGTTCTGTTTTGAACATATTAAGTTTAAGATCCCTACTGGACATCCAGATTGAGATGTCTGAAAGGCAGTTGGAGATGTGAGAGTATAAGTCAGCAGAGAGATTGGCCAGGATAGGTAGATTTAAGAATCATTGGTGTAGAGATGGTAATTAAATCCATGGGAGCTGATGAGATCAACAAGTGAAGTATTAGAGAGAGGAGAAGGGGTCCCAGGACAGAACCTTGTGGAACATCTATGGTTAGAAGGAGTGATCTGGAAGAGAATCTAGCAAAGAAGACAGAAAAGGAGCAGTCAAATAAGTAGGAGGAAAACCAGGAAAGAGTGGTGTGTCCTCATACCTTATACCACGATAAAGTTGAAATGCATACATGATTTAGACATAAAAGGTGATGCCATAAGCAAATTAGGAGAGCAAGGAATAGTTTACCTTGTATATATCTTTTTTTTATGTGAATCTAAAACTACAGATGTAGTGTACCAGATGTATGGAGAAGGGAAGAATTTATGACCAAATGAGATAGAGAACATTATAAAATGCAAAATGCATAATTTTGATTACATTAAATTAAAATGACTTTGCACAAGCAAAACCAATGCAACCAAGATTAGAAGGAAAGCAGAAAGCTGGGAAGCAATTTTAATAGCCAGAGTCTCTGATAAAGTCCTCATTTCTAAAATATAGAGAGAAGCATGCCAAAATTTATAAGAAAGCAAGGCATTCTCCAATTGATAAGGTCAAAGGATATGAACAGGCAATTTTCAGATGAAAATATTAAAGCTATCTATATTCATATAAAAAATGCTCTAAATCACTATTGATAAGAGAACCCGGCTCACACGTATCAGATTGGCTAATATGACGAAAAAGGAAAATGTTGGAGTTGTGGAAAAATTGGAACACTAATGCCTTGTTTGTGGAGTTGTGAACTGATCCAACCATTCTGAAACTCACTTGAGAATTATGGCCAAACGGTTATAAATTTGTGCATAATCTGATCCAGCAATACCACTATTAGATCTGTATCCTGAAGAGATCATTTCAAAAAGAGGAAAAGGACCCACATGTACAAAAGTATTTATAGCAACTTTTTTTTTATGGTAGCCAAGAATTGGAAATTGAGGGGATGCCCACCAGTTGGGGAATGGCTGAACAAATTGTGGTATATGAATGTAATGGAATACTATTGTGTTATAAAAATGATGAGCAGAAAGACTTATACGAACGGATATTGTGAAGGACATGAGCCAAACCAGGATAACGTTGTACACCGTAATGGCAACATTGTGAGATGACCAACTTTGATAGACTTAGCTCTTAGAAGCAATATGATGATTCAAAATCATTCCAGGACTCATGATGGAAAATGCTATTCACATTCAGAGAAAGAACTGTGGAGTCTGTATGTAGATCTAAGAACACTATTTTCCCTTTTCTGTTGTCTTTGGTTTTTGTTTTTTCTTTCTCGTGGTTTTTCCCTTTTGCTCTGATTCTTCTTTCACGACGTGACTAATGTGAAAATATGCATCACATGATTGTACATGTATAGTCTATATTATATCCCTTGTTGTCTTGGGGAGGGGGGGAGGGAAAGGAGAAAGGGAGAAAATTTTGGATTCGACACTACAAAAATGAATGCTGAAAACTATTTTGCATGTAACTAGGAAAAAATAAAACATTATTAACTGCAAAACAAAATTGAAAAAATAAACTAAGACAAATCTGTTGGAACAAATGTAAATCCACTTCATCATGTTAAAGGAGATAATAGCAAAAGGCACTGAGTGATAGATGAGAAAGGGAGGTCACAGCAAAATGGCATCCATTTTATCTGTAACATATGAGGCAACATTCTCAACCAAGAAAGTTCCACTCTGCCACCTAGCATAGGAAAACCCTTATGCAAATCTGGATTCATATTCTTATTATCTGTGGAACTCTAGGCAAATCACTTAACCTCTTTCTGCCTCAGTTTCTTCAATTGTAAAATGGAGATAATGCACCTGTCTCACAGGGCTGTTGGGAGGATAAAATGAAATAACATTTGTAAAGTGCTTATTAACATAGTGCTCAGCACTTTTTTCTCTGTCTCTGTCCCTCTATCTATCTTTTTCTAGCTCCTTCCCTCGACAACTCCTCCCCCTCCTTTTTTCCTTTGTGTCTTCAGATCTTCATTTCTGAAATTCACTCTATCCTCTCTGAACTGTTGAAGTTTAGGCCTAGACTCTCTCAAAGCACTTTGAAATGTTTTATCAAAAAATCTTACTTTCCTCTACTTTTCAGTCATAAACTTTGAGATAAAAGATTCATTTCCACCCCCAGCCCCAAGTTTCCCATCATCCCTCTGTCTGCTACCAGGTTTTCTTGATCCAGAATAGAATTCCCCTTTGTGATTCTTCAATCTTTTTGAAGGATAAAATTATCATTAAAAAGTAAAGAAATTATTGCCTTTTTGCTTCTGGCAAAGAGACAGCTCCAGTAAATGTCTGGAAAATTGAAATCCCCCATCACTATTATATTATGCCATAGTTCCTGGCTTGTGATTTGTTTCCTGAACTCTATTTATTTTTTCTTTCTTGCCAGGTGGTCTATACTATGATGACAATATTGCTTCTATTTGGGTTTCCATTGGCCTCCTCCCAAATACTCATCACTGTATATCCCATTCCCTTTCAGGTTCCTTGATTTCCTTATAGGAGCAAATCTTTTTACTCCATAATGCTCTTCCATCCTTTTAATTATAGGTCATTTTTGGCTTACTTTAAATTATACTTTAAATAGCATTTATTTTCTCTCCTTCCTAGTTTCCCTTCTACCCCAATTGAGAAAAAAACAAGAACAAAAAAAAACCCACTTGGTAACAAATATACGCAGTCAAGCAAAACAAAATCTGGCCCTCTCCAAAAATGTGGGTCTTATTCTGGGTATTGAGCCCATCAGTTTTCTGTTGGGAAATGAATAGCAAATTCATTAACCAAAGTCTTTCAGTGTTGTTTTTCTCTATAATGTTGTTTTGTAAATTGTATTCCTGGTTCTGTTCATGTCAGTCTACATCAGATCATAGAAGTCTTCACAGGTTCCTCTGAAATTCTGTATTTCATTGATATGGTGCAATAATATTACATTTCTTTCATATACCACAATCATTTAGCCATTCTCTGGTAGGTGAGCTCTCTGTTTTAGGCTACAATGAAAAGCACTAATATAAATATATTTGTACATATAAGTCCTTTTCCTCTGTCATTGATGTTTTGGGGATGAAAACTTAGTAAAAGTGTTAGTAGATAGGATTACATTGTAATCTATGTAGCTTTTCTTTTTAATATTTTATTCTACTCCATTCTGTGCATATATGTTAAGTACTCATATCAACACATTTTGTTAGCTACCATTTAGCTTAACACAGTTTCTCTTAGTTATCAATTTTTGTCTTATCTGACATCATTATTGCTCATCCTGCTTTTTTGAGTTCAGCTGAAGAATAATCAATTTTTTTCTCCGAACCCTTATTTTAACTCTATGTACATATTCATGTTTCAACTCTGCTTTTTGTAAACAACATTGAATTCTACTTTCAGGCAGTCAATAAATATTTAATAAAAACCTATTATGCCAAGCACTGTGCCAAGCATAGGTAAAAGACAATCCTTGCTCTTGAGTAGTTCACAATCTAATGGGAAAGACAACATTCAAATAACAATATACAGATAAGCTCTATTCAGGAACAAATGGGAGGTAAAAATCAACAGAGGGAAAGCACTAGGATTAAGAAAGCTCAAGAAAAGCTTTCTGAAGAAGATGATATTTCACCTGGGATTTAAAAGAAGTCAGAGAAGTCAGGAGGCAGAGATGAGGAGGAAGAGCATTCCATGAATGGATGATCTAATTCATTCTGTTATCTACTTTCATTTTCTGGGTGAGTTCAGCCCATTTATGTTTATAGTTTTGATAGTTCACTGTGTATCACCTCCACACTATCCTCTTATCCTTTTCCTTGTCTTTGCTCCACTTCTTACAAAGACGATTGTGTGCATGGGGATGTTCAAGGAGGACTAGCTCCTCTGATGGAGAAGGCTTGCTTAGTTCTTTTTGGCCTGCTCATCCACCTTTGGTGTCCTTCTGGCACTTGGCTCTCAGATGTGACTCTAAAAACTGTAGGATGCACAAAAATCATACCCCAGTAAACAGTCTTAGCACACAGGCTAAACCAAGTTGAGGGTAACCATTGGGCCTCAAATCCATCAGTGAGTTGGGGGATTGTCTACTACAAGCATCCAAGAATGGGCAGATAAGAACAATTTTTCCCAAGGCCATAAAGGTGGCTGAGGCAGTTGCTGGGCAGAGTTTAGAGCATGATCAGACATGGAAAATGCCAAGGTCATCCAATATATCCTGTGCCATTGACAGTCATCTTGACTTTTATCTTACCACTGGACTTTGATGACTCCAGAAGGGAGTGAGACTGATGACTTTGCGCAATTCTGCTTCATTTAAATCCAGTTCATGAATAAGTCAAGACATTACCTCATGATATCATTGGTCATCTTCAAAAATGAAAACCAAACAACAACAAAGAAGACTAGAATGGTGAAATAGAATGTGTTTGGTCCATTGTTCTATACTTGATGAAATCAGTTTCTTCTCCCTTGCCCCTCTTCTCTTACCTTTATCTGTGTACCAGTCACTGATTCTTAATTTTTCTTTCTTTTTGAATCCCTCCTCACAGTCCACCCTTTCCAGGTTAACATTTGCTTATCAGAGGACTACTTCATTTCTGAATCTCTCCTTCTGCTTTATTTTTCCATCCCGCCTCCGCATTCCCTTCTGCTTCCCTGTAGAACTGAATTTATTTCTTTGTTAAAGTGTGTGTGTGTGTGTGTGTGTGTGTATTTGTGTGTGAGCACTCTACTTTCCTTTAAACAATTCAGATGAAAGTAAGATTCTGAGTCATTCTTGTCTAGACTCAGAAGAATAGAATTTCTGGCCCTCCTTTGGTCAGTGCCCACTTAGGGGTAGGGATGGGTCATTGAGTCCAAGACTCTGGTATAAAATCAGTAGAGCTGCCTGGGGACCAAGGATCATAGCCAGGGGTTGAATCCTTTATGGTCAGAATAACAAAATGGTTGGCAAATTCCTGTTCCATCAGTCCTGCACTGATCCCTTGTCTGTGAGATGAAGTTGTGATCTCAGGCTTGAGATCACATTATACTTTTCCCTTAGATTTTCTGATTTCTCAGTCTGTAATTATTTTTAGATTGGTATAAGAGTGTGTGAATAACTTACTTTTACTGCTTGTTCTTATGCTACCACTTTTGCTGGTCTCTCTATATCTCTTGAAAAAGTATTTGGAGCACTGTTTTTCTAATGGATGTCATCCCACCAAATCTCAATGAAACCTTATGTGGTTAACTTTGCTTCTTTGAATTAAGATTTCCAGTTCACCTTGGCTTCTGTCTGTTCTCTGTGCACTCAAACAACTCTTTAGCTAAATAAACCCAAATCCAAATAATTTGAGAAGTACTCCTTGTTCATTGGTAGACAAAGGCAATAAAAATAATTAAAAGGACATAATTTCTATATAGAAATCTAAGACCATGGGTTATGATGCTTGCTTTTTCTTTGAATTTAATTTCCTGTGAAATTTGAGTTGACTCTACTGCTTTCTTCCACATGGTGGTTATTCTCTCTTGTATCTGCCTTTTCGATAAATGACTGAATGTGTGGCACAGTGAAAAAAGTACTGGATGTGGGAGTCATGAAGATCTGTGGCCCTGAGTAATTCACTTGACCCTTCTTAGCCTCTGTTCCTGCTTCTTTGAAATGGAGATAATATTGAAACCTACATCACAGGCATTTGAGCATCAAACTAGCTAGCTAGCTATATGCATGCATATATGTATATTTGTACACACACATTAATCAATATATGTGCATATATACTATATATAGCAATTTTACACACATTCTATGCATAATATTTACATACTACATATCATATATAGCAGTTTTACAAAATTTGAAGCACTGTATAATTGGTGGTTGTTGCATAGAATTCTTCTTTATGCTTTCTTTTAAATGGAAAGTTATTTTGATCATATTTCAGACACAACAGGAAAACCTTTTTTTTTCATATTTATTGTTAGGTATACTCCAACCCTGGCCAGGAAATTATCATTATTCTATTTTGAGACATGTCCAGGAATCAAATCCAAATGTCATAGGGCCTTAGTCTCATTAATTCCATACTTTAAATGAGCTAATCAGCTCTGCATTCTACAACATTGCGCTTCATATTTAGCTATTCAAATCCTGGGCAAAACACCTATTCATAATCAAGGAAAGATTTTATTCTGGGGAATATTTTTTAACCCTACCACCCATCCCTTTTTTCATTCAGGTTGCTACTTCTATCATTTTTCTTATGTGATGATTGAATAACATTCCTGCTATGTAACATTTTAGGTGAAGTAATAGAGTCTGGTCCTTTGAGGCCTGCAGGGTGAGGCAGTAGCTTTTAACTCAGTGGTCTCAAGGTGAGGATAGCAAATTCAAGCAGAAATCATGAGAATTTACTCTTACTTTAGCCAAATCTTATATTTCTAATTACAAGAGCACTTTTACTTGAGAAAATCATGGAAAGGTTGCAACAGAAAAACTGATACCTGAGTTGTGACTTCAATTCAACAAACAAAATATTGTTACTTGCTAATAAGGACAAGATACCTGGATAACTGCTGGGGGTAAAAAGCCAAGCATGAAATAGTCCTTGCCCTCAAGGAGGTTATAGTTTTATGGGGAAACCAACGTGCACAAAATAAATGAATACAACATAATACAAAGGACAGGATAGCCAAGGTAGGGGCTATGTATGCCATACTAAGCATAAGGAGAGGGAGTAGGTGTGATAAAAATGAGAAATGGTAAGCAATATAGTAAAATAGTAGTTGTGTGTTTTAGAATATAATCTTTAACATTGATTCACCTCAATCTAAGATACCGGTAAAAGTGTTAAGTTCGATTAAAAAGTAACAAGAACACTGGTCTATATGAAACCCTGATTCATTTCAGAGAGTGTGCAATGATAGTGGTGGCATTAATAACATGATGATAGGAGTACATGTCCTACTGTAGCTATGGATAGTATTAGAAACATTTTCAATAAGTTCATCTAAATGATTTTTGGTTTGTTTTTGTTTGTTGTTGCCGCTGCTTTTTCCTACCTCCACTGGCTAGATTCCTCATTGTACCTGAAGTACATGTGGTTTCCAATATTAGCCTTCTAACACAAAACAAAGTACTTTTGCACAAGAAATGTCTTTAAAAACAAAACCCCACAAGATTGGAATTAGCTAGTGTTGCCAACACAGCCTCCTAACAAATGCTTTTTTTAATACATGGATTTGACTACAATGTATATTTTCCAAGAAGCCTATCTATTGCTGCCTTTCAAAATGTTTCCAAATGACCCCACATGTTTTGTAAGATTACAGTATTTGAAATCTCTAACAAAAAATATCTATATATTCATATATCAGTCTTGAAGGTGAATAATAGCCAAAAAGATAAGTCGTACAACATGACATGCAACAATTTAGAATGGCCAGGACTCAGGTAACCAGTGGGAATTTCTGACTCTTTAAAAATAACTTCAAGTCAGTAAATGCTCCATGAGCAAAACTTGGAGGTTGAAATTTAAGTACTCAGACTTGACTCCTCAGATTTCATTTATGATATGGTACGATATTTATGGTATGGTATTTATGGTATGGTAATAGGTCTTGTTCAATGTATGGAAAACTTTGTGAGAGAATTCTTTGCATAGCCTTTATATACAACGAATTATATAAGTATTTGGAGAATATTCAGTTTTTGGTTTTTGGAATGAATCATACTAAATGGTTATTTTTTTAACCTTTTACTTAAGTTACCAAACCAGGGTTATTTGTTAGTTAAAAAGTGTTCAGGAATTTAATGTATGGGTCAAAAAAAAGGAGTAGTGCTATGGTCCTTTTCATGGGTTGGACCATATGTGTCAAGTTGTGTTTACTTGTATACAGTGTGATTTGAGAAACACGTACAAAGTAAAGAGCATCCAGAGAAGAATGGTCAGGACATTAGGAGGACTACAAACTGTTTCATATGGTGAACACGAAGAGCTGGGAATGTTTATCCTAGAGGAGAATGAACTCAGGTGGGCCACCATGACTACGTTTTCTTGTGGAAAAAATAGTAAGGTTGATTTTATATTGCTTTAGAGGGCAGAATTAGAATCAGAGGATGTTTTGGAGATTTACCTTTTAACTCAATATTGGGAAGAACTTAAAAAAAATTTGATTTGGCAACTTAAGTAAAAGCTTAAAAAGTAAACATTTAATATGATTCATTTCAAAACACAAAAACCATGTATACTCCAAAAATTTTATTACTATGAAGTTCATATAATTCGTAGTCTGTAAAGACTATGCAAAGGCTTCTCTCATAAAGCTTTCCATATGTTGAAAACCATGTCATAAATGAAATAAAGTGTTCGTACAGTAGCTGGATTACAATCTCTCAAGAATATTGTAGAATGGATTATTATAATGGGCAGAAAATCCCATTAGTCAATTCTTAAAGTCTTTCCTAAGTTTTCATTATTTTAATTCAAGAAGCTATATGTACAATAGTTTATCAGAGACCACTGAAGGTAGCATAAATGGGGGATAGGGGAGGAAGTGGGATGTTCAATAGACTATAAACTCCTAAAGGACAGGGAGGGATTATGTCCATTTAAAAAATGTCAGAATCCTTTGCCTTCAAGAAGTCAGTCAACAAGCATTTATTGAGCACTTCTTATGTGACTAGTTTGTAATCCTGCCTGAGATGACACAATTTACACAAAATAAAAATATTGAAAGATAATTTTGCAGTTTGTACATATTTCAGGAAATAATATAGTACAAAGTTCATATATTTAACCTAATGAATATATACTTATTTGAAAGAAAAGAGGTGAAAAAGTGATTCCAAGGAAATTTAGCTTCCTTTTCAAGTTCAAAATAGGTGAAAAGGGAGCACAAGTATAGGTAACTCATTTTATATAATTTCATAAGATTTCCAAATCATTTTCCATACAGCACTTCCGGGCATTAAGTGGGGAAAGTACTAATATTTCATTTTACAAATGAGCAAATTGGCACTGAAAGCTTAAGTAACTTGTTCCTTTATCACACAAATAAAGCCAGATTTGTACATTTTGAAAAATATTAACTTCTCATGGGTAGGTCAAGCCAATATGATATAAATGAAAATTCTTTGAAATCAAACTTTTTATTTAGTGCCATCCCAAATAAAATACCAAAAATTATTTTATAGAACTAGAAAAAATAATAAAATTCATCTGGAAGAACAAAAATTTAAGGATATCAAGGAAATTGATGGAAACAAAGTTAAAGAATGTGACCTAGCAGTACACAATCTCAAGCTGTAATACAAAGCTGTATTATAAAAAAAAGTCATCAAAGCAGTTTGGTACTGGATAAGAAACAGAGTGGTTGATCAGTGGAATACATTGGGTACAAATTGCATTATAGTAAATGACCGTAATAATTTAGTGTTTGATAAATCCAAAGATGCAAGTGTTTGGGACAAGAACTCAGTATTTGACAAAAATTACTAGGAAAATAGGAAAGCAATTTAGCAGAAAACAGGCAGAAAACATCTCATGCCATAAACCAATATAAGGTTAAACTGAGTACATGATTTAGACAAAAAGGGTGATATTATAAGCAAATTAGGAGCATGGAATATTTTGCCTGTCAGATGTTTGGATAAGGGAAGAATTTGTGACCAAATAAAAGATAGAAAGCATTACAGGATGTAAAATGGATAATTTTGATTATACTAAATTTAAAAGGTTTTATATAAACAAAACCAATGCAATCAAGATTAGATGGAAAGCAGAAAACTGGGGGTGAGGTACAGAAAAGATTATGAGTCATTCCCCAATTGATAAATAGCCAAAAGATATGAATGGGTAATTTTCAGAAGAAGAAATCAAAGCTTTCTATAGTTACATAAAAATGTACAAACCACTTTTAATTAGAAAAATTCAAATTAAAACAACTCTAAGGTACCACCTCACACTATCAGATTTGTTAATATGGCAGAAAAGGAAAATGAAAAAGATTAGAGGGAATGTGGAAAAATTGGGACACATGCACTATTAGTGGTATTGTGAACATTCTGGGGAGCAATTTGGAATGCAGCAACAAAGGCTACAAAACTGTGCATATGCTTGGATTTAGCAATACCACTATTGGGTCTATATCCTAAAGAGATTTTTAAAGAAGAAAAAAGACCTATATGCACAAAAATCTATATAGCAGCTCATTTGGTGGTGGCAATGATTAGAAATTGAGAGGACGTACATTAATTGGGGAATGGCTGAACAAGTTATGGAATATTATTGTTCTATAAGAAATGATGAGAAGGATGGTTTCAGAAAAATCTGGGAAGAGTTATATGAAGTGATGCAAATTTCAATGAGAAGAAGCAGGAGAACATTGTACACAGTAACAGCAATATTGTATGATGATCAAATGATGAATGACTTAGCTATTCTCAGTAATAAAATGATCCAACAGAATTCTGAAGGGCTTATGAAGAAAAATTGCTATCCATCTCCAGAGAAAAAAACTGATGAAGTCTGAATGCGTATCAAAACACACTTTTTAAACTTTCCTTATTTTTCTTGTTTTTTTTTTAAGTCTGTGTTTTCTTAGCAACATGGCTAATGTGAAAAATATTTTACATGGTTGCACGTGTAGAATCTGCATCCACTTTCTTACCTTCTCAATGAAGGGCAGAAGAGGGAGGGAGAGAAATAATTGGAACTGAAAATTTTTAAAAAATGAATTTTAGAAACCGTTTTTACATGTAATTGGAAAAAATAAAAATTTGAAAAAATAAAAACCAAACTATCCATTAAAAAAATAACAATACTGTAATATTTCAGGCACAAAGTATTGAGGGTCCAAATCACAATGTTTGCTCTGTGTGTTGAAAGAAAAAGACACGTTATTCCTATATGTTTAGTATTCTATTTTTATATTCAGCATTTTTGTGTGTGAATGGATTAAATATCTGTTCATCGTAGTTGAATTAATTACTAAAATATAATCACTGAAAACATCCTCAGTAAAACCCAAGAATGAGGCAAGACAGCAGGAATGATATGCACCCTGTGCTGTTCTTATGTGATTTTTATCTCTTTGGCCAGGTCTTTATTTTTTTTTGGGGGGGGGGTTGGAGAGAGGGAAGGAATTATTCCTCGCAGCTAAATGTCACCTAATTCAATCCCCACTCCCATCCTTCCAGGGCAGGGAGCTATTTTCACTATCTCTGACAATTGTTCATCCAAGCATTGGACTATTTCCATTGATGAAGAGATTGCTATCAAATTGGCAACCCAATTTAATTTATTGGTTGGAAAAGTCACTTATAATGAGTCAAAAATCTGCCTTGCAACTTCCACTCTTGCTCTAGTTCTGTTCCTTAAAACAACAAAAATAAATTTTTATTTGAAAGTCTCTCAAATATTTGAAGCTCTCATTCTGAGCTTCAAGATAAACTCTCCTTTATTCATTATATAATATTAATAGAAAACCAGTACAAACAGTATTAGGTCTTCAGATTAATTTCTGTTTTATATCTTATTCCTGTTTGTAGGTCACCTATTTCATTTATCATGTTACTAATAAATCAGCTATCAGAAATGAAGTTATGATTGATCCAAAATCATAGCATACCCAAATTCTCCTTTTCCTATATTATGGAGGTAGAATGTCTACTATTAGTACAATGCCTTTCCCCCACCACCTTCTAAATCCTCTTGTTAAACTAGGAAAAAAAAACTATATCACCCAGTGGAATTCCTTTAGCCTTGAAATTCCTATGAGAGAACCATAACTAAAGTATCTAAGTCTCTTGGGATGTTTGGTATCTTTACTTCAAAAATTTAGTTTTTAGAGCAAATGCCATATGGGGCATTTATTAATTTGAGTTGTTGGCTATCAATATATATGTGATTTTAAGTTTTTAAATTCATACTGTGGTTTACTACCATTATGCCAATGACAAATCTTAATTCAGAGCTTTTCTTATTGGTAATACTTAGTTCCTTAACATGGGAATTATGTAATTATATAAAATTCTTTGCCATACTAGATTCTTCCTAGAAAATTTTTGATCAGATCATGTTTTAGTGGGGAAAAAACAAGTATTGGACATTTTCCCCAGAACAAGTGAGAATAAATCTACCTTTTCTTCCTTTGTACACATACACACACACACACACACACACACACACACACACACACATTCAGATTATGCTGTATTTGAAACAATGCGAATATCCCACTAAATGAATCGTTATATGTGACTGCACTCAATTTGCTTTTTTTTTCAAATGCTTCAATGAAATGAGTAAAAATCCATCAGTTTTCAGGGCTAACCAGACTGTCTAACGTTAGCTGATATAGCTGTATTTTTAACAATATTTTATTCTATCATTAACTATGTGGCATTCTAAGCAATTTCTTCCATTAATTTCAGCCTGTGAAACTGAAGCAGCAAAAGTTTATCAGATGTCCTTAGAGGAGCACGTCCAACCTTTCAAAGAAAGTATGGAGCAATTCATTTTTCAAGGTAAACAATGAGAAGTTATTTTACCTTTCCCTTTGTTGTCAAGAAAAAGGAAGAATAAAGTTTGTTTATATATATTGGAAAGAGAAATATTTATTTTGGCATCACAAAAAGCTAAGGATTAAATTTAATCGTGAGTCACAAATTCTGAGAACAATCTGCTAAAGATGTGTTTTTTTTTGTATAATTCTCATTTTTAAAAGACAGAAAAGACAGTGTCATTGACTCTCATGGCTTTGTTTATATATCTATTATAAAAACATTTTATACATTCTATAGCATACAGTTCCTTTAAAAAAAAAACTATTGCTAAATTTCTGACCTGTGTCCATTGTCTTATTTATTTGATTGTTGTCAAAAAACACTGCACCAAAAGGACAATCTCTTGCATTATTCATTATTTTGTTTCTATAAAACATTAATAGCACCAAGCATTTATTTAATACTTTTTCTAGTAAGCTCAAAAAACTCTATTTTCACATTGACTCTTCCTGCATACCTTTAAAGTAAGCAGGAAGTGAAAGATATTAATGAAACATTCAAAGCTTGACTTGCCCTAATCTTCAAAAAAAGTAATTTTGCATTGAGAAATTCTATAATTTGAAATTTATACTTGAATAGAATATTCATTGCTTGATGCAATTTAACTAAAGGAATGGTACTCAAATAAGAGTCATCTTTTCATACTCTGAGAACATTTATGGTTTTTCAGGAATTTTTCTAAATGTAGGCAGAGAGGAATGACGTCGAGTGACCTCATTCACTGTTTATACGTAATTTAGTGTTTTACAAAGGTTATTGTTGATGTTCTACAATCAGTGGGTAACATTGAAATTTGACTCAAATACAGTTGAGTCAATACCCCTCTTCCTGGGATAAGATGATATACTTAAAGAAATATATCAGTAAAAAAATTTTGTCTCAATGTGAATATAATTTGAAGTGTTATGCTATCATTCAATTCAATTCATTAAAAAGCATTTCTTGAAAGTGCCTCTTTTGTATGAAGCATCATACTAGGTGCTGGGGCTAAAAAGGTCCAAACAAAACAAAAAACAATCCATGACTTCAAGGAGTTTACAACTTGCAAACTTAATTGCAATTATTTAAAATCATGTTTTGGCAGTCCTATATAAGTGCTGAAAAACCTTGTAAATGGCACTGATGGACGTGAGGGGTGGCATTTGTTATCTCCAACCAATGGTATGCTTGATAGGTTATGCCCTTTCCTTATTTCAAGGACCTGTAATTTGCGGTACATTTTTGGGTGTGGGGGGCATAAAATCTTTAATCATGTTGAATCATTTGAAAGAATTGAAGCAATGTGAATTCACCAAAAATTTCTTGCTAAACATCATTTGCAAATAAAGCAACCCTGACCACCATGCTGCTCAAACTGTGTGTAACTGATACATTAAACAGAATACTATTATTTTCCAGGCCAGGTATCCAGATTTTCATCTCTACCTCCTATTAATTAAAAGAAAATGATAAATGTCTTTTTTGGGGAGGGAGGGAATGGATGGTTTGTATCTATGATTTCATCAGTTTATGGAACTCTTTGTATGGAAAACATCAAATGTAGATGAAAAGTAGTTGATAAAACTCTTAGAGAGTTGCTCAGGACATGGAGATGTTCTGATTTGTCCAGTCACATAACCACAGAGGCAGGGTACAAAGCTATGTATTCCTGACTTCCATTATCAGCCCTCAATCCATTATACCACATCTCCAGGCCTGTAGAGGTATCACTTTCTATTGAATAGAGACTCATAGGTTTATTTTATACTCAGTTAAACAAAAATCAAAGTGAAGTCTTAGTGAACCATTGGACAGTTGGTGTTAAGGTTTAAGAGGATGGATTGAGGCTTTATTTGAGCAATCTATCAATTTCTCCCAGGAAGAGGCCATTCTTCATACATTTTATTTTCCAGATTTTAAAATCAATTTTGTGGGCTTTTTTTCTGAATCTTCTACAATTTTGTGAGTCTATCACATTTCAAAGTTGATACTGATCTGAGTAGTATTGAACATGTTTCAGTTGTTGACTGTATTGTGAGATATTTAGACATCTCAAAGAAAAGGAAAATTCCCTTTTACCACTTCTCTATGACATTCAGTCTGGAGCAAGAAATTTGGATTATTAGGATGGTATAAGTTTTCTGTTTACAAATTTAGTTTGGAATTGTTACTGTCACTGAAGGATGAAAAGAAATAAATTATTTGGCTATATTCTAAAATAATATAGTAAATATTTTACATTTTAAATCCTTTGTTTTCACAATATATTAATGAATTTGGATTTTTGTTTGATAAGCTTTTGAACTACTTCAGTTTTTTAAGAACTTTTTTTTGTTTTTATATAAACATAATCAACAAATATTCCAGTTAAAGTTTATGCTTAAGTCAGATGAAGCAAACTTTTGTATGTACAGGTTGGGTCAAATCAATTTTTATGTAATTATTATTTTGTAGCAATTAAAATAATATTTTCAAATAACTTGGAATTGAGATAGCATTGGATGAATGTTGAGAAGAATGTCAAAGCCTGAACTTTGTTCACTTATGTGAAATGACTTTAAGATGAGCATTCAAAATTTGAATGTACATATAATGTTTTCAGAATAGACTAAGTGCTCTAAAAACTATGTGAAATAAGTCACATCTTTTAAATATGAAAAAAGTACCTTCTGTTTAAGCAGTAATGGTTTTGTTGTTTGGCTTTTCATGAAAAAGGAAAGTATTATACATTTAGTTAAATTGCAAAAACAAAATGAAAAGTCAATTTTTCTGGAATACTGGAATGCACAGTTGGAATTTATGTACAATAGTGAAATTTAACTTTTTGATTAAAGTAATTGTTGACTAGATACCTATAGCCTATGACAAAATAAGTATACAATTTCATTCTCTTATATCATTCCAGGGAATTAAGATTCTTATTTTCCAGATGGCTGTTTAGTTTTGTCTTATTATCTTCATCTTAACCTTTTAAAATTATGGATTCTGTATAAGAGGAAGAGAGAATCAGGGCTGATAGGAAAGTGAAGCAGAGGTAACCATCAGAAGATCTCCCACTTTGATGTCTTCTACCACCATTGTTGCATTACAGACATTCCTTTTTCTTTTCCATTCCTCCTCAGCCCCTCAGTGCATTCAGGACAAAGAATAAGTCAGAGAAGGAGTTATACTAATCACTTTTAAAGAATGCTATTATTTTAGCATTTGAAGGAAACTTAGATTTAATTTTCTTCCTTAAAACACACACACACACACACACACACACACACACACACAGATGTATGTGTGTATGTATGTATGTATGCATATTTCTCCCAGTATATTTTCCTCTTTAAAGAACTTCCACTGAAATTGTTAGGAGCATTGTGCTTATTAGGGAGGTGACTTGGAAGACAATGGAATCTTGGTTATCCTTTGTTGACATGGATCGCCATTTTTGACTTACATAATATAGTTTTGAAAGAAAAATTTTTTTTATGTTTTTGATTTTTTAAACTTTTGCAAAATTAAAAAGACCAAACATACAGTTCTTCTCCTTTCCATTAAACAGAAGCAGTCTTCCATTTTCTTTTTCTCCTCTTATGGCATCAGAAATTTAAAAATAGTTAATAAGATGTTTTAGTTGCTTTACCCTCTGTCCATTTGCCATCCGTCTTCTCTTCTCTCTCCCAACAGTAATTTCATGCTGAAACCAAACATGGAAAATTGTAGCTGAACTAGAGAAGTAAAAACAAGGGGAAAAAAAGAATAAATCTGTAAACACAAGGTTATAATTAAAAGAGTGTTGAAACCTCAAGTCTTTTTAAAATATACAGTCTTTGATACTGGAAATACTATACTTGAGGATGAAGTGATGGTGAAAGCAGTGGGATATTAACCATGCCAGAGTCCCAAAATTTTCACTTCCAAAAGAAGTGAATATTTTCTATCAAGAAAAGTACTTAGAGAACACTAAGCAATGCCCCATAGATGGAGTGATAAGATTTGCTATTGCTTTTATTTCCTTTTGGAAAATAAGCAAAAAATACAATCTGTTTCAATTATTACAAAGGCTGAAGAAGATCTTCAGCATTTCAGAAAAAAATATATTTAAAAAAAATTACCATTTACTTGTAATCAAGTAGCCCAATGGACCGAACCACTTTTTACGACTTCTCTGGATAAGCAGCCGATCGTCTAAGGTTATTTGCTTTATCTTGTTTGGTCAGGTATCTATGGTGAGAAGCCTGGGCTATATTGTCTTTTCCCCCCTCATAGAATCATAGTGCTGGAAGGGATCTGAAAGAGGTCATCTAACCCAGTCTGCAAGTAGCTTTCAGATATCACATATCAAGCAAAATACATGTCACAAAACTCCTTACTTCATAGGAGAGAAGACTTCATAGGTCAGAAATGATTGAATTAAAGCTTAGTATTGTATGTAAAACTAAGTATTCTTATTTAATAAGTTTGTTTATCTGGTTTTCCACAACAACTTTAAACACAGCTCTAGCTCATATGCTTGAGAAGCATAATTGCTGAATGTAAAAGAAGCAGCATTGGAAAAGATACAAGAAACACTAGAAGAGCAGAGCAGACTAGCTCCAACCTAGTACAGGCTCAGTAATAACCTATATACTTCAGATCCATTAGAACTGGGCAGAAATTTAAGTATTATCGACTGCACTTTCATTTTAAAGATGAAGAAACAGTCCCAGGAAAATCAGTTGATATGCCTAAGGTCATACAACTACCAGGTAGCTTGCAGACATCACTGTGTTACAGATTACTACAATAATTGATACCTCTCAGGAATCCCAGAAAATGAGAAATGCTCATTTTTTTATATACTCTGAGAATATGAGGAATTGCAGTATTTGAATTACAGAAATTGAAAGTGGAAAAGTACCTTTGCAGTCATCAAGTCCAACCTGTACTTTGAAGGTATTTTGGGAAAAAATTCAAATAAAAATTATTAAAGTGAAATGACTCATCTCAATGTGAGTCTTTCTTTGATCAGGTCTTTTCTGATATTTTTAGATCCTAAAGCATAATTAGTCTAGACTCCAAGGAAAGAGGACATATTATATTCCCTCTGACTTCAACTTATTTTAACTAGTAAGATTATATAAAGTATAAACTGTTTTAATTCAAGAACATCCTGTTCAATTTAACTTGATAAGTATGCATTAATTGCCTGCCATTGTAAGGAAACCAGTCACTAGAATGTAAAGGTCCCATCCAGGATGGTTTATCTTAAAACACTTCATACACATTTGACAACTTAGAACTAGTTTATTGTCCTATTTATTAAATAGGATCCTGGATATGTGACTGTCATTCAAAAACTCAGCTCTACTAATTATTCACACTGTCTTCTCAGAGTTAAGTGCCAATCTCTCTGTACTTCTCAGACTGCCATTCATTACCTAGTTCTGCTCCTTTATAGTATAAGCTTTCTCATCTATTTGTACTATGACTTAGAGTTTCCACTAATCCTAGCTATGTTGTTGTTGTCATTGTTCAGTCATTCAGTCACATCCAGTTCTTCATGACCCCATGGGCCATCACACACCAGGCCCTTCTGTCCAGCTCTCAAAGTCTGTACAAGTTCATGCTTGTCATTTCTATGACACTATCTATCCATCTCACCCTATGCCTTCCCCTTTTTACTTTTGCATTCAATCTTTCCCATCTTCAGCCTGTTCTCCATTGATTTCCAACTTCTTATGCAGCCAAAGTATTTAAACTTTAATTTCATTATTTGACCTTCTAGTAAATAGCTGAATTAATTTCTTTCAGTATTGACTGTTTTGTGCTCCTTGATGTCTAAGAGACTCCCAGAAGTCTTCTCCAGAACCATAATCCAAAGGCATTGATTCTAGGGCTCTCATCTTTCATTACAGTCCAACACTCACAACCATACATTGCTAACGTTGACTATATGGACATTTGTCAGTAAAACAACAGCTCTTCTTTTTAGTATGCTGTTCAGACTTGCTATAGCTTTCCTTCCAAGGAGGAAGTATCTTTGAATTTCATGCCTCCATTGTTCAGTGATAACCTCTCTCTAGGTCATTTCTGATAAGCATTTAATTAGACTAAATAAAAGACAATGAAAACAAAAGTAATATTCACATGTCACATATACTGTGGTTGTGTATTCCATTTGATCTCAGGACCAAAACCTTCCTAAATGAGGATACCTTCCAGAACCATGTAGCGCCAATGTGATATTCACAGCGCCCATGGCAGCCATGAATATCCCCAGCACAATTCTGAATTGCAAAATACCATAGACACTCCACATGGAAGACAGAATCAAAACATTCATTCAGACACCAGAAAACCAAATCCACCACAGTAACAAAAATCTATACGCAATAAAAATGGAGAGAACAAGACTATCCCCAAGCTTTTCCCCTGCTAGGCTTCCCACAAACCAGATCCATTAAACAAATCACAAGGAGGCCCTCTTAAACAAAACAATCACTAAAGCTAGACAGCTGCCTGCATCCTTCCCCTCCTCTGACTGCTCTCAAGATTAACTTCCTCTCAACTCTGCTCTAGCTCTAGCTCTTTCTGCTCCATGCATTCAGTAAACTCCTCTCACCACAGACTCTGGGTGACTCAGACTCATGTGCCTCAGGCTTCCTGGGCTTATCCATGAATAAGAAAGATCAACCCATTTAAATTACCTTTACAGACTATCTTTCATATCACATATCTTCATGAGAACTAACTCACAACCCACAAGTTCACTTCTCAGTTGTTTGCAGTTAAAACTGAATAAAAGTTTTTGGAGTTACTGTTCTTTTCATTCATAGTGAACTGCTAATAGCTAAACTTCTTATTGATGCAATGCAAGAAATTTGGAGCTCCCTCAGACTAGTTCTTGAGGATGAGATGGTGTGACTTAAATGAGCAGGGTAGGACAAGACATGTCCTCAGTTTCCTCACTTTGCAGTGGTCTGCTTCCTATATTTCTGTTGATATAGTCAATGAGACAAGTTTGTTAAACTTTTTCAAAGAGAAAGTTAACTTTTGACTGTCATCAACATGCTTTCAAAAGCAAATTTCTAGAGTGAGGGTGAGTCCCCCTAACCTCCCATAATGATCCATTAATGCAGATTTTTAAAATGAACGGAGACTCATTTAAGATCCAAATGATCCATTTGGTTTTCTGGTGTCTGAATGATCATCTCTTTTATACACATTTGGATTGTTTCCCATTCCCATTGCAATTTTGATAGTCATTTAAATTATTGTTGAAAAGTAGGAAAGAGTCAATTTATCACTGGAAAAACAGAACTCCATTGAATCTGAAAATCTAGCAAACTGCATTTTTTCCTCATTAAAACCTTGCCTTAAGCCCATGTTTCCCACCTTTTGCCACACTCAGAAGTGGCCAATTAGCCTCATGCGTGTAGTAATAGGTACTTGAATACTTATTGAACTGAATTGAGCTGAATGAAGGGAATTTTAGTGATGTGGAGATCATGGCTATAGGTAAAGAAAAGTATAAAAAGGGAATAAGAAGCTTATCTTCCTCTTCCTTTTACTGTCCATTTCTGTTTCCGGATCCATTGTACCATAAGCCACCTGAAGCTTTCTGGAGCACTACCTCTTTATCTATATTATCACTGAAAATGCGTCTACTCTACTGTTGAACTAAACTAACTAGTTTATCTCCCTTGCCCATTCATGAATAACTGATCATTTCTACATCAGGCTCAAGGGAACAAAGGAAAGAAAACTGGCATGCTACTTCATCAAGGTCACAAACCTCAGAAACAGACCTTCTGGGGGAAGGCTTGGGGATGGTCTTGTTCTCTCCATTGTGTTCAGAATTCTATTTTCAGGGCAATCTTTGCTACTATGTTAGAATTCTGGATTGATGTGTTTCTAATGTTGTTTTTAATTCAGATAAGATTGTGCTATAATCAGTCTAATGAAAAAAAGTTGGTTTATTTGAAGGGTTTTTTTTAAAGCTCTAAATCCATAGCAGTTAAAACAGAAACATATTTTGGATAATTTATAAGGGGAGGGGCAGGTTGGATAGTATGCCAACTATCTTTTTAAATTGATTTGACAGAAGTTTCTCTCATAACTATAATGAAATTAAGAGATTGAAATATTTTTAAGGTTGACTGTCTTATAGATTAAATTTTATAGATTTCTTGATATAGTTCATACAATGAGTATGGAGGCATATATATTTGGGAGAAAATGTTAAAGAGGAATTTGTTTATGCTTTTTACAAATTCCCATTTTAAAGTTATGCGTTTGGATATTTCAGATCTACAGATTGTTATTGGGTTGTATTTTATTTAATTCAGAAGGACTGAAATTTGCATACAGCTAAAATTCTTAGGTCGTTTTGATATCCATCTATTATGAGGGAGTAAGTTCAGAGGAAGAACTAAATCTAAATAATAATTTTGGTGATTGGATTTGGAATAAATATTTAGCAAAAGGAAGATGCAGTATGTAAAGAAAAAGGAAGTCCATTAAATTAAGGCAAAGAGGATACTAATTTATACCCTTATAATATTCTACTGTGGAGCAGTGGTTAGAGCGCTGGCCTTAAAATCAGAACACTCATCTTCATGAATCAAATTTGGCCTCAAACACTTACTAGCTTTAACCTTTTGCCTCAGTTCCTCATCTATAAAATGAGCTGAAGGAGATAGCAAACCACTCCAGTCTCTTTGCCAATAAAACCCCAAAGAGGGTCATGAAGAGTCCATGATGACATCTGGCATCTGAGGCAAGTGACTTGTCATAAACATTTAGAAGGGATGAGTCATTTTCTTAGGTGAAATTGCTATCTCTAGGAAATAGTGTGCCATCATATTACTCATGAATGATGTAAAACATATGCCCATAACTAAATTGGTTTGTTTTCTCTTTGCTTTCTTTTACTTTTTAAATGCAGATTTTTAAAATGAACTGAGACTCATTTAGTTAAATTCATCTGGGTGATAACACTGATAAAGGGATGACAGACCATGCCTTACACTGTCTAAATTGATGTGAGTTGGCAATGAATATAATTACTTTATTACTTCAGTTGTTTTATTTGAAGTCAATATGTGCACCTATATGCCTATATACCTAAGGACACATGTGTTATATATTTTCCCACACAATATAGAAATAGCTTTTACTCGAACTATAAGGTGCCTGTGAAATATTACAAACGTTCTGTTATAATTCCATACCTCATAGATATTGTGTCCCCTCTCCTCTTACCTAAGAGCATTCCATAGCATTTGCTGAATTGTCATCAGAAGCTGGGAGGCATCAAAAAGGTAGTGAATTTGAATATAGCTTTCTCTTATTATCCAGAAAAGGGGGGAAAGGAAAAGGTACTAGTATCCATATTCCAGATATCACTTTCATACTTTGCATTTGTTTGAGCATCATTTTAGGGTAAATAGCAGCAATGCCTCAGAAATGTCAAAGAAAAGTAATATAGCTTCAATGAAATCACAGTTTTAAATGACTCAGAGACAAGACCCATAGCCAGTTAAAAAAAAAGGCCCAACAACTGGCTATACTTAAAAGCAACTGAAATGCACATTCATAGCTAATTATAAACAAATACTAGTTAACACTTTAAATAAAAGGGAAAATAGCAAAAAGATTTAAAGCCTAGACAAACAGATGAAAGGGTTCTAAGTTGCTTTCCATCTGAGATTACTCAAATAAAACTCTGTCTCCAATTACCTGGGAAGATGTGGTATTCCCTTATGAGAGCGCAAGATCAGAAAGGGCGGCCTTTTCCGTGCCTCTGCTTACTCATAGTCCTTTGGAACTAGTTCAGCTGAAATACTTCAAATTGCAAAAGGGTTTGGAGCCAGGCAGCGACTACAGACTGGGTCAAAATAGTAACATAGTAGGACAACAACAACTACAAAAGAGCTGTGGTGACAGAAGTCTGGGGAGGATTTTTGATTGCTTTTGGAGGAGACATTGATGAATGCCAAGTTGTTGAAGTGGAAATTTTTTTCAATATTTTTTAACCTCTTGAATTCTTAGCAGTTGACTGAATTTATCTAGCCAGCAGTTTTATTCAGCTGAGCTGGAACTAAAAGGTAATCCAATTTTTTGACACTTAAAAGGAGAAAAATGGCCGCCCTCTAGGAAAGTTCAGGAGTTCATTTGCCATCTGGTTTCAGCAAAGGGCCCCCTATTTGCTCCAAATTGTCCACCCCTAGGTCCTGTGATCCCATAAACTACAGGTCAGAAAACACAACCATCACCCATCATGATGCAGCCATTATAATGGAAATGTTTAGTTGTGAAGCTAAAGGCCTGGATGAATGAACTATAAGGGAAGTGAATGGAAGTTTCATTCTATTTTCACTACAAAGGAAGGTGGAATGAACCATGGAATAGTCACAAGTAGGGGTTAGTTCTTCAGTTGGCGAGTGAAGTGAAAATTGTCAAGCAATAATTACCACCACCACCACCACCCTTTAAAAACAAATCAGGTCTGCAAGGTGAATAGCCTCAGGTTGAAATGATATATTGTTTGCCAATGATTTGGCAACCTATATCAATAAATTAAAGACAAGATTGATTCCTAAGGTTTGGTAGGTTGGGTAGGATGTGAACCTGCCCCGTCACACAGTGAAATGAAATTTGGTGGTTGGAAGTAGATTTTGGTTTCCGATCTCATGCTTGTTCTGGGGAATATGCTCATTGAATGGAATGGCAAGTACACCCACACTATTTAAACTATCATTCTCTTAATATTCTTGCTTTCTCTTTATGTATAGTTATCTACATCTGTCTCTCTGCATATAGTTCAATTCACCAAAGATTCCATTGTAACTGACATATCCATTCCAAGTGTATAATTCCACATACAACAACATCCACAAAAAGTTAGGGCATAGTTAAAATTGGAAAAATTTTGTCATTGATTATGATGTCTGGTCATAAATTGCTATCCTTATTCCCATAGCCATCTTTCTTTTCTCTCTAACACAGGCATTGCTCCCTTTACCACTCCTGAACCCTCTTGCCATCCCTAAACTCCTACTCTGTTTCCCCAAATTCTTTATTTCTTCAGTGGCTTTATAACCTGTAGCCCAGTACCTTTTATTAACAAATCTAATGCTTCTGCTCGGTGTAGAGATTATGTGATCTTATGCTTAGTTGGCAAGTGATTTACTACAGAGTATCCCTTCAAAGAGTTTTCATAAATTGTTTGATCTATTAAGTTCGTATAAGCTCTTCCCAGATTTACATTATCTGTGTCTTCTAGAACTTTGCATTTTCTAATATACTTAATAAAACAAGTCTAAAAATCTTCAGACACTTTCCTATATCATATCATTCCTATATCATATGCATTGAAAGTTCTCCAACAAATATAAATACTCATTTAAAAGTAAAACTCAAAATGAATAAAAGGGGGCAGAGTACATGAAATTTCATCAGGGTTTATCCTTTGATTTTATGTAGTCCAACACTATGGAGCCTATAAGTGTATCCTTATTTCTTTTTTTGCCCTAAGATTGCCATAGATTATAAAAATATCTTTTACATTATCATGTAGTCCGTCAATATAGTGAGCACCTAAAATGTCCCAGGCAACCTGCTAAACACTAGGGTTTTAAAGAAAGCAAAAAGTAGTCCTGTGCTCTTCAAAAATTCACAGTCGAATGGAAGAGATAACAAATGAAATATGTAAAGGAAATATTATTAATGTACTTTGTTTCACGTACTTTTGATAGTCCGGGTTTATTATTATTCAGAGAGTTCTAAAGAGTTATTATTAAATAGGAATGTAACCCCACTCCTGTCTAAATCTGGAGTGATTCTCCTAAGAGACAATCCTGTACTCTGTGTGTTGTCTAAACAAAGGGAGACTAGAGTCTGTCATATTAGAGAAGCTGCTAACCTGCTTAAGGGGAAAGGATTTCTCTGGCTTCTAGGACTTCTAGAGAAAGGCAAATGTGGAACTTCCAGTGGAGAATCTGAGATCACCTCGGAGTCATAGACATTCTAAAGTCTTCACTTGCCTCTCCCAAGTCTCTCTTTCAAAGTCATTTAATAATTTTGAAGAAAATTCCTCCCTCATGTAGGCAAGCATCTTCATGATTTCTCTCAGTCAATCAGGAGTCACATCTCCCTCCAATCACACTTCATTCTGTGTCAAAGTCAAAGGGCTCTCCTTCAGAACATACCCCTACTTGAGTGGAAGTAGGGTTAGAATACATGATACACAATATATAGTAGTGTCACATTTATATGTCACATAAGAATTTATAAATAAATATTCACCTTCCAACAGCCTGTTGAGATAGGTAGTGAAAATATTACTATTCCTATTTCACTGGAATAATGTTTACAGGACTATTTACAGTCCAGGAATCTGTTTGGCTTGGAAAGGTAAAGTTCCTTGCCTGTCATCACACAGCGAATACATAACATCATTGAGTCTCAAACCTAGACTGTCAAACTCCAAATCCAGTGCTTTTCTCCTTTAATCATACTGATTTCTCACACGAAAAGTTCTTGTCAGACAATACCTTCAATACCTTGGCATTTCCCCTTTTTTCCCCTCAAGCAGATGCCCCAAGTGTATTAAGATACCTTCTAGAAAAGCAGAAAAATTGATGTAATGAATTCTAAAAGTGGGAGATATTTCCAGTCATGTCACAGGGGAAAACTGTAGAATGGGAACGCAAAGCAAAAACATGGAGATGAATGAGATTATGGGAGGAAATGATGAGGAAAGATAAGAATGGTGGTCAAAGTTTCCAGTTAGACATCATTAATGATTATGAGGAAAGATCTTCAAGGGATCTGAAGATGACAGCTTGACCACAAACCAACCTTATTAGTAATCAAAACTTTTTGAGTCTTCCCCTTCCTGACATTTCCTTTCTCTGGTTTGGTATTCTGGTATCTTTATTATAGCATGATTGGAAGGCTGCCAGCCTTGTTTGATGTCTCAGAAAGTGAAATATGTACTGCAAGTATTAATCGAGTGAATTTTGCTGGCAGTTAAGTAACTGGCATCTTTTATGTTTCTTCCCTCAACATTTTATTATAAATCCATTGATAGCAGATTATAAATATATTGAAAGTAGTCTTAAAATTTAACATTGCTCATAATTTCCAAAAATTGCCCATGATGAATTGAAAATAAAAAGAAAGACTTCCCCCCCTTTGAAAAAATAAAATAGAAAGTGAAAAAAATTAAAATAATGAAAGGGAATCTGCTTAAAATTAAAGACTGAAAAATTAACATTTTCTTTTCTGTTTTTCCTTCTTTCAGCAACAAGTATTTGTCCTTCAAGAGTATTCTCTTAATGGGAAAATGACCTAAATGAGGAACAAATAATAAAACTGTTATCATATTCATATAGTAAGGAAAATGGGTTCTACCTTTGTAACCACCTTTCAAGTACTTTTAATTTTCAGATATCAATAGTTACTAGGTTTTCATACTTGTGATGGTCATAAAAGAATTTTATCAGTGCTGATATATCTGATGAGCATTTACAGTTGAACATGACTATGGAGTCTTTTAGGACTGTCATCATAGTAACAGTGAAGTCCTTCATATATGTCAGTGTGATACTACTGACTAAGCACAAATGTGGCATGCATTTGAAATGCTTTTTTTATATGCCTGAGGAATGATATTTTATTTACAGAGGTTTATTTATGCCACTTCCTAGTCCTCATGTGACAAAGGGCTCACTTTTATGATGACTAGGTAGTTGTCTATGGCTTTAGGATACAGTGATGCTACTTGTACTGCAAAAGAAAGTGAACCTTTGACATTGACTTCATTTAATTGCTAATACTTAGCACTAGCCATCAATGGACTTTGAGCTAATCAGTCACAAATCTTTCTCCCATATGTGTACAGAAAAAAAAACAACCAAATTCTAGAGTTGGAACCACTGCAAGGTAGAAGGAAGAAAATAACAATTTTCATCTTAAAATGCTGAAGTTATATGTAAAACATTATATTTGTGCATGTAAGAGAAGTAGCTCTTAGAAAATTACTTTTTTTTTCCTTTTGGGATATTTTGTGATTATATGCTTTAAAAGATAATAGAGATGTTGGATAAGTTGACCACTTATCTCTTCTAATTTACTAAAATTCATTTTTTATCAAGGTGGAAAACATGTCCATAGAATCATACAGACTAAATTTTGAGGATGTATTTTTCTTTTGTCTATAGACAAGAAATATATTTGAGGGAAAAGGAATTCTTTATTTCCTCATCACTTTAATCATGTATTGAAAGAACTATTTCATTTAACTAAGGCAAATTCATTTGAGCAGAGGGATGAAATGCTACTTTAAGGTATCAGTACCCCCAGTTAAAGCCCAAGTCATCCTATGATGTTTATATATCTGTGTTTCAATTTATATTGAAATGATATTGTTAAAAAATGAATCTCATTTTATATATTGGCATGGTATGGCTAGGTAGTACAATGTATAGAGCACCAGATCTAACATCAGGAAGATCTGAGTTCAAATTTGACCTTAGACATATCCTAGCTACATGACTCAACACAAGCACTTAACCCTTTTTCTCCTCAGCTCCTCATCTATAAAATGGGAGATACATTGGAGAAGAAAATGGGAACCATGTCTGTATCTTTGCCAAGGAAACCCATAAACAGTATCATGGAGTCCCATAGATTCATACATGACCGAACAAAAATAAACATGTTATGGAATGGTAATTATTCATAAATGCAGACTCTACTGATTTCAAATTCATAATAAGTAAGAGAATGAGCTGGAGTATATCTTAATAAAAAAATGAAAAAGGATTTGATTTTAAAGATAGTCTAAATAATATTTCAAGGGTAGCATTTGACCTGAAATATTTGAAACACTGTAGCAGTAAACATTTACATACAAATAATAAATATGGTTATTTGAAAGTTCTAATATATATTTCATTAATCAGAATTCTAAAACTTCCATTAGAAATATGCTGTTAACCTATTTTTAAGTTCTTTATATCTATTGTAATTAATTTTAATAGGTCCTATAATTCAGATTTTTACTAATGAATGTTGTTTTGCCCCCTATTATTATGAATTAATAGTTTATTTTAGGTTAGGGAAATCAGCATGAACAAATTTAATTAAATGTTATCCCCAAATATAACAGCACACTAGTTAATCAACAATCAATAAAAAAAATATTTAAGAGTTTGCTAATATGCCAGTCACTGTACTAAGTTCTAGTGATAAAAAAAAATAGTCCCTGTACTCAAGGAGCTCACATTGTAATGGGGCAGGCAATATGTAAATAACTGGTTATATAAAATATGTATATTGGAAGTGAAAGCACTAGAAGCTGGGATTACTAGGAAAGGCCCCTGTATTGAGCTGAGTCTTCTTAAAGAAAATCAGAGGAAAGAAGTGACAGGTATGAGATGGCAAAACTTTCTGGGCATGGGGAAAGGCACTGAGATGGAAGAGTATTGTGTTTAAGGAATTGCAAATAAGTCAATATAGTTGCATCCTAGAATATGGGGAAGAAAATAAAGTATAGGAAATCTGAAAAAGTAAACAGGGACCAGGAATAGGCTTTACTAATATTTAAAAACTTGTCAGTATTATTCAATCAAAAGAAAAAAAGATACAGATATGTGGAAGTGATTATAGAAAACTGAAAACAAATAAATTAATTAATTTTTAAAAAGATACTGAATGTGGTCTAGACCAATGGTATCAAACTCAAATAGAAACAGATTGTTGAGGTCCACAAACTGACTTTGGAAACCACAAACTAACATTATCTATGTTTTATGGCATTCTTATTTATTTTATTAAATATTCCCCAATTGCATTTTAATGTGTTTGAGTCAGAGTGGGGAGTTTTGCCCCAGACCTTGGGTTTGATGCCTCTGGTCTAGACCATGTGAGCAGTGACATTTGTTAAAAAAAAAAAATTAAATGGCAGAATCACAGGTATAATATAACCATCTATAAGTGGAGTTTTTTTGCATCTGTCTTCAACTTCACTCATTAAAATAATTTAACTAAACCATTGTTGGGTAAATTGATGTTAAATATCAAAAGTAGTTTTGAGGTTGAAATCGATTATATCCCCTCAAGCCCCACCTCCCCCCAATCACTTTCATCGGTAAGTTAGCAATAACATTATCTAAAGGGATCTTGCAGTGATTTAAAGTTGTATAGAGGACGTGTCTTGTGTGTATGGACAAAAGTCTTTGTTGGTAAATGGCATGGTCACATCCTCATAACATGAAATGGAATCCAGCTCACCTAGCTTTCCTTGTAAGATTGCCATAGAATAGGGAAAAATATCTACTTGGTTCACTAAATTGTTGACCCCTATTAAGGATTAAAATTGTAAACCATAATGTGGTTCCTTTGATCTTTAATTTGTTATTAAGACTAATTACCATTTGAACATACAAATCCTAATACTTTCTGAACCATGTAAAAGAAATGGGCAAAAATATTGTATAATGTTGCAAACTATGGCATGTCAGCAGTAATGACTAGAATATAGACTTAGGCGCAGTAAAATAGTACATATTTGCTCCTTTTTAGTAGCGACTGCCACCTTACTACACAAAGAATATATACCGAATACTGTGCCTTGACCATCAAACATGTCTATAGAGTGAGGCAGGAGCTGCTTCTTTAGCTCTCATATCAAAATAAATCTTTATAGAGCTCCTACACAGCTGCTTTAAAAAATTGTAAATGAAATAAACCAATATTCATTTCAGCCTGTTTATCACAATTTAGGGGATGGTTTGAATGTTATATCTATCTTTAATGGAATCATTTCAGAAAATCCAGTGTTTTTAGGGCTTTGTCTCTTTGCATGAAATGAATACATATTTGAAAAAAGTGTTTGTGTCACATACTAAGGAAGTAAAAATTTGTTGATATGAACCTCAGTGCAATTATTTCTTTTAAAAAATCTATTTTAATTATCATAAGAAATATCCTTTTTCAGTGTAATTATGCATCTCTGATTTTGTAAACTAAATTTGATAACATTTGAAAGGACTTTCTGAAAATGGTCTAGGTTTGTTTGGATTTTATATTTGTGTGTGTGTCTGTGTGCGTTTAAGCAACCTTTTTGTATTTATAAAGTTGCTTCTGGATGGAAATCTTTCTTTATACCAGGCAGCCCAAAGCAAATTTTTATGGTGCAGTGTGTTCATGTTGAAACCCTTTCAAAAAATAAATCATGGAACATTTGTCCCATTTTTAATATGGTAAACAATTGACCTGTAGACTTATGTAAACCATCTAACGTGCAAAGTGTGTGGGGGTTTGGAGAGGGGGAGATCCCTGCCGCCAGCTTAAATGATCCTGTCAAATTTTAGCAATCCTGGCAAATAGTAGGAGTATGACACTCAGTTATGACTTTACAGATACTGTACAGACTTTGGAAAACCACTGTCTTGGGGCTGCAAAACACTAACCAGTCCAAGCTGTACTTTTGTGTTTTCAGTAGTGATGGAGACAGTTAAGAAAGTCACAAGTGAAATGTCTCTCTCTGCATGTCTCCAAACAAGTTTTATTATTATTAATTTTATTGTATTATGGCATTAATTTTACCATCTCCTTTTCTTTATTCCCCCAAATGTGACCTCACACATCATTGTATCCCATGTGGAATATTCAGAAAGAAAGATAAACTGTTCTTTGAATAGTTTTCCTTGCCTATTGCCACTGTAACTTTTGCTTAGATTCTTATAATGTACACTGTGTAACCTTATAACTGTATCTTCTAAAATAATTTGTAAATGATGATGAATTTCAACATTCTTCAAACTAGCAGTATGGCAATTAAATTTGTTTTCCTTTTATTTTCATTTGTGGTAAATCTTGAGGTACTTTTGTATACCCCTTAAGTTGTACCCTTTGAGTTTTTGAACTTTTGGAATGTACATTTCTTTAATGATGACTGACTCCAGTTGACTTTGTGACATAATAACTTCAATCGAAACAGAAATGTTGTTTTCAAAGTTAATGGAAATTCACATTTGCTACAGAAAAGTGAAATTTGAAATTTTCTTATGTTACAGCTTCACTAATTAGTAAAATGGATAAATTCCTAACAAGTAGAGATACTTTCCCCCATCCCGAAATGAAAATTTAATTTCCTGTAACTGGAGGATTTTGAGTAAAAGCTAGATTACTGTTCATTGGGAATATTGTAGACAGTTTTCATGATTTGGTTAACTTGACTTCCTAGATACTTTCTAAATCTAAAAACCTTGAGTTATCTTATCTGTAGCACTATTTATTATTGAATAAATAGAACTGCAATATGATAATTAAATTTTATACTTATATTCAGAATTTTTGTTTTATTCTGTTGTCTCTTTAGAATTATCTTCTGAATTTATCATCCTATCAATCCTAAAAATTATTTTTAAGGATCCTAAAAGTCACATAGACCATGAAACTTATGTCTTGCTTAAAGCAATATTATATACTTAATATAGAGGGATAAAAACCACAAACTTCTAATTTTGTATGCATTGTGTTTGCATTTTCACCACTGAAGTCCTATTCTGGTGCCTCAACATGAAAAGGAGGTGACCCTAGTTCTCAAAGTCTATGCAAATGTATGCCCATAGAACCTGAGATCTTGGAGGTTTTACTGAGTTAGAAAGATTTTGAGGATTGACTTAGCAAAATATTCAGTGTGCCGGTTTTCCAGGGAGCACGGTGGCTCAAGTTAAAGAGGATCATTACCAGATTGGCCTTATAGTATTTTTTGGGGGGACCAAAAAACTTCTCATTACCTTTCAACCAAGTTATAGTGCTTATTTGTATTGGTTGATAAAGTATATGGACCTATGAAATTACAAATGATTAAATTATTAGAGGAAAACATTGTGATTAAGAATATATCTATAGGATGTTTTATGTTATTTGAGCTGTTTACAAATCAATGAATATTGGATTAAGAGTTATGTCATTAAACGTTACTATATAATAATTTCACAGGATTTGCATCATCATCTTTAAGATATGGCTCTTATTTAACATTTATATTCTCTTTTATTCCTTCCATGTTTGCAGCGAAAATTGACCAAGAGGCTGAGGAGCACTCATTGACAACAGCTCATAAATGGTGAGAAGATTCACTATGCTTCACTAAAATATCTCACTTCGGAACAGGTTTGCAAAGTGCTTGGTGTCAGACATGCCCAATGTGTCCATGACATAGCAACTAAGAGCACCGGTCATTTTTAAACAATTTAGAATTAATCTTTTATCCTACACATAATGTACATTAAATGCACATTGTTGCTGCTGAAGTCTATCTTTTTAGCCCCTCACTAGTATAGGATATCATTACTATAATCTAGGGGCAGCTAGATAGTACAGTAGATGGACTGTTGGGCCTGGAGTCAGGGAGACTTATCATCATGAGTTCAAATCTGACCACGGAGACTTACTAGATGTGTGATCTGAGCAAGTTACTTTATCTTGTTTGCCTCAGTTTCCTCTGTAAAATGAACTGGAGAAGGAAATGGCAAACCACTTTAATATCTTTGCCAAATAAATCCTAAATGGGGTCACAAAGAGTCAGACACAACTAAAAAATGACTGAACATCACCACCACCATAGCTAATCAACGCATTGTATCTAATTCAGTGCTTCTAGAGAGGAAGTTTAGAAAGCAAACAGGAAAAAATGAAAGCAGCAGAAAACAGTGCTACTAAAAAGTAGGAAGTTGGAATGTAGTAAACTTTCCATGAAGGTGAAGACAGATATGAAAAGAATCTGGCACAATTACATCATTGATAATGCAAAGAAACCATAGGTTGCTTTTCGAGTTGCAGATTTGAGCAGAGATGGACACCTGATTGAAAATCCGTCATTTTCATGCTTCATTTCTTCCTCCTTTTTCATCTCCTTAATTCAGAAAACTGACCAGATTTGAAATAGCATCATGACTTAGATATAGGTCCAATAGCCTTAGTCTCCTGTCTTGCCTGAGAGCATAACAAGCTTGGATACTTAGGTATTTTAAAAAGTATTACATATGAACTTTTATGTAAACTGGTAACTAGTAATTGCCTACCTCAGTTAAAAACAAAAACACATAATAAGTAGGACTTTAAATGAGGATGGGGTGTACGGAGGTTTTTGTTAATTGAAAGATTGGTTAACAATAGGAATTGTTAAGCAAGCCTTGGAATACATCACTTGAGAGAAGTGCATGGTATATTTCTAAGTGTTCGGTATCAACAGTAGAATCATAGATTCTTAGAATTGGAAGGACACTTAGAAGTCACCCAGTCCAATTCCCTGCTATATACATAATCTTCTCTGAAATATTCTGACAGGTTTACAACCTCTATTTTTATACATCTACATTCCCAATTGATGTCAATCTATTATGTCATTAGGAATCTTGGATTAAAAGTTGCCCAACCAGCTGTAATGAATCCTTACTGTACTATCATCCAGTACATAAGGATTATACATATTGTAGGTAAGGATTTCTTGAGGGACTTTGCAAAACAGCTTGCCAAATTCAGAAGTGCTATACTGGCACTGTGACCATTTTTTGTCAGTGTTTTGATGCTTTAAAAAAAAAACTAGTTTACTTTGTGTGAGTTTTCTCAGTGAGCTTATACTGAGGTCTAAGAGTACATTTCACTTTTTAGTGGCCCCAAACTGACAAGTTAATAATCAGTTCTTGAATGGAAGTGGGGAAGGGAGGGAGGCTAATGCATATTGGTCTATTGTTTCTGGAATCTAATTTTCTTATCTTTTAGAAAATCCAGAAATCTTTTATAGGCTTAATTATACAAACATCCTCATTGTTCCTTAAAGATTCTTACATCTTCAGGGGTCACATCTGCAACTTTGATCAGAACATTTATCTGTGTGCGTGCATATGTATATGTACACACATACATATGCATATATGTTTATGGAGCCACAGGTCTTGAAATTATTTAGGGAAGCTAAGTAATTTTTTCTTGTCTCCATAATTAACTTGGGTTTCAATTTTCTTTTAACTATGTTTGCTATTTCCCTTCCAGGTTAAAAGATCATTCTGTTTGATAAAAGTTATAGCAAGATATAAATTGTATTAATTCTAAATTAGTTTACAGCAAAACAATTCATTAGAAATTGGGCAGAATTTACCTTTGTAGTGTAAATCACAGGCCAGATTTCCCTCTCCCACTTCCTCTTTAATCGTGGGAGATGCCTCTAAAGAATTAATTTCTCTACAGCTAGTTGCCTTTACATGCAGTTGAGAGAATATAATAAAATAATTCCAATGAGTCCCTCTTTTGCATAAATACATAGTGACTGATCCAAAGGTACAGAGCACTATCTTAGTGGTTAGAATCCCTTTGGAAAGTAAAAACACTTTAGATACTGCTGAACCAGCAATACTCTTCCCATCAGACCTGCTTTGTCAGAATAACTCTTGGTGTTCCTCTTCTTTCTCCAAGGAGCGTAGTACATTAAGAAATCCATTTCTCTCTATAGAGAATCTGGTACTCAAACTCTTAAACTAAGGAACTTTTGATCTTGGACTTCCCCATGAGACATCAAACAAAGTCTGTGCCTAGTGACTCTGGTTTTGCCATAGACATCATGAGGACACCTCTCCCTGTCCCAACTGCTATAAGAAATGGCAACAGAAAGGCAGAAATGTATCTAGGAAATTGAGTTCTAGTAACTGTCCTTTCAAGCTAGCTGGAAAAGCATGTGAAGTTTATGGTAAACCTCTGAAATCTATACCAGAGAGAAGGAAACTGGACATCAGCACAGACTTTTTTCCACTACCTTAATACACATTCTTGATCGTAGGCTACAGTTTATTTATGAAAGTGGAAAGGAAGTCTGAGTGAAACTGACTAGCCTATTTTTGTCAATCATAGGGAGACTTGATTGATTCTTAGACAGCCATTAAGAGTGCCAGTGGGCATACCCACATTCCATGAGAGATACCCTGCATTTGCCTCTAAAGAGTGGTCCATTCCCTACAATTTCATCAAGTTGACTAAAAAAAACTCATGTTGAATTAAAACTCCCTTTATTACCCCTCCCCTTGTGGAAGACTAAACCAAAGATACTTGTTAGTACTATCTGTCATCTGGCAGTCAACTGGACTTATATTTGATGAGGCTCATCATAAGAATATTTGAGTCACTGTGGTAATTATTTTATCTCATAGGAAACTCCTATCAAAATGGAAAGAGAATGAGCCTTCACTGATCAAATTAGGAATTTTTGAAGAAAAGTTATTAATGCTTAATCTATCAAGAAGTATTTATTAAGTACGTACTATGATCCAGGCACTGTGCTAGGTTCTGAAGATACTAAGGAAGATAGAAACAGTTTGGGAGGCAACATTTAGATATGTGCAAGATACTCCTGAAGCAGAATAGATAGGAGTTACTATCAGAAGGAAAGGCACTAGTAGAAGTTATGGAAGGGCCTCCTGGAGTAGCTGGAATTTGAGCTGTCTTAAAGAAATCATGGAATGTGGGGGAGATTCCATGGTGAAAGATGTGAGAAGAGAGAATCTTCCATGAATGAGGCTTTTGCCTTAGGAAAATCATTTTGGCAACTAATCTGAATGGTGGTTTAGAGAAGAGGGAGACTTGAAGCAGGAAGACTAACCAAAAGGCTATTGTAATAAACCACTTTACAAATAAAGAAACTGAGGCCCAGAGTATTTGTGTTTTGTCAAAATTTGGAGCCCTGAAGGTGGCTCCAAGTAACAGGTTTAGGGATAAAAGTCTACTAAAGCAATTCATGCTAGTGACATTTTCTTCCTGTGTAACATTGGGCATTCCATTTAACTCACCTGTGTTTTATTCCTCAACTGTCAAAGGAGGTTAGACTAGATGGCCCCTTGAGTTCTCTTCTAGCTCCAGTTTAGTGATCTAATATGTATCACATGAAAAAAATTAAGTGCTTTATTAATGGCAAACTTAATCCAAGAGCAATACAAGTTTACCCACAAAGCTAATTCCATATTACTCTATATCACTGCAATTAATAGTGTCAAAACCAAGGTAGGTAATGATACCATTGTACTACATACCAATCTGAGTTTCATGTTTAATTCTGAGCACCATATTTTGAATAGCATTGATTAAATTGAAGAACACTGGTTTTAGAAAAAAAAAAGACCTCCGGGATGTCAATGGAACAGAAAATTTTGTAATATAAGGAAAACTGGAAGGAACTTAATGTGTTTATACTGAAAAACATAAAAGGTGGTAGAGGTTTGGTTGGCTGTTTTGTATATAGGGCATTAGACTCAGTAGTTGTCATTATAACTTTAGAAAGTAGAACTAAGATTAATAGGTGGAAGATATAGACAAAATATTTTATAGTACTATAAAGGAAAACTTTCTAATTATTGAAACTATCTAAGAAAGTGTTGCATTCTAACAAATGAGTGAGCTCACCATTGGTGGAAGCAGTTAAGTAGAAGCTAGAGGACTATCTCGTTAGAGAAAGGATTTATTCATTTATTTATATATTCATCTATTTATCTGTTCATTTGTTTATTTGTATCGGGGTATAGTTTAGATTTTCTTAACTGTGGTCACTTTTAAGCTGGATTCTAAAATTCTGAGTTATTTTTTAAACTTTATGTGGCATTTTGAGATAGTTGTAACCATTAAACTACAAACCCACCCAGTTATAAATACAACTACATTTGGATTCAGTGGGCCTAAACTGAAATTTCTGCCACTTACTGGTTGTTTTTTTTTCTCCCAATTATTTTTTTAACATTCAAATAAAAAAATGAGTTCCAAATTCTCTTCCTCCTCTCTACCATTCCCTAACTTCTTGAGAAGGCAAACAATATAATATCAATTATACATGTAAAGTTAGGCAAAATATTTTTCCATATTTAGCCATGCTCCAAAACAACAAAGGCAACAGCAAGAAAGCTAAAACAAAAGGAAAATGAAAAAAGTATGCTTCAACATACACTGAGTTTATCAGTTATCTCTCAAGGAGATGGATAGCAGTTTTCATCATGGATTCTTGGAATCTCTTGGATTATTGTCTTGTCTTATAGCAGAGTATTTCATAATTGATCATGTTCACAATATTGTTGTTACTGTGTACAGTGTTCTCCTGCTTCTGCTCCTTTCATATGGCATCAGTTCATGCAAGTCTTCCTAGGTTTTTCTGAATTCATCCTGCTCATCCATCACAGTCATATACTACAACTTGTTCACCCATTCTTTAGTTGGTGGGCATACCTTCAATTTCATTTTTTTTACTACCATAAAAAAGCTACTATAAATATTTTTGTACATGTAAGTCCTTTTCTCTTGGTTAAATCCATTTTTAAAATATTGTAACCAGACCCAGAAAAAAAACAATCTGAGAATTCAAAGTACAAGAATATACTACATATATTATTAATTGATTCTTCAAAAATATAGTGTTAGTAGAGTCTAAGTTAGGAAACACAATTACATAGAAAAAGTTTTATAAGTGGTCAATTAGCTACACTATTTCAATGAGGTTTTGAAATTTTATGGTGGGTTCTGTATTAGCAATTTCTGTCAAGTAGGAAATATATTTAGCATACCTGTAAAACTCTAGACGAAGAACTGTTTAGTTATATAAAAAAGAAGTCTTTTATCATTTCTACTACTTTTTCTTCTCACTCTCTCCTTTCCCATCTGCCCCATTCCACCAATCTGTCACTGTGTGTTTCTCTCACAGTATCTTCTCCATTTCTATATTAATTTATGATTTGACCTAAAAATAAAAGTATTATTGCCAACAGACCCATATACATATGTATGTATGTACATATATATGTATATTTACATATATATGTATGGAGAGAGACCTCATGTACTGTATTAAAATATTTTAAAATGTTCTTGTATAGAACTGTTGTAAGATATTTAAGAAAGGTTGTTTACAGGTTATTTATTGGTTATTTACAGTAGTATATTCTAATCATTTTATGTATAGTATTATTATTGGTTAATGTGTGAGCAAACTGGATAAATAGAGAAAAAAACAAGGAATGCAAAGTAAGTGAATGGGATAGGTAGAAGAAAACAAATATTTGCATCATTTAAAAAAAATTCAGTGGTTAAGTTTAAAACTTGTGTATATATTAAATCTCTCAAATATAGCTAATTATACTCTTTAAATTTTATACACTCCTTAATTAACTACCCATCCTCTGTTCCCCAAATTCTTTCTGACTATAGAAAAAGAAGAAATTTCACCATCTACTTAGCACCTACCATGAGCAAGACATAATGCTAGGCAATGGGGATAAAAAGACAAAAATGAAACAGTTCTTACTCTCAAGAAGTTGCCATTCTTCTAGGGTATACAACATATACACAGATAAATAAGTGTAGGGTAATTTGAGGATGAAGTCAGCACTAACAAATGAGAAATTTAGGAAATAGTCTCTAACAAGACATATAAATGGCAGAGGTGGTATGGAAGAAAGCACATTTATGATATAACTCCAAAACAAAGCACTAGTCTACATAGTTTTAAAAATAAATAATATCCATGCTGAATTGCATGAGTGGTGCTTTACCAAAGCTAGGATTGCATAACTGATGAGTTGAAATGGAAAATTAATCTTTCATACAAAATAAAGACAAAAATGGAATGCTGGTTCCAAAGACTCCATATAGTTTGTAACTGTTCATTTGTCATGGGAGAGAAAATATTTAATCAGTCCTGAAATGATGTACACTCTCTTTATCATGTTTAGTGACTTTTAGAGTGTCAGTTTGTAAAGTGTTTATCCAAGGAATGGATTTCTGGCACATGGATAAAATGAAAAGTGAAATGTTTAGCTCACAATAGGCATATTTTCCAGGATCTCTCTGAGTAAGTATCCTGAGATGAGAAGAAAGCATACAGGTCTGTGTTTATCTAGCTTATGCAGGCAGACAAGGAAGGCTCCAGCCTGGTATTAACACTGAAGTGACATGGAATGTCTTTGCAAAACTCTAAACAATTACATCATTCCCTTTCTAATATTGATAAAGTATAACAAATAGAATGTGTTACTTTGCAATTAGAACTTCATAGCTAAATACTTCAGACTCTTATAATATAAGCTATCTCTCTCGCTATCTACCTTAGGGGAAGGGGAGCACCTCAGTACTAATTATGGGGGGAGATATAGAATGGGGGGGAGGGAGGGAGGAAGAGGGAGAGGGAGAGGGAGAGAGAGGAGGAGGAGGAGAAAGCTTATACTCTTCAAGTAATTTACATCCCTCTTTACTAACTGCATTTGTTCTTTGGCTATGTCCTTGAATTTAACATAAAATCTATCGATTGCTGGATAGGGAGCAACAGGTCTTGCTGGGTACTTGTCAGGAAATACGTGACACATGAAGAGAACCCTCTGAAAGTGTGGCCTGCCCTGAAATGTCTATGTTTATAGGTCTCAAGCTACAAATATCACAAGAACTACTGGTTTCACAAAACATTTTGGCACCTGCTCTCTCCAGTTTTGGTTGAAAAAAGGAATGACCATATAGCCAACACTATTTCTTTATACCTCAAAAGGTCTGGTTCTGAAAATAGAAACATATCCCTTTTGTTGTTAGGTTCTCTACTATCAACCTCTTAGAAGAGTTTTTGCTAAGCATACGTGACATGTTGGTTTTTTCCCCATAATGTAAAGTCAATGAGTTATAGAAATGTGATAATTACATTTATTATCAATTATTCTAATAACTGCAGTCATAATATAATGACTCATAGTTTGTGAATTATTTTACAAATATTATCTCATTGGATCCTCACCATAACCCCGGGCAGCAGGTACAATCATCATCCCCGTATTACAGATGAGGAAACTGAGACAGAAAAAGTGTAGACTTTCCCAGAGGAATGGCCAGTAATTGCTTGAGGCTGGATATGAACTCCCAGTGCTCTATGAATTGTGTCAGTTTGCTGGGGAAAACTATACCAAATTTATATTGTTTTGGTGAAAAATTATCAAGCAAAGGAGCAAGGGGCAGGAGACATTCTTTTCCATCCTATTTAATTCAATATGTAGGTTTACGTACAGGTGAACACTTGAGGAAATGTATCCTATCTGAATTTTGCTGTTTGAAATCTGGAAAAATGAGGTTTTCTAATATGGGAGAGAACGATTTTATTAAAAGTAAACTTAGGGTGTCAATCTGAACTAAAGAAGATTACCAAAGTAGCAAGACTTTGGATTTTTTAATGGAGGCAAGGGAATTGTAACTCAGAGTGCCACCTAGCACAGAAGTCCTAGAATGCCCAAGAGAGGGCAGAAGAGGGGCAGGGTTAAATACATTTCAACAGAAAGGGAGTCTCTTGGGAGGCAGAGCCTCGAGTAGCTGTTATGTAAGTTGTTTTGCATAACAACCTCAAGAAGTCCATGGAGAAGGCCTGGGATTCTCGTGAATGGTAACATCTGGTCAGAATGACCTAACATCTGGTCAAATGACCAGCTCCTTTTTTTCCCCTGTTTTCTTTTTTTAACTGCTTTCAGTAATCTTCTTTTAACTGGTTTTGCTTGCCCTCAGGCAGTTCATAACTCTGTTACATTCAACAAGAGCAAGATAAGGGACAGAATGAGAAAATTTATTTTAAAAGGGCAAAACACTACAGAGGAGACTTAGGGATATAAATAAAGCAATTTGATTCCTGTTTAGAAATGGGTGGCCATCTTTTTCCACATTAGTAATATATTTCTGTCATCTTTTATGCTTTTCAGAGATTTCATTTAATATAGGTTGAGTTTCATTAAAAGATTCTATTTTTTAAAAATGGCAGGTATTTTTATGGATATATAAATTTTCCAAGTTCAAGCAATAGTTTTGAAGTATTGAGACAAGAACTCAGATTTCTTGATTTTTAGTCCATTGTTATTTCTGTTGTGCCATTTTGCAGTATAAGAGAAACGTGTTTTGTAAATCTTTAAAGATGAGTCTTTAAAGTGGTTTACACTTTAAGTATAGAATACGGATTATCTTTCTGGATGACAACTGATTGGCACTTACTTTGTATAATGCTAAGTAAATAATAAAGATAAGAAATAGTATACTGGAGTACAAATATGAGACTCAGAAGACCTGGGCTCTAGACTCTGCAACTTACTAGGGATGTGATCTTGTGATAATCACTTCAATCTTTCTGAATCTGTTTCCATATCAATAAAATGCATAGAATGATATATGTTCAGCTTACCTTGCAGGGTTTTTATTTGAATCAAATAAGATGCGACGTCTGAAAGTGTATTGTAAATTATGAAAACTGACAGGAAGTTAAATTGTTCCCCCAAAACATAATATTGCATTGGAAAGTATTAAAAGAATGAGACTTATATGGAGAGTAATCCTTGCTTTGGGAAGAAAAATTGAAAAGAGAACAGGAATAGTCTAGGCTTAGTCAATGGTTTGACTATGGAATGAAAAGAAAAGGAGAACCAAATAAGTTTGTGGACAAGTTGCTATTAAGATGATCCAAAACTGTCGAAATTAGGAAACCACAATGTGAGAAATTGCAAGGAGATCCTGCTTTGCAGAAAAAGTTTTATTCAGGTTATTTATTTATTGTATTGTCCATTTGATTCCATTTCTTGGCCTCTCTGGCTGGCGATTGATCCCTGTGCTATAGTAGAACTGTATTATTGATGCCTTACAAGATCAACATAGGTTAAAAATGTTAAACTTCAACATAGCTAAGTTTATTATATTTAAACTTGGAGCATGACCACTGAAATGGCAAGATATTTTGTAACTGTGTCCTTTAATAATCAGGTAAAAGAACTGGAGAGAATCCAACCAGAGAAGAACTGTAACAACTCTCTTGGAAGGACTTTTATATAGACTAATTAACCTTGCTTTATTCAATCCTAGAAGGCAGAATTAGGAATTCTGAGTGGATGCTATAATTAATCAATCTATCTGCAAACAATTATTAAGTACTATGTACCAAGCATTGTGTTGGACAATGAGAAAGCAAAAACAGACAAAAGCCAGCTTGCTTCCTCAAGGAACCCACATGAAGACAAGGCTTTCTCTCACATCTCTCTGATTCTCCTAGAATAATAAATGACAGAGTAGACAATTTTTTTTATAATCAGGGAGAAATTTAACAAGGTCATCTCTATTATCCTGCTTTTGAGGAGTATGAATGATTTGACAAATTAAGGTATAACACTTTGCTGGTAGAGAAGTTTTAAGTAACTTTAATTTGAGATTTCAAATTAAGTAATTTTTTTTAAATTAACAAACAAATGAAATGAGATCTTGTATTATCTATACATTTCAGTTGTCAGTGACTATAAAGATTTGGTCCCTTATAGAATATCATTTATAAAAAGAAAAACAAACAACCGCAAAAACAGCTGTGTATTGTCTTCTAAGCTTGCTCTTTTTCGTGTTGATTATTCTCATAAAGATTTTGTAGTAATGGAAAAATTAGCTTAGACTGACGGTTGTTGATATTTTTTGATTCACTTGTTTCTGACCATAATAAGGCCTAAGATATTTTTTAGCCTTTGGTAACCTCCCTTCTTTCAAATATTTTGAAGATCAGTTCTCTAATAACTTCAAAATTGTCTCCTCTAGCATAGACTTCTGTGTGTAGTTAATCTAGACCAGCTATACTTCTCAACTTTTAAAATTCCATTTCTAATAACTCATTCAGCACATTGAAACTATCTTGATAGCATCCAAATGTGGTAGCTCCATGGTCATAATTTATAGAAATGTTGACAGATATTTTCTTCTTTTTGTCTCTTGCTGTCCTTATTCTAATTTCATCCTTAAATGCCCTTGGAATGACTTAGCTTCATTAATTCTCTTGCCAGACTTACAGAAAAATTGTTTTTCTCTCTACTTCTTCTCATTGTTTTATAAGGTGATATTGTGCATAAAGGCAGCTAGGTCACACAGTGGATAGAGCACAGGACCTGAAGTAAGCAAAACCTTATTTCAAATCTGGCTTCAGACACTTGCTAGTTGTGTGACCCTGGACAAGTCACTCTGTTTGCCTTAATCCACTGGAGAAGGAAATGGCAAATCACTCCAATATACTTGCCAAGAAAACCCCATGGACGGTATGGACACAACTGAACAACAAATTACTCATAATCTGCCACCACATTTTTCCACAAGATTTTATTTTTTAAAAATTATATTATAAACCAGTGTAACTATTGGTTGACCTATCACTTCTCACTTGTCAAGTAGAGACCAAATTTGGATAGTGAAAAAATTGTTAGAATTCTTGAGACTCCTCATTGTGCCAACTGATTTATATAAATTCAATCTATTTAGAAAACATCATTGACTGTTTTTCCATCCATTTCCCATTTTTCAGCATCAAGAAACCATTTGAAGTGGCCAGGTTGCAGTTGCCTCCTTTGTGGGCTTTTTCTTCTTGCTTAATTCTTCTAAGCTGATGTTTTGAGTTTTGTTTTTAATTTTTACTTTAGCAAGTCAGTTCTTTGTCTACTGAAGAGAAATGGCTAGTTCAAAATTGACTCCTAAAAATGAATCCAGTTATTTACTACCCCTTAGAATATAGTCCCAAGAAAACTGAATGTCTCAGTGGATAGAGCGCTAGGTCTAGAGTCAGGTAGATTTGAGTGGAAATTTACTCTCAAACACTTACCAGCTAGCTGTGAGACCTGGGCAAGTCACTTAACTTTTGTTTGCCTTAATAAACTGGAGATAGAAATGACAAACCATTCCAGTAGCTTCGTCAAGAAGACCTCATGGACAGTATAGTCCATGGATGAGGAAGAGTCAGACACAGCTGCACAACAAGAATATACTCAATTTCATTTTTGTGCTGTTATTATACGTTCACCTTGCACAGCTCCTGCCTATTGTCTTGTTTGAGAAATCATAATGCTATGTAGTTATAAAGCTTCTGTATGATGTATATTCCTTTGATCTCTTTTACTTCTTATCCATGATTCATTTTTTTAAAAAATATTTTTCACCATCTTCTCTAATGCTAACTTTTTAAAGTCATTGAGTATTTAAGAATATGTTAATTTAACTTGGCAGATCTTACCAAATATTTTGTGGAATTTTTCTTTCTTCATATTCTTTACAGTCTATGTGGGCAGATGAAGTACTTCTTAAAAGAATGAATAATGACTGGTATGAACACTGTGACCTGAGTCACCCAGATGTTCCATGAAATTATGTTTCCTGCCCTTGGATAAACGTTAAAATCATTTCCACCAACTACTTTATGTGCTTTGCCCAGGAGAACCTGTAAAACCATCTTAACCTGCAAATTGCCTTTGTTTTTGGTTCCATTTATAACACAGTGTTCGATCCTGGGCTAGTCACCTAATCTTGCTTGCCTCAGTTTCTTCATCTGTGAAATGAATTAGAGAAAGAAATGGCAAACCGCTCCGGTATCTTTGCCAAGAAAATCACAGATAAGGTCACAAAGAATCAGACATGATTGAAATTACTGATCAACAGCAAATAACAAAGAAGTTAATACCAATATAGTTCAGCTCCTCCAGTAGTCTTTCAGTAGAATATATTGTTCACTAAACCAAGAACATACATTCAAGTTCAACAACTAATATTTTTAAATGACCTAAAAAAATGATTCTTGGAACCTTCCGTCCCTTTTCACTACTCTGCAAGCTTCACTGAAAGATTAAAAATATGCTAAGCAAAACCAATGGTGATTTGTATGTACATTTATTTCATAGATTTCCATGTACTTGACTTCCTTAAGATGACCCTCTGCATACTTAAATAGGTTGATCTTCAGAAACAAACTCTGTCAGGACTATACTAAGATAGTGGAACCCACCAGAATTTTTACTTGGTTAGAATAGTGTTCAAGAAAAAACTGAGGTCACCTCTATAGCACATATCAGCATCAGAAATAGATTTTGAAGTGGCATGTATTAAAGAAAATTATTTTTTTCTGGACATGGGCAATGAGATGTGAAAGTGATTAGTTGCCATCTACTACTTGGAAATTATTCTTTTACCAATAAAATTGCCCATACAGTAACACTAAATATAAGCATTTGCAGGAGAGGTGCCGTAGCATAATATAATGGATTGAATTCTGTACACAGAATTAAGAAGACCTGGCTTCAAGTCCTATCTCTGACACAGACTATGTGACTCTTAGAAGTTATTTATGCTTTCCTCATTCCAGACTGTAACTAACGCTGTAAGTTTCAGAGAAGATACCATCTGTATTAGCATTGTGAGTTTTCTCCTTGGAAGAGTCTCTATGCTATGAAATCACAAGCCCAGCGCTCAATATGCGTGGGTATACACATATAGATATGCATGTATGTATATGTATATATGCACATGTGTATGCATTATATATAAATATATATTATAGTGTGATTTAAAATACATATGTTTCTATATAATATGTAATTTATATATCAAACTTACTGCATATAACTGTATATATACTTTGATTGTTATAAATAGAGCTATAGATGTATCTTCTCTGTGTTCAAGAAAATGGTGCTCAAGAAAATTCCTAAAACTCCTAGGGAGAAAACATTAAATTATATAAATAAAATAATTTTAGATTGTAGGTTCCCTGCTTTCTAACATATTGTGTAAGTATTCAAAATTAAATTATGCCCAAATCTAAACATATGCCCAAAACAATATAAAATATTGGTATTTTACCCTAGATCCTGAAAATAAAATAGGTAATTGATACTTTCTCTAGTTTCCTTTATTCTCATCCAGATTTTATAGCCCCAGTGAACTTTTTGATTAGCTGTCAGTGTGTTCAAGTGATGTCTCTATTATAATAATAAAAGTTATACTTAGCATTTCTTTAACACTCTAAGCCATGCAAAATGTTTTACAATTATTTTCTCATTTTATCCTCCTAACTACCCTGGTAAATAGGTTATATCATTATCCATATTTTACATGTGAGGAAACTGAGGCAATGACTGTAATAGGAAAATATAGTTGAGTGGGAGGAGTTGACCTTCTACTCCTCTTCCACATTCAAACTAATGAAAGGTATGAGCTACTTACTGTGATGTTGTCAATGATTAAAAACTTGAGCTAGCTTAAAGTACTACTGTACTTTAATACATTAGAAACAAATATTAGAGTTTACTGACTTCAATAATTTTTGTGTTAGTAGATGGTTAATAAATGCTTATTAATTTCATAGAAAAAAAATTTTATGAATAAGGGCTAAGAAAGGAACTTTTAAAAATTATTAATATTTTTAAAAAATATAACAGTAATTTTTATATGTCCCTTCTTGGTCCCCTACCTAAAGAGCCATCCCTCATACCAAAATATGAGAAATAAAGAAAAAATAGCAGTTCAACAAAACTAAGAGAGGTTAAACGATGCGCCCAGTGTCATAGAGTGTGTAGGTATCAGAGTCTTATTTGAACTAGATCTTATTGATTCCAGGGCCAGTATTCTATTCATGTACCACCTAGCTGCCCCAACAACTATTACCAAGCCAATATTCCCAATTGAATCATAAAAAGCATTTATTCATAACAGAAGTGGTCATAAGAAAGTAACTATAGACCGGATTCACAGAGTATAGTTTTGTTACTCCTTCCTCTGGAATAATCTGACTCTTGATTCCTTTCCAATATTCAACAACTACAATGGAATCTATACAAGTCTTTACCATATATATATATATATATGTTACATATACAATTAATCAGAGATCAATATCTTTTTACTTTTCTTTTGTTATTGTTGTGATTATTAATTTATTTGTTTTCAGTTTTCTACAATCACTTCCATAAGTCTTAGATTTTCTACCCCTCCCTCCCTCCCTCTCCTTCTTCCCTCCCAGGGATGGCATGCAATCTTATATAGGTTCTACACATGCATTTTTATTAAGCACATTTTCACATTGATCATCAACAATCACTTTCATAAGTTCCAAATTTTCACTCCCTCCTGAAGATGGCATGCAATATTATACAGGCTCTACACATACATTCCTATTAAACACATTGTCACATTAGTCATGTTGCACAGAAGAATTAAAACAAATGGGAGAAAATGTGAGAAAAACAAAACATAACAAAAGAGAAAATAGTCTGCTTCATTCTGTATTCCAACTCCATAGTTCTATCTCTGGATGTGGATGGCATTTTGCATCATGAGTCCTTTGGAAATGTTTTAGGTCCTTGAATTGCTGTGAAGGGCTAAGTTTATTAAAAACAGTCCTCACACACTGTGGCTATTACGGTGTAGAATGATCTCCTGGTTCTGCTCAGTTCATTCAGCATGAGGTCATATAAGTCTTTCTAGGTTTTTCTGAAATCCACATACTTGTCATTTCTTATAGCACACTGGTATTCAGTTATATTCATATACCATAACTTGTTTAACCATTCACCAATTGATGGGCATTCCATCAGTTGCCAGGTCTTGGCCACCACAAAAAGAACTGCTATAAATATTTTTGTACATGTGGGTCCTTTCCCCATTTTTATGATCTCTTTAGGATCCAGACCTAGAAGTGGTATTGCTGAGTGTGCACATTTTTATATCCCTTTCAGTATGGTACCAAATTGCTCTCCAGAATGGTTAGGTCAGCTCACAGAGCTCCACCAACAATGAATTACTGTTCTCTCCCACATCTCCAACATTTTTCATATTCCTCTTTTGTCATGTTAGTCAATCTGATATGTGTGTTGTGGTACCTCAGAGTTGTTTTGATTTACATCTCTCTAATCAATAGTGATTTAGAACATTTTTATATGACTATAGATAACTTTAATTTCTTCCTCTGAAAACTGCCTGTTCATATCTTTTGACCATTTATCAATTGGAAAATGGCTTGTATTCTTGTAAATTTGACTCAGTTCTCTACATATTTAGAAATGAAGCCTTTGTCACAGATGCTAGTTGGAAAAATTCTTTCCCAGTTTTCTGCTTCACTCATAATCTTGGTTCCGTTGGCTTTTTTGCGAAAACTTTTCAATATAACGTAATCACAAGTATCCATTTTGCATTTCATAATGTTCTCTAGCTATTATTTAGTCAGAAACTCCCCCATTCTCCATAAATCTGAGAAATAAACTATTCCTTGCTCCCCTAATTTGTTTATAGTATCAACCTTTATACCTAGATCATGTACCTATTTGGACTTTATTCATAAGCTTCCAGTTTCCACCACACTATTTTCCAGTTTTCCCAACAGTTTTTGTTAAACAGTGAGTTCTTATTCCAGAAGCTGAGTTCCTTGGCTTTATCAAACAGCAGACTGCTATAATCATTGACTTCTGTGTCTTGTGTACCTAATCTATTCCACTGATTTAGCCCTCTATTTCTTACCCAATACCAAGTGGTTTTGATGATTGCTGCTTTATAATACAATAGAAGATCTGATAGGACTGAACCACATTCCCTAGAATTGCTTTTCATTAGTTCCCTTGATATTTTTGAACATTTGTTCTTCCAGATTAATTTTGATATTATTTTTCTAGCTCTATAAAATAATTTTTGTTAGTTTGATTGGTATGGCACTGAATAAGTAAATTAATTTAAGTAGAATTGTCATTTTTATTATATTACCTCAGCCTACCAATGAGCAACTTATGTTTTTCCAATCATTTAGATCTGACTTTATTCATGTGAAAAGTGTTTTGTAATTATGTTCATATAATCCCTGGGTTTGTTTTGGCAGGTAGACTCCCAAATATTTTATAATGTCTACAGTAACTTAAATGGAATTTCTCTTTCTATTTCTGTTGGGCTTTGTCAGTAACATATAGAAATGCAGATGATTTATGTAGGTTTATTTTGAATCCTGCAACTTTGTTAAACTTGTTTATTATTTCAAGTAGTTTTTTACTTGATTCTTTAGGATTCCCTAAGCATATCACTAAATCATCTGAAAAGAGTTATAATTTAGTTTCTTCTTTGCCTATTCTAATTTATTCTTTTTCTTCTTTTATTGCTAATGCTAAGATTTCTAGTACCATATTGAATAACAGTTGTGATAATGGATATTGGATATCACCCCAGTCTTACTAGAAATGCATCTAGCTTGTCCCTATTACATATAATGCTTGCTGACGATTTTAGATAGATACTACTTATTTTTTATATAAATATATTTTCAGTTTTCAATATTCATTTCCATAAAATTTTGAATTTCAAATTTTCTCCCCATTTCCTCCTTACCCTTCCTCCAGTCTGCCCTCCCTTCTATAATGCCCCCCATCCCCTTCTCTTCTATTTTCCTGTAGGATAAGATAGATTTCTATACCCCATTTCCTGTATATCTTATTTCCTAGCTGCATGTAAAAACAACCTCTAACATTCATTTTTAAAGCTTTGAGTTTCACATTCTCTTCCTTTCCCCTCTTTCCACCCATTCTCATTGAGAAGGCAAAGAATTTAATAAAGGTTATACATGTGTGGTCATGAAAACGCTTTCATAAAATCATGTTGTGAAAGACTGTATTTTCCTATATCCTGTCCTGTCCTCCATTTATTGTTCTCTCCTTTGACCCTGTCCCTCTACCAAAGTGTTTGCTTCTGATTACCCCTCCTCCTAATCTGCCATCCCTTCTATTATCCCCCTTTCTTATCCCTTTTCCTGTAGGGTAAGATAGACTTCCATACCCAGTTGAATGTGTTCCCTCCTGAAGCCAAATCTGATGAAAGGAAGACTTGTTCATTCCCTCTCACCTTCCCCTTCTTCCCCTCCTTTATAAAAGCTTCTTCTTCCCTCTTTTATGTGAGATGATTTACTACATTCCACCTTTCCCTTTTTCTTTCTCCTAGTACATTCCTCTCAACTCTTAATTTTCTTTTTTTAGATAACATCCCTTCATACTCAGCTCACCCTGTGCCCCATCTCTGTCTCTCTCTCTCTATCTGTCTCTCTCTCAATATATATATGTGTGTGTGTGTATGTGTGTATGTATATGTGTATATATACACAGACATACACATATACACATACATACATGCATATATATATATCAACTATCCTGATACTGAGAAAGGTCTCATGATTTACAAATACCATCTTTCCATGTAGGAATGTAAGCAATTCAACTTTAATAAATCCCCAATGGTTTCTCTTTCCTTTTTCTTTCTCTTGATTCTTGCGTTTGAAAGTCTAATTTTCTATTCAGGTCTGGTCTTTTCAACAAGAATGCTTGAAAATCCTTCATTTCTTTGAATTTCATTTTTTCCCCTGACGTATTATACTCAGTTTTTCTGAATAGGTGATTCTTGCTTTTAATCCTATCTACTTTGACTGCTTCAATATCATATTCCAAGCCCTCAGATTCCTTAGTGTAGAAACTGCTAAATCCTGTGTTTTCTTGATTATGTTTCCACAATACTTGAATTGTTTCTGATTGCTTGTAATATTTTTCTTAACCTGGGAACTCTGAAATTTGGCTACAATATTCCTAGAAGTTTTCCTTTTGGGATCTCTTTCAGGACGTGATTGATAGAGTCCTTTCATTTCTGTTTTACACTCTAATTCTAGAATATCAGAGCAGTTTTCCTTGATAATTTCTTCAAATATGATATCTAGGTTGTTTTTTGATCATGGCTTTCCAGAAGCCCAATACTTTTAAAATTCTCTCTCTTAGATCCATTTTCCAGGTGATTTATTTTTCCAGTGAGATACATCACAGTATCTTCTATTTTTTCATTCTTTACATTTTGCTTTATAATTTTTTTATTTCTTATAAAATCATTAGCTTATGTTTACTCCATTCTGATTTTTAAAGAGTTATTTTCTTCACTGAGCTTTTGAACCTCTTTTTTCCATTTGGCTCATTCTGCTTTTTTATGGCATCCTTCTCCTCATTTGCTTTTTAGATCTCTTTTGCCATTTGGGTAAGTCTGATTTTGTAGGTGTTATTTTCTTCAGCATTTTTTGGGTTTCCTTTAGCAAGTTCTTCATTCTTTTTTATAATTTTCTTGCATCACTCTAATTTATCTTCCCAGTATTTCCTCTACTTCTCTTACTTGATTTTCAAAATCCTTTTTGAGCTCTTCCATGACCTGAGACCAATTCATATTTTCTTAGAGGCTTTGGATGCAGGAACTTTGGCTTTAGTGTCTTCTTCTGGCTGTATCTTTTGATGTTTCTTATCACCAATGATGTAAGAAAATACTTCTTCACTGAAAAAGTAAGAATCTATAGTCTGTTTCTTTTCCCCCTATTCACTCATTTTCTCAGTCAGTTACTTGACTTTGAGCTTTGTTAAGTGGAGTGTTCCAAAAGCAGCCTCTACTTCATCAGTGGCTACAGCTGCCCTGGGCCTGGGGCTGGGGCCAGGAACAGACCATGCTTCCCTCTCAACCAGGTGAGAGACCCTTCCCTCTCACCTTTCAAGATGCATTTAGCATTTTTGCCTTGTGAAATAAGGAATCCAGAACAGCCATCAGCAATTCAGTCTCCTAAGGCCTGCTGCTGCTCATTCCTCACCAACCCATGCCAAAATGCACTCTTTGCCAAGCCTGGTGCAATAGACCTTTCCTGTTGACCTTCCAAATTATCTTAGACCAGAAATGTGCTTCAGTCTGTCATTTTGTGGCTACTGCTGTGCTATAATTTGTTTAGAGTCATTTTTAAAGGTTTTTTGAGTGTTTTGAGCTGGAGAGCTATAGCTTGGTCTCTGCTTCTCCTTGGCCATTTGGTTCTGCCCTTGATACTACTTATTATTTTAAGAAAGTATCCATTTATTCTTATGCTCTCCAGCATTTTCAATAGGAATGGGTGTTATGCCAAAAGCTTTTTCGGCATATATTGAGGTAATCATATGATTTCTGTTAGTTTTGTTGTTGATATGATAAATTATGCTGATACTTTTCCTAATATTGAAGCAGACCTGCATTCCTGCTATAAATCATACTTGATCAAAGTGTATTATTCTCATGATAAGTTACTATAATCTTTTTTTAATGTCTTACTTAAAATTTTTGCTTTTATATTTATTAGGGAAATTGGTCTATAATTTTATTTCTCTGTTCCAAATCTTCCCAGTTTAGTATCAGCACCATATTTGTATCATAAAAAAGAATTTGATAGGACTTCTTCTTTACCAGTTTTCACAAATAGTTTATATAGTATTGGAATTAAGTGCTCTTTAAATGTTTGATAGAATTTGCTTGTAAATCCATCTGACCCTGGAGATTTTTTCTTAGAGAGTACATTGGCGACTTATTTTTATTGCTTTTTCTGAGATGTGGTTATTTAGGTATTTTACTTTTCTTCTGTTAATCTGGACAATTTATTTTTTTCAAATATTCATCCATTTCACTAACATTGTCAAATTTATGGGCATACAGTTGGGTGACATAATTTCTAATTATTGTTTTAATTTCCTCTTCACTGGAGGTGAATTCACCCTTTTCACTTTTGATACTGATAATTTGGTTTTCTTTCTTTTTTTAAATCAAATTGACCAAAGGTTTACCAATTTTATTATTTTTCATAAAACTAGTTCTTAGTTTTATTTATTAGTCAATAGTTTTCTTAATTTCAATTTTATTAATCTCTCCCTTGGTTTTCAGTATTTTAATTTGTTATTTAATTGGGGATTTTCAGCTTGTTCTTTTTCTAATTTTTTCAGCTGAATGCCCAATTCATTGATCTCCTCTTTCTCTATTTTATTCATGTAAACATTCAGAAATATAAAACTTCCCCTAAGAACTGCTTTCACTGCATCCCATAAATTTGGATAGGTTACTTCATTATTTTTATTCTCTTGAATGAAGTTATTGATTATTTCTATGATTTGTTGTTTGAGCCACTCATTCTTTAGGATTACATTAGTTAGTTTGCAATTAGTTTTTGGTCTATCTTTCCATGGCCCTTTGTTAGATGAAATTTTTATTGCATCATGATCTGAAAAGGATGCATTGACTATTTCTGCCTTTCTGTATTGGTTTGTGAGGTTTTTATGCCCTAATACATGGCCAGTTTTTCTGCCTGCACCATGTATCCCTGAGGAAAAGATTTATTCCTTTCTATCTCCATTCAGTTTTCTCTAGATGTTCTATTCACATTCTTAGCTTCTTTCTTGTTTATTTTGAAATTGGATTCATCTAGTTCAGAGAGAGGGGGGCTGAAGTCCCCCACTAGTATAGTTTTACCCTCTGCTTCTTCCTGTAACTCCCTTAACTTCTCTAAGAATTTGGATGCTGTACCACTTGGTGCATATATGTTTGGTAATGATATTACTTCATTGTTTATGGTGCCTTTTAGCATGATATAGTTTACTTCCTTATCTTTTTTTTATTAGATTTGCTTTTGCTTTTGCATTGTTTGAGATTAGGATTGCTGCCACTGGGGTTTTTTTTTTTGTGTTTGTTTGTTTTTTTTTTGCTTCAGCTGAAACACATTATATTCTACTCTAACCTTTTACTTTTACCTTGTGTATATCTACCTGTTTCAAATGTGTTTCTTGTAAACTACATATTGTTGTATTATGGTTTTTAATTCACTCTGCTATTTGCCTCTGTTTTATGGGAGAGTTCATCCCCTTCACATTCACAGTTATGTTTACTATTTGTGTCTTTTTCTCTATGCTGTTTTTCCCTGTTTATGCTTTTATTTCTCCCTTCTCCCTTTCCCTCCACAAAAAAATTTTACTTTTGACCACTGCCCACTTTATCTTCCTTCTCTTCTATCAGCCCCCTCTCCCTTTTCTTTCTATTTTCTCTTACTACTTTTTCCCTTCCCTCTAATTACCCCCTGCCTTTTATTTCCCCTTTCCCCTCCTATTGCCTGTAGGGCAAGTTATATTTCTATACTTCACTGAGTATGTTATTCCCTCATTACACCAAATCTGATGAGACTAAACTCAAACATTGCTCATCTCCCTCCCTTCTTTCCCTCTATTATATTTTTGTATCTCTTCATGTGATGTAATTTATCATTTTCTGCCTCCTCCTTTCCTCTTCTGTGTTTGTACCCCTTAATTAGGTTTTTTATCATCACATCAGTTAATTTATACCCACACCCTCTATCTATGTATAATCACTTTTAAATGCCATGAAAAATATACAGTTCTCAAGATTGACAATATCATCCTACCGTATAGGGATGTAAACAATTTGCTCATATTAAATAACAATTTTTTTGTTTATCTTTTTATGCCTCTCTAGAGTCTTGTATTTGAAGATAAAATTTTTTGTTGAGCTCTGGCCCTTTCATCAAGAAGGCCTAGAAATCTCTTATTTTCTTGAATGTCCATCTCCTTCCTGAAAGATTATGCTCAATTTTGCTGGGTAGTTGATCCTTTATTGTAGTACAAGCTCCTTTGCCTTTTACAACATCCTATTCTAATGCCTCTGATCTTGTAATGTAGAAGCTGGAAAGTCCTGTGTGATCCTGGCTGTAGTTTCTGGATATTTGAATAGTTTCCTTCTGGCTACTTAAAGTATTTTCTCCTTGATTTGATAATTCTGGAATTTGGCAACAATATTCCCTGGTATTTTCAATTTGGAATCTCTTTTGGGAGTTGATTCTTTCAATGACTATTTTGCCCTCTGGATCTAGGAACTCAGGGTGGTTTTCCTTGATGATTTCTTGGAAGATAATGTCTAGGGTGTTTTCTTTCATCATGGCTTTCCAGCGGACCTGTAATTCTTAGATTTTCTCTCGTGGATCTGTTTTCCAGGTCAATTGTTTTTCCAATGATGCATTTTAGGTATTCTATTTTTTTCATTCTTTAGATTTTGTTTGACTTATTATTGATGCCTCATAGAGTCATTAGCTTCTACTTGCCCAATACTTCTTTTTAACAAGTTGTTTTCTTCAATTAGCTTTTGTACCTCCTTTTCCATTTGTCCAATTTTACCTTTTAAAGAGTTACTTTCTCCAATTAAGTTTTGTGCCTCCTTATCCATATGGCTAATTTTACTTTTTAAGAAGCTGATTGCATATAAAAAAATCATTGATTACTTTTTCTTCTCCCTCTCGAATTTGGCTTTTGAAATCCTTCTTGAGCTCTTCCAAGAATGTTTTTGATCTTGAGACCAGGTCATATTTATTCCCTTTTAAATTTCAGATGTGGATATAGTATCAACATTATCCTCTTTTGAATTCATATGTTGATCTTCCCTGTTTCCGTAATAAGATTCTATGGTCTTTGCCTTTCTAATTTGCTTCTTGCTCATGGTGATTGCCTTTTTCCTGGTTTTTAAAGTGGAACTCTGCTTCTGGGGCACAGAGGGCTCTGTCCCACATTTCTTGTAGTGGGAGCTAGGAGCCTGGTTACTGGTTTTATATGCTGTGGACCCTGGTTCTTTCAGCTATTAACTATATAATGCTGCAAAGGGAAGCTAGGTAATGCAGTGGATAGAGCACCAGTGCAGGAGACAGGAGGACCTGAGTTCAAATCTCACCTCAGACCCTTGACACTTACTAGCTGCGTGACCTTGAGCAAGTCACTTAACCCCAGTTGCCTCATCCTGGGTCATATCCAGTCATCCTGATGAATATCCAGTCACTGGATTCAGATGGCTCTGGAGGAGAAGTGAGGCTGGTAACCTGCACAGCCCTTCCTCACTCACTCAAAATAAAGTCAAGTGCAAGTCAAGTGATTATTTCTCTGATGGCACGGTTTTCTTCAGCAACGAAGGACAAACACACACACATACACACACACACACACATATACATATAATGTAGCAACTTACCTGGTGTTGAGCTGGCTGGTATATGAAAGGGCCAAGGCCAGATAAAGACTATTTAAGTTTCCCTGAGATTACCCTGAAGTTTGAGGAGAGAGGGGTGGTTTGGCCACTGGAGGTCTCCTCTTTCCCTACAAACACACTAGAGCACAGACAGGCTCAGTGGCTGGTGGTCCCCGTCTGCCCAATTCCCCTGGCTGTATGTGCTAAGGCATGCCTGGGGTCCTGGTGTTGGTGCTTATCAGCTCCACTTACCTGGGGCTCAGGATCTCCTGCTGGTCCAGTGAGGTAGGGCTTGCTGGGACACATTCATTCCTGCACTGGTGCCCTTCAGCCACAGCAAGAGGGGCCCTTCTCATCAATCTCCCTAGTCTCCAAAGCTAAAAGTCTGCTGTTCCCCTTCTGCTGGCTCCACTATTCCTGGGTTTCTCCTGGGACAATATTCTCCAGGTTTTTGAATGTCAACAAGGGAGGATGAGAGCACTTACAATTTACCCCACCACCTTGTCCCCTGGAAGTTCATGTAGGTGACTTTCAAACATTTAAATTGTGGACTAATAGCCCCAGGAGTGGTTATTGTTGCTGCCACAGGCCCTGTGCTTCTCTCTTACCCAGACTCCCATCCTGTACTTACAGATTTGTGAATTGGCACTGCTACTGGTTATTCAATTCACCTAGTACTTTCCTGTTCCACCATGGTCAAGTCTATGTTGGTGCAGCCCACATGCTCTGCCCTCCCCCAGTCTGGTGAAACAGATCCTTCCCATCATCCTTTCAGGTTGTCCTAGGTTGGAACTCTGCCACATTCTGTCTCCTACTGGATTCTGTCACTCTAAAATTTGTTCAGATCCACTTTTTAGAGGTATCTGTAGGCATTTATGGAAGAGCTCAGGTGAGTCCCTGCTTTCACTCTGCCATCTTGGCACTGCCTCCTTCCCCAGTGCCTTTCTTTTCTGGCCCAATGGGGTCTATCTGCATGAACATGTAGCCACATGGACTTTGCACTTCTTAAAAGACAGAAAGAGAAGGGAAGGAGAAGGCTACTTCACTTGGCAGAAAAGTATCTTCTACCATAGAGGAGCTAATGGATCTTCCAAACTCCCCCACTTCTCTTTTTTTTGCAGAAAAGGCAGTCCTGACAGAGAGCCAGTTTAATCTTCCATTGTATGACTCACTGGAAAGGACAAGAAGACAATGAGGTCTAAATAAATACTTCAAATGACCTAGCTGAAATTATGGCCACCACGTGATCAAATTAGGTGTAACATACCATCATAAACTATCTTAGTTTAACTTGAAGATAGTAATGAGATTTAGTCCATGGTACTTCAGTTCATTCCGCTGTCACTTTTGTTTATTTAAGATATAGCAATATGTTTGTTTGTATCTTTATTTATCTGTTCAGGGGTCTCGTTTCTTTTTCTTTTTACCCCATCAGTCAGGATTTTTCTCTTTCAAAAATGAACAGAGAAACCTCTAAACATTCTTTTCCTGTGGTTGCACATATTTTTTGTTTGCATCTGTTCTTTAGGATGTTTGCAAATCAAATTTTCTATTTATCTCTTTTGTTTCATTTTGCAGAAATGTCTCAAATCCCTTTTTTTAAAAGACGTCTCTTTTTTTTTCTTGATACATAGGTTCCCATTTGTGGGTACGTTATTTTGAGCTCCTTTGCTTTTTTCAATATGATATTCCATTACCTTCTACAGTTTCCTAAGACTGAAGACTCATCTGTATTATTTAAATATTCATTCCTTTATATTTGAAGTTCTTTCCTCTGTTAGATTGCAAAACTTTTCATTTGTCATTTAAAGTGCAAAATTTCACTATGTTTACAGTTTAAAATTTAGGGATTTTTCAGCATGCCATCTATGCGCCGTCTTGACTTATCTTTGCTGTCTGTATTCAGCATTTCTGGGAAGATTTATTTGTATTATTTCCCTACATGATCTGTATTTTGGGCATGTGCTTCTGAGAGACTTATGATCTATAAGTTGTTTCTGTACATCCTCTTTAAAGTCAATTCCTTTTATTTGCTTCCAACTACTGTGTTGGATATGTTTCATTGTATTGTCTTCTATGAGATTTTTATCCATTTCAGTATTTTTTTTTCTATTCTGCTAATCTCTTTCAATTTTTTAAAGAGATTGACTATTTTGGATTCAGTTTTTTCCTAACCTAATCATTTAGTTTTTTTTTAATTTTATGTTGAGAACTCTAAATTCTTACGTTTATTCCTAATTTCTTCCTTTCTTGTTTTAATTTCTCTTTTAAACTGCTAAACTTCTTGATGTTCCATGAAATCTTAGGGTCCCACAGGATTTTATATTTCATAAAGCATAGGATCACTTTTCTTTTTCTTATTATAGTTGTTGTGTGCCTTTTGTTATCTTTGAAGAGTCATTGCTCAGTTTTTCTCTTGAACTTAGGATCCTCTCTGTTGATTTATCTGCATATATTTTTGTTTTACACCGAGGCTCTTTCTCTTAAAATCTTTGGTGTTTCAACTTTTATTTTTTATTCCTCTGTTACTCAATTTTTGGCTCCTCTCCCTTTGATGTTGGGTATGCCCCCAAAACAAGGCAGAAAGACTATCTCTGTCTCATTGTTTCAAGGTTATAGGAGATTGTGGCTCAAGTGCCTGCAATAGGGACAAAGAACTCCCTGGCTTGATTTCATTCACCTTTCCATTAGACCAAGTTCTATCAACCACACTATATGCCACCCTACTTATTCCTTAGGATATCTTATCCTTTTTATAGTTTAGTTCAAACAGTCTGTCACTTGTTGCAGTGTTCTTGGAAATCTCTGTAGCTTTGGTGACCTCTTAAGAATGGCTGGTCCCCAGAAAAAGGATTTTCCAGTATTCCCTTTCCTCTCCTGCTTTAGATAGATGTGGTTAATCAGCTTCTGTGTCTGTCATTCCCTGAGAGAAGGAAGAATATTTCTGGTAACGTCTCTGTAGCTGTGGAAAATTGCAAGATAAATCCCTGAACAACTCTCTAAGTTAGCTTGTGTTGTTCCCTTAACTGCTTATGGGGATGAAGTGCTGAGTGAGGGTTAGAATGCTAAAGTTTAGACTTCTCTTTGTTGGGGTCCCGTTTTTCTCTTGTACACAACTATCAATACATGTGATGCCTAATTTCCCCCTTTCCTTTTTATTTGGAAGTTTATAGAGTTAAAGTAGTTTGGATAAAGTGTCCAATACACCACCTTATGAACCTGGTCAAAAGATTTTTAACTTTTTAATTAAATTTTAATTTAATTAACTTTAATTAATTAAATTAAATTAATTGATTTTATTAAATTAATAAATTTTAATTTAAATAAAAATTTTAATTAATTTTTTGATTAATAGTTTAATATCATTGTTTTCCTAGGTTTGTTTTTGGCTGTAAGTAATAGAACTCTACAACTCTTAGAAATTAAAGATAAATATCACACAAAGAGCAAAGGATAGACGCATATTATGGGTGTGAGCAGGCTGCACTATATAGCAAATAAGGGCATGTGAATGAGAATTGGAATAAAAGGTGCCAAAGAAATACCTTATTGAAAAAAATGAAATGGTTTGATCACAGGGTGACAGCAAGAAATAATAAACAGATAGCTTGATTGCTCCACTGGTATTTTCCCAATGTGAAAAGAAATGAATGAACAGTTGACATTCCATAGAGAACTTTGAGGAGGACATGGATGAGAGACATATGGAATGTACAGGCATGGGATGGTTGACATCTGTACTGGAATAAGGAAAATCCATATCAATGAGATCAATGATACTCTTTAATATTTGAGTTAATAGAGGCAACTGAAGCTAGATCAAAGAGTACAAATAAGATAACAAAAGGAATCATGTTGTCCAAAGAGTGTTGCACCCCAACTGCCTCCAAAGAAAGAAAAAAAGGGGGAAAAAGAGTGCTAGAACTGGAATTAAGAGTTCAAATACTTAACTCTGCCACTTATTGCCTGGTTCTGCCATTTATTGTCTAATAGCATACGAGTAAATTTATATTTCCAGTTCTCTGTCTGTTCATATATAATATGATGAAGTTTGACTGGATGATCTCTAGGGCCCCTTCACATTCTAAATTTATAATTCTATCACTAGATGTCACTATGCAGGCAAAGATCTGAATCAGTAGATTTAAGACATTAGAGTAATGGTATAAAATTAAGAGATTATTGTAATAGGTAGTTCATATGCCAAATTTGAGATCATGGAAATAAAGTTCTAGGTGATAAGAATTTCTCAGGTATTCAGGACTTATCACCACTGAATGACAGAAGTCAGGTGTGAATGATGGCTATGGTAGTTGAGAGTAAATAAATTGTGAATTCAAGGTATCAGAAGGGTCATCTATGTCTATCGTTAAGTCTCTAGAGATAACTACAGGGGCAGAGAGAAAATGGAAGCCTGATGTGAATTCATTAAACGAAACAAATATGTCACTGATAATGATGGACAATAAAGATAGCAATGTGAAGAGGACAGAATGGACTTCAAGAGAAGATTAAATATTAAATAATGGAAATAGGACATAAACCCAAACACTGCACTGTGGAACCCTCTTCTTTTGCTTAGCTGAAGAAATGGGGAAAGGTAAAGAAAGCATTGCTTGGAAATAGTCTCATCTGGCCAAAAGCAGGGTTTAGTTAAGGCAAGAATGTGGGAATATTGCTTAAAGCAAAGATTAAGTTTATATGAGAGATACGTTATAATAGAGAAGAGGATAAAAGGAAGAGATCAACTACGTTCGCTTTGTTTATTTAACCTTAGAGAAGTATTCTTTCTCCCTGGTGTTAGCCTATTTGTCAAGAATTCTAAAAATCTTAGAAGGCTTTGCTATCACAGAATGGAGGAGGAAATTTTCCCCCCCAAAGTAATGGAGTTTCAAGTTTTCTAACATAGTTGGATCCTGCACCTGAGAATTTGGTTAGATTGCAAGTGCTTCTCATGTGCACACTCATTGCAAGACTTCATGTTTCCTCCTATAAAGAAGTTATTCCACTCAGGACAGCAGTGTTATGCAGTATTCAACATGCCAGGCATACATCACAGATGTGGTTGGGTCACTAAAACAAAGATTTATCAGCCTCTAAAAATACATTTAACACACACTGTCACTTTGATGATTTTTCTTCCCAAGTTCAGATCTCTAAATATACCTCAGGGTAAGTTTTGGGTTGATTCTTTCACTTTTTTGAAAGGAAAGACCACTGTACCTTGGAAAAGGTCCTTGCAAAGTTCCAAGTTGTCAATGAAATATAAGTTGAAATTTTGCCTTCTTTTGTATCACTAAGGTTTGGAGGAGTTTCATTCCTGTCTTGGCTTATTGCAACTTAGCATATCTTTGTGAGGGATGGGGCAAGTTTGTAAGCCCCATTTTTTTTAATGTAAATTTATTTATTTAACTTTTTACATTCATTTTCACAAAATTTTGGGTTACAAATTTTCTCCCCATTTCTCCCCTCCACCCACCCCAATACACCAAACATTCTAATTTCCCCTATCACCAATCTGCCCTCTCTTCTATCATCCCTCCCTTCTCTTGTCCCCATCTTTTCTTTTGTCCTGTAGGGCCAGATAACTTTCTATTCCCCATTACTTGTATTTCTTGTTTCCTAGTAGCAAGAACAATACTCTACAGTTATTCCTAAAACTTTGAGATCCAAATTCTCCCCATTCCTCCCTCCCCACCCATTCCCATTGGGAAGGCAGGCAATTCAATATAGGCCATATCTGTGTAGTTTTGCAAATGACTTCCATAATAGTTGTGTTGTGTAAGACTAACTATATTTCCCTCCATCCTATCCTGCCCCACATTGTTGCTATTCTCTCTTTTGATCCTGTCCCTCCCCAAGTGTTGACTTCAGATTGCTTCCTCCTCCCATTGCCCTCCCTTCCATCAGCCCCCCCACCCTGCTTATCTCCTTCTCCCCCACTTTCCTGTATTGTAAGATAGGTTTTCATACCAAAGTGAGTGTGCATTTTCTTCCTTCCTTTAGTCGATTGTGATGAGAGTAAACTTCATGTTTTTTT